>JANHMN010000007.1:39451183-39556183 GCA_030674055.1 Rhabdomys pumilio | reverse complement strand
CTCCTATCCCATCTGGCTCCATCATAATGTAGCACAGAAAGACATCTGTGTAGCAGGTATGATTCTAAGGCATAATCCGTTGTCATTGTACACACCATATCTCTCTTAAGGAAGCAATACTGATGCAAATTAAGAAACATCAGGTTTGCTTTTGTTTGATGCAGCTGATAAGCACCTGGACCAAAATAATTTCATTTTCACTAGTTTGTCATGTTGGTCCTGGGCTTTCATTTATCCTTCTTGAATCGCATTGTTTCTACATGAAAAAAATAGGCAGTGTTTTTAAGTATTTTAAGTATTACATAATATTGCTAACAACTACTAATAAGAATATGTCTATATGAGTCTGGATGTAAAAATGTATAGAGGTAAATGTGACTTAAAAATTGTGAAAATATAAATAATGTTAATGGAATATAATGGCAGTTAAACTATGTAATGTGAGTACTTCATATTATATAATAATCAAAATATGAGTTCCAAACAAGTTCAATAATATCATCTATGTGTATCTTATCATAGTTATGACTTTTATGAATTAGAATTCAGGAGTTCTTCCATTGAAAATTGTTTTAACACATTATTTTCAATCACAGCTGTACTCTTCACATCATGATTGCATGTATTTATGCAACAGCTTAGTATTAAATTGTGTCTAAATCCACACAAGTCTTTGTGGTGGGTATGGTACTAAATTATATCCTTTCTGTGTATGAATTGGATCTGACATTTTATGCACCAAGACAATCATTTGTATCACGAAAAGAGATTGTTTCCCCTCCTAGTTAGAGTTGTTGTTGTTGTGAGGAAACACCAGGACTCAAAGCAACATGGGGAGAAAAGAGTTTATTTCACTCCCATTTCTATGGAACAGTTCATCATCAAAAGCACTGGGGGGCAGAAACCCAAACATGGCAGAAACCTGGAGGCAGGAGCTGATACAGAGGCTGTGGAGGAGTGCTACTTATTGGCTTGTTCTCCATGGCTTGCTCATTATGCTTTTTTATGAAACCTCAATGTGTTGGGCCATCCCGCACCAATCACTAATTAACAAAAAGGACTTAAAAGCTTGCCTTAGGACCCTAAGAAGGCGTTGTCTCAGTAAAGCCCCTCTTTGATGACTCTAGCTTGTATCAAGTTGACATAAATCTATTCAGGACACTCCCCCAAATATCACTTCTATGACATCATCACTGGCCATATACTAATCCTTACCAGATGTAAAGTTTTGACCTGACTACAGATTTCATCATCAGTTACTACCTTACTGGAGAAAGCTACGTTTGAGAGAGGTATATGAAAATTCTGACACCGATTTTAGCAAATTACATGAACAAATGTGGAAACCATTTATTCCAGTACCAAATCAGGATAAGTGCATCCAGATAGAATTGAAACCCTAACCAAAAATCTGCCACATCCTTCACTTGAGTTTCTTCACCTTGTTACTAAGGCTGGGCACCTGTATTCAACTTACTAGTACAAGGAAACTTGTGTCCTAGAAAATGTCCTTTGGATATAGCTTTTTGTAGCAATTTAGTTTGACTTAAATGTACATGGAATTTTAAGAATTAAAATAAGGTAAAAGTTTAATTAATTATGTTTAATAAGCCAAATATACTTTAAAGGCTAAGAAAGCATGATTTCCAATTTTGTCAAGCACTGCTCTATTTAGTCAGCATGAACTGAAAGAAAGCAGAATTTAGTGGCTGAACATTTTTCCATGGTATTTTCTCAAGAAATTTATGCTCTTCTGTTTTCTCTCTCTGCTTGTTCTTCTAACTCTGTACTCCATGCTCACAGCTTTTATTAGATAGCATATCTATCTATCTATCTATCTATCTATCTATCTATCTATCTATCTATCTATCTCCATATCATCTATCAACATTCATATTCATATCCATATCTATATCTGTCTCTCACAATGATGAGAGTGAAACTATCATCTTTCTAGGGGATGATTCATAGTACTTTCCAACAATTTCTCTAAATATAATCTGATGAACCTCTTAACTAACTAAGCATTTTTGGCTTTAATGGAAGTGTGATCTTACTCCAGACTGAATGACAACCTTGACTGTGTTTGGAGACAAAATTGAGAAAATATCCATAGTATCTGATTTGTGACTCTCTGACCAGTCCATTCATTGTCTTATTCTTTGTAATTTGTACAGTGAACAATCATATCAAAATACTTAGTAAATATATGTTGAATTATTTGTTTGAATGGACTTGTCTGTAAATGTGTGAAAGAAATATTTGATACTATGGTGTCAGGTGTCTGTGCCTTGAAAAATATATTTTACCACTTACATAATTTTTATTTATTGGCACTGCTCTATAAAACACTATGCACAATCGTGTATATTTTTTCTATTTAATAACTATAATTTATAGTTTGACAATTTTGCATGTGTACATAATGAATTATAGTTATTCTCTTCACACTCCTTCATTTATCTTTCTCATACCATTGTATACCCCTTTTCTCCCTACTAATAGTCCCTCTCCCATGTTCATGGATTTTTGTTTTCATTTTCTGACCCACAAGTTTAACCTGGCCTGTCCTCAAAGCACAGCTGTCAATGGGCAATCAAGGATTGGAGTGGCTCAGGCAGTCCTACAATTTAGCAGGTAGCCAATGAGTATTTAAGGATGCTTAATAAGGTGTAATTATCTTCAGTTGTACCTTCACAGACATTTTCTTTCTCCATTATGCTCTTTGAATTTTCTAGTTATCAAGGTGCAAAAGACTGTATCACAGTTAGTATTGGATAATCACTGATTTAGGTAATTGTCCTCTGCTACGATTAAACTACTCTGACAAAAACAATTTAAGAAATAAAGTATTGTTTTAGCCCATAATTTCATATTGTAGTTCCCAATTCCATCAGGGTTGGGAATTCACAGCAGCAAGAGTTTGGAAAAACTGATTGTATTACATCCACATTCCAGAGAAAAATAAATAGTTCTCAGCTTTCTGTCTTTACTTGTGTATTTTTGGATCTTGCCTAGAGAATGGTGGCACCCAAAGTGAGCAATTCTTCCTACCCCATTGAACATAATCACAATGATCTCTGATAGGAATGCAACATGTAACAAATTCTAGACAATTCTTCAATGGAAAATTTCACCCAGATTATTCTAGACTGTAAAATTGACGTTTAAATATAACCATCATATTTACATATTAAATTACATACTTTTTATTCAATAATCAAATTATCTTTTATTCAATAATCCACATTGAAGTTACAATTATTAATTGTAATACACATTAACAATCAAAAAGAAGTACTACCTCTATGTTAAAAGCAAGTTCTAGGAAGCCTTGTTGGTATTGTGTGAATCCCATAGCTGTTCATCTGTAATACAACTTATGCAAAACTGGTAATTTAAAATTTTACACCTATACTGTTCACCCTTATTATGACTGAAAATCTTCATAAATAACAGAGCTGTGTAAAAGCCACTGATAGTGTTGTAAAATGGACTAAGTAATCAATAAAGCGTAAGGAATGTTAAATAAGATAAAATACCAGAAAGAAAGTTAAATAAGATAAAAGGTCACCATTATGTCACAAGCGATGCCCAGCATTCATAACAAGCCCTATCTTTCAGAGAGAATATTATAAAAAATTAAAATATTAAAAATTAGAATATTAAAAAAATAGAGGGCACTCTTTAGAAACATAAATGCATAGTTATATTCATTATACTTAATTTGCTAAATTATTCACTCCTCTATTTGAGAATAATGACTGCTGACCAAGGAAGATGCTGACAGGAATGCTACAGGAATGTACTGCTCACCCGTGACCACCTTTGCCTATGCAGAAAGCACTCTAATGCTTTCAAAGCAGATCATTTATTTATGTCTACATATTTTTGAAAAATATTATTTAGGTTTAAGAGTAATTCCTGCATGAAAATAAATATTACATGTGTATCATTCTGGGCTTTAAATTATATCCTTCCTTATTTATGTTTATTCAATGACAAATACAGTCTTCAATCTTTTTACTTTATTGCTATTTCAAGAATTTAGGAATGAGATAGGCTTCTTCACCCTACTCCTGTAAAATTCCAAGCTTAAAATGTCAAATACTAGTTTTCTCAAATATAGAACTTTCTAGAGCTGGCAGAGGATTAAATGAGCTCATGTGTGTTAAGAATTTAATATAGTGCAAGCTCCAAGCTTTGGCACATGTCATCAAAATAATATCACACACTACTCCAGTACCACTGCATGCCAGCCTTTTTCTAAATTACTTAATTCCATCCTAAAAATAAATTTCTGACACAGTCATGACATTATCAAGTGAGAATGTGGAGCAACTGACAGGTGAAGCAGATGTTTGTAGTTGTAGTAACTAACAAATGGCTATATTTAGATGTTAGGCTAGGCATCCTAATATGAAGTCCCATGTACTCTTGGGAACAGTTATACAGGTAGCTCTTTATGCTGAAGTATTTGTCAGCAGAATGTTGACCATAATATAACACTCATTATACATTAGTTGACCCTTGACATCAAAAAACAAGACGCAATGATTTATACAGTCATGATGCTGATGGATTAGTGTCAGCAAACATTTCATTGGTGTGAGCTTCGGTTGCTCCAAAGATAGTCAGTACTTTGATGAGTTCTCATTAACGGAGAATATAAAGAATTGAAAAGCCAAGTGTGGAGAACAGATGAAGTTGTGAGTGAATACATATCGTTGATGTGAGCACTGATGTGTCAAAGATGTCAATTCCTCAGACTCGGGAGAATGGCAATAATAATGCCAGGTCAGTATCAGAGGAAGATCAAGGACTTTCCATGGCCTGAGTGCGGATGACTACAAACAGTTGGCCTGTAGCTGAAAGTTGTATGTGTAAAAGATACCAACTAATCATTGTATGAGCATGGCCCCCTCCTAGACTTTCCCCCTAGAGAGGCCCCTTTACAGATTAACTAATCCACCCCTTGTTCAGGTTGTATAAAATAAATGTTCTAAGAATCTGGGCCTCAACTATATCTTCCTCTAAGCACATGGCCTGTGGCTCCTGACTTTAAAGCACTTGTGCCTATCATTCCCCATCAGGGCTCCAGGACAAAGGTGCATGGGCTGTGGCATCAGAGGTGATGAACACACGCTAAGATGTAGTGACTAAAGTAAATTGTACCCACTGGTGGTGGTGGTGCTTCTGGAAGACAACACGTAGAAGGCAGGAAGGAAGGAATATCACGGTTCTGAGTAAGTGCTAAGAAAGCTTTGACAAAACAAAACAAACAAACCGATCCTATGAGAAAATTGTGCTCAGGAACTGCCAATGAGGTGATTGTAATGGAAGTCCTTCTCTTTGGTTAGAAAATCTTGAGAGCTGGCCTAGAGCCAAACACATGTGAATAAGCATGCCACTGGGAATGGTATGGTCCTTGTTTCTACCTGGGGTAGAGCTGACCAGAAAAAGAAAATCCTTTAACGACTTTGCACTTTAAACAGCATTTTGAGGTTTTGATTCAGTGGGTTCACTGAACCACCTGTGTTTTTATTTTATTTAAACAGAAATGCTCTTTCCAAACGCTAATAAAAATCTGCTTTTTAGACCACTCTTTTATGTGGTGGGTGCAGCCATAAAATATTTGATCCTTTAATGTTTGGTGAGCCACCACTGCTGTTCAGAGAGAGGAGGGTAATATGGAGAAAAAACTGCTCATTTCTTTCTGCCTGCTAGGAGGTATTTGAACTGATGTACCTACTGTCCCCGAAAGCTATCAAATATGAAAGAAAGCTATATATTTCTGAATTGGTACAATTCTTAAAGTCATCAAATATTGTGATATTAGTCTTTTCTGGGACTAAGTAGCATCCTTATATGATGCTGCTCAAACATAAAATATTTATTTCCATTTTAAGTATATTACTATAGAGCATCCCTGGAAATGACTGGCATGCTTAAGGAAAACATTAGTTTGGAGGGTTAGTATCAAAAGTGGGCAATGCTTCTGATGGCACATCGTCTTCTCAGCAACTCAAGTTAAGAAGGTCAGCAGTGTAATGGAAGATGAAAGCATGTAAGGTAAAGTTTTAGTTAGGTTTTTTATATTATTGTTTCTGAGCAGTCTGGAAATTGTCTTAGCATCCCAGTAGATAACAAACTACTCTGAAATGTTGGAGGATGAAAGGTTATATAAAAGATCATTATTGTGTAATTCTTATGTTTTCTATGAGGCAGTCTGCTTCTTCAATGAAGCCTCATATTTCATATCACCATTCCTTCCTCTCCTGCTCCATGGTTGCATTGTGTATGTGTGTGTGTGTGTGTGTGTGTGTGTGTGTGTGTGTGTGTGTGTGTTACATGGTTAGTCAAAAGTAATGCATTCTACAGTCTTAAATTTTCTACTAATGATAGGTCAACATCAGTGCTTATTAATTTGTGGTAAGTGAAAAAGAAACTATTCTCCTTACCCCAGTAGAAAAAAAGATCCAATTAACTGTTCAACCTTGAGATCAAATAGAGCCCTTTGGCAAAATCCAGCAAGAATTTTCTTTGCTTATTCAAGTTTTACAAGAAAGTAACCATGCCCATTCAATCTCCTGTTGCCTATGATTGTCATAGTAGCTTAAGAGAACAATGGGGTCATGACAACAAAGACAATATAATTCCGGAAATGAAAGTACTTGATGAATACCCTTTTACAGAAAGTTTGTAGACTCCAGTTTATAAATATATACTCCAGCATGAGCTTAATAATTTTCTAGCTTCATAGTGTTATCAGTAGGTTTTATCTTCATACAAGATTCTAAAGTAAATTATCATGTATAAAAGTAATGATTTTTCCTAAAACCTAACCTCAAGGTATACCTAAGAAAACAAAAACCTATGTCCACTAGAAAGAAGTGTTAGAGCTGAGGTTTGAATATAAAAAATCTCTATGTCTTTATGAGTAATTACTTAGTTCCTAGATGGGTGATGTTGCTTCCAATGGTTATAGATGCTTTAAGAAGAAGCAGTTCACTAAGGATGGAGTGGGTGACTTTATAACCTGTCCCCATTTCCTTTCTGTTCTCAGCTTCCTGATGGGTCTCTGTTTTCCTGTCCCAGGAAGATGTGAAAGATAAAGTGTTCCAGGTGCTCATCTTTGCCCAGAATCGAACTCCCTGCTCACAATAATGTCTTGTCATCATAGACTATATATCATTAAACTGTAAGCAAAAAGCAAGGCCTTCCTCAGTTAAGTTGCTTCTTCCTAGTTATTTTCTCCTACCAACAGGAAAAGTCACTAATTCACTGAGTGTTAAAGTGGTGACTCTCATCTGCTGCTTTGCACTGTTTCATTTCTGTTTCAGCAAATGCAATGCTATTCTCAATACATCAGTGATTTGAAGATGTGATGTTTGGTCATACCCTCAAATGGCTGTTTATGATTTTATTGTGCACTATGAACCTTTATAAAATATCTCCATCTTTCTTTTGACTTTTTTTTTTCAGAAATCATTGGTGTTGTTAAACATCTGTCCTTATATTTCTAGAATATGCATATTTCTAGCCTAAATGGAATATCTTTTCTATTTAGAACAATCACTATCATTTTCTATCAGCGTCCTGGCTCATAGATTCATGTGTAGTTCTCTTCTCTCTTTTTACTCTTGGTATAAGGAAATAATTTGCAGGTATTTCTCAATATCTGCCTTTCCTGATTTTCATAAAAATAGCAATCTAACCATAAGACATGTCTCTTTAATTTCCTTTCAGATATTGTATCATCATGTGACTAGATTCTGCTTAATTCCTCATCAAGGGAATTGATATGTTCAGCTTCTAAGATCTAGCTATGTAGGAGGCACACTTGATGGTCAGATCGTTTTTCTCTAGTCTGTTGTTATGATAGCAAATACAATGATGATGAAATAGATTCTAGAGATATTTAGAATAGATGGTTTCTAGATACTCAACAAGGTATAATATATAACAGGTTGTATATAACAGAAGTATGCATCTGTTTTCTTGAAGCCCTCTATTTTGAATCTCCTTATTCAAAGTAAATACCTATTTCCTAATAGAAAGCCAGTACCAGTGCTCACATAGTGGACAGTCAAATAGCTGAGAAAATTGTTTGCTAAGTCACTATATCAATGAAAATATAATTTAAATTTTAATATATACTGGGAATTTTACCTTATTAAGGCATACAATTTTGCAAAATGATTAGTTCAATAAATGCTACGAACAGAAGAAATTCTATTCTGAAGCAGCAACATTAGAGAAATTTCTAGAATCTGGAGCATATTCCTCAGGAAGTGGCAGGACGTGGGAAGCCCAGAGACACAGACCCATAGAAAAATGCAAATATCTCCATGATTTTGACTGGGAGATAGCCAGATTAGCCTAGAGGGTTAATGTAGAATTATAATACCTAGTTGTACTTTAAGTTGAAAATAAATCTTGGTCTCTCTGTGTAGTTATTTGGGAATTAGCTGGAATAAAGAAAAATGCCACTCTATTAATTTACTGCATATGTTTATATTAAAATTTACATTATAAAGCTTTTCACTATGGTCCTGATCATATAAATCTCCCCCGTCCTTTATATATTGATCACCAGCAAAGTATATACTTCATTCTCTTCTTTGGAATGAAAAACAAATGTCTAGAGAGAATCGATCCTTTGATACATATTCCGGAATCACTGAAAAGACAATGAATCCAAGAAGAGGGGATGTGACTCATTGCACTGTAGGTATTAGAGTGGTAAGAGATAAAGCCTCAAAAGATGAGAGATAAGCCCTGGCAGTTTATGTATGGAGGACTTGTGAACTCCATGAAGTGGTTTGTGTTTAAACGTATTTAGAGGGACCAAAAGTGCCTTAATGATCAGATACAATAAGGAAACAGCTTGAGAGGGCTGAGTGTTTAGTCAGGCAAACATGTAGTGCATGATTGCATTTCTTTAAGTGGGAGATCTTGGTCATACACTTCAGGAATAGCATTGACTCATTATTAGGCTGTGTTTATTTTCTCCGTTCTACTCAGTGACATAACACACTTGAAATCTAGTCTCCAATC
This sequence comes from Rhabdomys pumilio, assembly GCA_030674055.1. Lineage (NCBI taxonomy): Eukaryota > Metazoa > Chordata > Mammalia > Rodentia > Muridae > Rhabdomys > Rhabdomys pumilio. Next base: position 39,547,123 of record JANHMN010000007.1, on the reverse strand, counting down.
CTAGTCCCTCTGTCTGTTCAGACTGTCGTGATATATTACTATAGTACAGGCTATAAATAACAGAATTTCATTTCTCACAGATGTGGGGATAGAAGTATTAGATGTGCCTTCGTGTGAGAAGTTTTGAGGGGGGTACATCTCTCCTCTATCACTCATAGGAGATCCTCTAGCCACTTGGCCCTTGGTCTCAGGGAAAACTGGGATTTGTGGTTTGATGCACAAATAATTTTAGAATTAGACATCACAAAGCATAAGTGTACCTTAAAATATTTTAATATGGATATTAAGCACAGAGATTACCAGACAGAAGCTCCGAGAAGGAAGGACAAAAGGCACAGTGAAGAGCACAGATGTGAACGTCAGTTAGAGCAGTTTCCGTCCTTGTCTTCATGATTGCCAAATGGACAATTTTGAAGTTATTCTCTTTAAACAGTTGCTAAGAAACCTGAATAAAATGAAGGAATGTTTCCAGAGGAGTATCTGACAGCATAATAATTGAGAATGTAAAATTCTTATTCACAAGTATGTTAAGGAAGAAGGATATCTTTATAGTAAACAAAGTTAACAGTGGTGTTTTAGGTCCCAGTAAATGTCTGGAGAAACGAACAAGGCTATACCCAAGATCATAAGTTAGAGTCATTAATACTTTATCATAAAGTACCTGCATGAAAAAGGAATATTAATTCTATGTTGGTGGTCTTTACAGCAAAAGTTGTTTATTTTTTCTGGGAGTATTGCTTCTCATGTGATAAGTACTTCAGTTAGACTCTAGGGTGAGAGGTTACCTTCTCTTTCCCAGACTTCACAATTGCCATGTAATTCTGTCCTATCTCACACTTTCAATTTTCTGTAATTTGAATGAAAAGTATCTCCCCATGGGGTCATACATTTTAATACGTGATCTCCAATTGTTGGCAGTGTTTATGGAGCTTACTTAGAAAGTGATTCCTTACTTTAAAAAGATTCATTCCAGATTTTGTACTGTCTGCTTGGGCTCTTGAGTCCCTGTTTGACTGTTAGCTTTCTATCATCCAAGAAAGCAACTTTCTCTATTATACAACATATTTTACAATCTTAGTGGTCACTGACAGATATACTTCTGTATTTTCTACCCCAATGATATTTTTGTTTAATAAATGTTGTTATTGGGAGGCCTGTTTTATATAAAATATATATTAAAATATGTATCAATGTTTGATCTTGCAAACATTCCCCCAGGAAGAAAATGCTACCTCAAGACTGATGCTCAGCATTGTAAGGTCCTTGAAAACAAATTTACATCCCTTTATGTTCATATCTCCCTGGTAACAGCGTCAAGGTTCCATTACTTAAGAAAAACATGTGGTGGCACAATGGCTTTGTGCAAAAAAATGCTTGGAAGAAGAAGGTATAATTGCTGACCTTCTTTGCTTTCATCTCTCCGTATAAAGCAGACAACATAATATTGTTTTATGTTTTTTTACTTTCCATTAAAATGATAGATCTTATTACATCATATTTCTGCTGCAAATTAGCTAAATAGCTGTTATCACACTGTATCACTAGTGTGGCCCAGCTGCTTTTGTTTTTATTGCCCTATTCTACTGCCTCCGGGTAATTACCTTTGAGACCTCCAATGCATTCTACTATGTAAAAACCCTTTCTTTAGTGTTCCATGCATTGAAGTGTATATCCTCAGAGTTTGTATTATTTTCTCATATTTATTTGTCCACAATGACCTTATCACAATCAGTTTTAGGTTTTCCCATATAGGCCTCAGGGAACATATCCAAAGCACCCCCCAACCCCTCCAAATGAACTCTGCATCTTTCTGAGCCCAGGAGGAATTTAGCACTCTGGCAGGAGTTTGGGGCTGTGTGGGAGCTATGAGTGATGAGTCCAGCTCCTGCCTTTGCATTCATTAACTGCTGGTCGCCTCAGAATAATTGGCTGGGAATATTGGTTAACACGTCAAGTGAAAATGTATGTGGCAGTGCCTGTCTCCAGTTGTCCCAGGAGAACATCTGTCCACTTCTCAAATCGGCTGAACAATTTGGCTTTCGTCTGTGTGACTGGCAGCCTGTCCCATTGAGGCCCTTTGCCACAAAGCAAAGTGTGTAGAAGTCTGGGTTTGAGTTGTGTTGGCAGCTTTTGTTGAAACACTTGGAGAGTAATTTTTACAAAATTTGCCCGCTGGTGATATTAGCCCTTTATTTTTATGAAAGTCAATGGGGGAGGCAGCACCACAGGATCTCTGTGTATAAAAATTGCTTTGTGAAGTAGTTCTTGGTGCATAGTTAGTTTACTTCTGTGAATATGTACTAAGTTTCTGCGAATTAGATGCTTTGCCCATTCTTCTGATTAAAATGTGCTGTTTTGCAAAGGGATAGAAATAATTAAAATAAAGATTTGAACTCCTATAGTACAACCTACAGACTTTTCTGAGATAGATCATCATTGTTTCTATGAGAGGGAACAAAAGCAGACAGACAGACAGACAGACAGACAGACAGACAGACAGACAGGAGAAAAGTCCGCCAAAAAAGTAAACAATTCAAAACAATAATTATCAGACCAGACAAATTTAGTAAAACATTGACTTTTCTGCTTTGCAGCCCGAAGTTCTGTATTTGTTGCTATTCTTTTCTTTGCATGGAACAAACTGTGTGTGAACATGCAGCCATAATAACTTTGAGAATGGTTACTCTCTTCTAAGACAAGTATGGTTAGACTGCCAAGAATTATCTGTATTGTTGGACTTGTTATGAGGAATTACAGATAATTTAACTGCATTTCCTATTCCAAATGGAAGCTTTTATATTACACATTATCTGCCCATTTACTCTCTAATGTGTGTGTGTGTGTGGTGTGTGTGTGTGTGTGTATGTGTGTGTATATGTGTGTGTGTGTGTGTCTTTATTGTCTCACTCTGTAGCTAGCCTAGAACTTATTATGCATCCCAGATTGATTTTCATTTTGAGATCATCCTCCAGTCTCAGCCTCCTACATGCTGCATTTGTAGGCCTAGCTCTTGATTCATATGTATTTTCTAACATAAAATTTATAAGATATGAATTTACTCTCATTTCTTCCAGCTTCCTTCGAGGGCTTTCCTTAGTATGTGTATCATCCCAATACTGTCCTAGAATTACTGCTTGCAGTGATAAAATATTCTGAATTATTAAAGTAAAGGAAGCAAGTTTGGAGGGGACAGGAGGGAACTGGAATGAAGATCATGAGGGGACAGTATGCAATTAATACTTGTTTCAATTTAATCAGAAGAGAAAATAAAAGTACACTGAAAATCTTAGATATTCTCACCAAATACGGACTTTACACATATCCTCATAGTCTTCATTTTCATCATTTTTAGCTTTTCTTCCTTTTTCCTTCTTTCCTTCCATCCTTTCTTCTTCGCTTCCTCCCATTCTCTCCTCTATCTCTCTTTTCTTTCTTCATCCCTCTTTCTTTTCTCCATCCCTCCCTCCCTTTTTCTCTTGCTTTCTCTCCCTCTCTTTTGTTACTATCCTTTTCCAATTCCTTATTGGTGAATTCTCTTCCATATGTCCTTCACTATGTTCAGTCTAGTGATCATTCCTCCTCTTGTTCTAAAGTCTCTCTACAAAATCTCCTTTGGCATCTTCCGCAGGGCCTGTTCCCTATGAGATCGTATACCAGACAACGTATTCCACTTTGAAGTCTCTGATAATTGCATATTCCTAACTCAGCATATCCAATCTAAACCCATCCATCTAACACACTGCCATGTTTTGCTATTTAAGTTTTATCTCTATGCTGGCCACTAACTTTTCTCTCTTAAAGGTTGAATCTAGATAATTATTAACATCTTTTCCCATTCCTTTCTTTCCACTATTCTGATGAATGAGAACTATTTTACTTACCATGGAGATACTTGAATAATTAGAATTAATTATATTTCTTTCCAAAATATCTTCTAAGGTCTACCAATGCATTAATGTGATCATTAATGCAGAGCTACTCACGTGGGTGTCATGAGTATTTTTGTTAAAATGGAATATTCAGTGAACCATAAAAACACCCTTTTCTTGTGCTCACCTGAGCAAGGCAATCAGCCCCACTTAGTTATCCTCCTGTGCTGTCGATCACATAAAATCCATTATGTATAGGAACTTCTTGTGTGCTGACACTTTTAAGAAGCTTTTGAATGTCCACAGACTAGTAGCATTCAGCATTTTCATGAAATGATATGATATTCAGGTCCCTATATTATTAGATAATTATATGCTCCTCTTGTTTTCCCAACTGAAATTGTATGTATCAAGTGTAGAAACTCAAAGAGTTCCCGCCTGCGTTATTAACATGATACTGTTCCTCTTTGCTGAGTCATTCTTAAATGAGAAGGAAAAAAGGACCTGACAGAAATGATTTAATGATTCTATTTTTTACAATACTATTTTATGTTTGTAAGTTTAAATATATATCAAGTAATATAAATAGTTTTCATTTATCTAATTATTTGAGCCACTGCCAGGGATTCTCAACAAGGGCCATCGATATGCTAAGCAGGCTAACACTAAACTATAACCGCAGTCTAATTTTAGTATTTCAAGAAACATTGAATGCATTTTGAACTTTGAAAAATGCACCAATTTTGTGCGACATGAAACAGCTGCTTTTAGGTTCAAGCAATTTGACTTAGCCATTTCATTATTTTACATTTCCTGGCTAAATAAGTGCAAATCATCAACTTTTCATACAGAATACATATGGAAAGACAGGCCTAATTAACAGATAGGATAATAGTAGACAATAGTGACCTCAAGTCTCATAAAAATGATTTAACAAACTCTTGGCCCAAGATATCAAGTATTGCCTATTGCCAGAGGTGAAGACAAATCATGTGTTTGATTCAATAAATTTGTAGATGTTTTCAGTATGGTTGGAAAAATTTTACTCTCTTTACTGTAAATCCCATAGATTGCTTACAGTCTGAATTTAAATTACTTTCAAATAAAAGTGTTACAATTATTCAATGCATAAATTAGTAACTAAAAATAGCTTCAGAGTAAATGTGCAACCTATGTGATACCAAAATTATTGCATCATTTTTTCTCTAAGTTAAAGAATGATGAGTGTAAAAATTGATAAATAGGTTACTGAGCTTGCTTTTTCATTATATATCATCTATACACGTTAAAGTATCACATTGCATGTTAAATCTTCATACATTGGTGATTATCCTATTATTTTATTGTTACTGTTTTTTTGATATATCTCATAGACAAAATTTGTGATGTATAACTTAATTTTTCCTACATATATGTTAACCTGCTGCTGGATTTATTTCATCTAACCAGAAGTAGACACTAATGAGAATAATAAAGACATAAATATGGATTCTGGGTTTTAATGGAGTGCTCTGTATGTTGTTGTTAAGGCCACTTGTTGTTAAATCTAAGTTCAAGTCCAGCGTTTCCTTACAAACTCTCTGTCTATATCATCTAACTATCTCTGAAAGTATAATATCAATACACTATGATTTTAATGGACTATAATTTCTATTTTATGATTATTTGAAATATGCTTTTAATTAATAAATGTTAAAAGATTGAGTGGGTATGGATTTATAATTATGTTAATCTTTAATTGGCCCCTTTATCACTATATAATGATCTTATTTATCACCTCTTGAAATTGTTGACTTAAAGTTTCTGATACAATTTGGTTTTATTCAGTTTTACAGTTTCATCCTTTCACATAAATGTTGAAGGTATATATATTCTTTTATGAGCTTCATGAAGCTAGATCTTCGTTTATTTTTGATCATGAATCATTCATGAATCATGAACCCTTTTATAAACTTCATGAAGCTGAATAATGATTTATTTTCATTGAAAATAGATTTTTTTCATAGAATATATTCTGTTTACTGTCTCCTCCCCAAACTCAGCAGAAATTCTTTCCAACTCACTTGTTCTGAATTGACAATTGTTTGACAGTGGATACCAAAATCAGAACTGCACACTGGCAACTATAATATGCAATTATATTTCAATAAAATATAAAATAACAGTAACTGAATAAATAAAGCAAAAAGAAAAAATTTCAGCAACTCTCAAAGGAAAAATAAAGTTGGAAGCTGGACATCAGTATATAAAGACCATCAGTTCCATGTATAAGAACAGGTTAGAACAGATAATCAAAGACCAGGTGGCAATACATGGAAAATTATTCTCAAGTAGCAATAGCAGAACAAGATTCTGGCCATATAGACTTGGTAGTCTTCTTGCCAAATGCACGCCAGAGTGATGACTAATTTTATAGGAGGACTGGAGGATTTTCTGAAGAATGAAATGCCATAATTCTGATCATAACTGAACTAGAAGTCTAGAGATATGATCAAAGATATGGCCTAATCCACAAGATAACTCACAGGAGGTCTGGGCCCAGGTTGATCAATTTGAAAGCAACACATGCCAATTTTGTTGTTGTCATCATCATCCTTCTTCTTCCTCTTCCTCTTCCCCTTCCCCTTGCTTCTTCTTCTCCGTCTTCTTCTTCTTTGTCTTCTTTCAGACCTAAGAAGAAGACAAGACCATCCTCAGACTTCTTAAGATTGTTCACACCTCTAGAGAAAGAAATAGGTGAGAAACGTACTTCTAAACTGTACATTTAAGATTATGACTATTTTTAAGGGGAAAAAAAGGCAGAAATATCTTTAGAAAATGTAGCTGATTTCCATATCTGCTGCAACAGATTGCCTCAAATTTAACAAAACTATTATTTCCTTGAAGTTTTGAAGGTTAGAAATCTGACTCAGATCTTAGTAGAATAAAATCAAGGTATCATTATGTACCAGTATGAAGAGAAAAAATCTTATGTACTGTGTGAATGCAGCACCTGTCAGTTAAAGCTGATTGTCCAGTAGCTGTGGCAAAAAATAAAAAGCGGGATATCTGATAAGCAGAAAGGATTCTGGGATAGATCTAGGTAAGAGAATGGCCTGGAAACATGAAACAGGTCATAAGCATGGTAAATGATGAGAGGTAATCAGCTACATGGCAGAACTTAGATTAAAATAAATGAGATATTAAATTATGATTGAATCAGGGAACAGCCAAAGCTCATGGCCTAGATATTTTAAAAAATATTTGAACCTCAGAGTCTTTATTCAGAAAGCTGGGCCCTGGAGAAAAATCATGAGCATACTGAAAATGCAGAATTACACTGGTAGTTTTTTGATAATTTGGAGGAGAATCTCTTTCCTTATATCTTCTTTTAGGGAAGCTTTGCTTCACGGTTTCTCTACCTAGCATCAGAACTGGCTATAGTTGGCATCCATTACTCTGATATTCTCTATGCCATCACATTTCCTTTCCTGATCCAGCTTCCCCCCTCCCTACTCTACTTTCATTTCAGGAACTGGAGATTATATTGAGCAGATGCTGATAATTTCCATGTTTTAAGGTCCCATAATAAGTAACTTTATTTTTTTTGTCAGTTAATGTCATATATATGAGGTACAAATATCTGAACTTGTGTATTTTTAAGAAACTTTTATTCTGTTTCTGCCTGTTGCTTACTTAGCATTTTATGCCTAGACTAAAAGCAAAATATTAAAAATACGCTCTGTAAAAATTTTTAAATCATTTTAATTGAATTGAAGAAGGAGATTTACATATTCTTTCATAGGAAACTAAAAATTTGTTTTATTGTATTCTCTTAAATATATAGTATAAAAATAATCTCACAGAAGACATGATTATCATATTGAAGGTCAAAAATATATAAAACTTTAACATGTTTACGATTGCCAAGAATTTGTGTGTTGCTATTTCTGTCACTTGATTGAAAGATTTTGATTACAGCAATTAACTTGTATGGTGGTATAACCTGGAGGCTTAAGTAATAGACTGGTGTTCCACATTTGGTAGCACTGTTTAATGAGGTTATGTCACCTTTAGGAAGCGATGCCTTGTTGGAGGAAGTAAGCCACTGAATATAGTTTCTGAAAATTTATAGCTTCACCTCATATGCAGTTTGATCCCTCAGCTTCCTTTGTGAAAACACGTGGTCAGTCACTTCTTCTTTCTGGCTGCTTCTGCCATTTTCCCTCACCACTATGGAGCTCTGCTCTTGAACTTTGACCCCAAAAGGCTTCTTTATTTTAAACCTTGCTTTGTCTTTGGTAACTTATTATTGCATCAAGTGCTTTTTAATAGTATATTAGTGACTGGTTCTTTTGATTCTCAAGCCAGGCTGTTCTTTCCAAGTCCTTTCCTTTTTTTTTCTAAAGATAAGCCCATTTCTCAATTCATAGAATTGTCTGTCCATTTAAACCTGAGATTACACCTTGTTTTATGTGTAGCAGAATCCTGTGGTATGTTTTCAATGTATCTATGTAGATCTGGGCACCTCTCTGTTTTACCTCCTCAATGGAGGTCCTCAGCTTTTAGATCGTATGCTAGCTAGTTTTTGACAGAACTGGACACTGCCTGGCTCACAATAGATGAAGCATTTACTTTAAAAAAAAATCCCAGAGACAGAACATTTTCCCCAATAAGCAAGTGACATGTGTTAGATATATTAAATATTCTTTTCTTCTTCTGTCTCTTTGAACTCAGGGCACACTTGTTATCTCTGGCATTTTACTCTTAACTCCCCTTGATCAGCTTTGTCTTGGACGCAGTCCTGCCTTTTGCAGCTCTGAATTATCGTGATGCTTATTGCTCTGACTTTGGCATCCTTACTTGCTTATTATACAAGCTGGTTTATATCCCTTTTCCTTTTCCACAAGAGATGGGAGGATTTAAGAGTATTTGGAGTGCAGATGCTTCATAAATCACCCAGAATTTCAGCATATTAGATATTTTTATGAATAATTGTGGATCAAAGGAAAGAAGGACATTTGTATTACTTAGGGGCTTATGGGTGTCTGTGTTGTCAGTGGTTCCACTGTGTTGAGGCAGTGTCTTCTCTTGTATACCTGCCAGACTTGGACAAAAGATGTCTGTCATTCCCACCCAGACCAAAGTACATCAATACCAAGAAAACGTGCAGATTCAGAGTTATCTTCGCCAAGGCATTCTCTCTTCCCTGCCAAGTTTAGGAGACCAGAGAGTGTCTACTATGCCAAACATGTGGGGCATGTAAACATCTTCCCCATCCCCTCTCCTACCTGCTGCCATCTGCCCTCTGCATGAACTTTACACCAGTTTTGGCTAGAGTGTTTCTGAACCAGCTCCATTTACACTTCCTGGCATTGCATGGTCAATCCAGACACCCAGGACAGAGCTGTACGTACACAGTTCAGATGCTTTCTCTGGATTCCAAAAGGTGCTTAGGTTAGGATAGGCTGACACCTCTAATTCTGATACTGCCACTAAGAGGAGCTACCTCTGAGAAATTTTTGCAGGCCCTAGAGTCTGTTCTGAAACAGAGTTTTTAAGCTTTCTAGTTTTTAGGGCCTCAGTGAAGAATAAATTAGGAAAAACATGCAACATCTTTGGTAATGTCTCAAATGTCACTCATTTCATCTTAGTAAAACAGAACATGCTTGGTCTTTTATTTGCACATCATTGGTGGTAGGAAATATAAGACATCTCTCCCTCTCTGAGCACTTCTCCTTCTGAGAGGCTTTCTTCCTCTCTGTGATCCTTTCCCCCTCACTGTGAGGCCTTTAGTTTCTGTGAGGCCTTTTCCCTATGTGAGGCCATCCCCCATCACTTTGAGTCCTCCCACTCTGTGAGGCCTTTTTCCTTCTCTGGGAAGTCTTTGTCTTCCTGAGGTCTTCCTCCACTCTTTGAGTACTCCCTTCTCTCTGGGAAGCCTTCTTCCTCTCTGTGAGACTTTCTCTGTGTGAGGACTTCTCCATCTATGAAACCCTCTTGTCTGTTAGGTCTTCTTCCTCTCTGTGAGGCTTTCCTCCTCTCTCAGAAGACTTCTTACTCTTTTTGAGTCTTTCTTCCTCTGTGAGACTCTCTTGCTCTGTTAGATCTTCTTTCTCTCTGTGAGGCCTTCTTCTATGAGGCCTCCCCGCTCTCTGTGAAACATTCTCCCTCTCTGTGAGGCCTTCTCCTTCTGTGAGGCATTTTCCCTCTTTGTATTGATTTCTTTCCTCAGTACATGACTTTGTTCTCATTATCTGTTGTTGTAGCCACTCCCAAGAAGTTATCTAATATTCATTTGTTAAAAACATGCAAAAAGCTCAATCAGCTCTGGAGGCCTTACTTTAAAAAAAATCAAAACACAAAACAAAACCAATGTCTACTAGGAATTCCTCTTACTCATTCATCAAAACTTTTGAAACTTCTAACATTCACACACATCTTGCCAAGTTATCTCTAAAACAGAGGAAATTCAGGCATGGTTTCCGAAGTATAGTGGAAAACCACCCATCTATAAATAAACGTCAGCACTGTGATTACTGCTACAATAATTTCTGCCTAAAAATCTGAAGGCACAGTGAAACAAAGCCTCTTTATTCTGACACTGAGAGAGGAACATGTGGGAACAGTGGATTTATATGTTCTAAAGAACAGATAGTCAAATCACTTAGGCAGTCAGTTACTTACCTGCCAACTTCTGCATATGGTTAGATATATTTTGCATGTCTCAATGTTTTCAGGATCAAGACCCTGCATATTAAAAGCATATAACAACCAGTTTAATGAATGTTTCCAGATTTTTCTATAATGACTTTCTAAACTGTGGGAGTTAAGAAATAGCAGCAATTTGAAAAAGTGAGTTAAAGGCTTGTTTTAAGCTTTGTTTACCAATGCTTCTGAAATCCTGCGACAAGGGGCTTCTGGTTTAGAAACTTCTAGAAGTCATCCCTAGGTATTGGGAGATGAAACCTTAGAATGGTGATGGAATGGAAATGGAAGGATCTGAAGAATTTTACAAATTATTTAATAGATATTTAACTTTGGGCAGCTAGTTAGGAGGGAAGCTGAGCACACAGATTCTGAGGGGCTAATATGCTTCCTGTGGAAATTAAAGTATATTGTTTTCTTCAAGAAAACACTATTTATTCATGCTGTCCTTTAAAGCCTGACACTTCCAGCTGAATTTTTGATAAAATCCTTATAAGTTAATAAGACATATTCTGAATGTATGATGATAGTTTTGATATGGATATTATTATTTCTGTTTTGCAGCATGGATGATTATTATATCAGTAAGACCAGAGATGAAATATTTAAAGCTACATTTCAAAATAACATTTTTTTCTGGTCCAAATTTTGCCCTTTAAACTGTTTGAAGGTTGTTAAGTAAAATGACAGAATTCAAGAGTTATTAATGATTTTAGATTTTTTTTTATCTCAAGGGTATAAACTCTAATCTGGGTTCTTTTGAAACTCAGGAAAATAGTTAAGAGTAGACTCAAATTGATCCCAGAATTTCTTTTTATCTATGATGTTTCTAAAAATGACAGGGAGGAACTCAAGCGGCATATACAGTGTGTGAGGGAAAATTTTCCCACACTGGGACACCAAGAGTTAAGTGACCAAAGTCATAAAATGGTATGTGGTCAGAGGTAGGATAAACTCTTGTGTTTCCCACCCTTCCTGTCATACTGAGTTTCTCAGGTCTTTTAATCCAAGACACTGATAAATATTCGAGACAGCCTTCTCTGCCCATATATTCTGTGTACTTGATTTCCTGTTTTTCTTATGAACAGCTTAGATAAGAAGAAATTTTGGAGCCAGTTTGAGTTTGCTATTAGTTATTTCTATGAATTTGTAAGTACGTGGAGGTTAAAGTACAGAGTTAAGAGATACATAAGGTTTTTTTTTTTTTATTGTTTTCTAAACCATAAATATGCTCCTTTAATTATCTGCATTTAAACGAAGAATTTGGACTGAGAAAGGATATAGGAACCCTGTGGCCCAGTACTGTTTAGCCTATGTGTTAAAGATATCAGTGCAGATTCAGAGGTACACAACAGATTTCTAAGGAGGCCCAGTATTCTGCAGCTGGGAATAGAAGGGCAAAAGGTGAATTGTATTTTTTAAGCCTGTCACTTTGAAAACTCCCTGCTTCCAAACTCAATACGTCTCCAGGATTGTCACAGCAGCAGTTCAGCATGAGAAGCAAAGGCATCTTTGGAAGTAACTACACGTAGCACTCTTTAATCTCTCCCTAGGCCTGTGAGAACTTGTTTATCTGGCAGCTTTTTCTAAGTACTATGCTCTTTGGTGGATGTATTTGGCAATCTAGCATCTGTAGAGTTATAATCGGGAGGCCTTAGAGAGAGGCAATTCCTTTTAAATAGATCTGAATGGATAAGCATTAAGTGACTTCCCTGCAAACATGTTCAAATCCTCATAGAATACATTTAGGTTCCACTCTGATCCTATTCTTTGAACACTTGAGCCCCTTTTCATGGGCTATCATGATACAGTTTTATGGTAAATTAAGTGATGACACCATATGCATTGAGATTATTCTTAAAATGGTCAGTGTAGCAATTTTATACAGTGCTCAATAGTTTGCGCATGAATGATATCTCTATTTTCCATCAATCTTTAAAATAACAGTAACATAACTAGAAAAGCCCATGTGACTAACCCGCAATCCAGGTACAGCTGTGTTTCTACTGCCTCCATTAAGATTCCAGGAAATATTATAACTTCAGAGATTCAAGGCCAATCTCAAAGTCATTCTCTCTGTAAGGAGTACAACCTCAGGTGAAAGAGGAGGTAGAGGTGCATTATTTATGATAATAAAGGACAAAAGTCAAAAAGAAACAGGGACAGATGGATTGTACAGGCACAGATTCACTTAAGAATGTGGAGATGAGAGTCTATTAGGGAATCACATTTACCTTGCCAAAAGACAATAGCAGAGTCTTTTCTCATATCTGTGACTTCACTAGTCCTGGGAAGCCGGCTGAGCTTATGTCTATATCTTCAGAGAAGCTACTATGATTCACCAAAGAAACAGTGCCAAGAACCTGTCAAAGAGATCCACAAACAGACACAATGTAGAAACCAACAGATTATGGGGAGTATGTGTGTCTGTGTGTCAGTGTGTATGTGTCTGTGTCTGTCTGTCTGTCTGTCTGTCTGTCTGTCTGTCTGTCTATCTGTCTGTATCTGTGTATTTTGTATGTGTGTAGCAATAATAATAAGATAAAATAAAAAGGAACTTACCAACATGAGAGTAGGGGAAATACATGGGATGAATTGGAGAGATTTTAGCCAAGAGTGGCTGGAGAGAGGAAAAGGGTGAGGGAAAGCAATGTATTTCAATTTAAATTTTTGCAATTTAAAAAAAATAAATGTAAAGATTGGAAAATAAAATTACCTATGAGCTGGAAATCTTTCATATATGTACAGATATCTCATGCCCCAATTTAGATTAGGATAATCTTACCATTTATACAACATACAGGGAAACATAAAGCCACTTCTATTATTGGATAGATTATTTCAAAATTTAACAACATTGCCAAAGTCTATGGACTTTTCTATTCCTGTAAGTTGCTTTATGATGGCTGTTGCTGCTTTCAATTTTATGTCTTCACTCACCGAGACCCCAAGATTATATAAACGGTTTCTGTTTTTTCATTTTTACATCTCTATTTAAATATAAGCAAATCCTTCAGAGAAATCCTTATCCTTCCTCTTGTTTATTTGCCATTTTGAGTTTGCATGCCTCTCTGTAGCTAAAATAGTTGCAGAAACTGGAAGGACCTCTGTCAGAATAGGAAAATAGAGGAGAAACAGGGGTTTTGAAGATCAATTCTGCAGCAGCCTTTCTCTTCAGCTGAAGCTAATGAGATTATAGAGATATGTATTTGTTTGGTGCTTAAATTTTTGTTTTAATTTTGTTATTCTGTGATCTTTTGATTAATCTGTTGGGTTTATTGTTATGGGTTGGAAACATGAGCACTTGCCTTAGATTCTTTATGAACTAGCTATGCTGATTCACAATTGTCTTTCAGTGTTCTGATTTCTGAAATATTTAACACTCAAAAAATAACCCAAAGATTATTCAAGTTAATGTTTATATTAAGTGGAAATTTAAGGGTTCTTTGGAATGTCAGCTGTGTTGGATGATGTTTTGCTGGGGCAAACACGTGAAGGAACATTTTGTTGAAGTGGATACAGGCTAAGACAGACTGGTGAAGTAATATTTAGCTGAAGCAGACACAGATGAAAAGATGTTCTGCTAAAGCAAACACATGAAAAGACACGTGACGAAGGATTCTTTGCTAACTATGCACATGTATTTGTCTGCTTTTCATTGCATAGTTGAGCTCCATTTGTCAGGACTCCAAAGATAGAAGTACACCCAAAAACTTCCGGTGGTATGCTGTGGCTTCTTGTGACTTCCTCTGATTCAAACTGATTGGCAAAGCGATGACAGCTAAGACAGACTCACATGCTGAGGCAAGACATGTGGTGAGGCAAGACTAGTAGAGGGCATGTGATGTTTATAGGGCATACTAGAAGGACTCGATGGACAGTGACAGAGGCAAAGCTTGGCTTGCTGGCAGTACTCATGTACAATTCTTGTTGATCTCAAGTCTTCTCTGATCTTCATTTCCCTGAGAGAGGCATAGCCAAGAACTTTTCTTGGTGTTCTTGTTGGCCCTGGTCCCTTTTGCTGACTTGTGCCAATTCAACTGAGGCCTGGTTGTTCCTGCTAGAATGTGCCATCACTGTTGTTATCCCAACATTTACTGAACTAGACTGCTCATATATCCATGAAGTGTTTGTGAGAAGGTTGAGATGCTGCTGCTGCCCTGTGAACCGAACTTCTGATTTCCTGACAACGCAGATGGGGTTCGCTCTTAAGGACCGTTTCTAAACAAGTCCACATCTCTAGTATCCTTTCTTTTCTACTACTTCTGGTGGGCTGGAGCGGAGGTTAAAGCATTTAATAACTACCATTAAAAGTAGGCTTTGAACAATTAAAGTTATATGTCTATCAAGGCAAGAGATGAGGAGGAATCAAAATGGATGGAGACTAAGTAAATAGGAGATACAAGTCATTCTGGAGAGAGCAGGAACTGTTGAGTTTGTTTGTATATTTACTGGTAGGGTTGAGGCTTAAATCTAGAGCCTTGCCCATGGGAAGAAAGTCCTTAACTACTGCTCTTTATTTATAGCCCACAGCAGAAATACTTTTGGCTAATAATGCCTGATTTGTGCAAAAGTGTCTGAATAGAAAAACAAGACATCCATTACCCATTTATCTTCTAATTTGCTGTTTCATGGTATGTAATTGTGGTTTTTTAACACTACATTATAAATAAATTTAGACAGTAAGAGTAACCCATATCTTGCTAGAATTACATTTAAGATATTTTTTTTTACTGTACGTGCATGAATATTTCATCTGCATGTATGTCTGTGTGCCATGCATGTGCCTGGATTATGCAGCAAGAAGGAGTTGGATTCCCTGTAACTGAAGTTACTGATGTTTGTGACCCATGATATGGGTTCTAGGAATAAACCTTGATACTCTGTAAATGTTTCAAGTGTTCTGAAAGACAACCCTTCCACCGCTCAAATAGTGTTTTTCTTTTACACTTTTATACTACTTTTATACTAATTAATGGTATTAAGTAGTGGCTATAAGTGTATTTTGTAATGTTTAAAATAGAATCTACCATAATTGTTAAGTATTTTGATTGGATAATTGAAATGATGAATGGAAAAATTATAGCATTTTCTAGTCCATAACTTTAAAGTCCAGACTGAGGCAGTTTTTTTCATGAGTTATCTGATGTCGTGAATGATACAGGATTTGCTTCTTCTTGAGTATTCATAACATCAGTATGAATCAGTTACGTGTGTCATTGCCTGTAACCCTTCCTTGAAGACCTGTCAGACTCCTTCTGTATAGTAAAAAGGAGGTTGTGATAGTTGACTCATATTGTATCGATCAAAGTTAGTATAGATTTCAAGATAATAAGGAGGAAAGATCCAGTAATTTTGAAATACATTAATTTTATTCCTGTTAGACAATTCTGAGTTCCCCTCTGATTCATTATCAAATTTTACAATGTTCAGCTTTACTCTGATATGAACATTATCACCTATGTTTCATACTTAATGAAGCTATGATTCTAATATAAATCTACTTTAGAGAATATGAACCAACTAATGGGAAGGTCAAGATGAATTTCTGTAATAAATGAGATCACTAACACCTAAAGATATATAACTATACCCAAGACATTTCTATGGCCCAAAGTTGGCACGGAACAATTAAATCCTATCATTTATCTAAACAAAAACATTCTATAATTTGTTCCTGAGTCATAACCCACAAAGATTGATTTTATCTGCAAGTATACTAAGACTAGTGTTAAGATAAGTACAGCATACAAGAATAGATAGCATTTCTGCTCTCAAGAGTCTTTCAAGTAGGGCCAAAGGATGAGTTATGGATGAATGGCAACATGACCTTTTTTTAAAACTGCCTGCAAGGAGATAGATCAGTGAGATACACACAAAGCAAATATCAAGATTCAAGTAGAATTTTTCTTGTTCTTGGAAGTACACAGAAAAAAATTAGATTGTCTTTTGTAGACTTCCCCCAAACATAACAATATGACATAACTATTTTTGGAATAACAAAGTCAAAAAATTGCTTTAATATAGAAAAATGTGAAAAAGACATAATAGTAGAGGGTGTTGTATTTTCAGACTCCACTGACCATCAATTTTTCTTATATCTATGATGCCTCTATTCAACTGTTTTTGCATCCAGTCTTTCTTTTTTGTCTCCAGATTATTGGACTGTTATGACTGTAGGAAATCTTACAATTAAAACATGCAACACATTGACAAACATAAAAGATGCATGAATAAAATGTCAAGAGCAGACTGAATCCTACTCCCAGACCTGCAGCATATCACTTACTCCCAAGTAGAAGAATTTCTGAGCCTCTGGGACCTCAGGTTCAAGTAAGTGTGAGTTGCTCCTAAACTCTATCTATCTGTCTGTCTGTTGTCTGTCTGTCTATCTAGCTACATGACTACCTTCCTATCTATCTATCTATCTATCTATCTATCTATCTATCTATCTATCTCTCTATCTATCTATCTATGAAAAGCAAATTTATCTTTAGAAAATATAGCACAATTATCAAGCAAATGTATATTGTAAATCATTCTTTATCTAAAATGTCATTGTTGGCCTTTGTTTTCAAAGATCCTCTTCACAAAAATTTGTTTCACATTTCTTAGCATCATTTTTTTCTGTGTGTGTTCTATGTATGTTGGGAATTATTCGACAAGTGATTGGTCTTGTATAATGGCAGTATTCTCTTCCTTGCTGTGTATGTTGTATAGTTATAAATGTCAATTCACCATGCCCTAGAATTACCTGGGAAGAAATTGTTTTTTTGAGAAATCATTTAGATAAAGTTGGCCTTAAGTCGGTCTGTAAAGAAATGTTTTGGATGTCCATTGATGTAGGAAGACATCACCCATTGTGGACAGCACCATTTCCTGGGCATGAAATTCTAAACTATTTAAAATTAGAAAGAAGCTAGACCAAAGCAAATGCAGCTGCATCTATAGAATCATGCCTGTCTGCTCTTTACTGGATATGTTGTGTTACCAGCTCTGCAAAACTCTAGGCACTGCTGTCTCCTCAACTGTCGAACAGTACCCAGAACCTAAGTGTAAGATGAAATGAAACCTTCTCTCTCCTGTGTCATGTGTTGTATCATAGCAATAGAAAGGAAATTAGTACACCCTGATAAGGAAAATCTTTTGTAATCTGGCCTTTCTTTAGTCTGTCTTTTTTATTCTTCCTCAGTGCTGAATTATCTAGCCTAGCATTCTGTTGCCTCTTGAACTCTGTTCACTGTCCTCCATGTGTCTATATACCCTGCATGCTTTGCTCAAACGTCCCTGCACTGGTCAGGGTACAATCAACTTTTCATAATTTCAGATCCACATTTCTTCTCTGTAAGTGTTTTTCCCAACTTCTAGACGTATCCCTCCCTTATATTCTGTCATTGTCTATTGCCTACAGGCCAGGTTTATCATGTTCCTTCCTAAATTCACATGTATACCTTTTAAGTGTCACAGACAGGTCTTGGAACTGAAAGATGCTTTGTGACTAGTAATCAAAGTCAATCTGCTAGATGATTATGGAATTTACCAGGTCCATTCAAAAAGCATTGCTGTAACATACCTTGGTGTGAGTCTAACCAAGCAAGTGAAAGATCTGTATGACAGGAACTTCAAGTCTCTGAAGAAAGAAATAGAGGAAGATCTCAGAAGATGAAAAGATCTCCCATGCTCATAGATTGGCAAGATTAACATAGTAAAAATGGCTATCTTGCTGAAAGCAAACTACAAATTCAATGAAATCCCCATCAAAATTCCAAATCAATTCTTCACAGAGTTAGAAAGAACAATTTGCAAATTCATTTGGAATAACAAAAAAACAAGGATAGCAAAAACTATTCTCAATAATAAAAGAACTTCTGGGGGAGTCACCATCCCTGACCTAAAGCTGTACTACAGAGCAATAGTGATAAAACTGCATGGTACTGGTACAGAGACGGGCAGGAAGATAAATGGAATAGAATTGAAGATCCAGAAATGAATCCACATACCTATGGTCACTTGATCTTTGACAAAGGAGCTAAAACCATCCAGTGGAAAAAGGACAGCATTTTCAACAAATGGTGCTGGCTCAACTGGAGGTCAGCATGTAGAAGAATGCAAATCAATCCATGCTTATCTCCTTGTACAAAGCTCAAGTCTAAGTAAATAAAGGACCTTAATATAAAACCAGATACACTGAAACTAAAAGAAGAGAAGGTGGGGAAGAACCTCAAATACTTGGGCACAGGGGAAAGATTCCTGAACAGAACACCAATGGCTTATGCTCTAAGATCAAGAATTGACAAATGTGACCTTATAAAATTGCAAAGCTTCTTTAAGGTAAAGGACACTGTCAATAGGACAAAACGGCAACCAACAGTTGGGAAAAGATCTTTACCAATCCTACATTGTTGTCAGGAGAAAAGTAACATTTATAAAAGTAGAAACTGAGCCCAGAATTCATACCTTCTAACAAAAATCTTTGCTTACACAGTGCCAATGTCAGGACCCTTTGACATTGACAGACATCTTCAGAAAGTACCATATCTGTTATATCTTAGATATGAAAAGTCACCATAGGCTCATGTTATGAATGCTTGCTCTCCACCTGGTTGTTAGTATTTTGAAATATACTTAAAACATTTGTGGAACTTGGAGACAATGTGTCATTTCATCCAAGTACACTTGTTGATACTTTGATGGGTGTGAAACTCTTGATATTTGGGACAAATAAATCTTTTCTCCTTTAAAAAATAAATAAAAACAGTTTGAATTTATGGTCAAAGATACACAAATCTATATAAAATCAGGTATGTTTGTTAGAAAGCTACACTCATTGTGTTTCTATGGACTGATACAAGCCTAGAGTAACATAAAATGTCTGGTAATAAAATGAAAGAAATAACTCTAAGATGAAAACCTCATAAACAAAAGAAGAAAAGAAAGAGCAGTCAGAGATACTTCTGACCTTTTCAGAATGGATGGGGAAAAAAAAGGTAGAAGATTCCTTAGCTTTATTAAAATTATTTTCTTAATGTACCTCCTTGACAGAGATGACAAAGGTATCTCCACAGATAGCAGTCATGCACAGCAATCATGTCAGCATAAGAGGTTAGAAGCTGAGCTCAGAAGTCAGTATCAACCATGATGAAATAAAAGGGGGGCACTTACTCCAACCATGAGCCTTCTAACATCAAGGAACTCAAGCATGGAAACGACCAGTGTTGGGACAGAGGTGGGAAAGGAAGTATCACTTTTTTTTAGGTGGCATGTAACCAGACATTACTTCATAGCAGGGATCCAATGAAGCTGAGTCTAATGCAGTATGTTTGGGACCACAGAAATGTCTAGTCTTATTCATAAAGCCAAGGTACACCTCCTCAGAAGGAGAAAAGCCAAGCATAAAGGACTTATTATTACCACTTTTAAAATGCCATACACCTTTAAAAATCTCAACATTACTTCTCTTTGTTTTAATGCCAGTTTTTTTGTTTGATTTTAAAGAGCAATTTACGTCTTCATTATCACAGCCTATATTTGGTTTCTATGCCATGCTTCCAGACAACTCCAGTTAACAAGGAGCTGACCTAACCAGCTTTACCATTTCTACCAAACTAGTTGAACTACAGAATAATTTCTTTAATGGCCAGTTGCTTTCTTTATTGGGAACTAAATTAGGGGAAGCAAAAACCTGCTGTCTCCTGTGGGCCGTTTTTGCCTATTATATGTGAGGATGCCTACCTTTGTTAACAATCTCCTGTGGGCCCCTCTCCTACTCCTTTCTGATTTTGTGTTCTTCCCTCTTGGACTTATTAACTGAACCCTCTCAGCTGGGGATTTTCTATATCAAGGCTGTACCAGACTTGGCAGACAACAGAGGGTGACTAATTTTCAAATACTTGGCGTAATTTACAGAAAAAAAAAAAACAGTAAATACTTGCTGGAGACACCCATATTCTTTCTACTTCAGCTATTCCTTTATTCTTCAACTTGAATATTATTAACAGACAGTATTTCTTGAACATTATTTAGGTCTCAGTCATTGAACTCACAATGTTTGTTAGACTTTAAAGTAAAGAGATAGAAGGGACTTGACATGGAAGAGAACAGAATAAGACATAGAAGCAAAAGAAGGAGAAACAGATAGTGTAGATCAAAATAGAGTCTATTTCAAGCATTATGAGCCATTATAGACTAAAACTAAAAAGTAAAAACCCAAAGAATTACATAAATAATTAGATAAATAAATAAATAAATAAACCATAAACAAAACAACAATATATGAAAATGCACAGTTAGCCACACCAACTAGTTGTGTCAATAGAATATAAAAGAAAAAGAAACACTAATCTGTGTACTTCTTTTGAAGATTTTAAAATGATTAGACAGAGACAAACTTGGAAATAAAAGATTACCTCTTTACTTTTTAATGTAATGCTCAATGGTTAGAAACATGATTTCAAGCAGTTATGAGAATGCAAATTACATGATATTTTGAGAAAATATGGATAATTCATGGCTCTTTTAAGCTTATATATTAAAAGAGGTGCTCTGTTTCAAGATGTAGAAATCTTATTCTCATATTTTTATCCCAAATACGGGTAACATGTAGAAATCTCTGTAAATATACAATGTCATAGTTAGTTTTTCACAATCTTTTGCTTATAGACAAATTTTTTTTATCAATGTTGTGTTTTATAAAAACAAAAATGAAGCCAGGGATATGTTTGGTGGAGGCCTGGTGGTGTAGTGTTGGGAAAGGGGTTCCTCTGTAGGTCCATGCTGTGGAATCCCTTCCCTCTGAGGCATCAGCTATACAATGGTATAGTATAGTTTATTTAGGTCATGGGGAGGGTAGTTAAGGAGTTAATCGAGATGCAGGTAGGCAGGGGGAGAGAGAGAGAGAGAGAGAGAGAGAGAGAGAGAGAGAGAGAGCAGAAGTAGAGGCTGGCCATGAGCAAATAGAGAGATGAGGAGGGGAACATGGAGAGAAGGTACAGAAGAACAAGAGAAGAGAGTGAGAAGGAGGTGAGCAGCTCCTGTTATAGTGAATAAGGCACACTTGGCTGTTGCCAAGTAACTGTGAGCCAGTGCCTAGAAGAAATGATAACAACTAATATCTACATGGAAATAGTAATCACACATGTAAATATTTTAAAATCCATGACTTAAGTTCCAAAGATCTAGCAATCATTTGGCACAGGAAAAAGATAGGATATTATTCTTGTCCCATTGATACATGTCACTATGGTGCTGTTGTGTATCTCATGATTTCACTCTAAGGTACTTGACTTTTAAAAAATTAGAAAATAACAAAGCAATATACCTAGTAATACTTTAGATACTTGGGATCCAACAATGGTTGAACAATGGTTCTTACTATCTTAGAGAGAGAGCCAGATACACAAGTGAATAAAACATAACTGGTAAATAATAATATGCTTTATCATAGAAATTTTTGGAAATGAGGCAGAGTTAGCAGCCATGGGAGCCTACATGTGTAACATGATAGGCAAGCTGACGTTTGAGCAATCATTACCTATCAACCAGGAGCATCAAGGAAATGTGTGTGTGTGTGTGTGTGTGTGTGTGTGTGTGTGTGTGTGTGTGTGATACATAGGATGGAGTCAATGGGACCTGTAAATGGAGTGCTCGTTCTCATTTTATACTGTCTGTGTCGTCCTCTATTCTCTACTCAGCTCACCAGATCCCCACAGCCATAAACTTATGCTACTACTATGCTCACCTCCCAAACTAAGACAAACACCAAAAAAATTCAAAACCACAGGCTACCACAAAGTAGAAAAGTTTCTTTTTCTCAAATACTCATTTTGATAACTTCCCCACTGTTGAAGACCATGCCTTCCATTTTATCCTGTCTTCATTACTTTGACGAGACATAAATATCTATGTGACACTTCTGGGTGGCTGCTTGTTTTCTAGGTTCACTCTGGAAGCCTTTTCTGCTAATATTTTTTTTTTTAAATTTCCTTCTCATGTCCTGACATTAGCCATGCCTAGGTTTTACCTTCTGAATTCTGCCTCACCCAGTGTACTATATATCCCAATCCTGTGTACTCTAGCAATGTGATGAGATGCTGTTCAAATTCTGATTCATTTTTTATTAGCAGTGAGAGAAGAATCCTTTTTCCTATGAGGCACATTGTTGGGTGAGTTCCCTCATATTTGTTCTTCTTCATGGCAATCTGTACCAGACTACACTTGAATACTTCATGCTGCAAGTGAGACAAATACATGATTGAGTAGGTTTAACCACTGAGTTGCTAGGGTTCTTTTTGTTTTGGTAACAGGAGAATATTCTGTTAAAATATAGTGTACAGAATTAACAGCACATACACCAAATTTACCTTTCCCTCTCAGAATCAGACATATTAAAGTGTCTGCCTTGAATTTTTTGATGGGACAGTCTTCAAAGAGTGAAAATCAACAAAGACATGGTTTCTTTCCATAACTCTACCTTTAACCACAACACTTAGTAACCACTTCAAAATATAAGTCCACCTTTGCCAATTTGGAGCATTTTCTAAGTTGATGAATAGCAACTTTCTCTTCTCCCTGTTCAAATAGAATGTTCTCCTTCTCCAAGTTTGGCTCAAAGGTGAGGATGAACTGATCATATTATGAGTTTTGATGATTTATTCAAGGCTGAACCTATAATCTTAATTTTGTCTAATAAGACTGTAAGCTTTTATTTGAGGTTTTATGAACTAAACACTTGTATGTTCCAAACTTGGAGTTGGGTATCAGTCTGTTGTTGGCATCCATTTTATTAGAGAAGACTAAAGACAACACAAGAAAAAGTGAAAAGCACCAAGAGATAGCAAAGCCTTATATTCTTGAGGTTGTGGAGGTGTACTTTGAAATGAAGCTTCCCTGGATGTTCCAGAATGTAAATTATTGACTCTGCTTTGAGTTTTCGTTTAGTTTTTTTTGCACCAAGTTCATTTAGATTTTTTGGAAATAAAATTAGAGTTTGCCTTTAGATGCTAAAGGGAAAAATGCATGATCCTTCTCCAGAGCATCTCCCTATTCTGGATCTCTTACTACACCTTTAGTCTTCTGACTTTTTGTTCCATGGAAACATGGTTTTCTTTTATGAGAGCATCTAATAAAGTTTCCTTTATAGGGTGACTTTATATATATACAGCTTGCCAAATAAATGGTGAAAATTTTCACAAAGAAACAACACACTCCTTTGTCCACATGTTTATAAAATAAACACCCTTTTCAAATACTTTTTCTTGGGATGCATGGTTGATTTGAACTTCTAATGTAAGGAGATTCTCTTGCTTATTTCACTGTTTCGATACTGTCATTGTTAATTTTACTCTCAGAAATCTAGGACTGTGGTTGGATGCTCTTAAAGATTCTAAGATGAAGATGAATTTTTCAAACTAAAATCACATTTTAAGGAATATCCCCATTATGATCCCCAGTATAGGGGAATGCCAGGGTGGGGAGACCAGAGTGGGTGGGTATGTAGGTGGGGGAAACACCCTCATAGAAGAGAGGGGTGGGGGATGGGATTGGGAATTTACAGAAGGGAAACTAGGAAAGTGAGTAACATTTGAAATATAAATAAATAAAATAGCCAATAAAAGAAAAGAAAACCTGAAATTTAGTTGAGTCCGGAGTGGAAGTCAGTAATTTTAATTTTTCATTCAATGATTTTTAGTTTACCATTTTTTTCTTGCTTAGATAGAACACTTAAAAATTTAAGATAGAAATTTCTGTTAGAGCTTAAAAGTTTGTCAGCATTGTAGCCATAGTGTTCACTTCAAAAAAATCTCCCAAGTATATTTATTGAGTAAATAGTTTAACAATTTTATAACAAAGAAATGATGATTTTTTTAAAGAAGTCTGTGAGTTTAATTTTCTAATGTCATATTGGACAAGGTTAGGCCCAAATGAGAATGAAATTAACTGGAGCAACATCAGATTGGTTGCATGGGCTCTAGTGTATCTTTATGGTGATAAGTAGAGATGGCATTGCTAATTTTAGAAAAAAAGTGACAGAACTATCACATGTAGGCTTATATTTTTCAAAACCTACTTTAACAAGTGTTCTTAAATGCTTTAGCTTCCATTCTAGCCCACCACCTACCAGAGGTAGTAAAAAGGAAAGGTCAATAGGGCAAAAGAGTCCTGTTTAGAAATAGTTTCTTGAGTGAATCCAATCTGCATTGTCAGGATATCAGCAGTTCAGTTTACATGAATTCCTAGCAGTAGCGTGATCCACTTGCAAACACCATTCATGAATCAGCAATGGTAGTTCAATCCAGAAGAAACCATGAGGCTTGGCCAGTGGACAGGAGTCCACAGAAGTAACAAGAAGCCCCTGGAACACCACCAGAAGTTCTTTGTGCATTTCTCTCTATGAAGTCACAAGAAGTGATTATCAGCAAAGAAGGCAACAGAGACTAGTGTCAGCAAAGCTCAAAAAAGATCAGCAAAAAGTGGCAAGGCAACCCAATGCCATGGGACCATACACTGCCTGTTATGTTACACTTATAAACTTTCCAAATGTCACCATCACATGTCCTCTCAAGAATCCACTGCAGTGAAACATTATATGCTCTTTTTCCAGGTAACTTTCTCATAAGACAGTTTCCAGAAAATACATCACATGACACAACTGAGTCACCAAAGAAACCAGAAATTTCCACTTCAATCACAGAATAGAAACATAACTTAAAAAAACTTGCAAACATTAGACCAAAACACATGGTATTTGAGTTTGGAGTTTGGCTAAATACATGGTATTTTATGTTTACATTCCAAACCCATTAATTACCAAATTGAAAAAATAATAGTGTACAGATCCAATGTTCCATTCATTCTCCTATCTCTTGCTTGAGTGTGTATAGAAGGAAGAGTTAGGAAGCCTCAGAGACTGGAGAGAAGGGAGGTTCCTAAGTATCAATGAGGGTAACCTTAGCTAAGATGCCTAACAGAGGGAACATAGAAACTGAAGAGGCCACCTCCAATAGCAAGTCAGGAACCTCAGTAGAGGGATAAAGACACCAACCCACCCACAAAATACACAACCTCAAATTCATCCTGTCTAACAGAAATGAATGGACAAAGATAGAGCAGAGAATGAAGGAAACTTCAACCAATAATCAGTCCAACTTGAAAACCATCTCATGGACAAACACCAATCCCTGACACTATTAATGATACTCTCTTATGCTTGCAGACAGGAGCCTAACATCATTGTCCTCTAAGAAACTTTATCCAGCAACAGACTGAAATAGTTGCAGATAACCAGTCAATCATTGGATGGAAGTCAGGTACTCTTATGGAAGAGTTGCAGGAAGGATTGAAGGACCAGAAGGGGATGGGAATCCCACAGGAAGACTAACAGTGTCAACGAATGAGAACCTCTGGGAGTTCACAGACACTGAACAACCACCCAAAGAACACACATGGGTTTGAACTAGGGCCCCCTGCACATATGTAGCAGACATGCAGCTCAGTCTCTATTTGTCCTCCCAACAACTAGAGCAGAAGCTATACTTGAAGCTTTAGCCTAACTGTGGTATCCGTTCAACAACAGAGCTACCTTGTCTTGCCTCAGTGAGAGAGAATGTGCCTAACCTGGTAGAGATTTGATGCTCCAGCGTATGATGATACCCAGAGAGGCCCCAGCCTCTCAGAGTGGAAGGGGAGGAACATGCAGGATGGTCTCTGTGAGCAAAGGAACAGGAGTCAAGGAAGCATTTGATTTAAATAACTTTATTGTTTTTAAAGAAAGAAATCCATTCCTCATAGTGGGGGATCTTTCTTCGATGTCAATTCCAATCAGAGTTCCTTTCAGTATACTAAATTTAATTTTCTTTCTAATCAAGCAAGAAGTGCTGTGTCTAGAACATTTATGGACACATAATCTTTAATTAATTCCTTATTGTTCCAAATATATTTGTCTCGGGGCCCTATGGAATCATGAATCACATGCTTGTAACTTCTGCCATATAAAAACCTACCAACTGTCCTATTTAGCTTTAACACTCAACCTGACACAGCCTAAAGTCACCTCAGATGGCAGTCTCAATTGAGTGACTGCCCAGATCAGATTGGTGTATGAGGCATATCTGAGAAGGATTGGTTTTATTGTCATATGATACAGGAAAGGCTAACACCCTGTAGACAGAAGTACTTTCTGGGCAGGTGGTCCTGGGCCAGTGGCTCTTAACCTGTAGGTTATAACCCTTTGGGGTCATATGAACTTTTCCCAAGGAGTCACCTAGCACCATCAGAAAACACAGTTTATATGATTCACAACGGTAGTGAAATTTCAGTTATGAAGTAAAAACAAAAATAATTTTACAGCTGATGATCACCAGAACATGAGAGTGTTAAAGGGTTGCAGCATTAGGAAGGTTAAAAACCACTATCCTAGCTATATAGAAAGACCTAGCTGAGCATAAGCTAGCCAGGGATCCAACATGCTTCATTGTTTCATGATTTCTACAAGTGGCTGCTTGGATTTCTGCCCTGACTTCCATCAGTGATGGGCTATAACCGGTAGAATGGAATAAACTGTTTCCTCACCCAAGTTGCTTTTACTCAGAGTGCTTTCTCATAACAAAAGACATGAAAAATCTTGAAATTAACAATATTTCAATGGAAGTAATTTCTTTTGACTCCTGGCCTTTTCATGCTGAGGTGGACATGAGCGAACCCCTTCCTTGGGAATTCCAGTGTGTATCACTATCCTCTGAAGAGTCAAAAATTTGATATATCCACTTTAAATAGGAATCTTTTCTTTTTACAATGCTCGGTGAGAGATGAGGAAGCATCACACATCATTGTCTCAGTGGGTTCATTCTGAGTCCTATCAGACAGTAACAAAATAGAGAAAATGCTTATGACTAAGTAAAGGAGGTCTGATGGGTTCATTTGTTAGCAGTCAAAGGGCAATGAAAAGCTGTGCAGTTTGTCTCCCAAACTGTGAGAAAACCAAGCATTTAATACCACCATTCCAAATTCAAACCAATCAAACATTGGCAGGTTTGGATTGTTTTATTGTGAGGCTTTAGCTTATCTCCATGGGATAAAAGCCTTTCCAAACTGGCTTTAACTAAAAATGTCATCCACCCCAGCTGTTCCTTGGTTAGCAGAAAGGGTGGTGACAGAAGGCTCCTTCTCATAGTCTTCTTCCATAATATCACTATCCAAATTTGTATGGCAAAGATGTGGCTGCTATTTATATGTTGATTATTACAGTTCTGCAGTTTATTTTTTTCCACGCAGAGTTGAAAATTATATTTAGAAAAGCTGACATCATCTTTAAATATACATTATAGCTCTCATTTGGGAGAGAGGAGCTGTTGAAATATATGCCACCTACTCAACTTCTCAGGGAAAAATGGCATAGACACTTCACACATGGTTATATATAAATGTGTACGTTGGCATGGAAGTGAACTGGAAGCTATCTGATTTTGGAGGAGTCTTGTGCACTCCGTTTTATGCCCTCTCAGTTTGATTTTTATTTTTAAAAGATGAACAGTTCCGAATCCTAACTCTATGCAGCACTACCACATATTCTTGGAATACTGTTTATCTATTCCAAAAAATCTTCATTCATCAGTCTGAAAGATAGTGGTGAGTGTTTGTGAGTGATAGTAGAATTAAGCTGAGTGGTCACTAAACAAATAATAGAAACGACTGGTCTCAGCTGTGAAACATGTGGCTCTTATAGACCATGTTGGATTATTTTTTGGCAAATTAACTCATCCGCACGGTGTAAAACTATTCTGTAAAATAATATCCTGCTTGTTTCTGTGAGTCTCCTTGGATGAGATTAATAGACTCAATGAAGCAGGTTTTACTCTGGAATATTACTGAGTCTCATTCAGTCAGTTACATGAAGTAAAAATGAAGACTTCTTTCTCTTGAGCTGCCAAGAAACTGCAAGCGTGGGATGTCTTTTTCTGTCATTGGATGTGAACTGATGCTCTGAATCTTTTAGGATTCTGTACCTGTCAAGCTTCAGGTAGTATCTTCAGTGTCCATTCTCCTGTGCTTGCTCTCTGTAATCTCGCCAGTCAGAGCCTTATATTCTCTTATATCTCCTTTTTTTTAACCTTTGCCCCAAAGTGTGTGACTGTATACATTTCCAGTATGTGTAGTTACACATCTTATAGCTTGTGTGTTTTGGGGCGAGTTAATATCTACGTTACCTATTTTTCTGTGTTTACTTCCTGTTAGTAATTTTTCAAGACTGATAATATAGTCTCATTTTCCCATCTTTATTTCTCAAAATTGACAGATGAAGAAATGGAGGACTCTAAGCAATCTGCTTTTAATCTTTAAGGTCATGATTTATACAGTAGAAGCAAAATGAGTTATCTGACATATTTTGTCATATACAGTGTAGAAGTTTCATATCAGGCAGACTTAACTGTAGTGTTATCATGAGGATTTTGAAAACATTCTTTTTACATTGAAACACAAGTTTGCTCACCTCAGGCAGTTTGTTATCTAGATTTTTTTCTGTCTGGTATTGGGGTACAGAACAACTCATGAAATTGCAAACTTGGTTTTGCACAATGCAATTAGAGCCAGAAAAATATCATAGTTTGCTTGACATATCCATATCCACCAATGTCTGTCTTGAACCAAAACTCTGAGTCCTGATCTAGTCTTGTTAGGTTTGTGAATTTCATTCTGGGACACAAAAAAGTGAAGGTCAACCTAAAAAAATGTTCAGGATTAAGATGACATCTAAAATGTCATAATTGAAAAAAGACAACAAGTTAAGGGGAAATTTATTAACATGCAGGAAAAAGAGTCCTTGATTTCATCATGATGTATTAAAGCTTACAGTGGCTAAATATTGCCATCATTTACTGTTATAGGCTTGCATTCATGGTTTGACTGAGATGAGGCAGATAGTCTAGAAAAACATAGCTTCTTGGTGGGATTAGAGTACCAAAACACACCTTTAAATGATACTTAGATATATTCTGCTGAACTTGACAGTTATGAAACTTTCTTTGAGAAGTGTTCTCTCTGTGACTGGAAAGGAAAATCCAGGTGCAGTTGCTAAGAGTCGTGAGATGACATTTTAATGCTAGTTGGCAAAAATTCAGCTTTTGTAAGTAATCATGCCTGTCTCGACCTTTTCCAGGGTCAGTTTTATGTTTGGGACCATTCTTTCTTCTTGCCTGTTAAGCAGGTCCTGGTTTGAGGCAAGATTAATTTTTATATGAAGCTTAATGGTAAATCATTTTATATAGTATTTGCATAGAAACAGTTGTTTTGACTTCACACATACCATCACCCAGTGGACCACATAGCACTCTCAGACTAGTAGATTTGATATCTCATTCTGGAAATGTCATGCCCCTGACCAAGAAAAAAAAAAAAGGTTCAATTTCATTAAATCAGAGTTTCACGCTGTGATCCACATTTCTAGATAATGACTCTGGTGTTTTTTTTTTTTCTCTAGTTATAATAAAACTAGCCGGGCGGTTGTGGCGCACGCCTTTAATCCCAGCACTTGGGAGGCAGAGGCAGGCAGATTTCTGAGTTCGAGGCCAGCCTGGTCTACAGAGTGAGTTCCAGGACAGCCAGGGCTACACAGAGCAACCCTGTCTCGAAAAATCAAAATAATAATAATAATAATAATAATAATAATAATAATAATAATAACTAGTATCTTTCTTGTAGAAAAGAACATTTTCCTTCTTCTATACCTTTTTGTCTTACAGAGAGCAACACTTCAAGGTGAAGTTTAAGACAATTCATAAAACATCAATTCTATATTGAGCATTTAAGTTCAAAACTGCTGAAAATCCTACTTATGAAAATAAAACTGACATGTTGCTGGAAATATAGCTCTGAAAAGCAAAATGACAAGTAAATGGTTAGACATTGGCTCTTTAAAGTTTGTATTGCATTTACTCCAATTCCCCAAAACTCAAATGTTGACAGATATCATCCTTTCCATGACAGATCTTGGTTAGTTATTTTCCCAGGAAGAAGAGACTAGAGTTTGTCCTCGAAGCAAGAGATGGAAAGCAAAGGGCTACCATTAGGTTGAGGTGAGTTTACTTAATCTCTCTCTCTCTCTCTCTCTCTCTCTCTCTCTCTCTCTCTCTCTCTCTCTCACACACACACACACACACACACACACACACACACACACACACACCTGTGCTAGAAGCATTGTGGTCAAAAGATGACTGTGTTTCACCTGAGAGCTCTGTTCTTCAATTGCTACAGGAGTTATCACATATATGTTTCTTAAGTTGATGCCTTTTTACTAGATCATCCCTCTGTGAGTTTGCATTCCAGATCCAGTGTTACTGGGGTAGACACTCATGGCATTAATCTGATACCGACCAAATAGTTGAACAGAGTAAATGTTTTTTCATTGGACACTTTGATGAAATGGTATCTTGCAAGCTTACTCTGAGTAATGGAAACTCTACATTTTTATATAGAGGTAACTGAAGTTTCCATTTTGGTGCTTTTTATAGCAGAGTGTTTACTCTCACTACCTAAAGATTACCTTAATCAATCATCAGTGGCCAAGTAGTCCTTTCAGGTTTAAAATCAAGAATGATTTGACGGGTCCTACAGTTCAATTTCATGGTTTAACTGCCTCTAAACCGTAGACCTAGGTACCTGCCCCTGATTAAGATATCTATAACACAATCCACACAGCCAAGACTAAGGGACCATCACAGAAGCTGGGGCAAAAAGAGTGTAAGAGTGAAAGGAACAAGATATTCCCTGAAAGTCTTTTCAAAGGAAGACAAAGAATGAGGGGGAAGAAACAGGAGGAGGAGAGGAAGGAGGAGTAGGAGGAGGAAAATGAGAAGGAGTGGGAGTGGGAGGATAAGAGGAAGAGAGTGAGGGAGAGAGGGAGAAAGGAGGAGGAGGAGGAGGTTGTTTTGTAGTAGTAGTAGTGGAGTAGTAGTAGTAGTGGCAGCAGTACTAGTGGTAGTAGTACTACTAGTAGTTCAGGAAATAAGGTGTATCTGGGAGAAGTTAGAGATGAAGATGATTCAAATATGTTGTTTTAAATTCTCAAAGAATAAAAACAATACTGATATAATAGGTTTTGGCTTTATTTCATTATATATTATTTTGTCAGAATTTTTTAAATAAAAAAATGAAAACCTAGTTACTAGGGTAAGGCTAACAAGTGAACAGACATTCATACCTGCTGAGAGAAGGAAATTAATTTTCTTTTATGGTTAAAGTTTAGTGTGGATTTTGCGGGATATATAGTTTTGTAAGTTTTTGTTTTAATTGTGAGGAAGAACTTAAAGCTAGGTGGATAGGAAGGTGGTAAGGATTTGGAAGCATTTAGGGAAGGGGAAGAATATAATGAAATATATTTAAGATTTTAAAATTTTAAATAGTAAAAAATAAAATATAATAGTAAAAAGAGAGAGGAAAGTAAAATGGAAGAGGCAAGTTTGCATAGTTGGATTGTTCCACCCATATTATTTTTAATTGGAGTGTAATAAATATGTAGTAAAATACATAAGTTTTAAGCATAAAAAACAGAAATAAATTGCTGAAAAAAACCCACTTATTACATGGAACAGTTTTAGATGTATATCACATTAGGAAGTGTCTATGTTATATAGACAGACACATTTTTTTTCAGTCTTTGCTAATCTTTTCATTAACATACTACATTGTCACAATGAACCAAATTTGTATTTGAGATTTTCTTTTTCTCTCCTATAATTTGATAAAACATGCCATACTTTATTCTTTTAATCATGTCTTACAGGGCTTTGTGTGATCATTAGTTTCTCAGACAGTGAACAACTGGGAAATTTTGAGGATTATTAATTCAGCATCTTGTAAAATGAATACATTTTATGTGTTATGCTGCATATTATGATGAGATTTGGATAGTATATTTATGAAATTGGGCAAATAAGTTGATGAGATTGGGGTAATATGTTTACTGGCCTGAACTGGCAGGATAGCTCAGTGAGTAAAGCACTTGCTATATAGTTGCACAGACTTACAGTTGGATCCATGAAACCCATATACATGTTAGAAATGCTTATTGGATGTCTGTATTATTACTGAATAATGGCATATGATCTCTCCCTTAGGGCAAATCTCAGCTCAGCTCTCACCCATATCTGAGTTAAATGACTTAGCTAAGAAAGGTAATTTAGGGTAGCTGCTGAAATGAGTTAACATGGCTTTGTGATAGGGCCAATACACCTTTGAATTCAAGAAGCGTGTTAATTTGGGTGATCTGGGCAATGGAAGGTAGTTGATTGAATTGGCTTCCCTACAATTCCTATGTTGAAGTATCAACCCTCAGCATATCATACTGTAAATGTTTTGAATGATCTCTCAAAAATAAAATAATGATGTTAGTATGGGGCCTTCGTCCCATTTGACTGATAGTGTTTTACTAGCAGAACAAACCCTGGGAGACTACATGTATGGATAAAAGTTCATTTGATTAGGTAGCACAAAAAATATTTTGTTGAATTTATGCAGCCTGTAGTGTTAGGTTATCTGAAACCTAAATATGTTGGTTCCTTTTTCTTAGATCTGCCTGCTGAGAAGCAATTGGTGGTAGAATTTCTACTCATGTCTTTGGGGGTTACTAGCCTTGGGGTTGGATTGAAATATTTATCGATTGTAATAAATATTTGCAACTGAACATGAGTCTTGAGCTTCCTGTTTGGGGAAGTTATTAAATATGGATTCAACTTCGTTAGGAAACATAGTTCTATACAGATGACTTATTCATTTTTGTGTGCACTTTGGCCAGTTTCATCTTTCAGGGAAATCATCCACTTGATCCAAGCTGTAAAATTTATAGGCATAGATTTTTAGATTTGTTTACAATGTTACTTTAAAGTCTGTGGTATCAGAAAAGAGAATCCCTCTGTTGTATCTGACACGAAATACTCTGTCTTATTTTACTCTCTCCCTCCTCTCCTGTTTAGCTGGGCTTATAATTTATCAATTTTATTGATGTTGTGCAGACTTCGTATTTTAGTTTATTCATTTTTTCTTATATGTCTGCTTTCAGTTTTATTGCCTTCTCTTCTAGTTTTATTAATTACCCTCCTGCTTGCTTTATGTTTCATTTTCTTAAGTTTTACTTTTGAATTCTCAAATGCTTTGGGGATCCCATTGCTTTGTTGCTGACGAATGCATACACTTCTAAATTATATTGTGATCACATTCACCACTCAGTACCCTCTCTTACCACTTCTCCATTCTTTTGAACACTCTTCTTCCTAGCTGGTCCCTCTCCTGTCCCATTCTATATCTGTATAGACTTGAGTAGGTAGCCATAGTGTAGCTTACCAGTGTGAGGGCCTATGCCATACCCAGGAGATGGCACTTCATGGTGCTCCTCTCCATCCTCTTGTTCTCAGTCTTTCTTCTTGCCTCTGTGTGACATTCCCAGGACCCTGGAGTAGGTGACATAGCTATCTCATTTAGGACTACAAAATCAGCAATCACTTCTCAACACTTCCACCTGTTATGTGTCTCTCTATATTAGTCATTACCCTCTTAAAGGAATTTCTTTTCTCAGGCTAAGAGCACTACTCACTAGTCCATAAATGCTTGGGAGGCAGTTTGTCTACATATCTCGTAGCCATATTTCAGTAGTGCTTTTCCCTAGAGGGAAACTGACCTTGAGGAATGTGGCCCATTTGGTTTCTCAGATCTTCCCTTCCCTTCCTCCTCAGGACTCCCTGAGCTCTGTCTAATAGTTGGCTGTGGGATTCTGGTTTGCTGGGTGGGGAAGGGGGTGTAGAAGCATCCATAGGGTTTTTACCAGGGTTACTGTAGCATCCAGGCTTTCCTTCCCATGGAGCAGACAAGTAAAATTGGAAATGATTGGTTAACTTCCAATCATTCTTTCTACTGTGGTACAAATAGAACATCTTGCTGCAAGGTTCCAATTGAAGTATGCGGCATCCATATGTAAGCAAGACTGTAAGAAAATATTGGATGGCTTTTTTCCTTCTTTTTTATTAGTTATTTTATGTATTTATATTTTAACTGTTATCCCCCTTCCTGGCTTCCCTTCGGCAACCTCTCTATCCCATCCCCCCTTCCCCACTGCTTCTCTGAAGGTGCTCTGCTACCTACCCACCCACTCATGCCTCAGCACCATAGCATTCCCCTACACTGGGGTTTCCAGCCTTCACAAGATCACAGGCCTGTCCTCCCATTGATGCCAGTCAAGGCCATTCTCTGCTACACATGCTGCTGGAGCCATGGGCCCCTCCTCTGGTTGGTGGTTTAGACCTAGGGAGCACTAGGGGGTCTGGTTGGTTGATATTGTTGTTCTTCCTATGGGGTTGGAAATCCCTTTAGCTTCTTCAGTTTTTTTTTACTAACTCCCCCATTGGGGTCCCTGTGCTCTGTTCGATGGTTGGCTGTAAGCATCCACATCTGTATTGGTCAGGCTCTGGAGACAGCTATACCTGGCTTCTCTTAATAAGCACTTCTTGGCATTAGTAATAGTGTCTGCTTTTGGTATCATATATGGGATGGATCCCCAGGTGAGGCAGTCTTTGGATGGCCTTTCCTTCAGTCTCTGTTCCACTCTTTGTCCCTGTATTTCCTTTAGACAGGAGCAATTCTGGGTTAATATTTTTGAGATGGGTGGGTGGCCCCATCCTTCAACCAGGGGACTCTGCCCAACCTCTGGATATGTTCTCTACAGGTTCGCTCTCCCCTTTTTATTTCAGCTAATGTAGTCCCCGTTGGTTGCTGGAAGCTTCTTGCTTTCCTGGCATCTGAGACTCTCCAATGCCTATCCCCAGTTCCCCACGCCCCACTGCTACACACCTCCATTCAAGTTCTTGACTCTCTGTACTTCCCCGTCTCCTTCCACACCTGATCCTGTCCCACGTTTCCCTCCTCCTTCTCTCTCCCACTTAGACCCCTTCCTCTCTCTACCTCTTGTGATTATTTTGTTTTCCCTTCTATGTAGAACTGAACCATCCACAATTTGGTCTTCCTTCTTCATGAGCTTTGTATGGTCTTTGAGTTATATCATGAGTATTCTGAATTTTTTGGTTAGTATCCACTTATCAGTGAGGATATACCATGTGTGGTTTTTTGTGACTGGGTTACCTCACTCAGGATGATATTTTCTAGTTCCATCCTATTGCCTGTGAATTTCATGAAGCTATTGTTTTTAATAGCTGAGTAGTACTCCGTTGTGTAAATGAACCACATTTTCTGTATCCATTCCTCTGATGAGGGACATCTGGGTGATTTTCAACTTCTGGCTACTATAAATATGGACACACAGTGGAGCACGTGTCCGGGTTATACATTGCAGCATGTTTTGCTATATGACCAGTAGTGGTATAGCTGGATCCTCAGATAGTACTATGTCTAATTTTGTGAGGAACTTCCAGACTGCTTTCGAGAATAATTGTACTAGCTTTCAATACCACAAGCAATAGAGAGGTGCTTCTCTTTCTCCACTCCCTTGCCATTGTTTTAGCAACAACTTTGGTACTGTGAATATCACCAAGAGGAAGAAAAATGGAAAGCTATTTTCAGCTTGATTTTTCTTTGACTTAAATCTAAAGTACATGTTGCCTTCATAAATAGGGTCTTCTCATCTAGGTTTGGTGGGTAATCAAAAGAAAAACAATAATATATATAATTTTGGAAGCCTCTGAACAATTTATGAAGCGTTCTTAAGCATCTTACTCTGAGATTACTTGTGGTTGTTGCGAGCAGTGTCATCAACTCATGCAAGGTTCAAATCCTATTCTTTAAATTATGTGTACTCTTATTAATCTTCTCAATATGTGGTTATAGAATATTCATTTAGATTGCTACTATTGTCTCATATATTTACCCACATTTATTAATTTATTACTAGCCATATGTTTTCATTACATTATAGAAAGTTCTATGCCAAAACCTAAATTCTAATCAATTTAAAATGTCTTAATTTCACAGAGAATTCTTCTTTTACCATGCTGTCAGAAAATATTTTTAAATTATTAAGTACACAAATACATTTTAAGTGCCTTTCTCTTATCATTTTCTCATTTATTGATGAGCTCTGAGAATATATTTGAATTGTATATAGACATTTAAATATATCCTGATGGATTTTTAATTCTAAACTTCTTTTTGTTGTTTATGTCTGGCATTTTCACAG
Organism: Rhabdomys pumilio; assembly: GCA_030674055.1. Lineage (NCBI taxonomy): Eukaryota > Metazoa > Chordata > Mammalia > Rodentia > Muridae > Rhabdomys > Rhabdomys pumilio. The sequence goes on along the minus strand of JANHMN010000007.1, from coordinate 39,510,397 downwards.
TGACAGAAAAGTAATATACCTACATCAATCATTACCTATGGGTTTTTAACAATGAGGAATTGTTATGTGGTGGATATAAAGTTTCAGATTTGTGTTAGCATTATACAACTGTACAAGGCTTTTAAAATTAACAGTTTGAGGTCAGATTATATGATATTTATTGCAATAAAATGAAATCAGGTAATCAAGTTTTTGTTGTTCTTCAATAATTTGCATTTAGTAGCTCACAAACAATGTATTTTGGTGTAAAGTTGGGTACAAAAGGAAATTAAGGAGACATTTTAAATTTTGTCCTCCATGTGGTATCTTCATAAAACTCATGATTATTAAAAAATTCATTTTATTTAAAATCTAATTATATAGCCTATGAAGTTTCAATTATAAACTAAAGTATTAACTAATTAGAAATCTAATATATTGAGAAGAAGAAATGAGGATAAGAAATATTTTTTGGTAGAAAAAATTCCCAGCTAATAAATGTGGGAAGTTGAATAAAGTAAAAAATAATCATCTCTCCATAAAGCATTTAATTTAGATAACCAATAATAAGATAGGAAATCATTAAGTAAAAATTGATGCTGAACTTTGTAATAAATATGATGAGTATAAATCTTTAATTGTCTTAGCCTCAATAACAGATGTGCATATGTAGGCACATGTGTGGTAATGTGTATGTGTGTTGGAGGGTCTGTGTGTGTGTCTGTGTGTGTGCATATTTATGAGACTTAATGCTTACAGTTTATACTTTTATAACTAAAAGGCTCACATTAGTGAAATTTGTAGAACATATATTTCTGAAAGCGAATTCAAAGAGTATGTAGAGTAAATTAGTGATAATATCAAATAACTGTAGTGGGGAGTCAACTGAAGAAGGGCTGAATATTATTTTGGCCCAGATAGTAATAAACCAACACTCAAAATGTATGTTGATGAAATTTAGTGAAAGTAATATGGACGGTTGAATGAATGTACAATGTTGCTACCTACAGTTAAACACAACGACGTTTTATGTAGTATATTTTATTAAAAAGTAAATCCATAAAGCTGATTATAAGCTGTAGATTTTGAGAGATTCAATTTTTCTTTCACTCATTTATTTATGAATCACGTGGTAAGTTTATTTATACCCTGTGTTTATATTCTTTTTAAATGTTTTAATTAATTCTTTGAGAAATTCATGCCTTATGGGTTGAATATTTTCACTCCTTGTAGATTAACCTTCATTCCATAACACTTAAATTTGTATCCTCAGTTTTAGAATCTGTTAATTCACATTAATTCTATCCATGTACTCTTGTGTACATAACCAGACACTGGAATAGGTTAGACTTATACTGAAAGAAAACTAACTCTCTTTCTCCCAGAAGCTTTCAATTACAAATACCTCTTCAGCTAAATGTATTGTCCTTTCACCTTCCCACTCCATGTCCACTTTCCCACTCCATGCCAGAATATTTTGTCTACTTGAGTTTGCACAAGATTTGTATGCTCTGTCACAATCCCTGTGAGTTTATATGTGTATTGCACTGTTGTGTCTAGAAAATGCCGTTGTCTTATAATCATCCACCATCTCACACTCTTTCACTACCTCCAGCTCCTCCTCTGCAGTGATCCTAAGTCAGGAAAGGAGAATGTGTGATTTAGATGTTCCAGTTAGTGGTAACTATGGCCAGTTGTGGGTGTCTATGTTAATTGCCGTCTACTGCAAAATAAACTTCTCTGTTGAAGTTTGATGCACTAATATGTGACAGTAACAAGAAGCCATGGAGGCTGAGATTAATACTATGTCCCATAAGCATAGTAATTATAGAAGGGTATCCCCTACCAGTGGGTCACAACCTCTTCGGTAAACTTCTATCTCCAAAAATATTTACGTTATGATTCATAGCAATGGAAAATTTACAATTGTGAAGCGGCAGTAAAAATAAGTTTCTATGGGTTTTGCCAAAGTCTGAAGAAGTGTATAAAGGGTCACAGCATTGGGAAAGCTGAGAATAATTTCCTCAGTGTCAATGACTTAGCAAGCTCTTGGTTCTGATAACTGTGAATCATGCTAGGCCTTTAGCAATCAGAATCATATTTACTGCTGTGACATCACTACTGTATGTCATCACTACATCAGTGGACAGGAATTGTCAGACAGGTCACTGCTGTAGGTCATAGTGTTCACTACTGGATAACATGGATAATTTTTTAGTTCTGGAAGCAAAGCATAGCACCTATGTAACACTGAACATACTCATTCAAAAATGCTCTCAGCAAGGCGCTTAGAGTTGAGATGATAATACATCTAAGGATTTTCTTGAAAATTTGAACAGAAACAATACAAGCCAAAAATGGGTAGATGAATTAAATATGACAGACTCCTGATAATTTTTCATGTGATAAAATATTATTCTGAAGTATATTGCAAATTAATGGTAACAAGAACAGCAATAAAACAAGGTAGATCTTCTTCACTACAAAGTTTTTCATAGCAACTGGTCATTTATACACTACAATGAATACATATATCTCTTACCTCATACTAACACTATTGCCTGGCTATTCTGAGTCATTGTGTAAAACTCATGGTTGAACCAGTTTTTGAGTTTCGCTCTTAGCAAAATTCATATGCTAAGCAAATCATAAATTGTGACCAGCAAAATAAGAATCATTGAAAACTAGAAAGGTAAGAGTTGGTTGTACTGTTAGAGTGAATATGGTAATTTTTCAATACACAAAGGAACAAGGAAAACCTCTGTGGGATCAATATACATTAAGTCAAACAAGATAATTTTCTGGCAATTAATTTTAACAGCTAACCTAATACCTAATGTGCATTGAACTCAGCTTACACTATTCTCTAGGATGAGACATTATATAATTATCTCATTTATTTTCACATATTAGATATATGAGATATGTAACCACCTTGAAGTGGCTATTACTAAATGTACATCATTCATAGTATTTAATTAATTTGTATGAATAAAGGAACTAACAAAGTAAAATGGTCAGAATTCGATATCAAATTTGACCCAATCCATGGCTCACAACTTGCCATACTATAGAGAAAATAAACATTCTTTCAAAAGTTCGTGTCTCTGAGTGTAAAAACACTTTTTTTAAAGAAGAAAACTTGGTTTTCTACTTTTTGATCTACTATTGTTTCACCATCTACTAAACCCTCCATACTTGATCAATATTAGAAAGACATAGTTGACTCTGAAGTTATTTTGAGAGAGTTAAAGTTTTTGACGAAATTCATCAATTAGTAAGTAGAAATTATTTTTGCTACCAAGTCAGACTTCAGACTTGGGACAATAATTGAAGAACAGCTATGAAAAGCATAGCAGAGAGAAAATTTAAATAAGTATACCACAAATATAATTTGAAGGAGACAGTTTCAGGAGCTATTGGGTAAGGAAAAATGAGTTAGCTATCAGCAGAGGTCATAGTGGGAAATACAAAATCTGAGAAGTTTGTCCAGGTCTGGTTGCACAGAGAAAAATGTGTGGACATGAGCTGCATCTATGAAGACAGCTGAGAGATTAACGATGTTCGTTTTCCTCTGGGAGAGCCTATCAACACCATTTTGCTAGGTTCAAGTAGGTATTGAGCATATATATTAGAAGAATAAAAAGCGTTCAGAAAACTTCACCCCTGTCAATGAAGCTTGAGGTAAACCATTAAGGACATTTCCTTCAAACAACTGAAGTTCTTTCCATTTCCAGTTATGACTTAGAAAGCAATAATCTCAGTTTCTATTTTCACCTCTGAATTTTGAGAGGAATAAAAAAAAATCACAGTACAGTTTTCTGAGTAAGACATCTCTTCAGCACGCCACCTGAGCCCTTTGGCAACGGCTATGACTGCTTGGGATGCCAACCCTGGCTACCAAAGACAGAGGAAGTATTGTAATTGCGGTTTTCATCCCTTTGGACATTTCCAAGCTGTCATTGGCATCTGTTCCACAGACGCTCCACTGGCAAGGAGGGAGAGAGGGATTTTTTTAAGATGCTGTTAACTTTTTTTTTTCACAATTGGGAAGTGATTGATTAAATAATTGAGGACATACCTTCAAGACAGGGAATGAAACTATGGAAGTCTGTAGTTCACCATAGTACTGCAGCTAAGTGCATACTATGACATAAATTGTAGGAGACATAGACAGTTTCACATGACTTAAAAAGTTAGCTTACTCAATGATTCTTTACCTAACTCAATCTCTGGCTAAAATATTCTCTCTCTCTCTCTCTCTCTCTCTCTCTCTCTCTCTCTCTCTCTTTCTCTCTCTCTCTCTCTCTCTCTCTCTCTCTCTCTCTCTCTCTCTCATGCTTGGATGATTGCCTTTCTTCAAAGGGGGCAACAGACTCTTAAATAAGCTATTCCTCTCATTTTAATTTTTCTATTTAACGTTTTAAAATCTGGGTTCTTCTACAACTGCTTTTGTTCTAGATTTTCTCTTTTTCTTTTGGTTAAGAAAGAAAGTCTCTTTATCTTCATACACTTGATGACTCCCCAGCTACCAAACAGAAATGGTGTGTGCCACAACACTTAGGATTAGAGTCCTGAGAAGTGAGAAATATATGCTTACTTTGTAACTAAGTACTCTGGCATAAATAGACTACTCTAATGGACATCCATCCCTGTGGATGTGAGACTTTGCTTATTCTGTCCCACTATTGAAACCCATTTGTATCTGTCTGTTCTTACTGCATTTTTAAACCAATATACATGTTTTCTGTCTTCCCTACAATGTTGGAAATTTACTGCCAATGTTGACTATTGTATGTGCCTATATTTTTTACAATTGTGAGGAATTCAGAAGGTGCAATTATTTTCTTCTTGAACATTTAGTTTCTTTATTATATTGAAATTTATTAACAAATTCTGTGTTAGAATGTCTAGTAGGCTATGGACCACTCTTTCTTACATGAATTTTGGGATCTCATACCTGAACTCAAGCCCTGGCAAAATGTAGAAGTTTCTCCTATCCACTAACTGAAACGCGATTTTCTCTCCTTTTAAAGATTTATTTGTGTGATGTTATTAAGTGTTTTGCATATATATATATATATATATATATATATATATCATATCACATGAGATCTCCTGGAACTGAAGTTATAGATAGTTACAGAAGCTACTCTGTGGATGTTGGGAATTGAAACTGGGTCCTCTGCAAGACCCATAACATTTTCATAATTCTTTCTGACATATTTCTTAGTTTAGTGTCACCTCTCTTTTATATTTCAGAATTCAGTTTACCTACTATCTGTCTCATTTCATCCAGTTAAAGTTTTCAGCATCTCTCTCTATCTTGACCACTTTCCTGTCCTCTTTTCCAACCTAGCATCCCACTTATAGCTCTGTGATAATCTAGTGGACTATCTAAATATTTAACTTCTCACATATTTACTCTCTTCAGCCTGTGAAGTTCCTCAGAATAGAGGTAACTGAGCATTGGATTTATTTCTATGCATTCCTTTTGGAAATGTGTGATACCAACAATAACGTGTAATTCACTGTGGCATTCCTATCTTGTGTCTACACAGTTGAACTCAGTTCATATAAGATTGATATTGTTTTCATTATCAAAACTTAAAATTTTACTAGTTATTACTCACATATATCTTATGAGGTATTTTATGTATATAATTTCCTTTTCAAACTTATAAGTAACTATTTTAATTTGGAAATCTTCTATATTGTCAAACATGTAAATTTGTGATCGCATTATCACCATTATTTAGATTTTGCGGTGTTTACACTAAATTTAATCTAATTTAACTTTGCCTTCTGAGACATAATTTTACTCTGTAACCCAGTCTATCTTACAACTCTATGTAGTTATATTGTTCTATAACTCACAAAACCCCAGTTCTAAGTAACAATTCAATTCTGAGCATGCCTGGTATGTATGCGTGTGTGTGTGTGTATGTGTGTGTGTGTGTGTGTGTGTGTGTACTTCTAACAAAATATATTGAGTTATCAACACTTTAGATCAATCCAGTTGTGTCTACTGTTCTAGGTAATATAGTAAATATAGTAACAAACCTACCTTTCTGTGCTAAGCACCAGTAGTGTGCTGTGTTGTCTAGAATATTGTCCTATAAGAATGACATGATCTTGCACTCTTAGTCTGCTAGCAGCTGTGATCACCTGCAGGAGATCCACACAAGACTGGGCCCACAAACTTTTGTAATCAGTGATTCATGACTCTCCATTCCTCCCCAAGTACTTCTAAGCAGTTAATGGTTGCAAGGAGAGAGACATTTTCTTCATTCTTCTAGTTGCTCATAATTTGTGCATGCTTCTGTAAGTAACTGTAATAAAACTCGTTTGTTCAGCAAGCTATACTTAAGTGAAATCATTTCTTTAGTCTGTTTTCATATAAAATCTAATGTAAATAGATATTTGCTAACCTTCCCATGGAAATCCCATACAGCAGTTATTTCTGTTATATTAAACAAAATCATACCAATATATTGCTAATACCACCTGTGGAGAAAGCATCATACTTGTCTGAAGAATCCAGCTTAACTCTAAGTCTAGAAGTTTGAATTTTCTCTAATTTCATGATAATTGGCTTTTTGACCTATTCAACAAGTTGCATTTTTGTGGTGGTATTACTCCCATACTCTGATTTAAGAGAGAGATTCCATACTAAAAAGAGAACACAACAAATAGTTTATGTTTGCTAGAAAATACACATACAAAAGTAGATATGAAAGCATTTTCATCACACATAATAGAGAGTAAATCTTAAAGACTGGCAGGGTAAGATCAATCTACAATGCTGCCTAAGACAGATGGTCTTTCAGATGCCATTCTCAATCACAGCAATATTCATAGTCTCTTTTTAAAAAAAAATATTGGTTATTCTATTTATTTACATTTCAAATGTTATCTTCCTTCCCAGTTTTCCCCTCCATAAATCCCCTATCTTAACTCCCCCCACCCCATGCTTCTATGAGGGTGCTCCTCCACCCACCCATCCACTCCCACCTCACCACTCTGGCATTCTCCTATGGTAGAGCATCAAGCCTTCACAGGCTTTCACATACTCTCTTTTATTACTGGATCTAACTATAAATTATACCTTTTTCATCTGTGGACTATTTCTAGGAAACAATCATTTGTGATTTAACTCACTGTAACTGAGGTTAATGAATTTCGGCAAACATCATGAACCATTTTATGCATACATAATAACTTAAGTATCTTAGGACCTTTCTCTAAATTCAGAGTATTTTTTTCAGCAGTAGTTTCCTGAGATCAAAAGAAATTGTAGAGCTAAAAGGTGAAGTAGGTTTAAAGCATACATAGAAAATATAAGTATAGAGGAGATAGACTTCAAAATACAGACACTTTGAATAGTCCATCTTGTCATTGGAAGGAATTACAGAATCAGTGTAGTGGTTTGCATACAAATGATCTCCATAGACTCACACGTTTGAGGGCTTGGTTATTAGGGAATTGTACTACTTGACAGGTTTAGGAGATATAGATTTGTTGGAGTAGGTATAGATTTCTTGAAGGAATTGTGTCACTGGGAGCGGGCTTTGGACTTCAAATGCTCAAACGCAGTCTCTCTCTCTGTCTCTGTCTCTCTGTCTCTCTCTGTCTCTGTCTCTCTGTCTCTGTCTCTCTTTGTCTCTCTCTGTCTCTCTCTCTGTCTCTCTCTCTGTCTCTCTCTCTCTGTGTCTCTCTCTCTGTATGTGTCTCTCCCTCCCTTCCTCCCTCTTTCCCTCGCTCCTTCTCTCCTGTCTGTGAATCCTGATACAGAACTCTCAGGTCCTTCTCAGCAACATGTTTGGCTCTGTGCCATCATGCTTCCAGCCTTGATGATAATGGACTAAACCTCTGACCCTGTAAGCCAGTCCCAATAAAACTTGTCTCTCTTTTTTTCTTTCTTTCTTTCTTTCTTTCTTTCTTTCTTTCTTTCTTTCTTCTTTTTTTTTTAAATAAGAGTTGCTGTGATTATGGTGTTTCTTCACCACAATTTACTGACCAAGGTAATTAGGAAGGTCAATATGATCTTTCCCTCACCTATCTCCTCTAAATCAGGCCAGAAAAGATTCTTCCCCCAAACTGAGTCACAGAATCTTTCCTCCAAAGGGTTCTTCTTTCCGGTACCTAGAGGAAAGGAGTGTTACATGGAATTGTGAAGAAAAAATATATACAGACTTTGAAAATCACCAGCATTCACAAAGCATATTTAGCATTGTACAATGTGCATTTGCTTTCTGATTCAAGTTTTACGGTTATAAGAGCCCCAGAGTCTTTCCTGTGTTTTTAGCTATTCCTTTGTGAAGTCCCCAGGTCAGGTCACATAGCAACCTATATGTCACATAATACAAATGTACATTTTTTTTCATGAATCTATCTTTAAAGACGAGATCTTTACTTCTATTATTTCTATCTGACAGAAGGCTGTGAGAGGTGCCCAGTTAATAGCAACAGAATACAGGCTCATACTTCCTGTTGAAAACATTGTTTACATTTTGAATCAAGGTGTTTTCAACTAGCGGGTCTAGGAATCAACACATTAAAAGGACTTCCACTATCTGTTTTGAGTGATCACTTGGAGGCGCAAAGAGCAGCATTGAAGACTCTAAGGCAAATATCGTTTTAATGACTTTACTGTGCCAGAATGTAGAAAGCTTAATTACAGCATTATATGAATTATGGTGAAATGGAAATGTCCTTGAGAGAGACTGAGAGATCAAGAGAAGGAGAAAGCGGGGGATCTTTAATTCCATATAGTAGTTTGAATCTGAGTATTGGTATTTTCTCATGTTAATATTTTCATGAAGAGTGCATCGTAAGGACCACACAAGAAATCACTAGACTATTTCCTTCTAATGTTTTTGTGTATTTTAAAACTGTTGTAATCTCAAAAGTATTGTGTTTTTTGTGTGTGCGTTTGTTTTGTTTTTGTTTTCTTAGGAGAAGAGAATCATTCTTAATACTAACTGTGTGGACTGCAGTACCTGCTTGAACAAGACAAAACGTTCAACAGAGAGGACTGTTGCACAGGCAAGTCCATGAAGGGGGTTGGATTTTCTGTGTTTTTACAATTTCAAAGCATAGCCCTTAGCCCCTCTGTGATCCCTTTCTTAGCATATGTGCCCCTGCCCTCACTTCCTCCTCTTACTAATTAGGCTGTTTTATGTGCATTTCAGCATGTAATATTTCATATTTAATAACCTTGCATCAGAAGAAAAGGGAAGTCCAAGGGGCTGGAATTTATTGCCAGGTGTTCTGGAAGGCATCTGGAGTATTTATGGTGAGCCTACAAAATTCCTCAATACCCCAAGGAATCCACAACCACATTTTCAGGAATCCAATAAGTTTCAGCTGAGAATCCTATAAATACCACAGGGCAAAGCCTTAGCCTGATCATGCGCATTCACTGGGCATTCAGGAGACAGGAAGTTAGGGGGAGCTATAATTGGTCTTCACATTTAGCACCTTGTTAACATATATTGAGGAAGTTCACACCTCTAATCTCTTGTTACTAATGTCAGACTGCTAGAATTTGAACTTCATAAGAAGAGATTGTGTTGCTAGGAATGCTTTCTTTAAACTCCAGGAAGGGAATTCAAATGTTGCTGACAAGGTATCTTCAACCCCAGGGCAGCTCCAAAGATCAAAGGTGAATGTCACCATGTGTCACAGAATGTCTCCACGACTTCAGGTTATTTTTAAAGGATTGTTACAATTCTTTCTTTTCTTAGAAGTCACAGTAAGCCCAGCTGCAGAATTTTCCATACCTGCAGCTCATCTCTTTCACTTACAGTGTACCCAGCCCTTTAATCAGCTGTTTGCAAAGTCCACATCTTACTAGTCCTTTAAAGTTCTGTTCAGATCTATTGCCCTTCAAAACTACCTAATCAATTTCATGTGGCTGGTCTTCACTTCCAAGTGAAAAGAAATCATAATTTCTTGAAGCCTTACTTACTTTAGATGTTCCTGTTCATCCATGCTCACCATCCTTATTAGAATAAATTGGGTACCTTATTATAGAGTGATCTCATGTCTTAAAATTTGTCATTTATAAACTTCTTACAGAGTAAAAGGATGTACCTTCTGCAGACAGCTATCTCAAACTTGTCTGTTCCGAGAGCTTAGCAAGTGATGGGACTCGTAAAGAACAAGGCATCTTTTGTCAGGCATCTTATAATGAAATTGCTCACTGTATACAAATGATATTATCATAGCAACTGTAAGTAAGGGTTTTCAGAAATAAACATCCTCAAAATGCTTTTACACAATTTCCTTTAGCTCACAGAGTACAAAGTATAGTGTCTAGTGTTACATCTCTCTCTCTCTCTCTTTCTCTCACTCTGTGTATGTGTGTGTGTGAAATGTTTCCTGTCTACAAGCAAACATGAGAAAACAATATTTTTTTAAAAAATTTTTGAGAATTCCATGCAATGTTTGCATTTTCATATAATGTATTTTGATCAAATATACCCCCACTTCCATTTTATCTCCCTCACCACATTTTCTTCTTTATGTTTTGTTCTCTTTTTAAAACCTAGTGAGTCCACTTACTGTTGCCTCTGTGTTCAATGGGTGTAGAAACATCTACTGGAGTGTGGGATGTCTCTCTAGACTCTATCCTTCAACAAACCTGATTCTCCATTCTCCAGTAATCATCAATTGCCAATAGTTCCTCATCTAAGGGTGCAGCTTTAAGACTTCTCCCTCTATTTGTGCTGGGGTTTGGGTTGTCATGACCTTTTTCATGTTTTTGTGCACAGAGACACAGGTTCTATGAGCTCATGTGTACAACAGTTCTGGTGTTGTCATATCCCACCAAATAATGGTTTTATGAGAATGTACAGATTTGGCTCTTATAATATTTTTGTACCCTCTTCTGCAAATATTCCTGAGCCTTGGGGGAAGGATGTATAATATATGTGCCCTCTCTACTCAGAACGAAAGACTCCACTCTCTTACATTCTGTATGTTGACCTGTTGTGAAAGTCCTAAATTGCTCTTCATCTACTGCAAAAATAAACTCTGAGGAGAATGAAAACATGCCCTGACCATGGGGATACAGGTAAGAACTAAGAGCACTTTATTACTATAATGGCTCAGCAGAATAATATTAGTTTTAGTTGTTGTACTTGGTGGTGGTGTTTTTTCTTTTCTTTCTATTTTTCTCTATTATCAAGACAGCCATAGATTTGGGTGCCAGTTAACAATCCCAGACACAAGTTGTTTGTTGTAGAATGAGTCTTACATCCAATCATTAAGTACTTGGTTACAGACATATCTTGCTAGGCCTGTGATTATTGTTGCTGGCACAGTTCATAATTCTGTAAGATTGTTGGAGATTTTTTTCCCCCAATAACATGCATAAAACTTAAAATAAAATAATACATAACAAATAGTGTAAAAACATTAACACAATTCTGGCCTTCCACAGGTCTTCAAGCTATGGAGAGAATAGGAACATAAATATCCAAACTTTCAACGGTTAGTATATTTTTAAAAATCAAACAAATAAAACAAAGAACAAAACACTACAACACCGGATAAGCAAGGGTATGAACAGATATTTATAGAGACTTAAAATGAAGAAAGAATTTGAAGGAATAGAAACCTTATAATACCTGAAAGACCAACAAATATAATATGAAAACCAAACTCTCAAAGTCAGGAAGATAATTAAACAATCAAAGCCATGATAATAAACCAATATTAAGAGTTGAAAAAGGTTGAAAATCAGAATAAAATAACACCATTGTGCAATTGATAAATAACTTGGGATCAAAAAAAAAATAGCAGAAAGATTAAATGGACACCACCCCCTCAATAAAAAGAATAGCCTTGAAATTATCATAAATAAGGAAAGTAAGACACAATCCCAATTAAATCAGTTATACATGTGATGGTTAATTGTAATCGTCAACCCAACCTAACTGAGAACAACATTGAAATAAAGTCTCAATGAGGGGTTCCCTAGATTAGAATGGCCTATGGGCATGGGGTACTTGCTTTGATTACATTACGAAGAGTCAGCCCACTTCTGGTAGCATCTGGGCCTGCACCTGGACTGTATGAGAAAAGTAAAAGCTAGAAAAGATCTAAGCAGGCTTACATCTGTTCCCCCCACCCCTTATTTTTTTTTTGTTTTTTGATTCTGGTTTTAACTGGCCTGGCCACTTCAAATTCCTGTCACCTTGACTTCTCTACAAGGATGCACTGTAACCTGCAATTATAAGCTACATAAACCCTTCTTTTCTTTTTTTGTTTTTTGTTGGGTTATTTTATCACAACGACAGGAAATAAAACAAGGAAACACAGATTAGACGATGAACTGATACAATTAAAATAAAACAATCTCAAGATGCATGGTTTACAACTTTTAATAAGGAGAATGCTTTCTTGAGATAAATTTGAAGTACAACTGGCAGACATTAAGAACATAAAGCATTTCACTAAACTTTATTTAGTAACCCTGCCGTAGAACAAGAGGAGTCAATGTATATCACATTTAAATGATTGGATCTCAAACATAGAAACATTGCCTTGAACAAGAAAGCAACTTATCTGCTAAGTAGTCATAACCAGCCTTACTTAATTTACGCACAGAACTAGTCAATGCAGAAAAAAATAGTCTTTGTTTATGAAGACTACAAGGAAAGGAATGATCACACATATTTCAAAGCAATGTGACATTCTCAAGTCCATATAATTTTTATGTCAATTAAAAAATGATCACAATCAGATATTACAAATATTGAGAATATTATAGAGTAATAAAATACATCAACCCTAAATATCTATATCATTTCATGTTTGCCTTAATATCTTTATTAGTAAAAAAGAAAGTCTTAAGTGATTATAGTATGTTGGCATATCATTTTATATACAAATTTGAAAGAAAGTGTAAGATGCTAGTATATATAAAAGCAGATGTAAGTCCATTTTTAATTGAGAGTATATATTAAAAAAAACATTAAACAAAAAAGGACTACTACTATAGTGATTTGACAGTAGGGGTATGGTTAGATAGGGGGGTATGCTCTGTTTTTGTATTAATGACATTTGAGTGTCATGATGGGGGTGCGGAATCAAAGACTCAGATGTAGTGATGGAGAGAAGAAATAGTGAACACTAAGAACAATGTCAGAAAAAAACTAGAATATAGCTGTGTGCTGGTTATTCTTGATCATGTTTGTCATGCTAAGGCATCATCAGCAAGGAAATAGGAAGAAATGATAGAAGGATAATTTTTTTTTAAAATAATCAAGTAATGATTTTAAATGTGTTTTATCTACAAATATCCAATGCCAAACAAAAATTTTAGAAATGGATTTGCATTATATAATGTCTAGTTTGTAATCCTCCACTGAAAGAAATATGACAGTAGCTTCCATATTACCTAAAACATCATGTATTTGTACCATTTATTCTCTAATTTTTCCTTCTTTTTTAGAGCAATAGAATATATGGTATTTAGATAATATTCTGAAATTACTTTAATCCAGATTGGAAAATATGACATTTGCATTGTTTTGTATACTGATGTTGCAGTATGTTCGTAACTAATGACTTAACACCATTTCTATATGGATGGCACCATATTTTTACCATGAATTTTAGCAAATGATACAATTTTTACATATCAAAATACTACCATAATTAAAGTAAGAGACTCAATGCATGGGTGTCAATGCTTTATCCAAAAAAAGCTACAACCATGAGGCTGAATTCTTAAATATTGCTCCTGTCTAAAGGAAATGTCATCCAGAAACTCTCCCACCTGGGAATATATTCCATATGCAGCCACCAAACCCAGACACTATTGCTGATGCCAAGAAGTGATTGCTGACAGGACCCTGATACGGATGTTTCCTGAGAAACTCAGTCGGAGCCCTACCAATATAGATGGGGATGCTTGCAGCCAACTATTGGACTGAGCAGGGGGACCCCCAATGGAGGAGTTAGGGGAAGGACTAAAGGAGCTGAAGAGGTTTGCAACCCCATAAGAAGAGCAACAATATCAACCAACCAGATTTCCCATAGCTCTCAGGGACTAAATCACTAACCAAATAATATACATGGAGGGACCCATGGCTCCAAGTGCATATGTAGCAGAGGCTAGCCTTGACTAGCATCAAAGGGAGGAAAGGCCCTTGGTCGTATGAAAGCTTGGTGCCCCTGCATAGGGGAATGCTGGGGGGGTGGGTGGGACAGGAGTAGGAGGGTGGGTGGGGGATCATCCTCATAGAGGAAGGGGCCGGGGTTAGAATAGGAGGATTGGGAAGGGAGATAACATTTGAAATGTAAATAAACAAAATAACCAATAAAAATTTAAAAGGGAAAATTCCATGAACTATCATATAGCTAACACACTACTAAGAAGAACATTGAATCTCAGAATGTAATTATTAACTATGAAGGTTTAGCTCTGTCAGGGAGCTTCTAGGAAGTTCAGTTTCTTTATCTGTGAACAAAAGAATATTAAATATTTCCCACAGCATGTTATCATAAACACTTGGTGAGTTATTGCATATAAAGTATGACAAAGGCATATTGTATATATGTAACAAATATTAACTTCTTTCTCCCTCTGTCATTTGTTTTGAAGTTCTTAAGTGAGTTTTATTCTATAGCTTTACAAAAAAAAATGTATAGAGGATTTTAGGCAATGAACACTCTTGCATTATATAGTATATACTTTATGTTTCCTTTAGCAGTGAAATCTGAAAAAGAAGCCTGGTGCACACTTTTGTAAAGAACACTTAGAGCATACAGGAGTGTTTAGTAGCCTGATATTGTTTTGTAGATCATTATAAATCTAATTTATGTGATGCCTAAAAAATAAATCATTGCTTCTCATAGTGGAAGGGCCACTGCTATTGTCCGTGAGCAACCTGTCCTCTTTTCAGTTCATTTTTACTGTAGATTGGGTTCTTTATATATGAGAATGTACACATTAAATTATACACTTATATACTCACAGATACTGATGTAGGTCAACCTAGCTGATGCTTGTGAATACCACAGGGTGAGTCTGAAGGTTTGAGGGTAAATTACTCTGTGAAAGAACTCATCCAGAAACAGATTAAGAAATGACAGTGTATCTGGTTTTATGTGAAGGTCCTTTATCCACTTGGACTTGAGCTTTTTACAAGGGGATAAGAATGGATTAATTTGCATTCTTCTACATGCTGACCTCCAGTTGAGCCAGCACCATTTGTTGAAAATGCTGTCCTTTTTTCCACTGGATGGTTTTAGCTCCTTTGTCAAAGATAAAGTGACCATAGGTGTGTGGGTTCATTTCTGGGTCTTCAATCCTATTCCATTGATCTTCCTGCCCGTCTCTGTACCAATACCATGCAGTTTTTATCACTACTGCTCTGTAGTACAGTTTGAGGTCAGGAATAGTGATTCCCCCAGAAGTTCTTTTATTGTTGAGAATGGTTCTCACTATCCTGGGATTTTTGTTATTCCAAATGAGTTTGCAAATTGCTCTTTCTATCTCTATGAAGAATTGATTTGGAATTTTGATGGGAATTGCATTGAACTTGTAGATTGCTTTTGGGAAGATGGCCATTTTTACTAAGTTAATCCTGCCAATCCAGGAGCACGGGAGATCTTTCCATCTTCTGAGATCTTCTTCAATTTCTTTCTTCAGAGACTTGAAGTTCTTGTCATACAGATCTTTCACTTGCTTAGTTAGATTCACTCCAAGAATCTGACATATCCACAGGTGGATGCCCGCAGCTATCCATTGATCTGATCAAGGGTTCCCAATGGAGAAGTTAGAGGACCGAAGGAGCTGAAAGGGTTGGTGGCCCCAAGAGGAGAGCAACACTGGCAGCCAACCAGAGCTCCCCAGGGTCTAAACTACCAGTCAGGGAGCACAAAGGGAGGTACCCATGACTTCAGCTGTATACTTAGGGGAGGATGGTCTTGTTGGGCATGGATGGGAGAGGAGATCCCTGGTCCCATGAAGGCTGACCACGAAGCAGGGAGGAATTTGAGGGTGGAGAGGGAGGAGTTGGGGGTAAGTGGGGGCACACCCTTGTGGAGGCAGGAGGGGGGATGGGATAAGGGGTTCCTGGGTGGTGGGGGAAATAGGATGAGAGGATAAAATCTGAAATGTATTTTAAATAAATAAATAAAAAATGGAAGGATTTATAATTTTATGTTTACTTCTTACTTTCTATAAGACTCCATAAAATGATGAGAGAAACACAAGATTTCAAACAATCGGGAGTGATATAATGTTATTTCAAATTTCAAAGTTTATCATTTGTGATAGATGATAACATATTTATTTATAAAATATGAATAGGAGTAGTTTATTTCTATTAAATAGTATTAATTTACCAAATGAAGAATTTCAAAGAGGTTTATTACACAGTGATTGTTGACATTATCAGCTTGTGAGCTACATATGTGAATTATGCATTTTCATAACTTTTTCAATTAATCTATTGTTGGAAGACAGTTAAGAAATAGTTGTGTTCAAAGGATGACAGTGTAGAAAAATACACAAAGTGTTTAATTAAGACTTTCTGGTATTTTTGCAATATTTGGTTCCCAGAAAAGACTACTGCTTTACTAAATGGTATTGGAAAACACTAAAGCAAGTATAATAAGGAATTCAGCTCCACCAAATTGGCACATAGCTTTAAATGACTTGCTTCTGTGTTCAGGATGCTCAAGACGAAAACTAAGTATAAAAATATTCAGAATGAGAAAGTTACTATATTAGGATCATTACAAATTTCCTTGTTACATTTCTCTAAAATTAACCTTTGGTTCAAGGGGTACAGGCAAGCATTATCACTTCATGTTTATTTATATCTACAGATCCAATAGGGTAATACACCAACTAATTTCAAAAGTAAAATATCATCTGGAAAGATCACCTCTATTCCCTTGCCAAACAAAATTCCATTAACTAACTGAAATTAGACTTAATAACAATCACATAAACCAATTAGTTTCAATTTATAACTCCATTAGGAATATTATCCATCAGGACTCTGCCAGATAGGGCTGTACTTCTTCAGACATCCAAGAGATTAAATAAATATAACCTGGGGTGCTAATTACATGATGATGATACAAATCCCACAAAATGACTTCCCTTCCTATGGAGAGAATTTTGTGTGATGTATTTTTTTCTATGTTTTTAGGAAGCATTTTGTCATTTTTGACAAAATGACAGAACTTTGTGTTCTGTCATTTTTGATGTGTGTGTGTGTGTGTGTGTGTGTGTGTGTGTGTAAAACATGTCTGCAGCAACCTACGGGCTTGAATGTCATTATTTCTCTTTTCAGGAACATTAAAAAAACATTCATTTTTTGTATTCTCTGAAATCATGAGGTTTCAAATAATCTGCCATTATATAATTTTAAATTGTTGTGATTCATATCACATATTTAAATGACCTTATAGTTTAGACCAATGTGTATTAGGGTTTTCTTTAGAAATTTTAAAAATGTCTGTCCAGTCCTGAGCCAAGCAAGATGGCACAATATTTAATCTCAGCACTTGTAAGGCAGAAGCAGGTGGTCTAGTTAATGAATTTGAAGACACCCTAGTCTACATAGTGAGTTCAAGGACAGCCAGGGCTAACAAGAGAGACCCTATCTCAAAAAAACAAAGGAAATATTCTACCAAATCTCACTGTGTGATCTATAGTTGTACCCTTTATATTTGAGGTGGGTGTGACTGGGTGGTTATTTCAGGAACCTCACAGATAGAGTTTTGCCTCTAATATAAATTAGCACAATATTTGTACATCATCTATATATCCTCTTGCTTATGTTAAATCTCCTTTTATTACTCTTCATATACCATATAACATAAATACAAAAGAAATGGTTGTTTCATTGTCTTTATTAACAATGTCAAGAAAGCTATGTCTACATACTCAGTACAGAAAATCGTGGGATTTTGTTGTTTTGTTTTTGATTATTTTATTTCTGATGCAAAGTTGGTCGAATTCATGGATGAGGGACTGGAATATATGGAGATCTAACTATATGCACTTATTCCACAAAATGATTGCTAAAATCAAGAGCTTTTCCAGAAACTCCTAACTGACATTTCCGATTTGACATGGTGAAAATGATTTCCCATGTTTGCTCATAAAGAACTCTAGCCATGAAGCCAGATGACCTGAATTAGTACTCGTGTTTAGAGGAGAAACTGGGACTGGATAGACTCACTGCCTGCTTGCCCTTGTTATTATTACATCAAAACTACTGGCTATAAAGTCAATTTAGTCATCTCTTCCAAGTCCCAAGGACCTTAGAAAAACATGTACA
Source organism: Rhabdomys pumilio (assembly GCA_030674055.1). Classification (NCBI taxonomy): domain Eukaryota; kingdom Metazoa; phylum Chordata; class Mammalia; order Rodentia; family Muridae; genus Rhabdomys; species Rhabdomys pumilio. The sequence continues at coordinate 39,492,098 of JANHMN010000007.1, read as the reverse complement.
CAGAGTGACCCCCTTTTAAATTTTACATTGTTTAATTTAGTTATTTATTTATCTATGCTAAACTTTGAACACAAAATAATATTTCCTTGTAGCATTTCCATGGGGCTTTAGTATGAACCTTGCCAGAGTCATCTTCTTCAGTGTCTTAACCCAGCCATTCCTATTGTGTTTTTATACCACATATAGCTGACTATTCTCCCAATTCCCTTCTATTAAAACTTAATTTTTTTTGCTGGTCTCATAGGCTCCTTCCAAAAATTTTCTGAACTCAATGTATTGTTATTCCTACATAAATACACATATGTAGCAACTGGAAGGATTGGTTCACATATGAGAGAAAACATACAGTGTTTTTCTTTCTGAGCCTGGGTTACATCAATTATATAATATTTTCTAGTTCACATCTTATTCAAAGGTCATTACTGTTCAGATGTTTTATTTGCTCCTTTATGTTATTTAAAGACCAGAGCCAATCCCAAATAACACAGTATTCTGAAGAACTAAACATTACTATTCTTCTTATAGGAAGTGCTTTTTCAATGTATACTACAAGTAGTGCAAATAAAATATAACAGGCTGTCAATTATTTTATAAATAAAGCTTTATTGAACATGTTTGTGTTGTGACTTTGTATATTTTTGCACCACCAGAAAAGAAAATTGTTTCAAAAGAGACCATAAGACTAAAAGCAAAAACAATAAATGAAAGCAGTCAAAACAAAAATAAAAGAAAATCTATAATATTTGCAGTTTGTCATAAAAACAGAAAAATTGATATTATCTGCAATTTATCTACCTGATAAAATCTGAATCTTAAGAGTTGGTTTCACTTTGTCTTGTTTTGTTTTTTTTTTCTTCATAAAATCTCAAGTCAAGGAAGCATGCATAAATATGGGAATATTAATAGCTAAATATCTTGGTCAGTTCTCTATTATGGTGCTTTTGGTTCTATATTTTCATATAAAACTTGAGAAATGTATGTTTTTCTTGCTTAAAATATTAAATAATTCAACAAAACATTGGAGGGATATTGCATCTGATGCTATTAGAAATCTAAGCACCTATGTCTGAGGAACTTTACACTAGGTAATTATTTATCAATAATAAAAATTATTGATTAATATTTTATCTTCATGACTACGCCTGACACTAGGCTTCACAAAGTATTTTTCAGGCTTTATCTCTTCTGTTTCTTTATAGAAGTAACTCCAACTATTGGCATGAATGACTTGTTTTTAAGCTTTTCTAGACATCTTATTCATTTTCAATAAAATAGTTACTATAAAAAATTTTGGACTTGGGTGCTGCAGTTATGACAAATTGATATAGAATTCATTAAATGTGCACTTTGACTTCTTCATTTCTCTCCTTTGGAGTCCTCCTGAAACAAACAAAGAAAAAAAAATCTGAGAAGGAGCTACTAGGTGCTGGTATGACCACCTTGAGGAATGGAATGAAGAAATTATAGAAGGAAGAAAAAGTGGTTCTTATATTTAAGGTTCAGTGGAATCCCAATGTGAAATGTAAAATCTTCCTATTTCTTCAGAAGAATCTTTAGGACCTTTACATGTATTTTGCATAGCATCTTTAAGATGTGAGGAACACTCTTCCTTAATACATTTCAAAATATTATCGATGATCACTATATTGATTCTGTCATTAATGGTTGTAAAAATCATGTCTGAACATATGAGATGCTTCAGAAATGGTTGCAGTTACTGAGAATGGTACTCTTAGAAACATTTTGCTTCTGATACAGTTCACATCATAGTAAAGAAATGAGGAGATAAACATTCAAATCATCAATCAAGGAAAAAATGGAGACAGACACTGTGGGGAACCGACAGAAGGCAGATATCATCCTTGCAGCCATCTTGAGCCATATACCCTGATAAAAGACTTGCTTACAATAGCCTAGAACAGCTGAGCACACTCTGATAACATCTTGTTTTAAATACCCAGGATTTTCCCTTGGGTGTGTGAGACTTAGAGGTGTGTGACTTAAGGATGTGACTTAGAAGTGAGACATATAAAAGGCAAGAAGCAGACAGAAGAACTTACTTGACACTTGGAATTAAGTAGTAGGCATTAGATACTCAAGACTTGGAATGAGAATTAGATACTTGACACATGGAGTAGGCACTTGAGACAGGCAGCTAACATTAGACACTTGGATTAGACACATGTATTAGGAGAAGGCACTTGGTACTAGAACTTGGAACTGAAAACTTATAACTTGGAGGCACTAGGGACTAGGAACTAGGGACTTGGAGAGAAGAAGAGAGAATGAAGAATAAACATGATTGAATCACACTATGTCTGGTCTCCATTCCTCGAGTCTGTCCTCACACTCTCTTTTGCTGAACCTCAACCCGTGGACCAGAGCAGCCTGGGGCAGTGTAGGCTCTAACAACTTAGCCCCCAAGGCTTTTGGCAGTTCGGGTTCTAACACTGACAGAGCAGTCCATGATATTTTGGCCCCCAAGCGTGGGGTGGAGCGGCTCTCAACATTTTTGGCACCCAACGTGGGGCAGCTTGGGCCGCAATAAGACACTACTCAGGAATTGAAAAATTCTGATTTTCTAGTGACAAAGTGACCATTATCTCTGTAGTCAAAGAAGTCCTCTCTTAGTAGAACTTGTAAAGCTAGACTATAGATGAAAAGGAGTAAGTTTTGTTTTTGTAAAACCATCTCCTCAAAAACCAGAAAAGAAAGGGAATTTCTCTGTATAGTTCAGCATGCCTAGTTTGAAACTTTAAAACCTGAGATATTCCAAATTCTTCAAGTTTCATATGATGACACAAAAACAAAACTCCATACTTTACCTGAGAAAAGGCTTGCTCTAAACATAAGTTTTCTAAAATTGTACAAAATGTCTCTTTGAACAAGTGACCTATAAAAAATATATATATAAATAAATTTTATGTTCAGATTTGGATCTTAATTTTGAGATAATCTCATTATGAACTATATATCAATCTTCCATCACATCCCCCTCACAAAAATCAATAAATAATACTTTTTATCTTGAAATCTGTAGGTTGCAGATACATACTCATCCATACGACTTTGGGAAGTTAAAATAACATTAAGCACCTTTCCAGGTAAATTGCTATGAGCAATGGTGAGCAATAAAACCATATGGGTAATCTGAGGAAGGAAATGTAGATTTGAGGCTACTAATGAAAAGAAATGATAATTTACTGAACTTTCAATGAAAAGACTTGTCAAGCCTGAAACATGAAATCAAATATGATTTTTAAATGTACCCTGGTATCACTGTGGACAAAGTCGAATATCTAACTCATAGGAAAGCTGTTCATACTTCAGCAGCCTCAAACTTCTGTGATGACACAAGGAGGAAAAAGCCAAGTAGATCCATCTGAGGGATGATGGAGAGTCTATCTGCTTATGGGTCAGGTGACAAAAAATGTAAAAATAAGAGAATGGAACAGCTCAAGTCTCTTTTCAAAGAGAAATCAAACGATTACTTCAAAATTGAAATAGACTGGTTGCATAAGATTTTCAAGTATATTACAATGAAGTAGGGTATGAGAGAAATGGAATCTGAGAAACATTGAGAAGTCACAACTCATTAGCATTGCTGGCTTAAGGAGACAAAGATTCATTGATCTTACAGAGGAGACAGATTTTAAAAGAGTTAAGGCAGACTTGCAGGATCCATTCGACAATAGCATTTGACGGTATTATTTCTGAACATTTGAACACTGTCACAGGTTTTCTAAGTCTTAATGTGGTGGTTCGAATGAGAGTGGCCACATAGGCTTATTTGTTTGAATACTTAGTACCTAGTTAGTGGATTAGGAGTTGTGGCCTTTTTGAAGTAAGTGTGGTCTGGCTGTAGGAGGTGTGTCTAGCCTGTGAGCTTTTGACACTTCAAAACCTGTACTGGTGTTTTTCTCTCTGCTTGCTACAGACAGACCAGGACATAAATCTCTCAGCTACTACTGCATTGCCATACAGCTTCCATCATAATGATTCTGTACTAAACTTCTGAAACTATAAGCTAGTCCTTTCTATTATAAAAGTCTCCTTGGTCATGGTTGTCAGGCCTGACATGAGGTCTAATCTCCATTTCACTTTCACCCTTCAGTCCTGTACACAGGTGGGCGTGATAAACAGGCCCCAGGCTCTAGAAAGATTTACATACTAATGTGGTACCTGAAGGCCAGAGGGTGGAGCCGATTAAGCAATCCTCCCCAGCCCCTCCCCCCTCTTCCCCGTCCCTATTTAACTCAGGTCCACCCTTGGTTTTGTGGGGGGCGCACATCCAGATCCATCTACCAACCGCCATGTCAATAAACCGGTTTTTGGAAACCCTAGGGCTTCCTCGTGTGTTGCGGCCACACCTTGAGGAACTGTGGAGAGACCTTTTGGTGAGCAGCGGGGCCTAACTTACAGATGGAGGAACTCAGGGCATTCTCAGCCAACTACACACAGTGTGAGAGACCCTGCTGAAATTTTTTCCTACACATGATGTCTGTTCACAGTAGTAACTAAGACATTTTGTAACTTATGGTCTTCAGATACATGTGCAGAAAGATCATTTGTGCCCTTTTAGTGCCTCAATATAACAATAATTGTATGGGCTAAAATTAGTTGTTTTTTGTTTGGGTTTTTATGCCGTTGTTGTTTTGTTTTGTGTTTGCCAAAAACCCTGATTGATACACATGGCACTGATACACATCCGCATGTCCCACCTGAGTTTCGGCATAGGGACAGACAGTTGTTCTGTGAAGCTTATTGCTATTTGAGCTATCACAGCATGTAGACTCATGAAGAAACCTGACAAGTTTACTCTGTCTTTAGGATTCTACCTAAACTGCCATGGTTGTGCTTGTTTGGATCACCAATTCCTCAAGCACACCTTGACAGATTGTAAATAATCACGATATCTGTTCTGTCTTCTTCTCATTTGTCCTCTTGTTCAATCCAGTTCCTCGTCAAGATGATGAGTCTTTTTCAGTTGGCATGAGATCTAGAAGCCATTAACTGCCAGAAGCCATTGGAGAAGAGCCATTGAGCTGCTGGCAAGAAGTAGAGTTGGCTCTCTGACACTGCACCCAAGGTCATTAACACGCTCTCAGGTATCAGTACATACCACTCACATTAGCATGCCACTCCTTCCCCCAAGGCAGCAAAATCCAAGGACAACACAAAGATATCAGGCAGCCACACAGACTGCATAAGTTCACAAGGATCTTAGCCTTTGTCTTGTCCAAGAACAGCAACATGGACCACAGTCACCAACATGGCTTCTGGTGGTTTCACAGACTAATGAGGTCCTTGCTGGAGGTCCAAAGCAGAATGGAAACCTTTCCTCATTTTGGGCCTCTGTCATATGTGCAGAAGGTTCAGGAGCTAGGTTTACATCTGCCTAAGCTCCAGGCTGGTGTAAACCATCCCTCTTACTTCACTGAGAAATGACAGTATGTCAGACTCTACCCTCTCACCTGTCACTGCCCTCACATGTCCAGTTCTTCCTCTCTCCAGAGTGCTTGAACACTTCTCCACTCCAGCGTTCTATTTTTCCTACCTCTCTATCTCATATTTATTTATCATAGAACCTTCTGCCCACCCCAAGTTGTGAGACCTTAGGGCACTACTAATAAGAAAATTGTAAATGTATCTCTTTAGATGAAATTAATTTAGCTTAAAATATGACTCATATTCAGTTGCAATATTCATTTAACACTATTAAGATATTTTCATGTGGGGTGCATAGAGATGGTTCAGAGGTTAAGCGCACTTTCTGTTCTTGAAAAAGACCAAGGTTTGATTCCCAGCAGCTGTAAGTTGGAGTGCACAACTTGATGTAACTTCAACTCCTCTTCTCTGCTTCCAGTTCACTCACATTTGGTCACTGTGTATGTGTGTGTGTGTGTGTGTGTGTGTGTGTGTGTGTGTGTGTGTGTATGTGCATGTGTGTCTGGATGCATGTATGTATACACCCACAGGGACACCCACACTTAAAAGCGTATTTCCACTTTTAGAAAATTTAATAGCTAATATATTGCCAGTTCATACACTGAGGGTTTTATCTCTTCAAGAAATAATAATTGGTAGAAACATTAGACTGTAAATTCTTTAATTACCGCCTTGTGCTTAAGTTATATATTTACAAATATTAAGTCACCATTTGTTAGTTTTCACAAATTGGTACTTAGCAACATCTGCAAGTTATTGATTGCTTACTATGAATTACATGTGTTTTATACAAATAATGATATTTTTAGATTAGTTAAAAAAACACAACAAAGTTTTTCCTAATCTCATTTTCTATGTACAAAATCAAAAATGGAAGTATATATAAAGTTGCTTTCCTCTGTTTAGAATAGTTGCAAATTACTTTAATTTTTCACTTAAGAGATCATCTCTTAGGAGAAGCTTCCACAAAGTTTTCGGTACTTATTAATGATAAGTGGATGGAAGTGTCATAATCCATTGCCTCCTATTTTAATGATTTGAATACATATTTTTATCCCATGATAAAAGAATGGTCACTTAACCATTCCATGTTATTGATTGATAATATAACCTTCTCTTTAGGATGGTATGGGGCATCCCACTCTACTAGTTCTCTTGAGATGCATTAACATGGTTCTCACTAAGCATAGATGTTTGCAGACACATAGAATTGACATTATAAAGAAGACTTGATCAAAATGACACACTAAGCAAAGACTGTGATCCTTTCAAAGGCATGCATGGAACCAGAAAATGTGCAGAGATAATACCAGTCCAGAGCACAGAGAGCTAGTATCATGGTGACACTCTCATTGCAGGTCTTATTAGCAGGTTTCATAATATGGAAAACTATGTTTTCCAACAATATCCACTTCTCGTTAAGAAAATGTGGGTTCTTATTTTACCACCCAAGGAATAATCCAAACAGATTTTGCCCTCCAGATTGGTACCAGGAAGACATCAGGGAGAGACTGAATTTAAGAGATGAATTACACTTTTATTCCCTCCCAATTGCTAAAAGCTCAGAGAGGAGCAATACTTTCATCCAAATTGTCTGGCTTTCATGGTACATATTAGAGCCAGACATGTAGCAAACCAGATGCAATTGGAGACTTGTGGAATTTATTTCTGAGCCAAGTTAGAAGCTGAATTAATAGACTTTTACTTTTATTTTGTTAAATTGAGAAAGCTGAAGAGTTTCCAGCATATTCTTAACAGATGGCATGCTCCATTGCCTACATTTTGCTCCTTGCTGTGGACTGCATCCAACTTTGTTTCCTTAAAGGTGAAGAGGAAAATATATGAATCGGCCTATTTCTATGTTAATCACAGCAATAGAGATAGGCAGGGTCAGTCTGTCCACTTCTAGCTGTGGTGCAGCTTGACCAGACTCTGAATGACTCAGTCTGATAAAGGACAGCAGGCTTTCCTGAAATCTAAAAGAAAGAAACATTAATCAAATTTGGTGTGACAAATAAAGTGAATATTTTTGAAAGGCTAATGAATTAAATGTGAGAAAAGGTATTCACATTCATGAGATCTAAAAGTAATGATTAGAAAGACAAAATTAATTTGTTGATCAAAGTTAATTAAATGAATCCATCACAAAGAATGTTTAGGACTGGAATTTAGGTTAGTGGTAGGGACTTATGTAAAGACAGTGATTCAGTTGCAAACATTAATTAATGGCTCATATTGGCAGATTAGGCACTTATTTTTTGATATGTCATTAAATGAGCAATAAATAACAATAAAAGCCCACAGCCAAATCACAAAAACATAACTTTTGTTTGCTTAGAATAATATACTGTATTACATATATCTTAGATAATTATATATTTTTCAAATAAGTCATCCAGAAATTAAAGTTTTAAAAAGAGATTAGAAAAGAGAGTATTTACACACTGAACCAAAGTTTATTTATAACGTACTTGATAAAAATGGTCATTACAAGTCACATATTACTGATAACTTTTCTAAAAATATTAAGAAATACTACGAGCAGAAAATATTCAGTGCAATTTAGAGACTGGAACCCCAGCACTGACCGACTTTTATGCTTGTTTCAGTGAAAAACATGTAACCCTGCTCGTGTATAGAACAGAACTCCCATGAAATAGTCAGTGGAGCCAAGGTTTCTTCCGTTCCCCCCCTTGCTGTTTCCTGTGATTCTGCACTGCCTGTAATATAACTTACTCCACCATGGAGTGTCAGTGTCAGTCTTAAAAGTGACAGAATAACATGTCCTAATTTTGAAGACTAATCAATAAGCAGCCTTTTATATGGGAGTTTATATGCCACTTCTTATTTGGGTCTCATGTGTCTCTTCGCATTCTGAGCTTATGTATTAATGGTCTCAACTTTCAAAATGTCTACGATCCCTCTGTTGGCCCTGGAGCCTTTCTCCTCCAGGACTAGTCTGTTTCAATATCTTTATGGCCCTGGTGAAAATTCATCTAGAATTTTCTTCACCTTCAAACATTAAGGATAAGGTACAAGAATTTCACAAACAAAACTTACTCATAACTAGTCACAGTAGTAGTTTTGAATTACAGAAACATAACAATTAAAAATGAAATAAAATCCACATGTATGTACTATGATGTAAAATTAAGATTCAAACCCTTGCCTTCTTACCACTGTATATTGACTATTTTCCCCTAATTGCAAAATTACATAATGCCCTAACACTACATAGTTCCTTTTAAGAGTCAGATAGTTTGGGTTTAAGAGGTTCTCAGATTCTGGGATCTTAATCTATGGAGTGTGACCCCTTTGGGGCTCAGTTATCAAATATTCACATTATAATTTATAACAATAGTAAAGTTACAGTCATAAAGTAGCAACAAAATGATTTTATGATTGGGGTCATTATAACACATGTAATTCTGATAAAGGGTCACAGCATTAGGAGGTTGAAAACCACTGTCCTAAATGGATATCTAATTGATTAGGATTGTATTATATATATATAATTTATATCCACATATATATGTATATCCACATATATATATTCACATATATGTATATATGTATATATACATATATGTGTTAGCGTGTGCATATATATGTATTTGTATCCATTTAAATCCATACATTTATTTGTATTCACATATTTATTTCAGATCATGATTTCCTGTGTCAGCAGTCAATTAAGTTGTCAACCTTCTCTATTGCTGTTTTATAATAAAGTCAGGTATAATTTTCTAAAGGTTTTTCTGTCTCTCCTCCCTTTTTTATCACTTTCTCCATTGCTCAGTTAGTGAAGTCTGGAGGAATGTATGGCCTGAATTTTGTTACATATAGCCTTTTCCTCCCAAGTATTGCATCCACGGGCATGTGTCATTATGCCCTACAAAGCTTGCTTTTCAAAACTAATTGTGAGATTTACTTCTTCCAGTTATTTCTTCATATGAACAATAATCTAAGGGTAATTTAAGTTCATATGTAGAATAGGGATAGTTACAACTTATAGCGACATTTAAGGTGAGAAAGCAACATCAAGTGCAGAGGGAAAGAAGACAGCTGGGAATAAAGTCATGGTTGTCAGGGATGTTGCTGTCAGGGTCATTGCTGTCAGGGAATACAGCTCTGTTGATAAAACATAAAAACAGAAACAAACAAAAAATAACAAATCACTTTATTTTGTTTGTGTTCCTTTTAGCTTGTTTCCTCTATAAATACTTTTTCAGAAAGAAAGAAAAATGTTAATGCAATTAAAATATTTGGAATATTTATTGGGCACATAATTTCTTTCAGGATGTGATGGTATAAGTATGCTTAGCCCAGAGTGGCACTATTATAAGGTGTGGCTTTGCTGGAGTAGGTGTCACCTTGTTGGAGGAAGCGTGTCATTGTGGGCAAGGGCTTTAAGACCCTCATCCTAGTTCCCTAGAAGTCAGACTTCTCCTAGCAGCCTTCAGATGAAGATGGAGAATACTCAGTTCCTCTTGCACCATGCCTGCCTGAACACTGCCATAATTCCCATCATGATGATACTGGACTGAAGCTCTGACCCTATAAGCCAGCTCCAATTAAATGTCATCCTTATAAGAGTTGCCTTGCTCATGGTATCTGTTTACAGCAGTAAAACTTTAACTAATATACAGGAGTAGATAATGAATTGTTCTACTGTACAACTGAAGAGCAACCATTTGTTTTCAAGGTCTCCAACCACCTTCCTTGTTTCCCGAGATTGATCTGGTTCAGGGATACGATATCCAGATCAAAGCTTCTCACATGAACATTGACAGTTTCCTTCTCTTATCACCACATGAATAAAAACATAACCCATCAGGAGAACATGACAGTAATATTATCTTTTAACCAGAAAAGAACTGATAGTTTTTCTCTAAGTAGAAGAGTGTTCCGGCCTTTGTACATCAACTGCAATGGGAGCCACTTGTGAGACATTCTGCATCAGCCACGTGGTTCAAGAATTGCGTAATGGCGTTTCCTCCTTTTGGCTCTCTTCAATTAACAGACGGAAAATCTCTCACTCTCCCACATGCTTGGCTATTAAACATTCCATATACTGCCAAAAAAACTTGTCAAACACATAGCCAGACATACCACAGAAAGCAAATTCTAGAATGATGAAGTAAAAATCTAATCACAGTAACAGGTACGATGTTAGAATTGTAATATTGAAAAGGTTTTGTGAAATATCCCATGCTTAGTAAGACTTAAGTAGTTTAAACATTATTTAAATAATTTTCCTAGATCTGAGTCACACCTTGTAAAATTCCAGGAACTTTTATTCATTTCCTCAAATATACATTCTCATGAACAAATGCCATGCTGGTTATAGTACAAATTGATTTGATTTGATTTCCTTTAAGCTCTGGTGGAAAAAGAAAGTCAAGACTTTCTTTCTTTGCTATTTTTTTGGAACTGTGCCGGGAGACAATGGTCAAGGACTCACAGTTTGTCAAAGGAAAATTAAAAAGGCCTAAGAGGAGGGGGATCACAATATACAAAATGTAACAGCATTGTTGAGAAAATATTTATGCGTTAAAATGTTATTTGGGGGATAGAAAAATGGCTAAAGAGGATATTTTTCATCAATCCAGATGAGCAAAGTTTAATCCACGAAACTTACATTGGTGGAAGGAGAGGAACCACTCTTTCACTGTATGCCCTAATATCCACACACTGGAACTTAGCTTACATAAGCTTCAATGTCACAGAATATATATATTCCAGACACAAATTTTGCAATAGAGTACATTTCCTAACTGATTGTAGGTAAAGTCATTGGGTCAATCGAGATGGGCAGCAGCTTGAAGTCATTGGTTGTTCCCTTCTTCACCAGTTACATTTGGCTATTTTATGGTATTTTATTTTCTGTTTCTCATTTATTTTTTCACTTTTATTTCTTTATGCACCCTTAAATAGCATACTTTACTTTTCTTGATGTTGGCAATTTCATAAATAGAATCCTGCTCTGTCTATTGCTTGGTGGCATTTGTCTGCCTCCTTGCATTCTATCCACATGTATCCACCTGGTTATGTGTCTATATCACTTTTGTTCAGTAACACATGACCTATTCACTTCAGTGGGTGTGTTTAGCACTTTTTTGTTTGCCCATTCTCAATGGAACAACATCATTACCCAGAAGAGTTATCAAGGATTCATGGGATCTGTGATTGTTCACTCTGTAGAGTGCTTCTGTTGGGTCTTAGTCAGGATTCTTCTGTGCTTTTACAGGCACTCCTGTATTAAGATGACATTGATAAATGCTCTTGCTATGAACCAAATTTAATATGTTAATCTTTACAATAATTGGTACAAACATTGGTTCAAAAATCTCTTAAGTTTGAATGTTCTCCTTTAAATATCACAATACTTAATAATCTCTTTTTCCAGACTGTAATCATTTTCCATGATAGTCTTACAAATCCCCTATCATTTTCATTAAATTATCTTTTTCCATGCTTTAAAAAGCATTTATCTGTCTTCATTCACGTAAAGTCAGCCAATTAATCTACAAACAGTTCGAATATAACCTCTTCAAGATTAACATTTTAAGTTTTATAGAGAGATGAATTCTTTATTGTCCGATTTCTGGCACACTTTTGTGTTCCCGGGCATTAAAGAACACTTAATATTTTGTGTCTACCTGCTGAGATGTCACATTTGATTATTTATTAACTTTTAAAACATCCTCTTAGCAAGATGTGGTAGAAAAAGAATAGAGCATTTTAGAGATGACAAACTAAAAGTAAAGATGAGTAGTGAGTTACATAAATCATGACAAGTAGGATCTAATGATGATGACAGCTTTCTTGCTCCTTCCTGCTTTAAGTCCTGTATCTTTCCCTTTACACCTCCATCCCACTTAGTGTAATCTTACTGTGCTCATCATTTTTAGAAGTTCATAGCAATAATACAGCCAGAAAACTTGGTGTAGGTAGTTGAATTGTGTACCTAACACAGCTGTCTAAGAACCTACAGTTTTAAAAATAAGCACCTGAGGCACATGTGATCAAAACAAGGATATTAGGAAAGCATCATACTGAATTATCTGGGTCAACCATAAATGCAAGGTCACTTTTCATTGTAACAGAAGAGAAGACACTGACAAAATAGGAGGATATTGTGTCAGATAAAAGCAGTGACCAGAGCAATGTAGCTAAAGCAAGTACACCTTTAGCAGAATCTGGGGGATAAAAGATGCACTGTTGACTGGAGAGACCCTGAGGAAACCTTAGCCTACGATTCTTATGATTTGGCTTCCCAATCTAAGAAAAAGGAGTTTCTGATCTATTTACCACTACCTCTTCCTCTACATCTACCTATGTAAATCTATATCATCGATCTCTGTCATTTCTTTCCCTCTGTCTCTCTTACTCTATCATCTATAACTATCTCTGGCTCTATCTCTAACCTATATCTATATCATCTCTACATTCTATTACACTCTATTATCTATACCATCTCTATCTTTATCTCTAGAATTCTGTATCTATCTCTATCTCATCTATCTATCTATCTATCTATCTATCTCTATCATCTATCTGTCAGAAACTGTAAGCACACTACAGAAACATTGTAGTGTGCTTATGAGTATGAATGGGTGCATATACCCATATATATAAGGGTCCAAGGAGGACACTGGGTGGGCTATTCTATGGTTTTATACCTTATATCCTTGAGAAACCATCTCTCACTAAACATGGTGATTATGAGTTTTGGTTGGCCAGCTGATCTGAAACCCTGTCTTTCTCTTCTCTCTAGCCATCCACAGATATCAGGTTACACAAGCTCTCATCCACACAGAACTTTTACACAGCTGCTGGGTGCTAGGGATCTAACTCAACTTAGAATGCATATTCTCCAAACACATTTATCCACTAAGCCAGTGATTCTTAACCTGTGGGTCAAACATTTTAACAGGGGTCATATATCAGATACCCTTGATATCAGATATGTATACAAAGACTCATAATAATAGTAACATTTCAGTTATGAAGTAGTAACAGAATAATTTCATGGATCTGATTATATAATATAAGCATAATATAAGGAAACTCTGTTAAAGGGTAGCAGCATTAGAAGGGTTGAGAATCTTTTCAGTAAGTCATCTCTCCGACTTGAATTTCTTGTATTTTGTACCTTATAATGATTTTTTTACGGCATCTCTAGGGAACTAATAAACTAAATTTGCTATTTAATTGAAATTTTTACCATATAACTGTAGCTAAGATTAAAATATTATAATTTTCTAGGGTTCAGTTACTTTATATTTACAATGGATATAAAAAGCATGATTAGGATATGTAATTAACACATGAGAAAATGAACGAAGAGATAAAATGTAATTATATTATAATCTTAAAAATATTTTTAAAACTACATAAGTTTAAACACTGCATATTGCAAATTGAGGTCTCAATAATCTCAACTATTTTTATGATTATCTTATCATCTGGACAACTCAATTTTAATGCATTCAATAGAGAATCAAAAGTACATATGCCTTTACACCAGAATTATCAACTAATTGCCGTCCTATATGCTGATTTGAAAATATAGCTCACTCAGGGTATAACTAACACTTAGAACATACTTTGGAAACACCTAAAATTTTGATAAAACTATTTCCTGGTCACTCAATAATCTTTTGATTTTTTAAAATATTGGATATTAAAAATTAAAGAGATTAAAGTGCCACTAAATGAAAGATCTGTTATTAATTTTTGAAAAACTGAACACAGCATAGTTAGTCAATATTACCCTCATGTGTGTGTAAAGTTTCTGGCTACCTTATCCAGCTATGAATTCCAGCCCAACACTTTCCATCATGAACTAGTGAGAGAAACTTGTGAGAAACAGCCTGTGCTTGGAGTGCTGTTATCACCTGCTCAGCGCTGTCTGCCCTTCCCATATCTAGGTGATTCTGAGGTGTCTCTGCATCTATGTTTTCTCATTTCAGCAACAAATTTGCTTTATTTATAACAATGATTCAATCCCTATGATTCAAGTACTTAGTGAAGAGTTTGCATCTAAGGCCTTCTTGGCTGATAAACAAAAAGCTTGAGTGAGACAGAACGACAGAAATCTGCCAGCCTAGACAAGGGTTGATCCAGTTAAGCTGTATTAAAACTCTCTGCTTCTGGTGAATTTGCAATAATAACAAATATAATAAGTAATTATTTCACAAATGCAACAGTTCTTTACTTTCTGTCATATTATTACCAATAATAAAATATATATATCAAGAAAGTAACAAAACATTTATTTAGACTTGCATTTAAAAATGTCTGGAGACCAAATTATGCCTAAATTTTGATCATATCGTTACATGTAAAAATGACAGGTAAGTGCTGGATCTCACTATAATACTATTACTTTGTGTATAAATTGAATTTCATATGAAAACTGAATGCTTGAATTGCTAAGAAAATTGTGCATACTAATGAAATTCTGCTATATAAGCAGGTATTCAATAAATTCATTCTTGTCTCAAAAAATTCAGTTTTATGGTTAAAAGCAGATTTATTAAGATAAAGGAAAAGGATTTCATGTTAGTTCTGTGGGTTATGTTGTAGAAGAAATGATCTGAGTATATTTTTAATATCATCTAATACCTGGTCTCTATGTATGTGCACCTGGTTCTATTTTTAGGCATGAGAAAACTGACACCCAAGTGTTTTCCAACAAGCAATAACTCCCACATATCCTACATATTGAAATGGTGGTCACCCATAGGACAGCTTCTTTTTTTAAAATTTTTATTTCAAAAGAAAGCATAGAATGACGTGCACTTGAGTTTATGGGGTCAAAATAGATAAATTTGTCACTTTCAGCAAGACAACTAAACTCTAAAAATTGTTAAGAATTCATACAAGAATTTTTAACTCATTAGTTTCAGCATTCTTAAAGGAAGAAAAACGTGAGCATGGAACTCTAGGTCATTTCATAAAACTTATAAGGAACTGAGTTCAGTTCTAGCCCTACTACTCTTATGCAAAGCCAGGGGCAGTGGCATGTGCTAGTAATCCCTATAGTAAAGAAATGGAAACAGAGAATTCTTGAGGTTTGGTGGCCACCTAGCCAACCATACAAAGAACAAGCAGGAGCTTTCAATTAGATGCTGAGTTTCAAGAACTAAGGTGGTTGTATCCTGTGAAACAGCATCTGAATTTGAACCTTGGGCCTCTGCATTCATGTGAGCACAGGTGCATAAGCACCTGCATATACATCTGTTCTTATTCAAATTAGGAAGAAATTCAAAGATGAATAGAAGGAAGGAAGCAAGGAAGGAAGGAGGGAAGGAAGGGAAGAAGTTGAAAAAGTGATAACAGATATATCTATATGTTGAGAAAAGAGCATTTCTGGAGACATCAAGAAGTCAATCATCTATAATGATACAGAAAGTTTTCAGAAGACAGCTGTCTGCACTCTGATCCCGAACTTGTAGCCCTCGGCAGGGGTTGGGGTGGGTGGGAGGGAATGAACACATGTTATTTAAGCAAACCTGGGGTAGAATTCTGTCATGGCAGGCCTAGTCAATTAAAATACATAGACTTAAAGGCAAACACATCACATCTCATTTTCTTCTTGAAGTTTGGAGCCAGAAGTTAACTAGTGCAAAATTCTTAACACACCAGAATAGATGGATCCATTCATTCAACATCAAGTGGAGTGACTCAAAAGAGACCGAATCTATAATAGCAAATGCCAGGGTGACATCTCCCAGTAACAATGCCAAGAGAATCGAGGAATTAATTCCATTATCTCTTCCATCTGTTCCAATATAACTATATTGCTCATCTGTTCACTATAACTAAGATTGGAATGACAGTGGCTGTCATTCTTCAGTCAGGCTACTCGGGCTAAGCAGAACTTTTGTATCTAATGTTCACTAAAGAACACTTATCCAACTTAGAATGGGATGCCCTGAGTTTTTAAGTGGACACTCACAGAATTTCATTCATCTCTTAGAAATGGAGTTTGTGCCATTGAAGTATCTTTAAGCAAACTATTTACTGAGCTAATGGGCTAAACTGGATATAAGCATTTGTCTATTGATAAAGAGACTAGACTTTTGAAATTTGACTGTGACTTTGCCCAAAATTTATCATGTGACCTAAAAACATAATATCTAATCTTTCTGATGCTTGTTTTCTCATCCACAAAGTAGTGACAATTCAATTACCTTATAAAATATTCTGGTGTAAGTGAGTAAATAAATAACTATGCAATGACATGAATGGGGTGTTAGAAACTGATGGTATTTATAGTGCTTTTCTAAATACTTCAATATTTTATTTTAAGGGTTTCCTTCTGCATTCCAAAAGTCTATTTCTGATACCTCCAAAAGTATAGGTAATCAATATCTCACAAATCATTTAGTTATAAGGAAAATTAATAAATAATTTTAAAAATTAAATTTTGCAAGGTACTCTCTGAGAGTATAGAATTGAATCATGATATACACACTGAAATGTCATCAAAATTTTATAGAAAATACACCCATAATCTTTTCATAATCATAAGCAACTTTCCATTTATGGATCCACAAACTTAGTTTGCAGGAAAAACACTTATGTAATCACCATTTAAAAACTGCATATATGATGTATAAATGTAAGCTGAAAGAAAACTTTAACATTGCATGGATGCTAGCTTTGTTCTAGGGCCTGAATGAAGGTCTTCAGATATTGAATCTAAGCTAATCCTTTTTCCTACTCCATGAAGCAATTATAATTATCTATATTGCTTTTTTTTGTTTGTTTCATTTCCACAATTGAGGAAATGTAAGCTCAAATGATCATAGTGGTCTTCAGGCGCAATTAGCAAGAGAAGGAAATGGAAATGGTAATTGATATTCACATTTATTTAACTATAAATATTACTATTAGCAGTATTGAAAAGAAGATATACAGATCAGCAGAGAAAGAATATATTGGGGCTCAAATGAATTTCTTGTTTCAGTGACTACATAAAGATACAGTGATATTTTATTTAATGTCAAAATGTTAATTTTACAATAATAGAGAGCAATGAACAGGGAATCACATGTTATGGTATTGCTTTTCATATCATACTATGCAAATTTTAATCAGCTGGAATTTAAAACATGAAGCCAATTAAGAAACCACATTATCCTTTAGATAAGATGATTTAAATTACTATCAGTGACCTCTACTCCCTTAAACTTGACCTACTATGATTTAAAATGAACTTGACATCCAGACTAGTGCCTGACAAGCTGCAGGGATTGTGTGCTGTGGGTCTTGATAAGCAGATGAACTTCAGTTGCCAAAAATGCTTTTAAAAGAAGGGGTAAAAATAAGATGTGGTTGAATCTCTCAATCCTACTATGGAAGTTGCATAAATACTTAAGTAGTGTGTATGTGCATCATAAAGAGGGAAGGGTAGTTGCCACAAGTTGTACTCCTATCCACTACTTAAACTAACGATATGTTAAATTTTCATGACTGGATTGAAAAGTTAGGTTATATTTTTATCTGATCAAACTAGGTATTTAAAATAAGTTTTCTTTTAGGAATCCTGGTAGAAAAATTTTATGACAGAAAACTCTTTGATATCCATATAGTTCTGCCTTTAAATTATAATAACCTACATAGTCTCCATCTCTTTAGTATACTTATGAAATACAACATATTCCAGCACCTTAGGCAGAAACTAATTCCCTGTATGCCCTTGTCACATTCATAAAACTGGATATAATATGTACATAAACTATGGGAAAGTATAATTTTAATGTTTTTGCCAAGAGCAGTTTAATGTATAAACGTAGAACTCTTGAAAATATAAAAATACATAGCAGTGCACAGATAATACAGAGAGAGGATAATTAGAGTGCCTGCTTTTAAGTGACAATGGGTTTTAGTGATGTTTGATTTAGTAATCAGCATATACTCCTAATGCCACATTTTTGATAAGCAGTTATTATTTTAATTACTTTTGTCACATGCCAACATTTATTCTATGTAAAGTAGAGATGTATTGGCTTCATGTATGTTTATTCCTTTGGAAAATATGAGATATAATTAGCCAAAGACATAAAATCATGCTACTTTTCTCATATAATTGTAATAATGAACATATTGGGTAATGTGTACAACGTGCAGTTGTTTGCTGACACAGTAGCATTACTGATCTTTTTTATTTTTCTCCCATATTATATCCTGACCACAGGACCATCCCTCCACCATGACCATCCCTGCTCTTCCCCAGATTCACACCCCACTGCCTCCCCTATGAAAAGAGCTGAACTCCCAAGGACATCAATCAAGTAGCCCAACAATCTACAATAAGACCAGGTACATATAATCACATGAAGGCTAAGCCAAGCAACCCAGTAAGAGAAAAAAGGTCTCACAAGTAGGCAAAAGAGTTGAGGACAATCTCTGCACTCACAATTAGGTTTTACACTTTTTTTTTTAACACAAGAACATTAAGCTACTCAGTCTTAACATACATGCTGCATTTAGTTATATAGCACTATAAGGGTAGGTGATGTTGAGGTTGTAAGTTACTAAAGTTTTATAAAAACAGTATCTTTGATATTGAGTGTTGTAGTAACTCTTTTTGTTCACAGTACTAAGAACGCAGAGACTGATGGTTTTGGAAATATGATGGATGTTACAGGAATAAGGCTTACAAGGATTTTACCTGGAAAAAAATAGTATCCTATGAGTAGGAAAGGCCTTCATCCTGCGTTTGAATAGCAGAAGAAAAAGAGGATGGACTGTCAATAAAAATAAATAATACTTTAAGAGTTATAGTTCTTATACTGAAAGAGAAAGAGTGGGCAAATTACTTTCAATTAGCTGAAAGACAAGATAATTAGAAAAAAGTAAATTACTAACTAAAAATAAGTTGTTTTGACTACTGTGATTGAAAGCTTTACAACTTAAAGGTTTAGAAAAACATCTAACCAAACAAGGAAATATCCAGATAAAAATTTTTGTCCATATGGTCTATGAATTAGACTTATGGATTATGTTGAAGTGTTACCAACAGCCATGGTGACTGCCAGACACACTTGTGATTAGAAACCCACTCAAGTCATTAATTGCCTTTGAATATTCCCAAATTTTCTCCAAAATTTGATTGACAGAATTTACCTTATTGTGATTTGATGTTTGTGATTTCAACCATTGGCATTCATCTATGGCTTCTACCAGATACAATTATACTTGGGGTATTTTTTGTCTAATATATCTAAGCATGTCTCAGAGGCATATTCTGGTTAATTTCACATTTATTGGTTAATGGGGCTAATTAATTTATCCTATTAGCAAAGACTTACAAACAGCATGATGTTTTATAAAGCATCATCAGATTATCATTAGGGATTTGTTATTTAAAAGCTTCTGTCACGTATTCATAAACTTAAAGGGAGTCAATGAAGCAGGAACTAAGTGATGGTAACCAGGAACAACTCAAACAAGCTATAATTCTACTGCAAGACAAGGCTAGGAATTCATAAGCATAGTATTAATGCAAATAAACACACAAAGAAGGATATTTGTGAAAGGAACTGAAGCTCTAAACAGAGGGAAAAATCATAAATGGGCTCATAGAATCCATGATTGTCAAGAGATCAACAAGACACCATAACATTCCTAGTGTCCAGTGGGAATAATTGTCTTCATTGCAAGGATTTGATGATCTTTTTTATCATCTTAAATCACCTCCACAGACATCAGTGGAATTTGAAGTATTAAAATAGAAACATGAAAGGTACATATTTTTCTATCCTTTTGATATTATATTATAGGCTATAGACTTTTGAAGGTGATAGTTTGAAAGGAAACTTTCCACCTACTCCGCCTCCCCTCAGAAAAGAGCTGGCCTCTCAGGGACATCAGTCAAACATTACCTAACAAGACAGAATAAGGAGACTGCCTTGTATGGTCCTACAGTTGGAGAAGATATGCCTAAGCCTGTAGAGACTTGAAGCTCTGAGAGAAGAGGAATGACAGGGTGGGGTACCCTCTCAGAGGCAAAGGGAAGGGGGAATGTGATGAATAACTCTAGGAGGGGGACTGTGAAAAAAGGCAACATCTGGAATATAAGTAAATAAAACAATGAATTAAAAAAATAAAAAGATCCAATACATACAATCATGTGAATACTAGAAAAGGCAACAGATTAGGAGACAAAAGTTTTCAAAAGGAGGCAAAAGAGTCAGGGACAACTCTTGCACATACTGTAAGAAATTGTGCCAAGGGCAACAATACACAAGGAATCAGGACAAGAATTCAGCAAAGGGTCCAGAACTCAGGCTTCAATCTATGATCTGTGGACTTCTCCAGTTATTCTTGAGAGTACTGATGTGATGTTTGTATATTGGGGCATTCTTGAATATTCTTTTAAATAACAGAATGTGACTGCTTTTGTTTTCTCGGTCCAAAAATTAGACAAAAGTAATGTGAGTGCTTCAGAACAAATTCTCACCTTTCAGGTATTGCCTGTAATTTTTACTGCCCTTCAGTATGTGTTTCTCTGTGAGTAAATTGCATATAGATACTAAAGAGATGACTGTTCAATGTACAGGCATAAAAGAGTGTGTTCTAGAAAAAAAAATTGCATCATTGTGGGAAGGAAGTAATCTCATCAAAATTTTTATGATATTATAATATTTATTTTCATGAATAAGACAAATAGAGCTATGTTTTTTGAGTAATTTGCTCAAGCCTGTGAAAAACTGGAACCCAATAGATTTTTTTTTTTGTGACTCAGCTTGCCTCCCATTAAGTGCAGCTGGGACCTCTGGTCTCATAACTTCCCTATATTAATCTCTAAGGTATCTTTAAACTTTCTGGCTTACTTTATTTTGTGCCTAAGTCAGGTGTCTCTGAAGCTATACACATTCTGGAGTCTAAATTACCATTTAAAATCCTTTCTCCTTCCTTTTATACCCAGAGAGCAAGAAAGAGTACACGTCATAGTATATAGATTTCAAAAGCAAGGCGGTTTTAAGAACAGTAAGTCAGGGGGAAATCTCTTATGAGCTTTTTAATTATGGTCTGAATGCAGCTGCCTCTAGAACTAAATGTACAGTATTTTGGCATCAGCTTCCTGTTTTGGAAAACAGAGTAAAGCTTTTATTCCAATATCCCAAATGTGTCTCTCATAATGAAGAACTCAAACTATTATTGCCAAATAATATTTATAGTTGTTAAAATCCATAAAATAATTACATAGAAAAAACATTAAAATGTACTTAGTGAGTTTATATTTATTATTTGTCAATTAAAATAAAATCTAAAAAGAAAAAAGTTCTTGATAAGTAGAGATGCAAACTCACTCGTAGGTGTGAATGAGGTCATTCCATTTATATGGGACACTTAGGGTGATCACAATGTTAATTTTGTGAGAAAATGCATATCCCCAGGTAACACACTACTGAGGTCTTCTCAAAAAAAGGCTAAAAGGAAAACTTGAAATTCAATATTATATTACATTTTCTTTCTTTTTCTTCTGGCTGACTCTGTGAAAGTAGAAAGGATGCTGCTACCAAAAAATTATTGTCTTGAAAGAAAAAAAAACAGTTTTCTTATCATTTTTCAAAAAGGATGAGAAGAAGGCTAAAACAAAATAGTCAAATGCTGGTGACCTGAAGGTTTGGAAGCATTGCATAGACTTTGAAATCTGAAGATCGACTTCAGGAGAGCATTCAGGGTAAAATGCAGGAGGCAGGTTTCCCTGTATTTAGTTTGGCTTCTTGAGTGTAACACGATGGAACTTGTAACCCAGAACTATTTTCTTAGATATATTCACTAGGGAAGGTGAGCATGATTACAGCTGTGCTGACTTCATGCAAATCAAATTGGCGTTATGGACAATTAATCTTTTGAAACATTAGGATAGCTCTGTAATTTCTCACTTTCGTAAAAAATAAAGAAAGAAGGCAACATAAATCAAATTATAGTCTGTAGGCCAGAAGTTTATTTAATTGACAATGTAAGACAAAGCCTAGCTAAAATTTTATTACATGGGGTTAACCCATAATTCATAACAGTGTCTACTCCTGAACAAGAATAATTATAGCCTAATTCTTACCTGTCATGATTTTTTGGCCCTCATTTGATTGGGCTAACAGCTTGAGATATTTCATCAAGGAGTTCAGGTATCTCAGAATGAGGTGATACTTTCAAATATTCATAACCTTTACATGCAAAAAGTCATGAGTGACTAGCAATCTTAAGAAAGTAAAAAAGGAAATTTCTAAACTATATTTTCAAAGGTGACCAACATAACAAAAATGAAATCAATTTAGGTGGATTTGAAGTGGAAGTAAGTTTATCTACTACAGACTTTCAAAGAAAGCCATACTGACTGTGGACTGAGTTTCTTGCTAGGAGTCAAGAATACACAGGTGTTTAAATTCAACTCCCAGTTACTGCCCACACATAATATTAAGAACCTCATCTCTCCCACACATTCTTCTTTCCATTTTCATTGGGATCTGTCACACTTTTCTTTGTACTTTTTTGTGTACTATATATATTATATTTAATTTTAATTGCTACCTTGCCACTGAATGAAAGAGAAATTTTGCTGACAGGATAGGTCAAAATTACAGGGTTACAACATTCCACAGATGGGCTGGTTGCCTGAAATAGTGACTATGCTTTTCCAATTGTCACTTTGAAAGTCATGGCCCAATTCTTAATATTGGCATCTGTGGAAAGCCCCATTGTGTGGCTTCAGGATGCAAGTAGCAAGAGTATGGCTTCTGACTTTGGCTGCACATTAGATTAGGCCCTGATACTTTTAGCTCCTTTCTTATAAGATCTATGGCTCCAGCCTTACTCATCAGAAGAATGATGAACATTTACAGAACATTTACAGAAATGTAAACATTTCCCTGCTGAGATACATTTCTGTAATTTTTGGTCACCTGTTAATATTTCATAACAGTGTGGACTTGATTTCTCTGCCAATGGACTTTTGCCTCAGTCACTGGGAGAATGTCAATTAAATAAAAAATCTCCAGCTCATTGCTTGCACTCTAGGTTGGACTGATAAATATAGGAATAAATGAAATATTTAAATGATATCAATTATAAAGAAGAGACAGTTAGTCAACAGTAAACATGATTCTCCCATACCTTGTAAGCTCAGTATAGACATCTAAGACACCTAGAGTCAGAACATTTTTTTCACATTTTATCTATAGTAGAAATAAAAATGATAAAGAAATCGAATGTTTCACACAGACACCATGAAAGAAGGTATCTTACTTTAACAAGCACAGTCATCTCTGTTACGAATATAATTGGTACAATTTTAGTCTTAAAAACTGAGTTTTGGGATTTGGAACTTGTTCAAAGTCTCATACCCACTGAGCAATATAGCTTGATTTGTGGCCAATTGTTTAAAAAGTCTGTAATTCTACCCCAGTGCCTCAAGCTCAACAACCAATCAGCATCTAGGACAGAATTACAATTGACAGCTTTTGTGACTTCCAAAATTTTCTGTCAATCTTTCATAAGAAGCTTCTAATTTGCTTCTAAGATTAGGATTAACTCCCCATATGCTTTACATGTTAACTCAGTGAAACTTTCTGTTGGTTCTCAGGAAACACACTGGTAGATGTGTTAATCTCCCAGTTCTCTGTTACAAGTTCATGCACAAACAATAACAGTGCTCTGGGCAGTGTAAGATGATGTGCTGAACTTAACTCAGTAATTTATGGAATCCTAATATTTCCAAGTTACTTGGAAAGCGCAGCATCAAAATGTGCTTTAAAGGAAGTTTTCTTGTTTACAAAGGAAGTTTCTTAGTACAATAATGGCCAGCAATAGAAAAGGAGGGAGAGAGAAATTATATATATATATATATATATATATATATATATGTATGTATATGTATATATATGAGTTTATATGCATATAATATGTATATATAATTGTACATATGAAGAATGACTATAGATATACATATGAACGTATGTAATAACATGTATACAGATATGTAAAATAGATATGCTTATTAATTATATATGTAAATTGTCTATAATATATGTAATATTTTTTCTAGTAATAGTCTATAATAAATATCTTATTTCCCTTTTTAAAAATCCATAGGACATCCTTTCTCAGGTCTTGCCTATTAGATGCCTTTGATAGCGTCGTTCCATGATGCTAGCCTTTTTTTTTAAATTAAAGTGTATTTATCAAATCAGCTGTACTTCCTCCCTGTCTTTGTGTGTGTTTTACTTCTCAGTTTATATAAAATGGTCCTGTCTGCTGTAGACATATTCCCATGTTCTTTTGTTAGAATCTTAATAATCATTTGCATCAAGTTTGAAAACAGGAAACTTTAAATACTCCTGTGAATCTAACTTTTTTGCTGTATAATGCCTATACTGTTGAAAATAACCTTCAGCTAAGATGTTTTCACTAAGTGTCTGTTGTTCAACCACTGATGGTAAAATAGCACGAGGGAGCAGAAAAGCATATCTCTTTTCCATTTAGACATATTAAATATTCAAGTGATGCCTCAAATACACTCAGCATTGCTGTGGCTTCATTAAAGTGTAGCTCTATTGCATTTTATGATGGAACATTGGTACTGTATGCTTCCTGCAGTGGCTACCCACAAGCAAACAGATTGCTGCATTCCTCACCAGCTGAGGCTCAAAAGTAGCCCAAAGTCAAGAGTATTATAGTAATCAAGGCCGCAGGTTAGAGGCATGAATAATGATGGTAAAATCCACATCAGTGAAAAGAGAGAGGCCACAACTTCCTCATCAAATGCAGATGGAAATAACAAACAGTTCGTCCTGGTCAAGGCTTAGTATTCCATGCTTGAAACTCACTTGTAAAGACCTCCTTCAGAAGGACTCTATCTGTCAAGAAGTCATGGTCCTTAGAAAAATAATTTTTGAAATGAACAAAAATAATTTGCAATACACTGTTGAAACTGTATCTGTGTATCATGAAATAACATATAAAAGTCAAATTGTAACCGAGAGGATTCAAGGGCACATATAAATTGTTACTGTCTTTGCAGTTGCTGAGAGTTTGCAGGCACAGAGACGAAGAAGAAGGCAAAACCAAAATGGAATGTAAGAGCCACATTCAATCCAATTGTTTCAATGACTGCTACATGTTAGCAACTTAAAAATATTTTATTTTTGTAAATAAATATTTAATTGATATTTTTAATCTTTTAACCTGTGTATATTTTGTACGTACACTTATATGTGTATATACAAGCATGCATATACAAGTGTGCATATACAAGCATGAAAGCAACCAGATATGCCATTCTCCTTTGAGATTGGATCTATTTTGTTCTGAAAATCAGGAAATACGTCTTAGTTAGGGCTGTCTTAGTTAGGGCTTCTATAAAAGGCTTTTAATCCTAGCACCTTGGAGGCAGAGGTAGGCAAATATTTATGAGATCGAGGCCATCCTGGTCTATATAGTGAGTTCCAGGACTGCCAGGATTATAGAGAAAGGGCATGCTACAAAAACCCAACCCAAACCAAACCAAACAAAAACAAAAGCACCTCACCATGACCAAACACAACCTGAGCAAATTAAGTTTATTTCACCTGACAGCATTTAGTTCTTCATCCAGGGAAGGCAGGACAGGAATCTAGAGGCAGAAACTGAAGCAGAAGGCCGTGGTGGAGAACCCTTATTGGCTTCCTTTTAATGGCTTTCTCATCCTTCCTTGTTATACCATACTGAATCACCTGTCCAAGGTTAGAACCACAGAGAATGGGCCGAGCTCTCCCACATCAATTGCTAAGAAAATGTTCTACATATTGGTTGTCTATGGACCAATCTTCTGGAGGTATTTTCTCAGCTAAAGTTTCTCTCTTCCTGAACAACGACTAGGTTAGTGTCAGCATGACAGAGGTCCCTGGAGATCTTTGTGTTTTTCTGCTTTATGCACTACTGATATTATTATAAGGGCTACGATGCCTAGAATTTTGCCTGTGTTTCGGGATCAAACACGGGTTCTCATGCTTGTGAGGCAAGTACTTTTCTGGCTGAGGTCAAAACTTCACTTCTAAATACATGCTTTAAGACTGAAAATCTCCCTACTGTTGGCATTTCATCTAAGATCGTACCCTTTGAGTCCTGAGAGTCCCTCACCTCCCAGATCTCTGGTGCATTTTTTGAGGGTTCTCCAATGTCCTACCTCCCTAGGTGCCTGTTTCCATTATTTCTGCTGGCCCTGAGGGCTTTAGGCCTTTTCCCTCACCAATAACAGATCAGGTTCCCCCACTTCCCTGTCCACTTTCCCTCCCAGGTCACTCCCTCCTTCCCCACTTGTGATTGCTTTCTTCTCCCTCCCAAGTGGGACTGAGGCATCCTCACTTGGGCCCTTCAGCTTGTTGACATTTTTGAGGGATTTTTTATTTTTGTTTTTGTTTTTGTTTTTTGTTTTTGTTTTTGTGCTAATGTCCACTTATTAGTGAGTACATACCATGCATGTCCTTTTGGGTCTGACTTAACTTACTCAGGATGATACTTTCTAGGGAGAGGAAATGTATAGAGCCTACCTCCAGCAGGAAGACAGAGCATCAAATGAGGAAATGAGTTGCCATCCCACTGTCAAAATTCTGACCCATAATTGTTCCTGTCTGAAAGAACTATGGGGATAAAAATGGAGAGGAGTCTGAGGAAAAGAACATTCAGTGACAAAACCAAAGTGGAATCCAGCTCAAGAGGATGTCCCAAGACCTGACACTATTACTGAGACTATGAAGCACTCATACAAAGGGACCTATCATGACTGTCCTCTGGAAGGCCCAACAAGCAGCTGAAAGAGTCAGATGTAGATATTTGCACCCAACCAATGTAGAGAAGCTTCTGACCCCTGTGTGTGAATTAGGGAAAGGCTGAAAGAAGTTGAGGAGGGGGCTACACCAGCTGTCTCAATTAATCTGGAATCTCGAAATCTCTCAAACACTGAACCACCAAAAAGGCAGCATACATCAGCTGATATGAGGCCCCCAACACGTATAGAGCAGAGGACTTCTGTTTAATCATAGATGATGTACTTAACCCTCAAGAAACTGGAGGCCTCAGGGAGTTTAGATATTAGGTGAGGTAGAGGGTGGGGTGGAAACATCCTTATGGAAACAAGATGGGGTGGAGGGGGGAGTGTGGGATGTGGAACAGTCAGAGGGCTGGACCAGAGGTCAGGGGATAAAATTTGGAGTGTTAAAAAAAAAACCCTGAAAATCTGTGAGAAGCTCATGGTCTCAAAATATGATATTGAAATGAATAAGGAATAGCTTGTAATATTTGCAATGAATAAGGAATAGTTAGTAAGATATTGTTAAAACATATTTACCTATTACAAATAACAAATGAAAACAATCACACCACAATAAAAACAAGGACACCATGAACTGAATTTGCAGTTGCTGATAGTATGTTGGCATAGTCTCCTGTATAATTGTAAATAATTCATAACCTAAGGCATGGGTGCACATAGAAGTACACATTTAAAAGGAACATAACAAAGTGAGTATTAATTATTGGGAGACATTCACAAATTTGATAGCTAGCAAAGTAATTTAAAATGTTGTGTTAAGATTTCACATGTTTCCCATTCTACTACATTTGTGTCTCGTTTTAAATAATATTTAATGGGATGGTAGAATTAAATATATTATATTTTCATTTATAACTTCATTAAAGTAATTTAAATTAATTTTTTAAAACACTTTTTTGGTTGTGAACCTTGCCTTTAGTGGCTGAACTATATCTTGAGCCCATGAAATTATGAAATTAGCAGATAAAGGAATGAAACTATAAAAAACCATCCTGAGTAAAGTAACCTAGAATTAGAAAGACAAATATGATATAGATTCACTTATGTGTGGATTTTAGCTGTTAAGTAAATGATAACCAAACTACATTTCATGAAACTACAGTAGCTGAGTATAAAGAAATGGGAGGGCACAGAGCTCTCTCTAGGAAAGGGAAATATAATAGATAATCATGGAAGGATTGTAAGTGTATGGGGGGCTGTCTGGAACAGGAGGATCAAGCAGAAAGAAGAAGGGAGGAGAGAGAGACAAGGGAGAGAATACTTGAAAGATAAATATAATATATACACATAGACATGCACATGTACATCATATACATATACATCATATAATATGTATGCATGTATACATATTCCATATATAGGAGGAACATATGTATAATTGTGTTACATATATGAAGCAATCTAAAAGCAATTGTAATAACAGGGGAGACAGAGCCCCAACTGGCTGTCTTTTGTCACCAAATAAAGCTTCCACTATCTGAATGGGTTACATTTGAGTTATCCGTCAAAGGGTTTTCACAGAAAACTCAAAAACAACACAGATTTCTGTCAGGACCATAGGTTTCTCTACACAAGTTGATGGCAAGGTGCCATTGCTAAAGAAAACACATGCACAAGTCATTGAACATGGAGAAGTCAAACTGGTTACTACGTAGAGCCTTCACACCTATGTACTAGAAGCTTTGTTACAGAATGGTATTCTGTGAGCACTGCAAACTATGCTACCTGTGCCATCTAGCTCTCAGAAGCCAACAGAAGAGGAGTTAGAAAGAGTCTAAGAACCAGAGAGGATGGGGGACACCAAAAATATCAAGGTCCTCAAAATAAACAATCACATATGAACTCACAGAGACTGAGGCAGCATGTACAGGGTCTGCAGAAGTCTGCACCATTTGAGGTCCTAGAGCTGAAACTGGAACTGAGAACTTGTCCCATTATTAATCCTAAAACAATCTTCAATTGATAACAACCTTTGAAATGAAAATGTAAAAAGCTTTAGTTTCCTCCCAGGGTTTCTCACTGGGGAAACAAACTCCTCTTAAGCATAGGTGGCATGGCTAGTCATAGACGGCAAGTAGAAATTCCTTATCTCTAATGTCATATGCATAATTTCTTCTCTCTACAATCCTTTCTGTATACATATGGATTGTAGTTCAGTGGTTGTATGAGATTCCTGAGTACAAAGCAGTGGGTCTCCGTTTCTTCTGTCTTCTCTTGAACTCTTTTTCTACTGTTCATTTGTCCATTCCATCTTTTTTTAATTAATCAAAGGCTTTATATATTTGGTAATGCTCAATCAACAAGATGCCTACAGTTAGAGATGTTTCCCAATTAACCAACCTAGATATAAGTTGTTACCCAAAACTGCTCTCAGTACATGCGTGGTCATCCATGGCACCTTCAACATCTTCTGTCCAATCCATTCCCAACCTTAACTTTTGTTTTATCTTATTTTATTTTTTCTCTACTTCATTTTATTTTATTATCCTACAGAAGCCCATGTACTTTCTAGTGAGACACAGAAAGAGAACGGACTTGCATGGGAAGGGAGGTGTGGAGGAACTGGGAGGAATGGAAGATCAGAAAATCATAATCATATTATGTGAGAAAACAAATTATTTTCAGTAAAAGAAAAGCAAAACAAGAAAAAGAAAACCTTTGTGATATAAATTTTTTCTGTGTCATATTTCACTTCAAAAATTCACCCTTTTTTTTGGTAGCATATAGTCTTGTAAAAGTGTCCAGACTGGGTCATGCTAGATATTGATTTGATCAGGTGTATCTATGATTGCCTTTCTCTTAGTTTTAGAGTGTAACTTGAACACAAGACTTCGAGGAACAGTTCATCGAAAACATTCAAATTTGCAGTGGAATACATATTAGAGTGTTTTTAGTTGTTTGAATGAGAAGTGTCCCTATAGGCACACATATTTAAATCTTGGATCCCTAATTGGTAGAACTGCTTGGGAAACATTATAAGATGTGGTCTTCCTGGAGGAGACATATCACTACAGTCAGACTTTGAGGTTTCAGAAGACTGGATACTTCCAGTGTGATTTTCCTCTTTCTGCTTCCTGCTTGAGGATCAAGGTGGGAGCTCTGAGTTGTTCTGTTGTTTATGGCTTTGTTATGTTGTCATGGACTCTAATTCTCTGAAACCATAGACCAATTAGACACCTTCTTAAATTGCCTTGGTCATGGTATTTTCTCACAGCAATAGAAATATAACTCAGACAGATGGATTTTTCAATCTACATAAGATATAAGATTTTATCTTCTATAAAGTGTTTGTAAAATTGACAGGAAGTTAATATTATTTCTTCTGCAGTTCTTAGGAATCACCACAGTCATGGGGGAGGATCATTTAAAATCAAGAATCTAGTAATATAGATTTAGGTCACAGGGGATATGAGAGGTAATAAAGTCTTTCAGCATCATGTATATCACCTAACTTCAGTAACGAGATCTTCTGCTTTAGACACTAGTCTGTTTTCCACTCATCTTTCTAACAAAATATATTTTATGTACCAATTTTTATGCAATCATTGCTGGTAGCCTTTCTAGGCTTAAAAATTGAAGGTTTAGTGATAATGGCTTGTACTTTGCTAGAAACTTTAGGCGATTAGAGCATGACTACATCAGTGATCATTTGTTAATAACTTAAAAGTAGAAAGAAAATGTTATTCTAAATTTTTCTAAAGATGTTTATGAATAACATAAATGACTATCTTCCAGATAAAGAACACAAAGTCAAAATTTTCAAGGTAATGCTGTGTGTGGGTGGGTGGGGGATGGGTATCTTTCTAGTTTTTGAAATATATATATATATATATATATATATATATATATATATATGACTTTTGGGGTAAAACTACTGTGGCTATTCCTTCTTAATCAAACCACCATAATTCAGTTCTGATGCTGTTGGGAGAACAACTCATTTGGATAACTACACACTTAACGTTCATAAGTTAATAATTTCTGGTTTTGGGGACATGGTCTCATTCTATAGCCAAAGCTGATCTAGAATTAATTGGGTGGTCCAGGATGCCTTCAAAACCATGGAAATCTTTTGTGTAAGTATCTCTAATGCTGAGATTACAGATACTACCCACTGTGACTGGCTTAGAAAGGAAACTTCATAAAGAAAATTGTATATTTAGAATTCTCATCCTCTCTTTTTGCTTTTTTTCTTAGTAGATATGTGTACAAGACAGAATCAAGTTATTTATTTTACAGTATTTCTCATAGAATAATAAAGAAATTAAATAATATAAATTTTAGAATGTAGCCATTTTCTAAGCTTACTTGCTTCAACTGATTATAATCTTTCTGTATATTGAGTAAAAGGAGCAGTAATTTACAAAATTGAGGTATTATAGAAAGATAGTATGGTATAGTAGTCACTATTGGCATAGCTATACTTCATTTATATGAGTATAGCTATATACCAATGCTAGTTCTAGATAAATGCAAAGAAAGAAATAAAATTGCTTACTAACATTTGCGTTGTTCCTGTGAAGTGCATGTTACTATTCAATGTGTTCCAAGTTTATTATCTTTTTAATTCTCCCATAATTCTATGAACCAGTATTATTTACATTAATTTTAATGGCTTAACAAACCAAAGAAAAGGCAAATGTAATTATTTCATTCAGTAGCTGCCACAAATAACCCCAAAGCAAGGTTTTCACAGCATCAGAAATTCATTATTTCATGGTTAGGGGGCTCAGATAAAGATCAGTGTCACAGGGAGAGACTCCGGAGTCCAAAGAGCCATTGCTCCAGTTTGCACCTTCTCAGTTTCACGTGGTCCATGATCTTTGACCTTTTGCAGCTTCTGGCAAACTTTGGCACTTGTGCACCACTTCAAAGCTGTTTCTCATCTTTGAAACCCCTTTACCTTCTCTTCTCTCTAGAATGACTTTGTTCTCACTTTTTCTTAGAATTTTTATTGTCCTCTTGGACAATCCAGAATGAACTCTGTACATCAAGATTCTTAATTACCTACTACAAAAATGCTATTTCCTTTAAGCTTATATTCTTGAATTCCATGAATTGGGATCTGCTGTCTTTGAGTGACTCTCACGCTGTCTTCTAGGACAGATTAAGAAATTTATAAAAGATCTCATGGTGTGTAATTTGTGGAGTCACTTAAACACAATCAGTTGCTCTTGATGGTCAGCAGACTATGACTAATGCTTATCACTGATTTTCTTTTATGATATTCCTCATTGTAAATTAATTCCAAGGGCCTAGAGTATTTTATCAAACATTCCCAATCTCTTTATCCACTCCTACACTATCTCAGATGAATTTTAGCTTTAGTTGCATTATTAAAATTTTATGACCAGGCTTATACTTAAAATAATTAACAAATGGAAATAGTGTCCACAAGAAATAAAAAATGTTGGGTAGTAGTTACACCATCATTGAGCCAATGGCTCTGAACCCAGACAGAAATAAAGATGTGTCATGAAAAGGACTGCCATTTTTAAACTTTATTCTACAGGCACATTTTGACTCTATGAGCAATACTTTCTTTGCTTGCTTTAGGAATAATAGCTTCATATGGTTTAGACAGTTTTTCACGACTATATTTATCTTATAATAATATGAGGTAAGGATGCATTTATCAAATTAATCCAATGAGTAAAACAAACCAAGATATGTTATAAGAGATTTTTTATGACATTGAAATACATTACTTGGGAACACATTAATACTGAATTTTCTCAAGTCCAGGAAAAAAAACGATGATGCTTGAGCTCCTAGCAGTCTCTGTATAATAGGGGAGCATCACAAAGGACCTATTGTTGAAGCTATTTATGTTCCTTCCTGACAGTGCTGCAGCAAAAGTTAAATGGAGTACAAACTCAGCTAATTTGATTCTGTGTAGGCAGTCTGATATTAATTATAAGGTATAGTATAACTACCCCTTTCGGAATGAATTACATAAGCACCTGAATAATTTGAATATATTTAATAATGCTGACATATGGTAGGTTTTTCAAAATGTAACCATCTATGATTTTCACAAGTACATGTGTGTATGCCTACCTTTGTACATGTGTATGTGCAAACATTTTAATGTGTCTTAGAAAATATTTTTCTATAGAGCATAAGCTGATTGACATCGTGAATACTGGAAATAAATGTCTTAAAGTTTTCTTGAATAACACTTCATGAATTACTTTATTTCAGGTCTGGAATGATGTTACTGGCTTCTCTGAGTATTATCTATTTAGTCTGTAAAGCACAGATACTGTGAGCAGCCAACTAACAGGTGCTGACGCTCACATCATACTATATCTGTCTCTAGTGCCAGGCATAGATTTTGCATTTCATTTTGGTCCTGATAGCTTTTAGTCTTCTGTGTTTCAATCCTTTCTTGGTGTTTTCATATTGCTCTCTTTAGAAGGGAATACTGTACATGTAAATCATGGTTTCTAGGCTCATGAGATATCAGATGGGTACTGTGACTATGTTAGAAATCAGATTAAAAATCATACCCAACATGTTATATCTATGCTGTGTACAGGTTCCAATACTACGTGAAAAGTTGATCTTGATGTTGATGACATAATTTATTTGGCAGAGGGTGTTTCCAGGGTTTGATTTTCAGAATCAGCTTCCAGATTATGATGTGGTTTTTAAAATCTAGTTTTCAGCCAGGTATATAGTAAGAATTTGAAGAACAAATGAAACAGAAAAAAATAATGTTTATCTTCGTTAGAAATGTCTAGTAAAGCATGCTCCAAAGCAAACATACTTTGTGTAGAGATTGTTGTTATTAAAATAACACTGAATATGTCACATAAGAACTATAGAAAAGAAGCTTGGTTGAAAACTCGAGAACCAGGAAAACCTTTCCCCTTGCGTGCTCAGATGAATTCAAGCAACTCAGATGTCACTGTCCAAATTTACCATGGTCCACATGGTGTAAGTTGTCCTAGAATAAAAAAATTCAAGAGTAACTGCTACAGAGCATTCTACCTAGATATAAGGAAGAAGTGATTTGTATAGCTATCGCAAATTACTTTTCAGCTGATTATTTTTTTTTTTTTTGGTGGTGGTGGTATTAGTTTTTTCTATTATAAACCATTCTGTAAACATGCAAATACTTATATTTATACCTAAAAATATGGTTGCTTTTTTGTAGACCCAGTGATTTAATAGCAAAGGCTTCAAGTTTTTAGTTTTAGAAGCAATGCCATAATCAGTGCATATTAGCTTTAGTAAGGTTCTATGTAGTCATAAAACATTATTCCTTTATTGTTCAGCAAGTTGTTTTCTTAATTGTGCCCTATTTTTAATATTTGAGCTGCAGTATAATTTTTACAGAAGTTATTAAAATATGCAAAGATTCTCTTGATAAAACAATAATAGTAATTTGAATTTAGCAATTTGTGGGGGTTGTATTATATAGCCTTTTATAACTCCACTACACTAATGATGACTTAAAATATGGTAAATCATAATAATGAACAATGTTTTAATTTTATTAAACAAGTGATCTAAATTTTATGTAGGGGGCAAGATATTTCTTTTTAACATTACCTGGACATTCTGTCATTTTTCTGTTTTTATTCAAAAGTAGGTTTAGATGCCTTCTTCTGATGTTTTTAGAAGAATTTTGAAGTCATTTATTATAATTGGTTGTGCCCACATTAATTTTTCCAATGTTATCAATTTAATATGTACTTTTTGCTAGGTTTCTGCAAATATCGCCCATAAATATTGAAGTATTTTTGATTTTAAAAGTCTATATTCTATGATGTCTTGACTGGGTTCATTAGTTCATTAGACTACAATTCTCTCTCTCTCTCTCTCTCTCTCTCTCTCTCTCTCTCTCTGTGTGTGTGTGTGTGTAATATATTAAATACTTTTTCAATCTTTAAGTCTTCTATATGTCCCTCTTTAAGTATTAAATTAACTGACTATTGTCTATATTCTGTCTTTCACCCCATATTTTTTAAAGATTATATCTAGGCTAAAGGGATTCCAAAGCTAACAATGAGATTTTACATGGATTTGAAAGCGTTTTAGAACTTAAGCAGTTGCAAGAATTATCTTCCCTCATTATTCATCCTCTTCTATATTTTCTGAGCTGTATTATTATGTAGATTTTCACAGCATTTTCACATAATTAGCCCAACCTCGACCCTGCTGTTCAGAAAGATTTGCAACTAAAACGTAATATTTTGATTTTCTGGGAATAATTTAATATGCTCAGATGTGTACTTGAATAGAGCCAGGGTTCATTATTTTTGAAAAGAAGAAATTTCAAGTGTAGTTTACAAAAAATAATGCATTAGGAATGTCACTTCATAAAATGCATGTTTCAGAAGAATGCACACAAAACTGCTTTCAGATGAATAAAACTCAAAAATTAACTACTGTGTCAGGGATTTTTTTCCAAGTATTTCAGATTATCTGTATATAAATCCACTTATTAATAATCATAATAGAGCTTTCTCTTTCTTAATTATAGATGACAGTCTATGATACTCCAGAAATTATGCAGTGCATGTCTATAGTGGCCACGTGAATGAGCACCCATGATATTACTTTAATTATCATGCTTTTCCTTATGCTAATGCTACTAGTCAGTAAAGAAACTGACCAACCAACAGCTACTGTTCAAGTACATTATTTATGCCTTGGACTGGGGATATCTCTGCCATTAAGCCGGTTTACAATTTTTATCATTCTCTCTTCAGTGTGATAAATAAGAGTTGTAGGTCTCTTCCTGTGATAATGCCATTCATATTGTCTTGCAGTATTTTTGTTGGGATATCATCTGATGAGTTATTGATTTGTTTTTCAATATTTATCTCAATTAAAAGAGGAGTGTTTTGTTTTCTTTTCTCTTTCTTTCTTTTTTTTTTATTCTTTAATCTTTTGTTTTAAAGGCCAGACTTTATCCCCCTACCAGTCCACCCTCAGACTGTTCCACATCCCACACCTCCTCCCCTGACCCAGTCTCTAAGTAGATGTCCCCACCCAACCACCCCACCTCACCTCCGAACTCTCTGAGGCCCCAAGTCTCTCCATGGTTAGGTGCATCTTCCCTGACTGAGTCCATACTGCCATACCTGACAGTCCTCTAATATATTTGTGTTAGGGGCCTCATATCAGCTGGTGTATGGTGCCTGGTTGGTGGCTCAGTCTAAGAGATCACAGAGGTTTAGGTTAATTTAGACTGTTGGTCGTCCTATAGGGTAGCACTCCTTCTCAGTTTTTTCCAGCTTTTCCCTAATTTAACCACAGCGTTCAGCAACTTCTGTCCATTGGTTGGGTGTAGATATCTGCATTGGACCCTTTTATCTGCTTGTTGGGTCTTTCGGGGCAGTCATGGTAGGCTGCTGTTTGTAAGCACACCATAGCATCAGTAATAGTGTCAGGCTTGGGGTCACCTCGGAGCTGGATCTCAATTTGGGTCTGTCACTGGACCTCAGGATCTTCTTCACTTTTGTTGCTGCAGTTCTTTTGGACAGGAACAATTCTGGAGCAGAGTTTTGATTATGGGATGGCAACCCCATCCCTCCAATTGATGCCATGTCATTTTACTGGTGGTGGACTCTACAAGTTCCCACTGTTGGACATTTCATCTAAGGTCTCTCACTTTGAGTCCTGAGAGTCTGTCACCTCCCAGGTTTCTGGTACATTCTAGAGAATCCCTCCACCTCCTACCTCCCTAGGTTGCCTACTTTGATTCTTTCTCTGGCCCTTAGGGCTTCAGTACTATTCCCTCCCCACTATATTTGATCATGTTCCCCTCCTCCCCTACCTGTCAACTTTCCCACCCAGGTCCATCCTTCCCTCTTCATTTCCTGTGATTGCTTTCTGAACCCTCCCAAGTGGGACTGAGGCATCCTCACTTGGGCCCTTCAATTTGTTAGCCTTCTTGAGTTATGTGGATTGTATCCTGGGAATTTTTAGCTAATATCCACTTATTAGTAAGTACATATCATGCATGTCCTTTCAGGTCTGCGTTACTGCACCTAGAATGACATTTTCTAGTTCCATCCATTTGCCTGCAAAACTCAGTATGTCCTCATTCTTAACAACTGAGTAGTATTCCACTGTGTAAATGAAACACATTTTCTGTATCCATACTTCTGTGGTGGGACATTTGGGTTGTTTCCAGCTTCTGGCTAGCACAAATATAAGGCTGCTATGAACATAATGGAACACGTGCCCCTGTGCTACAGTGGAGTATCTTTTGAGTGTATGCCCAGGAGTGATATAGCTGGGTCTTCAGGTAGATACATTTTCAATTTTCTGAGGAACCTCCAGAATGATTTCCATAGTGGTTGTACCAGTTTGCAATCCCACCAGCAATGGAGGAGTGTTCCTCTTTCTCCACATCCTTGCCAACATGTGCTGTCACCTGAGTTTTTGATCTTAGCCATTCTGATTGGTGTTAGGTGGAATCTCAAGTTTGTTTGGATTCCCATTTCCCTGATAACTAACGACTTTGAACGTTTCTTTAACTGCTTCTCAGCAATTCGAGACTCCTCTGTTGTGAATTCTCTGGTTAGTTCTGCAGTTCTGTAACACATTTTTTTTTCCAATTTGTATCTTCTTGATCTCCTTTAGTTGTCTAAACAGTTGTCTTTTTTTTTTTATTAATCCTTCCATTGGTTACATCTCAAATGATATCCTACTTCCTTGTTGACCCTTCACAAGCCCCCCGCCCCCAAACACACACAGCCTCCCTCTCCTCCCCCTGCTTTACCTCTATAAAAATGGAGCAGAGACTGAAGTATGGGCCATCCATGGACTGCACCACCTGGGGATCCATCCTGTCTGCAGATACCATACCCTATTTTTTGATGGGATTGTTTGGTTTCTTGGAGGTTAGCTTCTTGAGTTCTTTATATATTTTGGATATTAGCTGTCTATTGGATGTGTAGTTAGGAGTGTTTTGTTTTCAATTGCTGTTATTATATAAGGTTTTTTTTTATAGTATCATCTTCATTATGTAGCCAGGGATGACATATCATTCTATTCATAATTCATAGACATCATAGGAATTTATGAATTAATGGGTTTATGCCTCTTTTAAAGTATGCAAACTTCCTAATAGTTATCATTCAAGAACTACTTTGATCACATAGTTTTTTTTTTATCAAGATTATGATTTTATAAGCATCATGATTCTTTCATCATGAGCTCCAAATAAATACTGTTTCTCTTCTTCTGTATTTTGCTTCAATGTTTCAATCTATGGTTGTTGTTATTGTTCATTTTGGTTTTTTTTTTTTTTTGCTGATTTCTCAGTTTACTAATATCATGATCTATTCATCATCTAAAACAAATTTTCTCAAATAGTTTTTAATTTATCTATTTTACAATGATCTAGGCAATTTTTTTTGTTTACTTGGGACAGATTCTATCAAGTGATACAAGCCTTTATCTTTTGTTTTCTATTTTTTTAACTTCTTTTTTTTTTTTAATTCACTAGACTTTATCTTTGGCATACTTGGCTTTATATGTGCACTAAAGTCAACATTGCATACTGTTATTAAAAACTAATTTGAATCTCTAAGTGGTGCAGTACACTCTGGTTAAGATTCAAAATATTTCTTTTAAAACTTAATCACTGCTGGATTGATTGGCTCATATCACTATACATTGTGTCTAGAAGAGAGTTGGATTCCAGTTGAGAGAGCACGTTACTTACATTGGAAGTAGGGCAATTTGATTTGTGGACTTTTCTGTCCCTAGATTTACCCAGCTTAGTGAAGCTAAAATCCCTCTGTCACTGGGAATCCTAAGATCTGGATTTTGTTTTGGCATTATCATAAGAATTCTATAAGATTTGTTCACATCTTAGACTTTACTTTAAGGTAGCAGATGCCTCTGTGGTACAGACCTTCTGCACTGAAATATCAAATGCACAGTTCTTGATCACTGTCCCCTGCTGTGTCAAGAGGACAGTCCTTCTCCACTCCTGGGCTATGGGTACAGAATTCCTCCAGTGATGTGCTCCTCACAGCTGACCTCTATCTTTGGGTTGCTTACATCTGGAATGTGGACCCATCATATTCACACTACTCTTGCAGCATAGCTCGTCATGTGACACAGCCCTCAACTGTATAGTTTGTCATTCTTAGCAAAAAGCTTATTCTGATACAAGCCACTCCTTTGTATACTAACAGGTAATTAGAAATTTCTGAGTAATGTGTCAAATGAATTGAAAGCTACGAGTTTTTCTTTGCTGTATTCACATTGATGTACATCAGGTTGTCCTTCTCTTTATCCTTCCATTGTTTTACCAGGAAAAAGCTTTACTGAACGACTATGTGATCTACATTCGAAGAGCAGGTTTGTAAATATGTGTTTGCCATGCATACACTTACATAAAGAAGTCAATATGTGAATTTACTTATGTAGATAGAAAAGCATTTATGGTGATAGCAAACAGACAAGGGGGAGTGGAAAGAAACTTGGATCTTCTGAAAGAATAGCAAACACTATCTATTCTATCTATCTATCTATCTATCTATCTATCTATCTATCTATCTAAAATTTTCCTTTTAAAATTATTATTAATTATTTTATTTTTTTGTTTAAATCCTAAATGCTGCTCCCCTCCCACTTTCTCCCTCTGAAAAGGTGGGGATCCCTTGGGTATCTCACCATCCTAATCTATCAAGTTTCTGCCAAATTAAGCACATATTCTCTCACTGAGACCAAGCAAGGCAGCCATGAAAACTAAGCTGCCTGTTTGCTACATATGTGCAAGGGCCTTGTTTCAGTCTCTGTATGTTCTTTTGTTAGTGGCTGAGACTCTGAGAACTTCCAGGGGTCCAGATTTGTTGACTCTGTTGGTCTTCCTGTGGGGTTCCAATCTACTTCAGGACCTTCAATCATCTCAACTCTTCCATAAGTGTCACTGACCTCCATCTAATGTTTGACTGTGGACATCTGACTCAGTTTCAGTCTGCTGCTGGGTAGAGCCTCTCAGAGGACTGTTACTTTAGACTTCTGTCTGTAATCATAACAAAGCATTATTTAAAAGGTAGAGATTGGTGCTCGTTCATGAGATGGCTTTCGAGTTAGGCCAATTATTCTTTGGTCTTTCTTTTTTCCTTTGGTCTCTGCTCCAACTCTGCATTTCTTGTAGACAGTATAAATTTTGGGTTGAAAGTTTTGTTGATGGATTGGTGTGCCTATCCTTCCAATGAGGGTCTTGGCTGACTACAGGAGTTAGCTTCTTCAAATTCCTTGTCCCCACTGTTAGGCTTCTCAGCTAAGGTCACCCACACTGACTACCAGAAGCCTCCCAAATTTCAGGGTTTTGGGATTTCCTTGAGATTTTCCCCCTTCTCTCTATCCCCTTGCAGCTACAGATTTCTCCTGAAAATGGATGGAACTAGAACATACCATCCTGAGTGAAATAGCACAGACCCAAAAGGACATGAATGGTATGTACTTACTGATAAATGAATATTAGCCATAAAGTAAAAATTATCCATTATACAAGCCCCCAGACCCAAAGAAGTTAAGCAAGAAGGAAGGCTCAAGCAAAGACGTTTGAATCACACCTAGACATTTGGAGAGAGAGGGAGAAAGAGAGAGAGAGAGAGAGAGAGAGAGAGAGAGAGAGAGAGAGAGAGA
>JANHMN010000007.1:39432673-39451173 GCA_030674055.1 Rhabdomys pumilio | reverse complement strand
AGAGAGAGAGAGAGAGAGAGAGAGAGAGAGAGAGAGAGAGAGAGAGAGAGAATAGTCATAGAAGCCAGAGTGAAGGATGAAACTGGGTAGGAGAGGGAGGGGAATAGGAAGACAGCATCAGGTATAGGGAAAGATAGCATGCACTACTAACTGCTGAGTCATCTCTACAGTTCATTACACACACACACACATACACACACACACACACACACACATACACACACACACACACAAAATGTATGCACTAATCCCATTATTTGGTCCCTGCTTTAATTAACTTATGTAAACCTAACCCGTTCCCAGGTTCTTGTGCTCTATAAAATCAGATTGGAGATTTAAGACTCAACAAATGAAGTATAAGTTTATTATGGTTCTCACCACATGATTTAAAAAAAATTATAACATCTTAAAATTAGGATAATATCTTCTATAAGAAAAATCACAATCTTGAGGTCAAGTTTGAACAGTCAAAATGTTTTAATCAAAAAGGATTCCTATTAGTTAGCATGGTTAACAGCAGAAAGAGGAATGACATACTAAGGAAAAAAAATGAAATCATTAAACTAAAGAAGCTTTATGTATTCCCACACAACTTTGTCATCCTTTATAGTAGGGATCCTGCATACTATTCTCTA
This sequence comes from Rhabdomys pumilio, assembly GCA_030674055.1. Taxonomy (NCBI): domain Eukaryota; kingdom Metazoa; phylum Chordata; class Mammalia; order Rodentia; family Muridae; genus Rhabdomys; species Rhabdomys pumilio. The sequence goes on along the minus strand of JANHMN010000007.1, from coordinate 39,450,538 downwards.
AAATGTTGGGTTTTTTATTTTGACTTAACTATGGGGTTACATTTTTTAAAAATTTCAATTTTAGCCTATTTTTAAAACTACAGATTTTCTTGACATGTAGAGTCCAAATGCCAATTTTCTCGACTGAAATGATTTTGTTTTGGAAAATAATTCTGATGAAAAGAAAGATATGTTAAAATTTTATTTTTATGATAAATTCCAGCCTTTTCTTCCAACTTGAAAGTTTATTAGGAAAGTGTTCCTCTGAAAACGAACATATAGTACCCCTCTACCAAGTAAATAATGAAAAACAAGCCTGAGTGCTGCTCAAGGCAATGACGGATATTTTCATTTTGTTTAAAATTTTAGTTTGGTCACAAGTCATATGTTAAAATCAAACAGAGAATAATTACTTTCATTCACTGTGATGACTCTAAGGAAAAGTAATACAAACTGATACTCATTGATACAGTACTTGAAAATAAACATTTGACCATATTGTTGTGGTGAACATTTTGGGTATGGTATCTTACTAGGAAAATAACATGCACTATTTCTCAATAACTCAATAAGCAAGATGAGAAAATGCAAACTTATAGTTGGAAACTAGTCAATATTATAGTGATGCACTTGATATTTCTTAAAATTTTGCTGCTTGTGGGTAGTTCTAGAAATTAAATCCACATCCTTTACCAGGAGAACATGACCCACATAATCAACTAACTAGATCTCATAGGACCTTTTAGAGACTGAAGTAACAATCCTGAAGCCTTCATGGATCTGTGCTAGGTCCTTTGAATATGTTATGGTTGTATAGCTTAGTTTACTTGAGGGATTCTTAACAATGGGGATGGGAGTATCTCTGTCTGCTTTGTTCATTCTTCCTTCCCCTTTCCTCCTACTGCGTTGCCTCATCTATCCTTGATGTGAGTCTTTGTGCTTAGTCTTGTTATAATTTGTTACTCAATGTTCACTTGGTATCCCTGGAATGCTGGCTTATTTCTGAAGGGAAACAGAGAAGGAATGGATCCAGGGAAGAAGGAAAATTGGAAGGGGCTATTTGGAATGGAAAAAGGAGAAACTGTGGTTAGGTTGTTCATGAAAGATGAATGACAAAAAAATTAGGAGCATGTTAATACTAAGCTAAGACATTATCACTGGCTACTATCACTAGCCCTGGTATACACTGATTTTTTTTTTGAGACAAAGCTGAAAATATATGATGTCATATTGACAAGAAAATATGCAGTATCTATGTCCTAGAAAGAACCCGTACATCATCATTTGAATAGCATTATTTTTACATCATTCTAAAATCAATTCAGGAATAAACTTTTGAGATCCTAAAATTAAAATTATACACATAGAACATGGGGCTGAGGTAACAGAAAGAAAAGTGGTACAAGATGATTCTTTTAATTATATGTATAATTTCTAATGACCAAGTGTAACTGGTCAAAATATATCAATAAGCTCATATAACCTTCATTATTATGATGAGCATGAGAGTCACAGATCCGACATGTCAATGAAATCCCATTGTCAGAAGAAATATACAAGTCGTGCTTATAGAGCATCAAGTAGAAAGAAAGCAGTAAATCTGGTTCAATAGGCAAGGAAAATGGTCTCAAAGTTGGGTCTTCAGTTTCTAGAAAGGCACCAAAATAAACGGTTTACTGTCAAATACTTAAATATGACCTTCCACAGTAAATCATGGCATTGAACAAAGTTATGAATGAAAAAAATACTAGACCTACTTTGGAAACAAGGATAGTTTTTCTAGGATCATTAAGGGAGCATTGATAGTTTGTCTGATGAAAACAATCAGAATAGATTTGAAAATGAAAAGTATATGTTCATGGCCGGGGAAAAGTTAGGCTCCTGTCTGCTTCTTCCCGGATATAAAATTTTGACAGCCCCATTTTTCAAAATGTATGTTTGATTTTGCTTTGTGAAAGAGGGCATGAAATGGTGTGGTTAAAATATTAAAGAATCCTTGATTCTTACATCTATAAAGCAGATTTTGGTTGATGTACTGTTAAGACATAAAGCTTCATGAGAAAGATGCTGCCAATGGAGGATGATTCATTAGATACCTCTCAGGGGATTGCACTTCTCTCACATGGGCTTCTTCACTCAGGCTTAAACATATAAGAACTAACAGAGAAATATGGGGAAATTGAGGCGTATACTTTCTTAATTCCAGTGGATAGATACTGAAAATATTCCAGAACGTCTATAGCCTTAGTTGTGAGAATTATCAAGAAGCTTGGGACCAGTGATACTACCTGTGCCATCACTTTTCCTTCATTCCCATGGTGTTTGGGTTCCTAGTATGTCTTGACCAGTGTTCTAATAGAAAACTCTGTCTCAGAGTCAATTTCTCAAGTGGATCAACAACATTTATAGGGCTTTTAGAAACATGGAGATAAATAAGAGTAAAAATATATCTCTCTATAAGATACAAGATATGAATCATGATTGTAAAACAGCTGTAATGTGCAATGCCTATTGTGAATACTGAGGACTATGTCAGGATAGTGGCTTAGACAGCAAAGACAACCCACAAAGCCTTAGTCTAAAACTCATCTAACTTTTTATCAATTGATCAACAGTAAGAATTCACAAATAACATGTTGTGTAAGCATTAAAAAGAAATTATATGAAAATATTTAAGGTAAAAACAGCAGTATTGTATCTAAGCCTCCCTCCCTCCCATGTCCCAATTACTAGCTACTATCCATCTATTCAATCTATTCAGCATCCTGTTAATTACAGTCTTTTGAATAAAAATTTTTCCTGTGTTTGTTCTTATAGTGTGTGTGTGTGTGTGTGTGTGTGTGAGTGTGTGTGTGTGTGTGTGTGTCTTAGTGGCCACTTCATGGTCATCTTTTTTATAGTTCTTCATTTAAAGCGCTTCGCTTGCTTTACTGCTCACATTTAGTGTTAATGACTACTACTTTGGGGATGTCTTATTCATTTGTATATTGAAGAATGTCTACTGGTGGTTCTTGCCTCTACTCTTTTCCAGGTGTGTCTTGTCTTCTCTCCCTGTGATAATCAAAATGCCAGACATTTCCCAGTGTTATCTGAGTAGACACTCACAATCAACATTATGATTCATAATGAGAAGGTCACAGAGATGACATTTCAGAACAGCACCACATTAATATAAAGACATTTTTGTGAGGAAGTACATATTGCCCATTTTGCTTAGTCTTACAGTAAGTAGTGTTTTGGATTAGAATGTTTCCATCAATTGGGAGCCAATGATCCAAAGATATCTACTGTAAGTCAACTTCCCTTATTCCTACTTAGGGAGACTGAGGTCTAAAATTGGTTTATTTGATGATCTGCTAGCTACTTACATAAAACCCTTTGGAGTTTTAAAAGGAAATGAAAAACATGTTATTGTATTCTTAATATGTCTCATTGTGGGCATATTTTTCTTTCAGAAATATTGATGGACAATCCTATCAACATTGCCATGCAGTTGAGATATGTGTCCTAGTCACTTTTCAGACTAACTTACAGGAGAATTTATTTTACTTTATGATTTCAGAGGGATAAAGATCCATGTGTCCAGGAAGCATGGCAGCATATGCCAGGCATTGTAGCAAGAGCAGGAAGCTAAGCGATTACATTCTCAAGTGCAAGTAGGAAGCAGAGCAAACAAACTGGAAGGCAACGGTGTCAAATGTTAAAGACTATCCTCAGTTATGTACTTCCTCCTAACAGGGCCACACCTCCCAAACGATACCACCAACTAGGGACCAAGTGTTCAAATGCCAAGCCTTTGGGGAACATTCTCATCCAAAACACTACAGTAAGTCAGAGCACAGTTGGCAAGATGTACTTCCTCACAGAAAAGCTTTAATACTGAAGTGGTACTGTTCCATGATTTCATCTCTGTGACCTTCTCATTATGAATCATAATGCTGATTATGAGCATCAATTAACAATCAGCCAGAAGGATGTTTAATGTACAGCCAAGTCAGAATATGATGTGTTTTCATCTCAGTGAGGGAAACAATTCCAGGTTTTAATGGATCTAGTATACTAAGAATTACATCCATCCCAACCAGCTTTTTAGGAATTATAGAACAGAAATCTGGATTGTATTTTAAAACATAGGAAATCCAACTTAATACACTTAAATTCAAACCAGTAGTCTAACTGAATCCATTTTCCCAAACGAATTCCTCAATCAAGACAAAACAGCTGACTGGAAATCTGTGAATGAAAAGTAACCGTTTTTCTTTTTTCATTTAGTCCCAAATCCAGATAGCAAAAAAGAACTTCTAACCTATTTGATTTTTTAAATACTTAGTGTTTATCGCCTCCTACCATCAACACAAGGACCCTTGATGAATTTAAACCATTTCCCCAAGGTTTTAGCTCTGTGGTTCAAATCCAATTCTGATGATCAGAGCCTCCTCTTTCTACTGTGCTACTCTGGCCCTGGGGACAATGTGTCTCTTTCCTTAGGAAAGAAATGGCCTTTTGAACTGCATTCCTTGGTGTGTAGCAATATCTGACTTAAAAGAGATGATTCTTTTCACTTATCTATGCATAAGCATACTTTATATTCTTCTGCTGAGAGAAACCGGTCATAAAGATCCTTAGTAATAATAAACTGTTGCTCTCTTAATTACCGAGTCTTAATAAACCCATTCAAAAACTGAATTTATGAGGCATGAAATAATATTATTCTGCTACAGTGCATGAAGTGCTCAAGGAACCTCATAAGCTCAGAAACACTGAGAATTTATGCTTCTGATTCCAAAGAATTAACACAAATTTTATGCCTGTCTCTAATATAGCTGACTCTATGCTAGGTGTTTGGCATTTAAAGTTGTTTAAGTATTGTCTCTACGTATATCTCTACAACTATACAATGAACTAAAAAGAACAGATTCATTTTCTCTCAATTGTGCAAGCGAGAGGTCAGAAATTAAACTATAAGTAATAAATTTGTCACTCTGAAGGCTGTAAGAAAAAGACCCCTGCTTGCTTCCTTCGGCTTCAGTACTTCTAGTTGGTGCTTCGTTTGTTTGTATATCTCTGTAATCCCTGTGTTGGTCTTTATATGTTCTTGTCCTTTGTCTCTGTCCTTTCTTCTTATCTAAAGACACATGTCATTAAATTTATCATCTACCCACTTAATACAGGATGACCTCATTTTCAGATCCTTAACTTAATTGTGTCTGTAAAGACTCTATCTTTTTTTTCTCTCTCAATTAAAAACACACTTGCATGATATCCTGTTTAGAGCCTAATAAGTCACATAAGAAAAGCCTAGAAAGAACAGGCATGAGAATGAGCAGGTGGTCTATCACACAGATAGTATGACAGCAGCCTGCAAATGGAGCACGCAAAAGTGGAAAGCACAAAACACACACTGTCTTAGGAAAACTGGAAAAGGCTTCGAGGGGCTCATACTTGACCTTGGTCATGAAATAGCAGAAGAAAAATATAGAGAACGAGATAGGGTATGAGGACAGTTTGGGTTTGTTAAGCAGAGGTACTGCACTGTATCCCACTGCCTGCAGATGTGTTTTGTTTGGCTCACACCATATTTGCCTATACAATGTTTAAAAATTAATTGAATTAGTTGACAACATTTAAATCCTGGAACATTTCACAGAATAATCTGGATTTCCTGCTTCATTTGAAAATAAAAAGTAAAAGACTATAGCAATATTTGCTCTTTTATTAGTACAAGAGTCAGCTGCTCCTGAAGAGTTTGCTTTTGTATGTGACCTGTATGTCCAGAGTTAAACACTCTTGTGTGTGCCATTTGATCTTTTGTTGTCTCTGTCATTGTTCCATCTTACTACTTCTATACAGGTGGGCTTTGAAGAAAGACAAATACTGATTTTATTCATGTTTCTTTAAAGAGTAGGTAAGAAGAGTTTAAAACGTCCATATAATTGTAATATGTGAAGTGGGGCTGAGGAGATAGTTCAGTCAGTAAGTGAATGACAAGCCACATTTCATGCCCAGCTCCCCCATAGGAAATAGACTTGGTGGCACATATCTTGAAATCACAGTGTTAGAAAGGCAGAATAAAGGTTCCCTAGGGACATTCACTGGCCAGCCAACTTAGCTGAAGTTATAAGATTTGGGTCTCAGTGAAGAGTTCTCTAGAAAATGAAAGTAAACAACACTTAAGGAATGGAAATTTAAGTTGACCTCTGACTTCCTCAGACACACACAAGCCTCTACCCACACATGTGAAAACAATATATACATTTTGCTGTGCATTTTACATCAGTATACATCTGAGTTTCAGACATTGCCTTAGATCAGGAACAGTATGTGGGCAAACAGAGATTTCTGACATATGGACTTCTGAATTTTTCAGTTATCTCATATTAAAAATAGAACTTATAAATAGCAAGAAGCTGGGGGTGATCAGTAAGGGGCAAGGAGATGTACTGGTAGATACTAGCAATGTTTCTTCAAAGGTCTAGTTTGCTAAACCAAACAAGCCTTTTATATCTGCATCATCCTATATATAACCCCATACTACAAAACTGTCTTAGACAAAAGAGCAGTTGATCATGAAATATAATCATCCATTGTCCTAGGCAAGCTCATATTTTTTCATGACATGTTTGGAGATATATGTTTCTAGATATGAAATGTTCCTCTACATTTGATAGTGAATTTTCTTAAATAATAGATATTAGTGATTAGTAAAAGACTTTTTGTTTACTTAAGATAAAAAATGATGTTTATAGCCAATAAAAGTTTACTAAATAGATACGTAGACATTTACAAGACAGTTCATCAGGGCTTGCCATTTTACAAATGTCAAAGTCATTATTTGATGATACCAAATATTAGCCACACTATTAGCAGAGGAGAGAGAACTTCAACTCCAACATGAGACAATTGTTTTAAAACAAACCCGAGACTCATTCAGTGACAGTTCATAAAACATGACTGATACACAAGTTAATCTTAAATCTTAGAACACAAAGTTCCAATCCACATTATAAGAATACATGCTGGCTGGTTATTACATGATAGTATCAATAGTTCCAGCCAAGATATTGGATTTACTTTTTACATAAACTAAGAGAATTAAGTGGGCAAAAAAAAGAACAGAAATCCCAAGGAATATTTTCAAAAGGAAAATAAATATAAAAGATACTCACATGGAAATAAAAATATACATGAAGTCAAAACAAACAATAGACAGATTATTATATCATCTCTGGAAAAACTGCCAAAAATCAGAGAAATAGAAATGAATATGAGATGTAGCCCAATACAAAGTGAGTTCTATGAATTTTTTCAGAGCCAGTCAAGGACAAAGTAGCATATGCTGTATGGCCCTTTGATCTCTAGAATCTAAAGAGGCAAAGAGTGTCCAGGGAACTGAAAGACAATACACTGAGCCATGCACTGCGGATGGAAAAAAACTGATGGGAAACAATAAAGACAGAGGAAAACTAAATATCCCACAGGTATATATGAACAGGCATATATTAACAGGTGTATATTAACAGGTGTATATGAACAGGTATATATGAACAGGTATATATGAACAGGTATATATGAACAGGTGTATATGAACAGGTATATATGAACAGGTGTATATGAACAGGTATATATGAACAGGTGTATATGAACAGGTATATATGAACAGAGATCTAGGGGGAGCTCATTAAATCAATTAATTTTAGTCTAGAGTTAGTTTAGAGAAAAACAGTAATGAAAATTTTATTATAGCTAAATTATTACTTCTAAGAGTTTTTTTTTCTGAAGGTACTACATACCTGAGTAAGTCATAGGACATGTAAAACTCAAGCCAGTATTGACTTAGAAACTTAAGTCCTTATTAACTTTCATAGTATTAGGGGTACTATGTATAATACCAGAGTAATCTTCAATCATACCCCACTGTTAACCCTTCAAGCTTCAGTAAGGATTCAAAGGATAAGACTTGGCAATTGGTGCAGTTGTAAATGAAAATCAGGAAAGGAACTAAACACGATTTCATCTATTTGATTGAGTTTAAGTTTTCCTCCACAAGATAAAACCCATACTTGGTGTCATTATTAGGCTAAGAACATATAAATAAAGAATTTTTTGGATCTAGAGAAGAACCTATTGCTATTATTTTAGTAAACTGACATAATTTTAAACAAACTCCTAATGAGTTATCGCTATACCCATATATCAACTATTGTCTCAAAACTCATTTGAGAAGTTTGTATTTATAGGAGACATTGATTGATTAATAAAAAACCCCACAACTAGCCATGGAACATGGATAAAGGAATGATAAGTCAAAAAGGGAGCATATACACCAAACCTATTCTTCCTCATGACAGATGATGGATGAAATGACAGCCACACTCAAGTTGTGCAAATACAAGGCTTGGGTTGAGAACAGTATTTCTTCTATATTTTAACTATCCATAGACCTAGGCCTTGAAGATTCTAGCCTCCATACAACCTAATCTTCCAAGCTGACTGATTCAATCTGGCTTCTGTTGACTTCTGACTAAATGACTCTGCCCCACCTCATTCTAATATTGGCAATATGTTCTAATCTTTGGGCTGCTTCTCATTCTCTGTATCATTCTGTCTTCACCTTTTTTTTTTTTTTACCTTTTTCTCTGTGTAGACTGTCTCTGTAAAACTGACCCAGTAAAACTGCCACACATATATCACATCACTCTCTCACTCACTGGTCTCAAGTCACCTCTCCTTCTGAGTTGTTCTCATGGGAGTTGGTCATGTCATATCTCTAACTTATTTTATCAAATCATTCTCTGATTCCTCACTTTGTCTGCTTCTCAATAAGAGGTCATTTGGGAGATTAAAGGTGTCTATTAAAGGCATGCTTGTCTGTATTCCAGGTGGTATTACGCAAATCAAGATATTATTTGGATGTGATCCCATGTGATAGCAGCCATGTTACTGGATTAAAATTCCTCTAGAATGTGTCGTGTTAAGAGTAGACAAATATAGCTTATAAAAAAAATGAAAAATATCAACCAAAAAAAACTTTACCCAATTTGTGCATTTGAGATTTTAATCATTTGTTTGCAATACCACATATGCTGTTACTAATTAAGGTTTAACTTTCTTCTAAAAACGTTCAATAAAAACAATTTTCACATAGATGCATATTGTAGCAGAAGTAGTTTATTAAATCAGACAATAAAAATTTTCTAAGAAGAAATTATAAAATATGTTGGCTTTTAAATTAATTCAGTGCTCTTTCTTTTGATCCTCACAGGTGTTCTCTTTTCCATGGCTGTGACTCCAACCATTTGGCATCTTGTTTCTCTACACTGGTCACTTCAACTCCTCAAATGGGATTCTCTAACTACATTTTGTACTTGCACGTTTATCTAGAAATTATTGTTTGAAGCTGGAATGTTCTCCAAAGACATCACGTTCTGAAAGTATGGCTTCAAATGGTGATATATTCAGAAATATTATGAATATTTAGAGGCAAGTCTCAGTCAGAGGAAGTATGTCCCTAGGACACAGGTCCTTAGGAGCAAGTGAGCCTGGTGTCTTTCTGGTTCACCCTCTCTTTTGACAAACCGTGATATGAACTGACTTCTTCCTCTACTGAAGATTGTCCATCATGGTGGACTAAATTCTGAAACTGTGAGACAGAATAGACAATTTCTAGTCTAAGTTTTATTGTCAAGTATTTGATCACAGTTACACACACACAAAAAAACCCTAATACTAGAATTAAATAAATCAGAAATTGCATAAGTTATTTTTCTGTGATAAAATAGTGTGATCCAAAGAAACCTATTAATGAGTCTATTTTGGCTTAGAGTTTTACAAAGATAAACTCCATCAAGGTAGGGGAAATCATGGCTATAGTATAGGCAGGTATGGCAAAAAAAGAGCGAGAAGCTGAAAGACCAAATACCCAACCAGGAATACAAAGACAATAAAGAATACAGAAAAAAAGGTGGTAAAATCATTATTTTAAAGGCCACTCCCAGTGATGCACTTCATCCAGCAAGGATCTCCCATCAAAGACTCCATAACCTCCCCAAATATTTCCTAAAACTGGCCATGAAGGATTAAAATACCCGAGCCTTTATAATTGCTTGTTAAAGTCCAAATGATAAGACATGCCTTAATATTCCGGCTTATTTGTGCTGTCAAGATATCTGATTATAAATATAACCTACCTATTACATATTGCAGTGATTTTATAGGTTTTTTTTTTAAATTTTGATCCTTCACTGGTATTTAAGAACCTTATGATTTATAACAACACTTTTATTTTTTTTTCTTTCTTGACTACCAAGTAAGAATTATAGCAGCAGAAAATAAGTCTTCATTCAAGGAATCTCTAAAGATACTCCAGAGTGAGTGCCCAGGGCTTTTGTTTGTCAGCCTCCTTCTCCTTGAGGCCTTAGAGTCAAGTGACATCAGTACTTTTCTATAGTATTCTTTATGCTTTTCATTTCTGTTTCCAAAGGTAATTTGAAGAACTTTCTCAGCCTTCAGGTAAAATACAGCTAGATTTGAGAGTGAAAAAGAAGGAAATTTGATAGACTAAACTATTGGTTAAATAAGCCATCAACATTTCTACACACAATGAAGATCATTGATAAATATTTTAATGTATTATGACTTCTCAAGTTTCCTTACTTTTCCTCATTTTTTAAAACTTATCCTGCTCTAATGTTTTATTTTATAATTTAAAAAAATAAATTCAGTCTGTGAACTATATGCTCCTTTTAAAATTTGTAGAAGCTATCAACAGATGCCATATTTTAACATAAATTACAAACTGCCAATTTAATGGTTAGATAAGTCATAGTAAAATTTTTAACAAAATTTATATTAAAATATTAAAAGATTTTTATTTTAATTATAACACTGGAGAGTTAATCATGCTCTAATATATATATATATATATATATATATATATATATATATTATAAGCAATGGCTATATTTATTTGTTAAATTATATGAGTAAGTCTACCTATTGAAAGATTAACAGTCAACATTTCATTTTAAATTCATTTGTGTATCTCAAACATTATTTATTTTTAAACATTTTATATGAATCAGATGGGCATTTAATAAATATCAGACACTGTTGACCAAGTCCTATGACTCAGAAAAGAGCCTCAACTTTAACTATCACAAAGCTCTATTTAGCTATTATAAGCTACATATACTTGGTACATTTATTATATTCATTTTTCTTAGTTTTTATTGTGAGGTAATAATCATTACAACGTATACATTTTACATGAATTTTAAAATGTGGGGCCCTGTCTGTACATGTTTGTTATAGCTGATGAAGAAGATGGTGAACTCGAGGTCAATCTAGGCTCCGTAGTCAGTTGTGGGTCAGTTTTGCCTAGCAAGACATGGATAAATGAATAAGTGAATAAAAAAGAAAAATAGAAATCAATAGTACATTTACAACATATTTTTGTAGTGCTTTATATAGAGATATTTGAACAAATATTGTTTATTCATCATGCTTTCGTAATGCACAAGACTTCTAATGGTAACTAACTTATATTGGAGAAAATAAATTTTTAATACTAAATAGATTATTATAGGATACAAAATGATAATGAGCACTTTTATGTTTGTATGTATGTATGTATGTATATATGTATGTATGTATGTATGTATGTATGTCTTGATGTCCTCAATGATTTTGTATTGCCAAGGTTAACTTAATTCAGATTTGACAAATTCAGACTAAAAATTTGGTTATATGGTGTATTATACATTTCATAGCAGAGTGACATTTTTTTGTGCCAAAGTCCTAGTTCTGAAAAAACCTTGGGACATCTCCCAAGTCTTGGTCCCAAACAAACCAAGCTTCATTGATTTAGTCTTTGACTATAAACTCCTCCAAAAATGTTGTTTCTCCTTTTCCACAGAACTCAGAACAATCTGTAGTTGTGCTTATGAAAAATGAAAGACCATGGTTTAAATCAAAAGGCAGACTGAACATATTAATATATGGTAAATGAAAGACTCTAACAAACTATGACTTGCTACATTTTATTTATAAAAAGAGACTTAAATCACAGAGATTTTTCTGATTAATGGAATATAACAGCTATAGCTGAAAGAAATATTCTCCTTACATACAAAACACTATGGTTTCAATTTTTAAAATGAGTGAAATGACAGTTGTTCTTCTCATAATTAAATATGTCAGTAAGCTTAATTTGAGGCAGTTCTGTAATGTTCTTGGGAAAGGAGAACCCCCATGGAAAAAATTAAATTTGGGTTTATTTTGTCTTGAAGTTTATCATTTTTTTATTTGAAAATAAAAGGCCAAACATGATGGATGACTCATGCCTGTAATTCCAGCACTCTGAAGAACCATGGTGGGAAGCATGTGTGCAAGAATTGTCATCCTGAGCTACACAAAGACTGAAAAAAATCAGTAAAATAAGTGGGAAAAAACATTTATTTTTACTTTAGAAAAATACCTATTGTTTTTTGTTGAAACATTAAAGGGGCTTTAAATCATTGTTAAGTGTTTCCTATAAATTTGTAAAAATAACATCCTGAATGTTACATACAAATTCTTTACTGTCACATGACAGTTTATCATGGCAAAGCATCAGCTTTCATTGCTGAAATACTGAGTTTGAGTTCCAGAATAGATTTGATAACTCTTGACTGTGTGACTGTGAAGAAATGATTTTCTATCTCCAATGTCAATGAGGTCATCCATGTAAAAGTGAACAAATAATGATTTATTAAACATAATGTGTATAATGTCATATTGATAAATATATAGATAAAATTATGATTTTTTTCTTATAATATCATAATTATACTGTTGCTATTATTTTTGTCATTTTTATCTTCACTGTTTTTATTGTTCAGAAGCAGACTGTACAGTTCAAAATAATCTTGATTCTATAATTTGTTACTTATAGCATATGATAAATGGTCCTCACTTTACAACTTGGAGTCTTACTCTGTCAAAGGTCAAAGAGAATAGCAACAGCATCTTCATTTTTGAGTTTCAAGAATAAGGTAAGTTAGAATGTGAATAACTTCTGCACACAAAGGCCTGGCACATAGCAAAAACAGACAGTAGTGAACAAACATTAACATCTTTCTTGCTTATAGTAGAAAAAGCTGCTATCTTATCTGGTGATCTTTTCATATTGAACCAAAATCCGTGGAGTGCAAAGGACTGTGCCTGTGAATGAAGGAACTGAGTGGCTGTTAGGACATACACAGGAATCTATGAGCATTTAGAATGGGGGTAGATCCCATGCTCAATAAGGATTTCTGGGCACAGGCTGTGTTTTCTTTTTGCTTTCTCTTTTGGTAGGTGAACTGATGTTTCTATTCTTCATTTCGACAGCTTGCTCAGAATCATTTGTCCCGAGTCTCCTTTCAGTGAACTCTATGTACACTGGGATTTTGGCATTCTCTCTCATCCCCATTGGTACACCACCACATGCCACTGGTGTCCCATCGCAATATAATAAGATTTCATACTATTTGCTTGCTAAATTAACAAATAGATGAATCTGGTAAGGATAGAGTACAATACATATTGGTGTGCACTGTATATAGTGGGTATACACACTCACCAAAGTCTAAATATTGAAAAGTTGTGTTACTTCAGAGAGTGTAAAGGATAAATATGTGTTCTCTTTGATATGTTCAATGGCATATGTTTAACTAAAATATAATATGATGCTCAAGATGAATGAGATATTATAAATGTCTGCCATATTACAAATCACTGTTCTGCAGCTAAAGAATAAAATGTAAAAATAATGGAAATATATGTATAATAATGTATGTATAATATTAGCGCATATATATTTAGTATATGTAAAACTCACTAATTAATCATATTAATATAATAAAATAAAATGTTATTATTTTATTGTGATATACTATAATACATTCAAGTAATCATAGCAATTTTTATTAAATGCAGTAGCATTAACACATTTGCATTAACAATATACCATCTCTAACAGTAAAATTTGCCTTTAAAAAGCAAAGATTGAATTTTTTCTCTGACTTTCAAATGTTTCTATTATGAACTATCAACTATCTATAAAATTAAAACTAACTCTAAATTTCACTGAATTAATACCAATTTTAAATATAATTTACATTTTATTCAATTTTAGTTAAAAATAACTAGAGGTTATTGCTTATAATATAAACATTATGCTAATATGCATAGCAATTATATTTTATGAATTCTATAAGTATGCATTAGTATGCATGAGCCATATATCAACATGCAAATACAAAAGAGAAAAATATCTAAGATATTTAAGAAGTTATTATATTCATGTTATTTCCAATAAAGATTTTGACAACTTGCATAGGTTACCCTTACTTTATTTAGACACTGTGCTGTCAAATTCTCCCTGAACTCTAACTTGTATTCAGCTAATGCAAAACAAACATAACAACCACGAACAGTTGTCAGATTCATAGTTGCTTAGCTTGTGTTTTAAGCAGGGAAGTAGAAATCCATTGAGGAATTTCCCCATTTATTGCTAGTGCTGGTCTTAAGAAAAGATGCTGAAGCTGACTGTCTCACATCTGGATAGTACTGCTCAATAAGTTCCAGTCACAGAGGTAGCCAGGATGCATTTGTTAACATTAGCTTTACTGTTATGATGTGTGGAACTGTCTAAACGGAGGGATTCTGAAAACCCACTCTTCCAACACAGTGGATGTTGTCAGTCTCCATCAACTGCGGGAGTGCTTGATTCAAATAGAATATTTACAAGGGAGCATGTAAGTTGAAAATTGAGAAACATTTATATCATTTTTATCAAGCAACTAACATAATGCACGATACACATCTCTTTGTGTATATTTCTTTCAAGTGCACAAATAATTGAAAGGATACACTAGTAGTATCATTGTGGCAAGTTCATAAAAAGCTTTTTCCTAAAGTATACGTACTCTAACACATATTTCTGTCCCCCCTTTTTATTCCCCAACTATTATGTCTGGCATAACAGAGCAAGGGATAAAATTCTGACTTTTATTTTTCTTTAGAGATCATTGAGAAAAAGAAGTTGATTTTTCACAGTTTAGACTCACATATTCACATCCTTTTTCTATTCTACATATAGTAAATCATTCATGCTTATCTCTCCCCATTCTAGTTGCCTATATCTATTTGACTCCATTATACTGCACAGTCATCTGGCTACTATTGAGAGAGAAAATAATTACTTCCCAGATATGCACTACAAGATATGAATATGATTTTATATGAAGGACTGTATACTGATTTACCTGTCAAAACTATATTTCATTTTTTCCCTGAAAGATAATGACATTCTATGCACGTATATGTGAGACACACATGTGTATACACAGGATCCTAAGATAATAAGTCCAAACAATATTCACAATGGAAACCTTCCGTGTGAATGGCTATTCATGACCTACATTATCAACAAAGAATTAAATGAAACCAGACATGTTTTTCTTGATTTGTGAAGCAGTTTTTCTCCTTTTAGGTTTTCGGGGAGAGTAGCTGTCAAAGGTCCTTTTGCAAGTTCACCTAATGTATTGTCTCCATATGTGTTGAATATATAGCTTAGTGCTAAGTTGGAGCCAAGAGGATATCCAGTTGCCAAAGCTTTCAGGGAGACAAGGTTTTGGTCAGATTCACTGTGGAGGTATTTAGGGAGCATTTTTATTCCAAAAGTGTTGAAGGTTTCTTCATGCCAATTAAAGTTTAACTTTAGAGAATCTTCCCACTAATAAAACTTAGATATTTCATGTCAGTGCCTGTAATTGAATTTTGGAACATATTCTTTTATCTTAGTTTTGTAGTAAAATTTGCAGACTTCATCTTGTGATGTAGTCACTGGCTCTCAGCGAGGCCAACAAACAGCATAAATATTCCCACATGCTACCCACTCTGAAAATAATTTGGGTTTTGCTTACCATCAACATATTCTATTGACAATCCAAATACAATGGCATATTTTAAACTTAAAAATAGTTCATGACATACACTCTTGGAAATGTGCTACATCACCATTAAAAAGGAAAAAAAAGTCTTGTAGTTACAGTGAAAAGATCGATGTGAGTCATCCTTCCCCCTCTTCCTCTCAGGTCTTCCTTTCTCTCTCTTTCTCAAGTTATACTTTCTCCTCCTCCTCCTCCTCCTCCTCCTCCTCCTCCTCCTCCTCCTCCTCCTCCTCCTCCTCCTCCTCCTCCTCCTCCTCCTCTTCTTCTTCTTCTTCTTCTTCTTCTTCTTCTTCTTCTTCTTCTTCTTCTTCTTCATTTCTCTGTCCTGTCTTTTTGTCACCTCTTGTTTAACTTAAAAATAATTTGATATTAACCATCCTTTAGTTTTTATCGAGGTCCAGATGATAGAATTTGAATAAACAAAGATGTACTCAAGCACTGGTAAAATGGAGCTTGTTTGTGTAACACAGAATCTCAAATATCAACAAGTCAACAATCTAGTAAGTAGATTAAACTTGAAAATGTGACTTGTTACTGAGAAAGTGGAACAGAAATTTGTTTACAGGATGTAGAATTGCTTATGGGTTAGGGTGGATGTGTCTGAAGTGACAGTGGGAGAGTAGCTAGCCTCCTTGTCAAGGGCTGGTCCTTCAGCAGGGTCCTGGATATCTTCCTGCTTTCTTGATATATTCCTTTATTGACTAACTACTTTTTACTCTTGTTCTCTTAACTTTTCTATTCCAATGTCTGTCTATTATTTGACTTGCAAGCCTCTGTCATCCTATCCCTGGAAACATCAACCAACTCTTGAAAATATTTTTCCAACATCTTGAATAATGCCTGGAGCATTCCAAATAATTTATGCTCCAAATTCTAGTCTGATTCCAGATCTTACTATAGGCTTAGTCACTAATGCTTTTTCTATGCTAGTGTAAGCTAGTGACCAGGGCTGGGGAAGTGAAGCTAGTGTGAACTAAGCTTCCTATGCTTATAAAAAGGAAGTAATTTCATGTCTATGGACAGAAAAAATGAAATTAATTTGATCCTTAGAGGCCTTGAGTCATCCCTGTTCTCAGTTAGGGTTCTTTATATTTAATATTTAACAGTATTTTCTGTGTATTATTGCCACACTTATACTTGAAGAATTCAGAACATATACCCACCCAGCTGACTGCCCAAGCCCAATGTAGAAATGTTCAACACTATACCATCCAGCCTTCATGGGACCAAGGATCTTTATTAAAAAGTTAATAAAACATCTCTACTCAAGGTTATCTCTTCATACAAGGACCACTTCTCTCTTCTATTTTTCTCTCTTTTCGTTTTTTTTTTTTTGTTGTTGTTGTTCACTGACTCCTAAATACAGTTTTTAATTTGCTTTTCTACTTGCTTACATTTCTATAACTGTTCCTATTTCAGGTGACATCTACTATTATCTCTCAACCTTGAAAACCTTTTAGCAAAGTCACTATTATTTACTAGTCAATATGTGATGTGAAATAGAAAAACACTTAGCTATTCATGGCCAGAGCATCTTAAATCTGTTTGTTACCATGGTTTTTTATCACAAATAACAAAATGCTGATGACTGAATTCATAGACTCAGGCAGGCTGAACACACGCACTGTGATCTGTCATTAAGCTGTATCTTTGTGCAAACCATCACTCTTGGCTTTGGTTCACACGTGTCTCTAGAATATGGTTCCAGTTTACATATATATCTGCACTGGTTTTTCCTGTGCTGTTTCCACTGGAAATTTTCTGCTTCTTCTTTCTTAAGAAGACCAGCATTTGGGACTCTAATTGATATATACTATTAATAATCCCCAAAGCAATATTTCCTGATACAAAATTGATTTGAAAGATCTCTCTCTCTCTCTCTCTCTCTCTCTCTCTCTCTCTCTCTCTCTCT
>JANHMN010000007.1:39387167-39427778 GCA_030674055.1 Rhabdomys pumilio | reverse complement strand
CCTTTCCTTTCCTTTCCTTTCCTTTCCTTTCCTTTCCTTTCCTTTCCCTTCCCTTCCCTTCCCTTCCCTTCCCTTCCCTTCCCTTCCCTTCCCTTCCCTTCTTCCCTCCCCTCCCCCTCCCCTCCCCTCCCCTCCCCTCTCTCTTTCTTTCTTTCTTTCTTTCTTTCTTTCTTTCTTTCTTTCTTTCTTTCTAACCATGAACACATTAAAGTATTGTTTTTTGTTTATTTGTTTGCTGTTTTCCTTGAACTTCCCTGATTTATCATTGTTCTCACTGGAATAAACATTGCTGTTATACTCATGACAGTAATGTTCATCTTTATTTAATGACTTTACCAAAGGATAATGTGAAATATGTTGGTTGTGTTCATTCCAGGACAAAACTTATTCCTTATACACAAAGCCTTACACAAATCATACTAGCAAATCCACAAAGATTTAAGTGACAGGGCTTAAGCAATGAGACGAGAGCCTTGCCAGGATAGTATGGAACCTGTCCCCTAATGAACCCAAGATGTATGGACAAAACTCTCTAAATCTACTGCAGTAAATTCAAACTTAGATTCTTCCATTTTCTCTTAAGGAACTTAATATTTTTCAAATATACTTGAAGTTATTTTTTAAATTTTTTATTGAATATTTTATTTATTTAAAATACAGATGTCATGACCTTTCCCCATTTTCCCTCTCTTGAGCCCTCTATTCCATCCCCCCTCCTCCTTTATGCTTTTATTCCATTTTAATTACATGCATGTATTAAGGTCAGTTATACTTTGAGTGTCTAACAATACAATAGATGCAAATAGTCAAGGAACAAGCAAGACAATAAACACAAATAGTCAAAGAAAAAGCAAGGCATTAAACCCAATTATGTGAACTCTCCCATGATAACTGTTTATAACGGCTTATCAGGATGATCAAAGTATCTGAGCCTACTTCCTAAAATTTAGAATCCTGTCTGAAATTACTTATTTGTTCTAGCCTAATATTTGGATTCCTGCCTGAAAGTAGGGAAACAACACCTTTCACAATAGTCACAAGTAATATAAAATACCTTGGTGGGAATCTAACCAAGCAAGCGGCAGATCTGTATGACAAGAACTTCTAGTCCCTGAAGAAAGAAATCTAAGATCTCAGAAGATGGAAAGATCTCCCATGCTCACGGATTGGCCGGATTAATATAGTAAAAAATGGCCATTTTGCCTAGAGCAATCTACAGATTTAATGCAATCCCCATCAAAATTCCAACTCAATTCTTCACAGAGATAGAAAGAGCAATTCTCAAATTCATTTGGAATAACAAAAAATTCAGGATAGCAAAAACTATTCTCAACAATAAAAGAACATCTGGGGGAATCACCATCCCTGACCTCAGGATGTACTATAGAGCAGTAGTGATAAAAACTTCATGGTATTGGTACAGAGATAGGCAAGAAGATCAATGGAATAGAATTGAAGACTGGGAAATGAACCCACATACCTATAGTCACTTGATCTTTGACAAAGGAGCTAAAACCATTCAGTGGAAAAAAGACAATATTTTTAACATGTGGTGCTGGTTGAACTGGAGGTCAGCATATAGGAAAATGCAAATTGATTCATTCTTATCTCCTTGAATAAAACTCAAGTTCAAGTGGATCAAGGAGCTCCATATAAAACCGGACACACTGACACTAATAGAAGAGAAAGTGGGGAAGAGCCTAGAACACATGGGGACAGGGGAAAAGTTCCAGAAGTTATTTATTACACTGCATAATGGGTCTTAGAGCTTTCTGTAGGCATAATTATATGAAGTACATAGAACAATGCACAAGCAAAGTCCATTGGTAGGTAGCCCAAACATTTTTTTAAAATTTCTTTTTCTTGCCAAATAATTTTATTGAATATTACACCATGTCTTGTTAATTTATTTATCAGTTAATAGATATTCTGAATCAGCTATCTGATTATCATGAAAAATGCTGAACTGAGTAGGGGGTTCCTTTAGGCATGATTTCAGGTTTCCTAATTATAGTCTAGCGTTGCTAAATTTTGAGATTCCTCAGTGATACTGTTTATTTAATTTTTAATTACATTTATGTCCCTTTGTATGTGCACTACAGTGTCCTTGTGGATGTCAGAAAACAACTTTCAGGGGCCATTCATTCTGTCCATCGTGCTGGTCCCAGGCAACAAATTCATGTCTTTAAGTTTAGCAACAGATGGCTTTAATTGCTAAGCCATTTCAGTATTTTCATCCATGGTACATTTTAAAGAACTAATAGTCTATTTCCTATAGTAGCTGAAGATGTGTTACAGTCCCTTGAGCAATGTATGGTTTCAAGAAATCATCTTCACATAATAGTTTAATCATAGCCACTTTAATGGGATCAGTATTGAAACTTTTCAATTTGCATTCTTGATGAGACTGATCTTTTCATGTACTAACTGGCAGTTTGAGAGAGTGACTTTGAGCTGCCTACTGTAGACTTATGCAAACACATGGAAATTTGAAGATCTTTCAGATTAAGGCACAGTTAAGATTTTGATAAAGCTGTTGTTCTTTCTACTTGTCTTTGCTGCATATTGACTTGAGTCATCATCATTTGGAATATGCCCTCCCTCTTTGATGAAAATTTGTTGCTTTTAAGTTTTTCCCTGGCTCCAATCCTGTGTGTCACTGAAGACTAATTGTAAAAAACTCTTTCTGGAGAAATGGAGATTTGTTGTATTCCCAGAGACTGTATTTGCATTAACATTGTGGGATGCAATAAACAAACAGAAGTAAGCATGTTGGTCAGTGTAGACCTGTGACTGCCTCATGTGTTTTGCTTACTTATTCTATTTGCAATTATTTTAAACATAAATTCCAATCAAATGATATGGTTAGTGTACAGAACTTGTTTTGAGATTATAATATTATACAATACAATAACTCCTCCCCTTTCCCTTCTCCAAACCCTCTTACTCTTACTCCTTACTCTTTCAGCTTGGTGACATCTTTGTTCATAATCATTGTGAGATACATCTATGTATTCACACACACACATCACTAATTATATAAATACAACTTGTTCAGTCTACATGTTTCTTATATTATGTTTTCAATGCTGACTGGTATTGCATAACCAACTGATAGATTTTTTGTTTGTTTTTTCCTGGCAGAGACAATTTCTCCCTTTTTCAGCATCTCATGTTTGCTGCAGTACTTTGCGTATGGCTAAGTGAGATCTTGTTGGCTTTTCCGAGTCTACTTTGACATGTTCTTAGTCTTTATAAGTCCTCTTTGTCTTCATGCAATATACAATGAAATTAGACTAGGGAAATGTGGGAGTAGCAGGTTTCATATGTTGAGATCCTTCTAATGGGTGGTAAAGGTGAGTCAAGAATTAAAGATTCTATTTATTTCTTTCTAAAAAGTCACAATGTATATGGAAGAAATTAAATGACACATAATCATAAGCTATAATATACACAGTGGTTTTGTTTTTTGTTTTTTAAATTACAACTTCAATTCTATATAAATCGCTTCTCCGTGAACTAACTGTTCAGGACTGATTCCATCATTAAGAAACTGCTAGCTATATTCACTGTGAGATACACACTTGCTGACAGGAACACAGGAGAATTTGAGAAATTTTATGTTGAAAATGAAAAAGAAAGAATAGAACAAGAGAGGTGAATGATTCTTTTTCCTGCAAGATACAAGTAAGTTATCAAGCCAGAAATGATGACAGGGCCAGAATGTTCTCAATTTGTCATCTATGTAAAGAACTGTGGGACACAGAAGAAGGATAATAGGAATCCTATGAGCTTCAACAACTACAATGGAGGGTTCAAGATCCACTATGCTAAGAACGTAACAGAAAATGAGGACTGAGACTCTGGAAATATATGCTTTTTAAAAAAGAAAAAAAAAAGCCTGGTAGTTGAAAACTTGGATTCTGTATTAACCTGTCATATGATAAACAAGGCAACATGGCAAACAAGGTGGTGAGCTGATGAAGTTGTGCACAGACATTACAGTAACTAACAATACTGCATTAATGTGGCAAAATGTAGCAGTGGGAATTTGGTCACATTCTGTATAATAGTAAAAGATTCAAATAGAATCTGTGGGACTGAAAAGTGAAGTTTCAGAAAAAAAAAATGAGCGCAATTGATAAGAGTAGGTGTAGAAGAAACCACAAATAAATAAATGGTAGACAAAAAGGAAAGTCAAAATAGCCAATAATGATTGTATTCCATTAAAAACATACATTGCTATTGATAAGATCACTAGCTCATTATTACTGAAAAAATTTTAAATTAGTAAATTATTTATTTACTATTTATTGACAACTATTGTAATTTCACTTTCAGATGCATTTTCACTTCTGGCCAGTAATACTACTTAAAAGTTTTAGTATTTTTTGTACTTTTTACACACTTAATAATTTTATTGAATTAAGGAATTATACAATGTATACATTTTGAACTTAAGTTTATTGATGTTGAAGAGATTTCCACAACACTAACCAAAGTGCAATACTTATAAAGTATGTAATCAATGTAAATGTAATCACTATAATAAAAAAATCAATAAAACCTCAATTTGAATGAACAAATACAATAAGAAAATGACAAAACTGCGATAACTAGAATGTTTAATTATTTGAAAAAATTAATTGACTATAGGCACTGGATGCTTGAGCCCACTCCAAAACACATTTAAACACTGAGAATTCCTCATATGATAGGATTTTAAGTGAGGTATTTGAAGATATAGTTAGAATTTGAGAGAGCATTAGGATGGGGCCCTGGTATAAAGGGATTAGAGCCTAATAAAGGCACTAAAAGAAGATTCCAGTACACCATTTAGACATGAGAATGTGATCATACTGACACACGATCATGAACATTCAGTCTCCTAAAGGCATAATTTGATTCTATAAACACAACCTACATATGGTGTCAAATGAGTTTTTTAACAGGAAAGAAAATGTTTTCAATAATGATAGAAATTACACTAAAATGATTTTATATTCTTATTAATCTTATGTCCTGTCAACATCATACATAAAAATTAATTTGAAGTAGAGCATAACTGATAAAATCTAGATATAAAGCAGAAGAAGACATTCAAAAAATGCTTGTGATGATGTGGCAAGAATATCCATTTAGAATGAATTATAATAAACAAAGAGTATTCATGTAGACTCTTGTCTCAAAATAAAACTATGAGCAAAAATAGGTATATAAGTTGTCAAATATAGTTTTTCTTTTGGAAAATAATGTAACGTAAAAGAAAATAAATCTCTAAGCTACATACTCAGAGGAAATGTTTGTAAAATATTTCTAAAAAGATCAAATCATCCAAATTATAAAAGCAACCCATATTAAAAAAAACAATTAAAAATATGTGAAATTATAATCACAAAAAGAAATAAAATGGCTTAAAATAAGCAAAGGTAGAAAAGTATTCAATCATATTGTTATTAGGGAAATGAGAATTGAAAATGCATATTCATGAAGTAGCTAAAAGTATAAACACTAGGCTGGGAACTATGGTTTGCTCAGTAAAGATGCCTGTTGGGTAAGCATGAGGACCCGTGGTTTTAACACCTATATAAGACTAAAGAACAAGTGGAGTTGCAAGTGCCTATAACCCTAGCTCAAAATGACAAAGGTAAGAAGACCTTGGAGCTCAGTGCCTAGGTAGACTTAACTAACAGCTGAGCTCAAGGCTCAGTGGGAAACCCTGTCTCAAATCTGAAGGTGAAAAGCAGTAGAGCAAGACCCACAACTTGGGCACTAGTCTTCATGTGCATCTGTGCTTAATACACAAGCTTGCATATCAGCACTATGCATTCCCTCACAATGTGTTAAAATATTAAACACTGCCAATACCAAGTTTTGCCAAGAGTGTAGAGCAAAAGAAAGCTATATTGGGCTGGAAAAAAAGCATGATATATGAAGTCAATTTGGAGAAAATTAGCTTTTATTTTCTCATACAGTTAAATACAGCATCTCTAAATGACAAAAAAAAAAAAAAACGTAGATATCTACCAAATAGAAATGAAAACTAATCTCAGTGACTATAGATGTTATCAATAAGAACCTTAAAATCAAGATGGCTCCAGGAGTCATCTTAAGTGTCATGCCAAATACCATTGGATTCATGTTAGTTCTAAAATGTACAGTGGTGGTCAATATAATTAGGAAAATGTTTAAAGACACTTGCAGTGTATTTGGCATAATTCAAACACGTCTCTGGATGTCTTAACTTTACCTAGTGAGCTTATGAATTTCAAGAATGGTGCTCTGCTGAATGCAGTAGATACTGCTGATAAAATTACTCATTGCCTGAGGCCAGTATTTCTCTTTTGGTCAAGCTTCAAGTATGGCATATATAGCTTGATCATGCTAGCCCTTTTTGTCCTGGGAATAATTTTATTCCTTCCCACTCTGTTAAATCTTTTAGTTAAAAACATCAACATATTGACAGCCAAAGTACATGGCTTGAACCTGAAAATGGACACTCACACAGAGTTATTACATTAACAGCCTGGCAAGCCAAGGACAGGTAAGATTCTGCACAGGGCCTTACCAACCTAAGACAGAAGTGCATTGCTCTGGGTAATGCATATTCCATGATGAGTAAGGAAGGCATTCTTGTCAGAATGACCTAAGACAGGCTCAGTCTTGTTAATGAAATAAAATAGAGGAAAAGGCAGAGAGCCTTTGGGGCTTCTTGTCAATAATCTGACATGGGCCAAGGACAAAGAAATGAGCTGCTTGGTAGAAATATGAAATTGGCCAAGGACAAGGAAGTAGGCTTCAGGCAGGAATCTGACATTAGGCTAGAAAAAGAAATTATTTCAGGCAGTAATCTAAATATTAGGCCAGAAAAAAAGAGTAACTTCAGGCAGGAATCTAAATATTAGGCTAGAACAAAAATTAATTTCAGACAAGAATCTAAATTTTAGGCTAGAACAAGGAAGTAGGCTTCAGACATGAAAATGACTTTGGACTAGGACAGGGAAGTTGGCTCAGATAGTTTGGTCATCCTGATAAGCCCTTAGAAACAATGATTATAGGAGTGTTCACGGAATTTTGTTTACTGTCTTGCTTGTTCTTTGACTATTTGTGTTTATTGTCTTGCTTGTTCCTTGACTATTTGCATCTGTTGTATTGCTAGTCCCGCAACCTAGAACTGACCTGAATACTTACATGTAATTCAAATGGTATAAAAGCATAAAGGAGGGGGATGGGATAGAAAGGGGAATTGAGGAAAGGGGATGATATCTGAAATGTAAATAAAAAAAATTCAATAAAATTTTAAAAAATTAAAAAATAAAAATATTCCTTTTATTAAGTGAAAATTACTCTACTGATGTAATGCAACTTATAGTATATAGAACTTGAAGTTGCAAATACTTCAAATAAAAAATGCCTTTTTAGATAAAAAAACAACTTTAAAATTATTTCATTCAGAACTACTCTAAGTTAAAACTCCATTGGTTCCTCAACAAGTGAAAAGATACAACACTCAGTTAATTAATACAATTAAGCATCTCTACAATTAATTAAGTTAATACAATTAAGTTTCATATATATATATGAAACATATATAAATCTTATTTTATATAATATATATGTATATATATATATATGTTATGTGTGAGTATATGCATGTATGTGTGTGTTATATAATACTAAGAACAGAATTATATTTTAATCATTCAGTGTGCTGTAAAAAATACCTAATTTTTGAAAGGGTCTAAGTGTCCAATACTGTAATGTACCACTTCAAATAAGAAAAAGTTTTATAGGATTAGATTTATCAAAAAAATAGTAGGTTAATGATGGTATAGCATTACCCTCATTCATGAAGTCTTTGTCCTTTTTAACTTAACCTATTATATACATAAAGATATATACTATATAGACACACCAGAATGTTTGATAGTGTGAATTATTTACTTCTAAGGGAATCAATTTTCTTGATATAAACATTTTGTAGAATTGAGCTGTATTATCTTCATATTATGTGTTTTACACATGTAGAAATGATACATTTCCTTTCTTCTATGGTCAATACAAACATTGTCTATACTAATATCTTTTTATTAAGTCAAAGGAACAACTTGCATAGCTTTGATGAAGTTGTTCTTTCCATCTTGACATGGTTGTTGTATAATTTATTAGGCATATTTTTACCTCCTGTTTACTATTGAAAAGGTGAAAGGAACATTACAATTGACTTAAATTATATCTAAGACATGTCATTATTTTATTAATCATTCCATTTGTTTACATCTCAAATGATATCCCACTTCCCAGTTACCCCTCCACAAGCTCCCCACCTCACAACTTCCCCCTCTTCCCTCTTTTTTGCTTCTATGAAGGTGTTCCCTGAACCACCCATCCTCTCCTGCCCCACCCCTCCAGCATCCTTCTATGTTGGGATATTAAACCTCCACAGGACCAAGGGCCTCCCTTCCCATTGATGTCAAACGTGGCTATCCTCTGCTACCTACATCTGGAGCAATGGATTCCCTCCCTGTATACTCCTTGGTTAGTGGTTTAGTCCCTGGGAGCAGTGGACAGTTTGATCAGTTGATGTTGTCCTACGGGGTTGCAATCCCCCTCAGCTCCTCCAGTCTTTTGACCAGATCCCCAATCAGGGCTGCTGAGCTCAGTCTGATGGTTGGGTCCAAGCATCCACATCTGTATTGGTCAGTTGCTGGCTGAATCTCCCAAGGAGCAGTCATACCAAGTTTCTGTAAGCAAGTGCCTTTTGGCAAGGAAAACAATGTTAGGTTTGGTGTCTGCAAATAAGATGGATCCCCAGGTGGAGCAGTCCTCGGATGGCCCATTCTTTAGTCTCTGTTCCATTTTTTGTCTCTGTTCTTTGAATAGAAACATTTCTGGGTTAAAAAAATTTGAGATGGGTATATGGCCCCGTCCCATGAATGGGGCACAAGTCTATCTGCTAAAGATGGTCTCTACAGGTTCTGTCTCCCATTCTCTGCTAAAATCATCCCATTGGGTCTTGAGAGTCTTTCATTTCTCTAGCATCTGTGACCCTCCAGTGGGTATCCCCAGTTCCTCATCCTCCTGTGCTATATATTTTTATTCAATTTCCTGACCCTCTGTACCTCTCTCCTGCCCCCTCCAGTAACTGATAGTTCATTCCCTTCTTTCCCCACACCTCCTCTCTTCCTCCAAGGTCCTCCACTCCCTCCACCTCCTGTGATAATCCTGTTCCCCACTCAATGCAATACTGAAGCATCTACACCCTAGTCTTCTTTACTCCTAAGATCAATATGGTCTGTGGATAGTATCATGGGCATTGTGAGTTTGGGGGCTAATATCCACTTATCAGTGAGTACATAACATGTGTCTTCTGGTAGCAATTAATTATTTCCTCCCTCAATAGTTTTTCCAGGTCTCTAGAGAGTGACAGTGAAAACTTTTATTTCCTTTATTTTTTAACATCTGTGCTTGAGTTAATGTTCCTTTTTAAAGAGTGTCCGTGCTGCTGATTTAACAATCCTTAGTGTATTCAAGGTTTGTAAGTATACATGGTAGTGCATTATTTTAAACTTCTATGACAAAATATTTCTCTCACATTTGCTTCCTTTTATAAAACTTCTGGTAAAATACCTAGAAAATATTAAGGAACAGAATCTTAAAATATGAGAATAAAATAAAATACTGGGCAGAAGTTTAGTTTTACAGAAAGCAGTAGCAGACTCTCCAAATAACATTATTGTTGTTGTTATTATTATTATTATTATTATTATTATTATTATTATTATTATTATACTTCAAGCAGATTTATTAACAGAATTTGAAGGGTATAATTATTTTCAAAGAAAAATATTGCCTCTATGATTCAAGGGTCTTCTGTATTTTGAGACAACTAAATACTCTGAATTCCAGGTACTTCTCAACATCCTGGTGGAAATTGGACAAAAATTAAGGTTCAGAATTATTTAATCAAATGTAGATGTAAATCCCAATCAAAAATAAATAATGCATTCTTGAAAACATTTATTTTATGTTTCAAGTACCACTTACTCTTAAGGCAAATAATTTGATTTCATGATACTTTGCACAGAGCACTCTCTGCACTGGTCTACTCTTCCATATTCAGAGAACACCAAAAATTCTAGCTGACATTTTGTGTTTGCAGCACACAAATAAGAATTCTTTGTTTTCCTAATCTTGCATAAACTCAGAAAAAATTTATTAGAAAGGTTAAACGTGAATACATTTATTCTCCCAATCCATGTTTTCTTCTCACTTAACCGGAGTTCCATCATAAATGTCACAAATTTTGGTGTGAGTTGAATATCTTGGCCTTTTTCTAATTAAATGCTGCTGCCCAATTCCCTAGGCAGTGCAAAAACCCCTTCAGGTCCTAAAAAGAAATGACTTCTAAATTGAAAAGCTAGTAAATAAATCAGGTTGTAGCCCAAAGCAATTATCATTACAGGGAAGAGTCTTGTTTAATGTCTATCTGAAGTTGGATAGTTCTGGTCTACCAGTAACCTGCGGCAGGCAGACAAAAATTTCAACCATAAGTATACAAAAAAGCATTTTAATCATATTCCTATAATTCTAGGTAAAGATATTTGTGGTAGAAAGTCATAAGCAAAGAGAAGACTTACCACAACACCCACCACAATTAATAGAAAATATAACCATTTTATTTAAATTTTAGAAAGAACTAATTCCATTATATTACTAGGCACATTGATTGGTTATACAATATAATCAAATTTGGAATCTGGATTGTATTCAATGCAACTCAGCATGGTTAACTTCATAAGTGAGAGTACTATTATATAATATAAATAATATTAATATGTAATATAAATAATAAAATAATAAGAAGCATACAGAACATATCTAAAAGAGAAATGACACCCATGTGCAAAGGAAAATTTTGTTTTCTGTAATGGAATATCACTGGATATATTAATCACACTTAAGGACATAAATAACAGTAGATGGCCAACACAAAACAAACTCAATTGTATTTCAGTAGACTTTTCGCCTAACACTGCTTTTTTTGGGCTGGGTTTTTTGGTGTGGGGAGTCATATTGTTCCTTTGCTTCTATATTATGGTTTTATACATAGTTAAAACAATAAAATAGTCCTCATATACATTTAGTAACTTTTAATTGGTGGTCACCATTATCATGGAGGTGACTACCATTTAATTCTCACTTACAATTGCGATATTCCCACATGCGCTAAAATGGACATAGAAAGAGGGCTTGGAAAATTTGTTCAGAGACATATAATATCTATCACAAGTTTGACTAAAATCATATCCATTTATTTTTAATAACATATGGCTTCTATTTATTTAAATTAATCTGTTGCAATTATTTTTGGAGCCCAACATACATTTGCAAAAAAAAAAAAAAATCATGAAGTCATTTAACAAGACCTTCCATAATAGATGAGTCTTGAAGGTTAAAAAGGAGGCAGCTAGATTTAAGATAAAAAGGGAGGGTGCCAGGCAAGGCATGCATTTTCAGGCTGTGGAAGCAGCCTGTGCAAAGGCCTGGAGGTGAGGAGCAAAGCATGCTTGGGGAATTGCCATCCATCATGAGACTGATTATACTGTCATCAGAGGTTGTCTCGTGGGAAGGAAGCACTGAATGTCACACTGTCATTATGCCTTTAAAATATCAGCATTTATTAAATGAGATCTCAATTAAGCAGAGACCTCAATTAGTCAGATTTAATCTTTCAAAATATTATTGTTATTAAGAAAAAGAAGAATAACAAGCATCTAGCTTGTCTTCAGGATGTCTCTAGGGCTAGGGCACTGCTGAGGCTCTATATCTCATCTATTAAGTGTGTGATTGGAGGACATCTCTGATACATCAGTAGTGAAGAAAATACATCTAGTTTTGTTGAGAATTTGTTTTTTAGTTTCTGATTTTTTTGTTTGTTTGTTCATTAAAAGACTACTGAAAAAGTTAACTGAGGCCAAGACCTCTTGTCATGTTAAGTTGGACAGTTGTTCAGTTAGGTTTGTACCTATCCTCTTACTTTCATTTCTCCATATTTTTTTCTTTCTTCCTCCATTTGGTTTATTCCCATTCTCTCTCTCTCTCTCTCTCTCTCTCTCTCTCTCTCTCTCTCTCTCTTTCATTCTTCTCTTTCATCTTCACAGTCCGCATCTCATTTTGGATTGTTTTGAGACAGATTTCACAATATATCAATTTGATTTCAAACTTGCTCTCTCTGTGCCTCAGTCTATCTCTTGAGTACGAGGATTAATTGTAACTTTGCTGGTACATCTATCTAGACGTCTTTGTCCGTTTTTGTCTTCTATGAAATTTCTGTTGCCAAGAAAAACAGGATTACATTTTTGTCTGACAGGCTGTGGTGGCATGGTGTATTCTTGGGTTATCAAAATTCTTATGTAGCATGGGGTTTTTTGTTGGTGAATATTCACAGTGTGGGGAAAGCATAGTGCATACTATATAATCTCAATTACCTAAGTGTATGTATGCTTGCAGGATCTAGAACGACACATCTA
Organism: Rhabdomys pumilio; assembly: GCA_030674055.1. Lineage (NCBI taxonomy): Eukaryota > Metazoa > Chordata > Mammalia > Rodentia > Muridae > Rhabdomys > Rhabdomys pumilio. The sequence goes on along the minus strand of JANHMN010000007.1, from coordinate 39,415,245 downwards.
GCTGCGCTGCTTGTGACTGGTGACTTTGTCTTTGCCTTCATATCTTTTGTTTTCTGTAATACATATATTAAAGAATAAACAAAAGCTTATTTTAAAAACATGAAAAAAAGAAATGAATATGTCCATTACAGATTTCTCTCTTTTTGACTCTGAGATATCCCAGGTATAGAGTAGAGACTTTGTGCATATATGAGCACCTTTCATCCCCTCCTTACACACAAACACAAGAGATTGTTTTCTATTTTCTTTGGTTTTTTTTTTTTACTTGAAAATGTATTTTAAAATACAGTATAAATCGATTGTGCTTCACCGCTTCAAACTCCTCCTATATTTCTCCATGTCCCCATCACCCAGATATTCATAAAGAATTGACATAGTTTCAGAGCCTGTCAAGTTCCTAAAGGAGAAACCAAATAGAAGGAAATACAGAAAATTCGATGTGTATTCCAGGTCACACTCAAAAGTCTGAAACCCAAGAAAGCCAATGGGTCAAGTCTGAAAAAGGCAACATTGAGACCTCAGATCTGATATCTCAGTCCATATTTTATATCTTGGTATCTTGGTACAAAGCTACAAGCTACTACACTCTGGGATATGGGATGAGTCCCATTTTTTTAATTAGGTCCAGGTATAGAAATATTAATGTCATTGTGAACTCTCCCCTTAGCTTTACGTAAATAAATGCTTACCCATAATTCTGGCAATGTAGCATGCACACACACACACACACACACACCCATCATAAGCTTGTCACATAAATTTAGTTACTTAAAAATTAAAAAATATTCAGAGCAATTTATAATGGGCATTTGTTAAGCTCCTGGTTTTTGCACAGGAGACTGATATTTAGGTAAATTTCTGTTTGACAATAGCATAATCATTAAGTCTTTATTGTTTCTATTACTTATTATTTTAATGAGGCTGTAGGAGGTACTCAGACAAATATCACCTTGTTTTCCTTTCTCTTTTCTTTATGGCAATACTGAGTAAAATTTAGAGCCTCACACATCTGAGCCAATTACTTAATCAGTAAGCTATAGCTCCTACCCTATGCTCCTCTCAATGCTAAATATCTTCTTCCATTCTTATTCTTGATGTCAGATATTGATACAATTTATGCTGCTTTGTATTAATCATGACATTCACTGGACAATTTTCTTAGCAAATAAATGAGAAGTATTAGAGTACTTTGATAAATTCCCACCACATTAGAATGTTTAATAAGCCTACCAGTCTCTTAAGGAAATACATGAAATCACACTACCCCCATTATATGTTAGCTTTACTACTTCATCATTTTCTTCTTCACAAAAGCACTGGGAGTTTCAGAGATGGGAAGTAGAATGACATAAGGAAATAAGGAAAGAGAAAGTCTTACCAGGAGTCTTTCAATGGCCCCCAGGGTGACTGTCAGACAATACAGACAAATGACAAAGTAATCTAAACAAAAGCATAATTAACTGCAGCTCTGCTCAGCTGGTCAAACTATTGCTCTGGAACTGTCCTCTTAAGGTTTTCTGTGAGCCCAGTAAATTGAACATGGGGATGCTACCTCTGCAGTTTCCCACTGTACAGCTGGGTCTAAACCTTCGGTTCTGATCACTGAAGAAAATAGAATCAAGGGAATTGTCTCTAAATATATCAAAGCTGCCCAAATCCCTCCACATGGGTCCCTGCTGCTTTGAGCAGGCTGTAAAGATATTTTCATTCTCAAGCTAGAATTGTCTTTTCAAGGTCAGGGGGTTACTGTGAGATTACAAAAGCATGCTTTCCATGGAGGGTTTTCAAGGAGTCTGCTTGTACACAAGGAAAATCCATCAGTGTATTCATTCTTATTATTTTCTTATTGAAAAGAATCAGAAAAGGTCAGTAAAAATGTTCTGAGGGTTAAATAAGAAACTTTCTTTGGAAAGAAAATAAATACATTATTTAATGGATTTAAGGGTAATGCAAAAATATTTCTATTATTATCTTTTTATGTGTCTTGTCTTTTTTAAAATAATGTCAGAGCTGGACTGATATGTAGCTTAGAGTTTAAGAGCACTTGTTACTATTGTTGAGAATCTGAGTCCAATTACACAAAGTAGGTGACAACCACCCAAAACTCCATTTTGGGGGGACCTGATACCTTTATCCAAATTCTGTGCACACCACACATGCCCACTGATAGACCTGAAATAAAATAAATAAATAAATCTAAATCATGTGCCACTGGTGGAAGAGAGGCCAAAGAAAATGAATTGATTGCCATCTTTGGTATGTGAGCTGTATTCTGTTACCACTTTGTTGATAATCTTATTAACTAATGAAGGATGAAGTACCATTTACATTTTGAAACTTCCCTTTTTTCTTCTGCCTCCTTTTAGATGAAAATTCCAATTAATAAGTTATTTAACTTTTAGCCTAAATAATATCTTGGAAAGGCAGGATGTTTTGGTTTTGTAATTTTAAAAATATTTGTGACACATATTTGTGTGTTTATATGTGTGTATACATCATTTTTTATGCTACAGTGAAATGGCAAATGGTATTGTATAACATGAGGACACCTTTTCACACCTGTGCATGAAGCCAATCACAGCAGCTTGATAAGTACAGAAAGATAATTCTGTCGTGGTCCACTAGTTGTGGCTAATATCACAATCAGGTCTAAAGAGCTTGTTATAGAAAGGACTGTAAACATTCTGAGAATTCACTTTTCTAAATTAACAGAATCTATGAATATTGTAGCTTTAGTGGCTACATATGTATAACTTCTATTATAAGTGAAAAGCAAAATTGTTTAAGTATTGTGAAATATCTTATTATTTTATGTATACCAAAGTTCTTATGTGGAAATTCCATCACTTGAACAATGCAAATATATATATATATATATATATATATATATATATATATATATTCACATTTATCACCAATTTTATTTTTGAAATGTTAGATAAGAAGTTGTTTATTATAACTGTATTTTGAACAGGAGGTAAATGTTTACAATAAATGTTAGTAATGTAGATTTGAAGGCCATGATACTTGAGTATTCTTAAAGCATCATATGGACACCAACAGTTATACAAAGTTGTTTGGTCTGCTAATTAGAAATGCACAAAGATATTACTAGCAATTGACTGACATGGAAATTAAACAGTTATATGACTTTTTTCCACTCACCATAAAACTCTCATGATAAAAAAAATTCTGTTTCTAATTTCTCCATGAAAGAAATGGAGTAGCTTTGACCAGAACAGAATTGCAAGCATCTTTACTCCCAAGGGACAAAATGATGTCTGAGTTAAGTACCCAGATGACATTCATCCTCCTCACAGCTAAAACACAACTGACCCTATGATTCTTCCCTGATAGCAACAGGAGAAAGTCACACACAGGCCAGGTGAGTAAGGTTCAAGGAAACCACAGCAATGAAGAGGAACCAGACTGGGTAGCCATTCTACTAACTAGTAGCTCCATAGTCCCATCCTTGACCTTGCTGTGTTGTTCTTCCAAGCCCACAAATGTGTTTTAATTAAAGGAATGTACTGAGTTGAAATGAATCTCCCCATCTCTTCGAGGAAACAAGGCAGGCCTTAACTTTGATTTCTAAGTAGATTCCAGAGGGAGTATGCTTAATTGGACCAAGCATCAGATTCCTTCATGGTCTGCCAGGGACACTGTCGTTCTGTGTGCTGAAGTGATGAAGGACATGCAATCATTTCTAGACTCTACTATAATCTACTCACAGTGGTCTGGCTTCCTCCAGGATGAAAATACACACACATGCACACACACACACACACACACACACACACAGCATTACCAAGGAATTTACAGTTTAGGAAAATGCTTCCTAAATTAGCCATGAGCCAAACTTCTGCAGTTAGTATAAAAAAAAAAAGGAAAAGAAAAGAAAAGAAAAGAAATATTACTATGTACGCCCCATTAATCACTTCTAAGCATTTCATTTGTTTACTTGAATAATTATATGCTAAATAAAAGTTGGCTTTCTTTGCAGATTATGAGCAACTTTAAAATAACTTTCATAAAAGTCGAGTCATGTTTTCATCATTTTCCAATTTAACTACAATATTAATATGAGAACAAGCACTATTTAAAATGGAGTTTGCTGAAAATGTTTTAAGAACTCACTTCAGTTAAATGTAAAATTATTGTGTTAAAACTTATGCAAAACAATAAATATTTTTATTTTAGTGACCTTAGAAATGACTCAGTATATTTCTTAATCAAATAATGAAACACGAAGATATTCTGTATTTGGGTTATGAATCTCCACCCTATGAGGCTTTGACTTCTGTCTTTATGTCACAAACATAGGTAATGTCAGTTGCCCCTAGAGAAGATCCTCAGATGCTGGACAAACCTCCCGGGGCCAAACACATTGAGCCAAACTCTTGAGCAAGAGAGAATCACAGAAGTGAAGGTCAGGGGTGAGCTGTAAGGGACCGGTCTACCTGACTTACAGGTACCTGTGAGGAGTGAGAAAAAGGAGAGGAAATTACCATGGAAAGCAAGAAAAAAAAAGCCAGATGAGACAAAAGTTCTATGTCTAAAAAGGAGTGAAATCTGTGCAAGCTACTAAAATCAGGTGTATCTTACTTGTGTTAGATTTTAACTGCTATGTCTTTGAGATCCAAATTTCTTGAATGAAACAAGGCAGTTATAACTGTTTTTGTTGCTTATTATCTACATAACTTCTAAAATGTTGCTTTATGGAGGAAGACTAGTTTATTCAATAACATTTATTAAGTGTTAATTATTCCTGTTGCAATATTGTGAGCTATCTATGTTGTTTGCACTTCCCAAATTCACATCTTAGTGTGAAAGGCAAATTATTAATATCATTGGAAGTCTCCTGTTGGCTTTCTGACTTATTGATTTATGTAACAAATGCAATATATATATATATATAATTTCAAATAAATATATAAATATATAAATTATGTAAGACCAGAAAAACTATTTTAAAAGTGAGCTGACCATGAAAATATTTCTAACTTGCCTATGAATCAGATCCAGCAGTCTCAGTATCTAAAACTGCTTTGGAGTCAGGAGTCTCTGTTCTCATCTTGTTACATGTAACAAGCTGAAACGCTGAATTACTTGGAATCTCAGTGTTCAACCTACTCATCAGACAAGAAGAATGTGGTTGAAATTTGTGAAACAGAGAATGGTTATCAAAAACTCAATGTGGGCATTTTAAGAAAGTGTCTTGCCAACAAAAGCAACAAACCACCGCAATCCCTTCATCAACAGCTACAAAATAATGCAGAGGATTTGGAAAATAAGTTGAGTCCTCAGGTCAAAAGAATTATGTCCAGTCTACAGCTCAATCTCCCATTTCTATCACCTGAACAGAGCTCAATATTTGCCACATTTAATGGTCTGTTTCACTGATTCCAGACATTTGTTAAAAGATATTAAAATGGAGGGATTTTTCTATTGCTCCTAAACCTTGATGGTATCAGTTTTTCAGTGGCACTGTTACTGTAATAAAATCACTTCTGTTTCCTATACACTAAAAGCATGGGGGAGGAAGGAGGCAACTGTGAGCCCTGGTTGTAAAATGGATGCTGTGCAATGACCAAGAACACTGTCTGCGTTGTTGATATTCTTACCTCAAACAGCTGAGACACCTTCTGACACACAGGACGGCCTGTAGATGTTTTGTAATACCGAATGAATAAGGGTTTGGCCAGCGATCAACAGGCTGAAGCAATTTAAGCACCAACTGAATGATCATTTATTTGCACCTATGTAGGTTTTCAAAGTCTTATTCTTTAGTGGGGCTCTGTCATGATTTCCACACTTTCTACTAAGTACAAGACAATCTTCAGATACCAGTTTACTCACGACTTCTTTGTGATCTATGACTCTCTATGTGCTTTGGCTTCTAGTCTGTTTCCAAGGAACAGAACATCATTGCATGCTGTAGGTATTCAGAACATAATTGTTGTTTGTAATAATGCATTTCCCCTTATTCATAAGGATTGTGAAAACACATATATGTAAAACATTGTGAAATAAATTAATCAAATGTGGATACCAAGTCTACATTCTAAATGGCATCTACAAAATATCTTTATGGATATTGTAATACCACCTCTACACACACACACACACACACACACACACACACACACACACACACACACTCACACGCACACACACACACAAAGGTATATGGAATTTGCATCCTCCTAATCACTTGCAAACAAAACACATCCTCAAGATTTGAGTTTTCTTTCTGATTAGATGAATTTCCTCTACTGTAACAAAGCATCTTGCATCTCAGTGCCTTAAAGACAGCTGTTATCCATTTCCTGAGTATTTTGGTTGCAGCTTCTGGTCTTCTGTTGAAAGATTTTATTCCATTATTTATGATTCAACCTATTAAATGTCAATGGAGAGATTCCCTGGATAGGTGTGTTACTGTGGTTACCAGCAGCTTTTCTCATCCCAGGAAGAGTCTGCTTTCTGGAGTTTAGAATGGGTTTTAAAATCAGCAGGAACCACACATGCAGGAGTAGGGCCGTGGGAAGGGCACAAAGAACTTGCTACTATTTTCGAAACAGGATTCTAAGGTTTTCATTCCAAATGATAACTTATGGACAGTTGGAAAAAAATCCATGGAAATGAAAAGACCTTAATCTCATGCCATAGGTAGAACAGTGACTTTTTATTCTGTTACTGTCTACCCCACCTCAGCAGCACCAATAATGCATTTTTTATGAGAAAGTCAAACGGCCTGTCTCAGCAGCAAACACTCCTCAACAGAACAAATGTGCCTTTTTTGTTAAATTACAGAAACAGTGAAAGATTTATGATTCTGTTAGACAAAATCCTTTTGTTTCAAATAGTTACCTTTTTTTTTTCCACGAAGAAATCAGACACCTTGTTGGTGTTTTCTTATAGTAAACATAAGGTCACGGAAAGGAAACAGGCTAGATGAAAGATCACCAAGGTATTAAATTACTTCCATCTGCAAACACTGTAAATCCCGTAGACATAAAAAGGAGAAATTATGGTTGGAGCTCTGAAGTGTCATGTTTTTGGACTTGAAAAAAAAAAAAAAAAAAAAAAGACCTTCTGCTAAGGACTTTATTCTACTGCCAAGATTAAGAAACATGATGTTGAGATGCAGTAACTGGACCGTGTCAAAAGCATTCTGCAGTAGAAATCTCACTCACTCCCTGTGCTTCTCAGTTGCTTTTGTCCATTCACTTGCCACATTATCTAACTTTCAAGTTTATATTGGAAGACATTATGTGAATTAGAGTCAAAGTCCATAGCGTTAGCGCTCAACAGAAACTCATACAAAGCATGCAATTAGTCTCTTCAGGTTCTCTTTCCGCTGATTAGAAACTGTTTACGGTTAGGATAAAATTCAAAATGGTGTCTTTTCAAAGCAAGGCCACTTCCATTTGAAAGCAATTAATGCTATTTGCAGTGGCAAATTTTATAAATTGTATGGTAGTCTTTAAGTAGGATTTAGAATTTTTTTTCATCCAAGGTTATTAGCTGTTACTATAATAGAGTGCAATGCCTCTTGTTGCTAGGCATCTGAACTCAATTCCTCATTTACAAATTTATTCTTATATGAGTCCCATTACAGAGGCCAGATACTTGCTTCTGAAGCCCTTTAAAGGCATGATGCAGACTTGGACACAGTATAGAGTCTGGTATCTAGAGAATCTGAATCTGAAACAAGAGATTTGGAGTCATGCGCTGGTCAAGACCTCCTTCTATTGATGATGTCCACTACCTAGTGACTGGTAAGAGGCAAAATGATAGGAACAGAAACAATGCAGCCTCTGACAGAGGCAGAAATTGTTTGCAGAGGAGTGTGAGGTTTTTTTATGACCTTGACTGCTGTTGTGATTTCAAAATGCAATCATCTATTGTCTTGGGGAAAAAAATATTAGCTAGTCACCCTCAGCTAGTTCATCTCTAGAGCTGGAATAACAATTACAGTATTCCATAAAACTGACTTAGGGTTAGATTAGCTAGTGTGAGTTGAAGGCATATGGCATATGGATAGAGGTTTTACTGGCATTACCTAGAATAAGTTGTTGATACCTCCTTGGGGCTTAAAACATTGGTTGAACTAGCCTCCTCGGGCACTCTTGACAATCAATTCTTTCCAATATTTTAAAAAAATCATTGATTAAGAATTTTTTGTTAGTATTTTTAGTAATACACAACATGATTTTCCATCGACTGCAGCCAAAGATTCCAAAAAGTCCATCTGTAGTAAGTTGCATTTTCAACAAAACACTCTCATGCTTGAAACTGTTCAAATTTACAAGTGGGATGATTGTACGTTTGGAACCCTTCCAGGAGTTTCTTGTGTGTCCTGATACCAAACAAACAAACAAAAATCTGTGTTTCATTCTGACAATTGCTATCCCGGCAAGAGTGCTGAATGTATCTTTTCATGCATTGCAATTGAAGGTTGATCCAGAGTTTGGAGAGCCCGACTGATGTAATATCTGAAGCAATTGTGTGTCATAAGACTGGGTTTTACGGGTCTGCTGAAGTTAGGAGAGAAGAATCATTTGTCTATTTCCTTCTGTACCTGCAAGAGTTGCCTGTGGGAAGGAAGATGGAGCTACATTTACAAGTTTACAGGGACAACAGGGATCTTCAAAGCCTGCAAGCACAGGGCAAAGGTGACAGTTCTGTTTGGCTTTTGTCCACACAGCCTGGAGGTATTACGGAGAGATTGTCAGAGTAGAAACACCAGAGCAAACCACTTCACGGGTGTCGAGAATCTGGCTTTTTTTTAAAGATTCCAGAAGGTTGTCTGGTAAATTGTAACACCAGAAGCTTTTTTTTTTTTGCTTTTTTTTTTTCCTCTTCTTTGATAAGGTCCCTTCTCCAAGCTTCTGAAGGAAAGGGGAGAGATAAAAGAAAGATATAGAGAAAAAGTTCTAGCTGCTTTAAAGAAGACCATGTGGTTTGCCTGCCTTATATAGCTCTTCTTAAAAAGGAAAGACAGCTGTTTGCTGAAGGAAGACCTGGACTGCTGTGGCCAGTCACTGCAGACCACTAATTACAGTTTCTGAAGCATCTGAGAAGGGATTTTTTTTCCTTGTCTATCTCATATGCTTCAGTATCTTTAATTTCATCCAAGTATGGCTCTTTCTCATGACCTCAGATTAACCTAGATCAACCAGTTATTTCCTCTAGCACATTGACGATAGTGCTGGTGTGATCACGTTTTACTTATGGAGAGTTGATGAGCACACCTTGGATTTTTACCAACACCATGTGCCAAGCAAAGCTACACACATTTGTTACTATTTGGGTGGGAAAGCTTTGCTGAGTCCACATGGTATGTTGTGACTAGGGCCAGAGGACGAGGCTAGAAAGCACCAGAACAGGACATACTGCAACATCTTGCTGGAGTATTGTTTGCTGGTAGGATCTTAAATGGAGTTCGATATTTGTAACATGAGCAGTTTCTGTCTTTAAAAAATCAGAAAGGTGAAAGCTTTGAAGTGGTCTTGAAACCTAAATTGTATAATTTTGAAATCTACAGTGAATTTTTTCTTAGGAAAAATACACATAACAAGAAAAATAGCAAGGTTAAAATAGTCCAGCTAATTTGGAATGGAATACCAGTTTATTGAATGAGAATGTGTGTGTGTGTACAGGTATGTTGAGCTATGTTTTGATACATAGTTCATAAAAAATGTTTGAACATAGTTGATTAGTAACATTAAACAAAAGACAGTGCTAAATACTATGATAATCATAATAAGGATTGATAGATTTTATAGATAAGGTCAAATCAAGACAGTGCTTGCTTTCTCAAAGGTCTTGGTGAGAGGCATGAGTCACCGTGTTCTATGTAATGAGATGACAGCAGTTTATGGATTTCTAAGCAATGTTAAAGAGTAAGGGACTTCAGTGTACAGTCAATGGAGGCCATCTGAAAGTTTTAGATTCAGAGTAGCAAACTTAAAGAAACAAGACAAGGACCATTAAAGAAACTATAAAAATGTAATGTCATTTCAACATACAAACACAATAAAAAAAAATCTATGACAAAATGAGCTTGCACATTGTTTTTTTCTGACTTTATCCGGTCTACCTCCAATATCAGCACAATAGCTTCTAATGTAATTTTCCTAGTCTGCTACTTGAATAGCATATACAGTATATGAGACAGAATATTTGTAGCATTGAGCATTGTAGCATTTATTTATTTATTTATTTATTTATTTAGCAATAGGTTCCAGTGTGCAGACCTTGGTCGTGGGTTTTTTTATTGGTTATTTTATTTATTGACATTTCAAATGTTATCCCCCTTTCCCACTTTCCCCTCCATAAACCCCTATCACCTTCTCACTCCCCCTGCCTCTTTGAGGGTGATTACCCACCCATCCCCACCCACTCTTGCCTCAGCACCCTAGCATTCCCCTACCCTGGGTCATCGAGCCTCCACAGGACCAAGGGGATCCCTTCTAAATGGTGTTCAATAAGGCAATCTTCTGCTACATATCCTGCTGGAGCCAAGGGTCCCCCCATGTGCACTCTTTGGGTGGTGGTTTAGTCCCTGTGGATTGTGAATTTTACATATGACTGAAATGGAGCAAAATACAATGTGATCTCTGAATCTCCTCATATGTCACTAGCTTAACTTCAACATTGGACAAAATACTACAGTCATTTGTCATGGACAAAATACTACAGTCATTTGTCATTCAGTTAGTCATCTCTCTGCTCAGTGATCTTTCTATAGACACCAGTTATCAGCGCCTCCCTATAACAGAGTCATTGTGACACCCTGTGCTTGTCTGGTATTCCTAAAGCATAGAGTAATATTGTGTAGTTTATTGTATAAAGTGCTGGTAAAACACTGAAGAAAAGTATTGTCTCAAGTACACAAATGCAGAAAACCTTGAAGATGATTTAGCAATTTCTATGCCCAAAGAATATGTTTAAACTAATTAAAATAAAACACATTTTCATTGTTTCTGTCTGAACACAAGGCACATTGGTCAGAGTTATAGAATGCATTATCCTGGATACTTTTGCCAGAAAGTTGAAAATGCAAGTATGGTGAAGCTTCAGATATTCCTTGTGGTCTTCAAGGCAGTTTTTATTGTCAACAGTTCTCAGGATTGAGAATTTCATGTGAAGGGTATGTCAAAATTCTGTGCATTGCTTAACTTTTAGAGCAGAAAAAAAAGCATGCTGGATGAACAAATAGTGTTCTCTCTCTCTCTCTCTCTCTTTCTCTCTCTCTCTCTGTCTCTGTCTCTCTCTCTGTCTCTCTCCCTCTCTTTTCCTCTCTTGTTCTCTCTTTCTCTCTCTCCCTCTCTCTCCTCTCTCTTCCTCTCTCTTTCCCTCTCTCCCTCTCTCTGTCTGTCACACACCCACAGTCACACTCACATGAGCATACACACAAACACACATACACGTACTTACACTCTCATGTGCGAAAACATAGTCAGTCACATACACACAGACTCACACACATACAGTTTGCAGAAATGTGTGGTAAGAAATGCTTTTATAGTATGTCTTCTACCTTATTTATATATCTTATCCTGTATTACATTAAAATAAGTATAGGTTTTTCTGGGTATATCTGTTCGGACTTAAAATATTATTTAAAATGAAGGACTGACCAAATTAATATTTGAAATCTATAACTCAAAGAGATTAATTTATTCTCTATAATATATTCTCTGATTATCTCTCCAATGTTAGGTACAATGTACATTTCTCAGAGTCAAGATAACTAGTATGCAGTTATAATTTTTCTTTTGGTGTGGATTTTCAGAAAAGTCATTGATATAGTTGACAGTCACCTAATGTTACCATATTACCAAGTATTATATCAAATCAGAATTTATACCAATATCCTTGGGTCCAACAAGGTAAGATAAAGAAATGTAAAAATAATTCCCTTAATTTTAACAAGAATTTAATGGCTTGGTATTTGAAGGAGAATAAAGAGAATGAGTCATTAGCCATTAAAAGGATATTTGTTAGTTGAGCTTCCCTAAAATAAAAATGAAAATATTAGAGAGGAAGAGAACAATAAAAAAAAAAGAAAAAGAAATAGAGAAACCTACCTTGAGCAATATAAGCATAGGGAAATAACCAAAAAACACTCAAGGAAAAGATAATTTGGGAGGAAGTTTAGTGGAATTTCATATGCAAATGAAGACATGATTAGCTATATGCTAAATTTATTGGACTAGTATATTAACAAAGAAAAAGGATAGAAAAGACTAGATTTTCTTAGCTATATGACTTGATGCTTAATGAATTTTCTTTGAAAGTGTAGGCCAAGACCTATCCTGATACTGATAGTTACTCTGAATTATAGAAATCTACACAATCCAGTTCCAAACTAGATTTAACAGTCTTAGTGGGGCAGCTATAGAGCATTATTTACTCTCAGTATTATTTTTTTTTTCACAATGGACCAGACCCAAGTAAAAAAAGATTGATAGGAAATGCAAATATTTTTGAGTCTGATAATCAAATTTCCTATGGATCATACAACATGCATTTTTTAACATAAGCTTTGTACCTGATTTTTGCTGGATGATGACTACACAGTGATTAACAACAAGACATGCTTGCTCAACTGGGAAGTTAATAGCAATAGCCAGGTTCCCAGTGACTTCAGTTAGTCTCCCTGTTTCTACAATTCAGCAATGTACCTGCCCATTGTTAAACACATCATTATCCCAAACCAACCTTTTTCTTCTTCACAGTCCTTAAATCAGATTTTTCAATTCCAACTGAAGAGTGGGCCAGCAGTTGGATTGCTAGAATATGCACAAGTCTGACATACTTTCTGCTCCTGTAGAACTTGACACAACATGAGAAGACATAAGATATTTAATGCAATTTGCTTAGTTAAATTGAATGAATGCATATTCATATTGATTCCCCCAAAAGGTGGGAGAATGATGAAGCAAATAGTGTTTGTCAAAGTTTGTGATTGTTTGACTAAGAATGGGCCCATAGGCTCAGATTTGAATACTTGGTCACCAGGGGCTGTCACTATTTGAAAAGATTAAAAGGTATAGCCTTGTTAGAGAAACTTACTGGGGGGCTTTGAGGGCTTTTAAAAGCTTATGCCAAGCCAACTGGCACTCTCTTCTGTATGTGTCTCGTGACATACAAATCCATATATAGAGCTCTCAGTTACTTCTCCAGCACCATGTCTGCCTGCATGCTTCCTGCCATGATAATAATGAATTAAGCTTCTGAAACAGTGAGCCAGGTTCAATTAGATGTTTTCTTTTATAAGAGTTGCCATTATCATGGTGTCTCTTCTCAACAATAGAACATTGACTATGACAAAGGCCTTTGCTTAAATAATGGCTAAATAAATGTTAACAAATCCTGCATTTTCTTTCAATGATAAGCATTATTTCCAGTAGGTTTTGTGATATGCAGAACAGGCTCAGGAATTTGTGCAGTCAAGACAGGTGCAATAAACTGGTGAGTTTAGATAAGGAGAAGGGGACCTTAAGTTGATTTTTCTGCCTCATTGAAGAAAGCTTTGTTGTTGAATTTAGTTTTAAATTGATCCTTGAAGAAAACCATCCAAAAATAGCCCAGCATGTGAAGGCCAGCATGCTGTTTCTTTTACTTCCCAAGGCAACTCCCCTATGAAAAATATTTTGATTTACTTGGTTCATTTCATGTGATGGCAGCATGAATTATCACTTCATAGAGGACATCAGCAAACGGACTGGAATTTACCAGTAAAACAGAGTGAAACTGAAACAATTTTGGCCTCCCTCTGGTTTCCTTGAAGATAAATGATGATGATGTCAGTCCAATTGGAAAGAATATTAAATCAGAGGCTGGAAATACCTCATAGCTTCAATCCCTTCACATCACAGGGCCTGTGTTCTCATGAACTCTGAAATCTGGGATGACTCTCACATTTTCACCCTCAAACACCAGACAGCTTTGCTAAAACTGGCTTCATGATGTAGTGAGAGGGAAAATGACCCCTTTCCCACATCATGCTTTTGTACTTACAGCTGACTCCAACACTTAGCGTTCTCCCTGATGCTTTCCACACATAACTCAGTAAACACCACAAAGCAAACCCTAAACACTTACCAGGGAAGGAAGCAAGAATATATCATAAATATAATGATTATGGCTTCTGAAAGCTTTAAAAGCTTTTGTTTGTTTGTTTACTTTTAATAATTATATCATATATTTTCCCTCTCTTTTGGTATATTTATGTATGTGATGTGCACATGTATGCTAACAACCGGGGAGCACACATGTTTGCACAGGCATGTGGGTGGCCAGAGGTTGATGTCAGAAGTCTTCCTCAATAGCTCACCACCTTATATACCGAAGTAAGTTTTTGAATTACAAACTAGTACTTGCTGATCTTGCTAGTACTAGCAAGTGACTTGGAGGTTTCTCTTTTCTGTTTCCCAGGCAATAAATATACAAACTGTCACATTTACCTGGCACTTACAGAGGTGCTGGGGATGTAAACTCCATTCATCAGGCTTACATGACAAGTTCTTTACCCACTAAGCCAATTTCTTGTCCCATTTTTGGCATTCTCTCTCTCTCTCTCTCTCTCTCTCTCTCTCTCTTCCTTTCGTTGCTTGTTTTTTTGTTTGCTTTGTTGTTGTCTTCTTTTGTTTTTGCAGAATGTTCTGATAATGATAACCTCATAAAAATAGCTTTGCCATATTGCCACAAGTTCCTTCAGGAGAAGAGTAAAACTATATTGTGCCAATGTCTGCAAAACATCGATGTAATAACCTATGAACCATTAAAGATATCCCAATACCTAGACATTACAAATGTGCTATACTACAGAATTTATGTGGATCAATATGACTAACAATTGTGAGTTGGGAATATTATAACAGAGGAGGTGGGAGATGGGGAAAGGAGAAGTACGTGATAATAAGAGCAATTAGAATTATGCTCCAACAAGCCAAAAAATAGCAAACAATATCCTCTTGCATCTGGAAATGGCCAAAACAAATTGTTTCTGTAGCCAACAGAGGGGACTATCTCCTATAATAGCTTTAGGTTAGCATCATAAAACCCCTTTTAGGACATTTTCCATTGATATTTTAAGATAAATGTTTTGTTTCATTTTACAACACAAAGTTTGTGATCATTTGGTATAGAAGCAAGAGGAAGTAATATAGCAGCTTCATATCATATCATGATGTATTCATAACAATTTAAGAAAAGACTTATTAAAATTTACATACCAAATATGTAGTAGGGTCTTATAAAAGCCCATAATTTTTCCATAGGACTCTGGAACAAATAATTTGAGATTTCCTTTCCTATTTTATAGTGTCAGTCACATGATTAGCTCATGTATGTGGGATAACTGGAGGTTCTCAGAAGATAATTCTTTTCTATAGGATATTTTGTGCATGGATTAAACACTACAGTGTTTTGACTGTACAGAAACATTATTTGAATTTACAGAGTTTTTCTTCATTACACTAGAAATTTAGGTTTATCTTCTTTGCAAGGAACCAGGGAAGATAAGGGGGAAAATTTGAAGTCAAGACATATTTTAATGTATAAAAATATGAGTCTCCAACTTACATTTAAACAGTTTAAGGGTCTAGTAGAATGAACATAATTGTTTATTTCTTCTTTACAACTTCCGAAGGAAATTACCACAATATACAACCTCATCTGCCACATAAACTAGACTAAGACATGCTAATGTAAGTGATTGAAATCATTCCCCTCTCCCCAAGCTTAGGGGAAGTTTTGTCTATCCTGAAGAGATGCGATCTGATTTACTGCAGTGCCCACTGTGATGCTTGTCCAGCCCAATCCCGACCTCAGCTTGGAGAATTGCTGCAAGGAAATGTACCCCACACTCATTCCAAAGGGGAGGGAGAAGCCAGTCAAACATCTGTCTTTGTTATCTGGGGCTGAATCTGCACAAGCCTTTCAGGCATGTTAAGTCATTCCTGTACTATAGCGTATGGAGATCCTTCTGTAACTCATTTAGGACACTCCCAAAATAAAAAATATTCTACCATGTTTGTGGAGCTCAGCCCAACTATGCTGAAACATATTCTCATGTTACAATCAATCCCATCCTCATCTAGGTTCAGTGTTTGTGGTAAAAATAAATGAATGGAGGATAAGACTCACCAAAGGCTCTGAGTGTACAGTAGCACCACGCCAATTGTAGCAATGATGACATCACGGACATAAGAAAAGCAACAATAATTACAGTTTCATTTAGATTGTCTTCCATTGGTTTTCCTATTCACCTCACATCTGATGTCTTTAGTGGGAGAGTAAAACATTTTAGTGACTGGTACATCTAACACCTCTCAGGTTTAATCAGTTAGAAACTTGTGTAACAAATCCCATTTCTATATATATATGTGTTGGGTGTGAGTACAGAGGTGGGGTCTTGTGGAATCAGCATGGAAGGAGAACCTAGTGAGTGAAACAATTAACAGTATAATGCATTAACAGGTTTCTGTAAGAACCCATGATTTCGTGTTGGGATATGAATAGACAGCAATAGCAGTACAAAACTGCAGTCATTACCATAAACCTATCTTCATGTTCTCACTGAGATGATCTAGCTGGGAATGGAGCTCAGTGGTAGGTACTTATACAACATGTACACCTAGAGAGAAGTTTTAAGAACAGACAGAATTGAGGAGAAAGTGCTGGTGATAAACAGAGGTTAGCTAGTTTGAAAGCATTAGCAAGTTAACAAATGGTAGCATGACTTGGGTTTTTTAATATTAAAATATACAAAGAAAATTGTTATAGACACCCCAAGTGTACCCTTTCCATCTACCTAGAGGAGCAAATTAGCATTTTATCTTACCCTCCAGAGCAGAAGAATGCACAAAGTGAAGTTTGTATGAAAATGATTCTAATACTTATTTCCTCAGAATCTAGTCTGTTTGTAATCAGAATTAAAGGAACTTCACTTTGAGTAAGATGGCAGAAAACATGGGGTGAATCTACATGTGTATTAAAGCTGAAGCTTCTTCAGACTCTGTCAACTCTCCTCTTTCTGTGTCTCCTCGGCATCTTCGCATCAGTACTACTGGGTTCTCTACAATTGCTCATATAGGCTACACAGCTCTGCGTGATCACCAACTCCTCAAGAAGCCATACTCCCGGTGGGACCTGTCACCATCCATTTCAGACACAATTTTAGAAAACCATCTCATTCCTGAGAAACATCACCTATACTTGCACAGCATTGTTAAGAATGGCACTCACTTGATTTCTATTTGCCTATATATGTACACAAATCCTTTCTTTTAATTGACAAAGTATTAAGAGAATGAATTGAATATTTTAAATTTAATGGCATCTCATCTTATGGTCCTTAAAACTGAGTCAAGACAAAATAAATAATTATTGTAAAATGGTAGGTACAGTTAAGTAGACATCAAAGTGATTAATGATACTTTTTCATACTGTATCACCTAGTTTAATTATCTCATCAATTTCACATTTCTTTTACGTAAAGTTTAGATAACTAGTATATGACCAGCTAAGCACACATTCTATGACTGTCTCACATATGAGAAAAGGGGGCTTAGAAACATTAAATATAAAGAGCTGTTAAATAAAAAAAAACAGAATAAGAATTTAGTATACTTTAATTACAACATCTTTTTTTTTATTCAAGCAAACTTATTTATAAAACTTAAAGTAGCATTTCAATGTGGGGCTGTGAGAGGCAGCTGGGTACCTAGTTGAACAGACCTTGAATCCCGGAGACCCTGAGGGACAGTAGGAGTTCAGCCTTGCTCTTGGGTCCCTGGCTCCTTTCACAAAGCTACAGCCCCTCACACAAAGAGGTTTGTGGCCATCAGTCACATAGAACCGATAGAGGGCATGACTACAGACCACAGAGCCTCAAGACAGATTTCCAAATTCATGAGATACCTAAAGGCCAGAGGGCATAGCCAATTAAGCATTTCTTCCCAGACCCTCCTCCTTGCAAAAGGTATTTAACATCAGGCCCTCCCTGAGAACGCAGGGTATAGCTTCATCCATTTTCCGTTATGACAATAAATATCTTAAGACCATATCTTAAGACCACGCACTATCTCTCCTCTTTGGAGCCTGCTGTGTAGAACCATGGAGAAGGTCTTTAACTACAGAGACTCAGTCTAATCTTGCACCGACTACCTCTCTACACTCCAGGCACTGAGACACAGTCAGGCAAGTAGTTGCAACCAAGAGTCTCATCTCAGCAGGGTACAGCTGGAGCTCATCCCCTTCGCCCATTCGGCTGCAGGTCCATCCAGCCTAAGAACCAAGGGCCTGAGACCAGTTGGATTCCCAGCTATCTTCTGGCGCAGGGACACCCAACCCAAGAACTACACTCATGCAGGGCCCCAGACTGTGATCCCTCCACCCATGGAACAGAGTCCCGTGGCTTCTCACAGCCTAACGTTCACCTGATGCAGCTTGCAGTGAATTCAGTCAAATTTCTGCACCTCTGTCTCTCTGAGCCTACTCCCCAGCCCTTTGGGGTGTCAGACACGGGACCCACAATTCAACTCAACAGGACCCATGCCCATGCACACATCACAGCCCAACATTTCTATTTCATATTTGTTCAATATAGTGCAAAAGAATCGTTATTTCAAAAGACTCTGATGGACATGATTAACCTTATTTTGAACTTAAAGTAAGAAAAAAAAACAAGCATAAGAGAGAGAGAGAGAGAATTTACATGAATTCATAATCTAGACTCTTATAAAAGCAAATATGTGTGTCACTATACATTTCATTACTTTTCTAATGTTAAATGTGTAAGTGGTTTTCAGTATCCTGATATTAAAAGTGAGGTCACATCATTAATCTTTGTCAGAAGTTTTATTATCTTCAATAGGATAATCAAAAGTAGCACACTAGGCCCAAGGTTTTTCCTAAGATATTTTATTTTCCCTTTATTGAAATGTACTTATTTCTCACATAAGATATCCTGATTTGTGTTTTGAGGTCTCTCTACAAGTCCTATCCTCCGAGTTTCTTCCTATCTTCTATCCCACCCAGATCTACTCCTCTGGTTTTCATTAGAAAAACAAAGAGGGTTTTTAGGGATAATAAGAAATGAGATATAATATAAATATAATAAGATAAAGCAAAACCACATCCATTAGAATTGGACAGACAAACAGAACGTATCCAGGTTAGTTTAACATCAACTTTACACAAGGTAGAGTTATCTGAAAAGAGGCTACATCAATTGAAAGAATGTCCCCTTAAGATAGAGGTGTAGGGCATTATATTAACTCCTGATTGATAGGTAAGAGTATAGCCCATTTTGGTGGTGGTATCACTGGTCCTAGGTTCTATAAAAAGCTGGCTGAATAAACCTTGATGCAAAAACCAGTAAGCAGCACTCCTCCATGGTCTCTGCATTAGCTTCTGTCTCCAAGTCCCTGCCCTGTTGAATTTATGCTGCTTAAGGATTGTTTTGATCTTGATGTTTCATTATAGCAGTAAATACCCAAGCTAGGATAGAAGCAAAAGAGTTCAACAAAAGGCACATAAGTCAGAGCCCCATTAAGCTCAGGAATCCCATTTAAAAAAAACTATAGTGGATGTTTTTGTTTTGTATTGTTTCTTTATTTATGTTTTATATTTTATTAATTTATATTTCAAATGTCATTCCCTCTCCCCAACTCCCCCCCCCCAAAAAAAAACCCTATCCCATCCACCCTCTTCCTTTTTACTTTTATGCCATTTTAATAACATGCAACTATTAAGGTTAGTTTTAGTTTGAGGAACTAGCAATACAAAGATAGAAATAGTCAAGTAACAAGCAAGACAATAAACACAAATAGTCAAAGAACAAGCAAGGCAATAAACAAACTTCCATGATCACTATTTCTAAGGGTTTATCAGAATGACCAAAATATCTGAGCCTACTTCCCTGTCCTAATCCAAAGTAATTTTCATATCTGAAGCCTACTTCTTTGTTCTAGCCTAAGATTTAGATTCCTGCCTGAAATTACTTTTTTGTTCTAGCCTAATGTCAGATTCCTGCCTGAAGCCCACTTCTTTGTCCTTGTCCAATGTCAGATTATTGCCAAGCAGCCCCAAAAGCTCACTGATTTTACCCATTTTTTATTTCATAAATAAGACTGAGTCTGTCTTAGGTTATTCTGACAAGAATGCCTTCCTTACCCATCAAGAAATATGCACTATCAAAAGCAATGCTCTTCTGTCTTATGTTGGTAAAGTTCTGTGCAGAATCTTACCTGTCCTTAGCTTGCCAGCCTGTTACATTAATGACTCTGTGTGGGGGTCTATTTTCAGATTCAAGACATGTACTTTGGCTTCCAACATGCTGATGTTGTTAAAGACAAGCTTTAACATGATGGGAAGAATAAAAGTATTCTCAGGACAAAAAGGGCTAGCATGATCAAGCTGTATATGTCATTCTTGAAGCTTGAACAAAATAGAAATACTGAACTTGGGCCATGGATAATTTTTTCAGCAGTATGTGGCACATCAAAGCTCAGCAGAGCAGCATTCTTTAAATTCATAAGTTCACTATGCAATGTTAAAACATCCAGAGAGGTGTTAGGATTATGCCAAATATACTGCAAATGTTGTTAAACTTTTTCCTAATTATAATGACTCTCTTTGTGAATTTTAGAAGTAACACAAATCCAGTGGTAATTGGCATGACACTTGAGATGGCTCCTTACTTTTAAACTCTGAATCTCCTTCCAGTAATTTGAATAGGATAAAGAGCATCAATTCATGTTGCAAACTCCTATCTAAACACTTTTGTATACTCAACACATTAGTAACTTTTTTTGCTAAGTGATTAACAAAAGTAGGTATCTTAACTTCTTGTGCCAAAGCAATTGCAGAAACAGAGTAAGAAAATACTCACAGGAGCACATAAAGAGACAAAGTGTGGAGCAGAGACTAGAGGAGGGACCAGTCGGAGACTGTCCCACCTGAAGATCCATCCCATGTGCAATTCCCAAATGCAAACACTGTAGTGGATGCCAGGAAGTGCAAGCTGACAGGAGCCTGATATAGCTGTCTCCTGAGAGGCTCTGCCAGAGCCTGACATATACAGAGGCAGATGCTTGCAGCTAAACATTGAAATTATATCGGTGTCCCTAATGGAGGAGTTAGAGAGCAGAGTTGAAGGAGCTTGCAGTTCCATGGGTAGATCAACAATATCAACCACACCAGAGCTCTCAGAGTCCAAACAGCCATCCTGGGAACACACATAAAGGAACACATGGCTCCAGCTATATGTGTTTTGGTGGATGGCCTTGTCAGCTATCAGTGGGAGACAAGGCCTTGGTCCCATAAAGGCTGGATACCCCAATGTGGGGGAATTTGAGGGCCGGGAGGCAGGAGTATGTGGATGTGTGTGGGCACACACTCATAGAAGTAGGAGGAGGGGGGATAAGATAAGGGGTTTCTGGGAGGGAAGGAATAAGGAAAGGGGATAACATCTGAAATGTAGATAAATAAATTTTCCAATAATAACAAAAACAGATAATGGAACTGGCTATTACAGTCAAACATTTGAGACATTTTTGTCTACAATTTAATATTACCCATATTACTGGGATTCCTTATAATCCTCAAGGTCAAGAGACTGTGGAAGAGGCCCATGGAACTGCAAAACAATATCTTCATAAAAAAGTAGGAGGAGGTATATCCCCATACACCACCAATTTATTTAAATCATGGTTTTTTATTTTAAATCTTGTAGTGGATGTTATAACATATACACAGATGACCTGATGCAGGCCCATGTAGGCTTTGTACATACTGCTTCAGTCTCTGTGTTTGCTATAAACATTGACCATATTGACTTAGAGGACCTTATTTTCTTGTTATCCTCCATCCCATGTGATTTTTACATTCTTTCCACCTTCTCTTCCCCAGGGTTCCCTGAGTTCTGACAGGTATTTTGGTGGAGACACTCCTTTTAGACTGAGTGTTTTAAGGTCTCTCTGTGCACATTGTCTGGCTTTAGGTCTCTGTATTTGTTCCCATCTGTTGTAAGAGGAAGCTTTTTGGATGCTGGCTTAACAAAACACTGATGTGTCAAACTGGCACAATGTTATTGGGAGTCTTCATTGCTCTTTGTTTGTTTATTTATTTATTTGTTTTAAAACAGTAGAATTTGACTTTATGATAGTTCCCTGTCAACCTAGTCTGTCTTTGGTCATACAAACAGTGTTAAGAATGAGTTGCATCTTGTTGAATGAGCTTTAAGTCAAATTAGGTGTTGGGTTACTCCCACAAGCTTTTGGTCACCATTGCAGTGACATATTCCACAGGCAGGACACCACTGTAGATCAAAAGGATTGAGGCTGGGTTTGTGTTAATGTTTTTCTTTTGGTAATGTAACTAGTACCATCCTGTATTAAAGACACTATAAATAGGGGTGAAGGCTCTATATAGGCACCAACTTGATTTATCCATGTTCAGTGAGTTACATAGGTAACTCACTTCAGCAGTAGGGCCTTAACTTCAGTTTATAAAGAGCAGTCTATATTCTTGGGCAACTTTTTGTGAAGTTTGGGGATTCCATGGGACCCCGTTAGCCAATAATTCAATTACATGTAATCCAATTTTAGGACTAGATATGTCATTTAGTGACAAGACATGGTTGGAGATTGTTTCCCCCATTATTGGCAAATTCAGTTAGATTGTCTTCATATGACCATAATCTAGGAAGCTTACAGTGTATTAGATTTTCATATTACCTCTCAAATGTCCCATACTCTTAGCTGTCTTTAACCATATTCCATCTTTCATCACTCTACCTTCTCTCCTCCTTAGTTCATCCTCCCATTCCAGCATCATTTATTCACCAATAACGATCTGTTCTACTTCTCTTTTCTAATGAGATTTATCTACATTATCTATTCCCTATTCTATACCTAATATCTGTTGTTTTATGAACTAACTGTAGCCTGGTTTTCACTGACTTAACAGTTGATATCCACATATAAATACAAACATAATGTATTTGTCTTTCTGGGTCTAAGATAACTCACCCAGGGAGGTTTATGTTTTTTTTTTTTCTGTTTCTATTTCTATCCATTTACCTAGAAACATCATGATTTCATTTCCTGTATCCATTCATCTGTTGATAGACATATATATTTTTGGCTTTGGCTATTGCAAGTAGAACAGCAATGAACATAGTTGAGTAAGGTTTCTGTGGTGTTATGAACACTTTGGGTATATACACAAGAGTGGTTCAGCTGGGTCTTGAGGTAAATTAATTCCCATCCTCCCGAGAAAGTGGGAAACTGATTTTTATAGTGTTGTACAAATTTATACTCACACCAGCAACTCATTAGTGTCCTCCTTATGCCACATGTCACCAGCATGAGCTGTCCCTTGTTTTATAAATGTTAGCCATTGTGACAGGTGTTAGATGAAATTTTAAAAACTTTAGTGTATCTAGTTTTACATTGTCTCTTTGATCCATTTAGGTGTATGGATTTATGTCTAGGTCTTCAACATGATTTATTGATTGATTTGTTTGTTTTATTGTGGGCATGCCAATTCCATGCTGTTTTGATAAGTATTGTTCTGTAAGGCAATTTGAAGTTGGGGATACTGAGGCCTGGAACTGTATTTTTATTGAGGAATGTCTTAGCCATCTTAGACTATTAGCTTTTAATTACATTATTAAATAAAATAAGATTTCCTCAATTGTAGCTATTCAAAATTGAACTTTCTCCACCACAGTAACATTGATATGTATTTCTTTCTGAAAATATTAAAGTAAAATAATTCTAAAACATTCTTCAGAATGTTAGCAGGGACTTACTTGATGCATTTACTTATGATGTAAGTAATCCTCTTCCTTTCCTTCCTCTCCTTTATTCTTCCCCATCTTATTCCACTTATTCCTTTCTTCATTACTTCATCTTTGCTCTCTCTCTTTATCTCTCTCCAATTTCTCTATATTTCTTCTTGTAACCGTACTTTGTGCAACATGTGTTATCAGAGAGATTTTCCTGTGAAACTAGCAAGAAGAGCACAAACAACACTAATCTTTTATGCAATCCTATTTTTAATATAAAAGATTACCAATATATTAATGAAACAGCAGCATGATAAAGTTTGCTCATGTGCCTGAAAAGGTAATCAATTCTCTTCACATATGATAGTTTTGTTCTAGAAAGTTATCACTGACACTGAACAAGTCAGGATGGGAACGAGACTGATAAAGAAAAAAAAAAGTGGTCTCAGTGTGCTGATAAAAATTATGGTCATAATAAGGAAATAAAGGGGGCTGTTCTTGTTCTATGCTTTATCCAAATGTCACTATATACAGAGAAAATTCCTAGTACTCATATTACTGGAATTCACTTTATATATGACATTGCTGACTTTTCCTAAGGGTATTGGTGCATTTTGTCATCTCAATCTAAAATTGTTCCTGTCTAAAGGAAATGCAGGGAGGGACAAAAATGGATCAGAAATTGACACAGTGGCATACCACAGAGCAGCCCAACTTGGTATTCATCCCATAGGTGGGCATCAATCCCAGATTCTATTGCTGATCTTATGCTTTTCTTTCAGACAGAAGTCTAGCATGACTGTCTTCTGAGAGGTTCTATCTGCAGCTGACTGGGACTGATAAAGATAGCCAAGCATTGAACTGAGTTCAGGGAACTCTATAGAAGAGTTAGGGGAAGAATTGAAGGATCTGAAGGAGATGACAACCCAGTAGGAAGACAAACATAGTCAACTACCATGGACCCATGGGAAATCCAGAAACTAAACCACCAATCAAAGAGCATACATAGGCTTGTCCAAGGTTCCTGGCTCATATGTAGCAGAGGATTGCCTTGTCTGGCCTCAGGGGGACTGGATGAGCCTAATCCTGTAGACACTTGATACTACAGGGTAGGAGGACACCAAGAAGGTGGGGCACTCTCTCAGAGGTAAAGGGGAGGAAATTTGGGGGAAGAAGAACTCAGCAATGGTGGACTGGGAGGGGGACAGCATTTGTGATATAAGTAAATAAAATAATTGCTTAATAATAAAAGAGGAAGTTTGGAAAATTAGGAAAATTGTCTAACAACAACAACAACAACAGCAAAAAATTCCAGTGAATTTATTGACAACATCCTACCAACCTTCTGTAGGTAGTCACTAAAATAAAACTCTAAATAGCCAAGCAGGGTCATCATTCTATAGACTTTAAATCACCTATTATGTTTGAAACAATATTGAAAGGAAGAATCTCTTAATCAGAAAGGCTGGCTTATTAACAGAGATGAAAGAAAAACTGAACCTGAGAAGTAAAGAGGATTTTCTAACAATAAAGAATTTGGAGTGAGTGAGCAGACAGATGAGCAGACAGTTCTGAGGAACTGGCTGTAAGGAAAAGAACAGTTCTAAAAAAATGCTGAATCTACTGAGGGGTGTGCAAGGAAGAAACTTAAGATCTGATAGTAGCAATCTGCTCACGAAGGCCTATGTAAATGTACTGGTATTCAGTTCATTATCATATGTTATTTGGCCAAGAAAATGAGTCAAGAAGGAATTTTTTTGCACCATCATGGTTGATCATTGTATAAGCATAAAAGTTATTTTAAAGACTGTGTGTGTGTGTGTGTGTGTGTGTGTGTGTGTGTGTGTGTGTGTGCGTGTGTGTGTGTGTGATATGTATAGAAGACAGGAGACAGTTTATAGGGGATGGTCCTTGCCTTCTTCCATCTTGGTAATGCAGGACACCTGTTGTTTCTTCTTTTATATTCTCTAGGCTAACTGGTCCTTGAGCTTTCTGGAGATTCCTTGGTTTCTTCTTTCTAACTCTCCTTAGGAATACTTGAGTTACAGATATATCCTCTACATCCAGCTTTATATGGGTTCTGGGACCTGAATACATGTCATTGGGTGGACACAGCAGGTGCTTTTAACAGGTGAGCCATCTTCCCAGCCTATATTTGATTATTTGATTCCTGTAATGTTAAATATTCATGACAAAAGAATCTGTGCTGCTGATGGGTTATCATTGTATTCCCAGACTCCAAAGGGTGACAAATCCTCAACACAAACTTCTGAGAAGTGAGTGGAAAAATGAAACACGAAATATTTTCATCTTAAATGCTCCTGTGCAAATTTTCATAAGACGCTACACACCGAATTTGTGCATCTAAGCATATAATGTGACTCCTAATCACATAATGGTCTTACTATTTCTCACATCTAACAACTCAAGGTGCAGCTAAAGATAGAATGCCATGGAAAACACTTAGACTAGTAGAGAACCCTAAACAGTGAATACAAACTTAGATGAAAAGAACAGTCTGAACTCAGAACTTAACCTCTGTATCATTGAATTTGGGCTACACTGCTTTTTGGTCCTCACAAGTCTGACTTCCAGCCACCCACCCAGGAAATCTTTGGATATGAGAATAAAAGACACATACACATTAGCTTATTTTTGAAATGCCTTGTCTAATTCAAAGTCTGGGCACTATTAAATCTTTTCCTGCTAACTCAGGCCCAGTCAGCGAACTGGCCAGTGACCACCCTCTCGAATTTTCACATGGAGGCTGGCCTTATCTACTGCAGTTCCTATGTCTATCTATCTGTCTCCCATTGCTTCATGCCAAACCTTTCTCTTCTCCCTTGTATCCTAGCCTGCACAACTCTAAGCGTCCCACCCCATCTCCCTTTGCCCAGCTATTGGCCGCTGCCATCTTTATTGATTAATCAAAAACCAATTGGGGACAAGGACCTTAAGCATTTGGATGAGCAGATTTCTGATTCAATCAAGGCATTAGAACCAATCTTCAGCAAACCTCTTTTCTCAACAGGCTTCACAATTGGTTTTTCATTAAACTTTTCACAGATACATCTCCTACAATCTATGCACCTCAACACTAGAGATTTCTTTCAGTTAGTTTGGTATTTGGTATAATAGAAGTACAAAAGAGCCCATGTAGTAAACTTAGTACACAGTTCTGCCTGTCATTCACTGCATTATGTGAAGTCCCACTTCTGGGTTGCTTTGTGTTAAAAATCCAAATTCCTGGCCCTCTCTCCTCAGTCCCTCATGGGCCCCTGCTTACTTTGCTCATTAGCTTCAGTTCTGCACAGATGGTGCTTATGGGCTGATGACTCCCATCACCGGCAGGCTACTCATAGCCAGAGGGTACAGCAAAACAAATTGTCTGTGCAGGTGGAATGTGGAAGAGAGGGTTGACTCAGAGGAAAGTCTCCTTTTATGGTGTCTTCTATCAAAATCATAGGCCCCATGGCTGACTTGGGAAGAACTCTAGTTTGTCATGCTAATATGAGAGAGAGATAATGATGCCCACATATATTTCCTTCTCGTTCTGTTTCTTTTCCTAAAACTCTCCAGCTGTTCGGAAGCTCAGCATTTTATATCCTACACTTGACCTTATAGAACTCTGCCATCTGCTACACAGGGTGTTTCAGCAAGCTAAAGAGGCATGTGATAACAAATTAACTGGCTGTGACATGTTTGGATAATCCTAATTCAAGTCAAAAGTTTCTTTCAGTGGCAATAATTTGTTATCTGTGAATTATTAGGCAAACACTCACCAGTTTTCGATGGCAAAAGTGTCTGGATACATTGCACTTCCCCCAAATTTCATTAGGTGTTCTTTACACTGCATTTTACAACTCAGTGAGTGAAGACAAGACCTCTGATTTAAAAGTGCGTCTGTACTTGACCATTTCAAAATAAGAAATTCATTCACATGGTTTTTCAATGAGATTAATTAACAGTAAAATATATTAATACTATTTCATGATGAAGTAGTTTAATCAAAAACAGGAAATGAAAAAAATAGATTGTAGAGATAAAGAAAACACAGCCTGGAATGAGTATTATAGAGTGACACCACATGAGCCCTGTTGCTCATTGAACTTTTGTGCCACAAAATCGTATTGCTAGTTCATTGCTAATATATTCTCGTGCTACTCTGCAAAGCATAGAAAGGCATATCATTTCTTTATCAATCTCTAAATCTATGGCTCATTCAACTATTAAAATGTAATACAGTAAAAAGATAATATAACT
>JANHMN010000007.1:39345031-39387157 GCA_030674055.1 Rhabdomys pumilio | reverse complement strand
GTGTGTGTGTGTGTGTGTGTGTGTGTGTGTGTTGTGGATGAGAATAACTGTGGACAACAGAAGAAGGCCTCACATCCCCTTCACATTTTATTTATATCTTGTATATGTTGATTATTTTTCAACAAGTAGTTATCTCTCCTTCATTTGAATGTGGATAGGATTCTTAACACCAAATTTAACTAAAAAGAGGTACAATCCAAACATGAATCTGGATAGGAAAGGTGTTTTTATCTGTGAAATGGAGAGAGTAAGTTGTAAATATATACTGAATTTCTGTCTTATCAAATTCAAGGAGAAAGAGCTAAGATTAGTATCTTTCTAAGCCTTTTTCATAGGAACAAAATAAAATGAAAAGTATGCTGTAGATTGAGAAGAAGCATTTGAGAAGGAAATAAAATCTAAAAAACACATCACACTCAGAATATAAGTGAAAATCTTAAAAATCAATAACAAATAAAATTTTAAAAAGAAGAAAAAGCTTAATTTAAAAAATAAGCAAAGATCTTAAATAGACCATCTTCCCCAAGAAACATATAAATGTCCAATGGATAAAGGAAAGATGCTCTGCATTAGTCATCAAAGAAATCCAACCAATAGCAAAGGAAACTCCCACCTCACACCTGATACCATGGGGTATACAAACCACAGGAGTAAAACATACTAAGAAGTGTGGAGAAGGAAGAATTCTGCATATTATTAATGGAAATGTTGATAACTGTATCCACTGTAGAAAGTAGATGGAGATGCCATGAACTTTTAACAATAGGACTAACATATAGTACACAATTGTTCTACTTGGCATTTGCTCAAAGGAATAGGTTCACCATCAAGTGGAAATATCGACCTTCCTTGGCTCATTGCAGTATTAAAAACAACAGCTAACATAAGAAAGCACATTAAGTCACTGTAAATGGATGCATAAACAGAGTTGAGATGTCATAAAGATTGTTTTTTTTAGATAACAAATGGATCCAGACCTTTGTGACAACTGGGATGGGGCTGAAGGACATTAAGCTAAATGAAATGAACAAGACACAGGAAAAAAAAGTATCTTTGATATTAAAACATTACAAACACAGAGAAATAATAAAATGATGCTTATTAGGGATAATGAGGGTAGAAAATGGAAGGGTTCAGTCAGTACATGGGTCAAAACAAATAAACTTTTGATTTTATAAGACAAGTAAGTCTGAATATCTAAAGTGCTACTAGTTCAAGTAATTCAATGCATAGTATGCTGAAATTTTCTAGCAACACCGATTAAAAGTGCTGTTAATTCCCTTACAACTATATATTTACATGCATATACATACATATATACACACACATATATAATACATGTATCACAATTGTTGGGCTGTGAGAGGCAGCTGAGTACCTGGTCGAACAGGCTTTGAATCCCGCAGACCCTCAGGGACAGTAGGAGTTTAGCCTCGCTCCTGAGCCCCTGGCTCCTTTAAAGGCCAGAAAGCCTCAAGACAGATCTCCACCTAATGAGATACCTAAAGGCAAGAGAGCATAGCCAATTAAGCATTCTTTCCCAGACCCTCCTCCTTGCAAAAGGCATTTAACCTCAGACCCACTCTGAGAATACCAAGGGTATAGCTTCATCCATTTTCCACCATGACAATAAATATCTTAAAACAATATCTTAAGACCATGGACTATCTCTCTTCTGTGCAGCCTGTCATAGGGAACTGTGGAGAAGGTCTTCACCTACAGAGCCTCAGTCTAATCTCCCACCGATGACCTCTTCAGCCATGGAGGCCACCAACTCAAGCCAGCAGAGAGGCCCAGCCATCACCGTAGGATGTAGCCGGAGCTTCTCCCTCTTCCCCATTTCGGCTGTGGGCCGATCCACTCTCAGTAGCTTCTGAGAGCCCAAGGGCCAGAGAACCAGTGAGTTCCTGGCTGCCTTGGTCCGGGGACCCCCGACTCAAGAGTTCCAGCCCCAACGGGACTACAAACTGTGTTGTCTCCAACCCTGGGAGTGGAGTCCTGCACTTATCACAGCCCTATGTTTGCCTGCCACTCTGCGCAAGAGAGAACTCAGTCAAATTCCAGCGCCTTTGCCTCTCTGAGCAGCAGTCCTAGTCCCTTGGGGCTGCAGATGTAGGACCCATATTTCAACCCAACAGGACCCACGCTCATGTGCAAGGCACAGCCCAACAATCACAATAAAAATCTAACATTTTTATAATGTATTCTATAATAGAAAAAAGAGCTCTGTGTGTGTGTGTGTGTGTGTGTGTGTGTGTGTGTGTGTGTGTTATCTGGAAGTACATTTGTTAATAGTTTAATGGGTTTGGCATAATTTTCAAGTTGGTCTGGGTCTTCATTTACGATATTACCATGGATAAGTACATTCTATTTCTCTTCTCTCAAGATACGTTCCTCTTCAGAAGGTAAAACTAACATTGTAAACTAACAGATACTCAGTTATACTGGATGACTTTATCATAAAATCTTTGTAGGTGGAGTTCTCTGCATATACAAATAAATACTTGTCCTTCTGAACCAAATGCTTGAATTACTTTTATCAAAAATGAAATACATTGACAGATACAGGCATATCATGAAAATACACACAGATACACACACACACACAGACACACTCACATACTGTTATGTCTTTATATGTGCTCCAATATTCTATTGTCTGTCCTATTATGCATTTTAGACCATCCAACTTGTTCTCAGCCAATGTTTTTCTGAGATCTAGTAAACATATTTTATGAAAAATGGAAGATTTACTCACAGCATGGCATTTATCTCAACCAGAATACCTGTACTAGGCAGCTAAGAAATCATCCTAAGTATTAGGCCTATAGGTGAGTACTCTACAGATGAATGGCATTCTTGCTCAACCATCTTTTTTTTCTTTTAAATATGGAAGGTTTCCCCATTCTACTAACAATAATCCAATTCCTACCCCAGAAGGTTTCAAATGAATAAGCTATATTTAACTAATCTAAGTTCTAATTAAATCCATCAAATCAAATGTTGATAATTCATTCTTTTTAATAGTTGCCATCCTAGGGATGTGTAATTTTAAATTCTGTATGTCTTAGGCTCCTCACAAGTCACCAAGACTGGTTGAACTTTCTCACCTCTTCTCCTGAACCATATGGGGACCTTCTAAAGATATACTTGCATACTTCTAGAGTCTGAGTATTTACAGGGTGAGATAACCTGTCTTTCTCTTCTACATCAGTTTTTCTTTTTGAGAGAGAGAGAGAAATAACTTGTATGAAATGACAAACATGCTATAGCTAAGACAGTGTTGTTCTACTAAACTGTCAAAGATGATTGAAACTTGCAACCCCAAAAGGTGGCAAATAATGACAATTATCCTTTATTACAAGTCACTGCAAAGCAGTTATCTCAGAGGCTAAGCTAAGATGTGATTATTTGTAGCCCTAAGAAGCCATGTCTCTTTCCAATGAATATTTTATGTTTTAGAGTCTTACTTTTGACTGCATTTTCCCTATGAGTAAATGATTACATGGGAGATTTTTAACATTTTTCTGAATATTTTCCTAACTGCCAGCTTTTCTGCCACCAATCCTCAGCATGGTGTCATTCCAGACATTTCTATTATAAGTCACATCTAGCATATATTTATTATAGATGAGTCTAAAACTGAAATATGGCTATGTAAGTTAGAAGTATCTCAAACTAGCTGGCAAGAAAAATTTAAAATTGTACCAGCATAAATTGAGTTCAAGATTCAAGACCAGGGAGGGTCCATTATTTATTAGCACTGGAGTTTTGTATCAAATTAGCACTGAAGCAAAAATGCATCTTGTAATAGATTAGGCCCATTGTGTTCATGGGGTAGTTTTATAAATATAAAAAAGTCTCAAATTTTCTAGTTCAGTTGAAAAATGAGAATAATGAACTCAAAGTCACCAGCTGAATATTTATATATCTTCAAAGAAGTTCACCCTTCTAACCCATATCATATATGTGAGGCTAATTCATTACAGAATTGAATTTTGATGTAGAGGTTTTGGATTGAAATTTGAGGTAGAGGTACTTTCCTGGTAATATTATAAAAATGCCTTGACCAAGACAAGTATAAAAGGAAGATTGTATTTGAGCTTGTGGTTATAGTGTGGAAAGAGTACATTATAGTAAGGTGACAGAGAATCAGGTAAGCGTAGTCACCTATCACAAAGCTGAAAAATCATATCTCCAACCACCATCATAAGGTGGACAGAAAACTGAGAGCACAGTAAGGATTTAAACTATCAAAACCTATCTTCAAGTTTAAGTGATTTAATTACTATATCAGGTCTGTATTTCACCATAACCTTTCCTACCATGCTACCTTTGAACCTTTGGAGGACATGTGATTACGTCACAAGGTGGTGTTTTTCAAATGGCATAATTTCTTTTATAAAAGAGGTTCCAGAGAATCCCCTGATCTCCATGGCTACTCTGAGAATATGACTTCTGGGAATCACGTAGCACTCTCTCCTCAGGTAGAGAATCTGTTGATGTCCTGATTTTGGATTTCTACATATCCAGACTGAGAAATAAATTCACATTATTTTGTAAGTTGCAAAATTTATGGTATTTTTTTTTATTTCAGAAAATAAACAAGGAAATTAGTTTCTTCTCAAGTCTAAGCAAAACTGTTATAAAGGACCCCTTTTGTGGAAATGGTGGAGAAATAGCACTTATACGATATTACATGTAATATTGAACCATTTGCTTAAGATCTATGGTGATTACTTTTTAAGAACGTCATCAGCTAGACTCATCTGACATCCTTCCTAATTTTCTATGTCAAATCTTTTAGGTAAGATCAACCTTTACCCTTCCTGTCACATTTCCCACCTTGTGAAAATAAATCTTGTAAAGAAAGCCAAGTCTAGGAACTACTGCAATGCAGTTCAGAAGGACTGCAAGTAAAACAGTAGCTGGATCAAATACGTAGGAGAAAGTAACATTTGGACTCCTAAAAGGCGTTTTAAGTTTAGTAAGACCCTTCATTTTCTCTTTTACTCAACAAATATAAATCTTAAAAAATTAACCTCACACTGAGATCCAAGTTACATAAACACAGAGAGAGAGATTGTGGGTTATTTATGGAAGTTTTCCTAAGGTAAAAGCAAGTTTTGCTGTAGAACAGCTGAGTTAGTGATGTTATAACTTAGATTAACTGAATTTCATTTCCTTCTTGTATCTGCACCAGATTTGAAACTGCAGTAGCTATTCCAGATGAAGAACAAGAAATTTTCCTACCTGTATAGAAGATGAATCCTTTTTTAATTGACTCTTTGATCAGAATAAAGATTTATAGGAAAAAATGCAATATGCCCCTGATAAGAAATTAAGGATGATGAATTATTGAGCCATTAGCGTCACAATTCTAGGAAGCATATGTTTCAAGACAAAGTAACCTTTATTGAAACAAGATAATTTAAGAAGTTAACTTCTTGTCTGAATTTGAATCTGTTTGCAAACTACTTCTAAAAACTTCCTTAACAAAATCTGAATCTCACATTGTTATAATCACAATGTAGAACAGGTTCTTCTTGTCTCTATTAGGCACTTGACAAAAACACAAAGTGGCCTATAAAGTGCTGTAAAAGCAAGGAGGATGCTGTTTACATTTTCCATAAAGGTCTCTGCTCACTGTGCATGCTAAGTGGATGCTATATCTGAGTCATGAAAATGACTCTCTAATGAGTACTAGCAAATTCCCAGAGTAAAACCCTGTCTTTATAACCAGTGTCAAAAATCTACCTTCCTGCCTTCTTATCAAAATGACTCCCAGCTGCCTACCCATAACTCTATCATCCACAAAACAGGTGCTCTGCGGCATTGATTAAATTTCTTTGTGATCTTTGTTGAAATGAAATAGTCCATCAAAGAGTGGATTACTCGTATCCATATTTCCAGCTCAGTTACCATAATGAAAAAGTGTTTTGTGTTTTAATGAGGTGGGGAACACTTCAAAAATGCCATCATCAAGGATCTGAGTATTCATTATATTATTCCTGAATACAGCCTCAACTTTTCCCCATTTGATTTTTATTCTACTTACATTATGAAAGCAGACTTAGTTGCCTTATGCTTTGCACCTTAACTTATTAAGCTAGCCAGGATAAGATACCAGGAGAAATTCTGGCTGGTCCCAAGTTAATTTCTAGGGCATAAAATCATATGCATCTTCATAGTTATCTATTTCTGTTTTCTAGTTACTACTCTTTCAAAGACAATGGTGATAGATCTTCTTAAAAATAGTTTTAGCATTGCACAGTGGTATCAGTACACTATATTTGGATTCCCCTACTACCATCCACAAATGCTTTTACATATTTACTATTTATTAATTTTCTTGTTTGTTCATTTATATGTATGGTGTATGCATGTGTGAGGACATGTATTTGTCAGAGCATGCATATGGAGTCCAGATGATAAACTGTTAGCATAAATTCTCTTCTTTCTCCATGTTAGTTCTGGGAATAAAAACTTACATTATCAGGTTTGGCCTTGGGCATCTTTATCTAATGGGCTATCTCACCAGCCTTGATGAACATTTTTGACAAGGGCATTTCTTTATTTAATCTTCCCACACTCCCATGGCAATTTTTAACTTATCTAATGGATTAGCCTCATAAGCACTTTAACGTAACACTAGTTGTCTTATCTTAGAAAGCAAAAGAAACACACACAAAAAAAATATATTGTCACATTTTTTAGGAGACATTAAAAAATGTCTATTTATACTATACAGGACATCCATAAACCAAAGAAACAATTTCATCCATGTCCAAGTTGATGAAGCAGTGCTTATTCAGAGGCCACTTCCAGAAGTATTTGTGAATCAAAGGCCGGTAGATCGCCAAGAAGTCCCATTCAGCACAGGTAATGATGAAGCTGCATCAGTGAATTATCAGTAAAATCAACTTTCTACCACTTAAACACTCTCACACGTCCCAACTGGGATCCCATGATAAAGGCTAGAAAGAGCTCCTGCTTCTAACAGGAAACATTAAAAGCCAAATAATATTGTTATATATGTATCTATCCCTTTATATCTATATTTTTTTCTAATTATTCCATTGTCATGGCTGTAAGGAGACATATTCTATATAGCTCATCATGTAATTCTGCTTAAAGATGATATGACAATTATGTCCAGAAGGTCAAACCTGGAACAAGTAGGTCTATCAAATCAAATCAAATCAAATCAAATCAAATCAAATCAAGTCAAGTCAAGTCAAATCAAATAAAAAATATCATTGCTTTTCAAATCTGTTTCACAAACTACAGCACCCTCTCTCTTTTTTATATCATTGGACAACTGGAAAGAATTGCATCTCTTTGCAACTCTGTTTCTCATCACCATTTTCTTTAGAACCAGTGCCAAATATGTTTGAGCTCCAGAACTTCGCTGGGGCTGCTTTGTCAAGGTCATCATGACTTCTATATTGTAAACTCTAAAGATCAATGTCATAATTTACCTGAACCAGCCAGCATCACTAGTGGGTCAACTTCTCTCTTATTCTTTCCTCACTTTGTTCTTTGAGAGTACCACCCCCCACACACTATTTTTAGCAT
Source organism: Rhabdomys pumilio (assembly GCA_030674055.1). NCBI lineage: Eukaryota > Metazoa > Chordata > Mammalia > Rodentia > Muridae > Rhabdomys > Rhabdomys pumilio. The sequence continues at coordinate 39,379,579 of JANHMN010000007.1, read as the reverse complement.
TTCTATCTCGTTTCTATCTCCACTAGTTTCCTATTTTCTGTTCCATAACTCAATCACTTAAAACAAAAATATGTCAAGGGTATAATTCTTTGTTTCTAATTTTTCTCTTACCTATCTTTGGCTCTCTTTTGATAATATTATGTATTCACATACATTATATGATATGTGTGTATGAATATATATGTCCAAAAGTAAATCTTCTAATATATTGTGCTTGCTCTACTTTCAAAGGCTACTCACAATAAATTAACATGTTAAGACTTGAATACTTATTGGCTTAAATTGTTCCTACTTTCATATTAGCATTATGAGAGAATTTTAATCCACTTTTTCCATTTCTAGTCTTATAGAGTATAATTTATTCTTTTTTCCATTTTATTGGTTATTTTATTTATTTACACTTCAAATGTTATGTCCCCTTCCCAGTTTCCCCTTCACAAACCTCCTATCTCTTCCCTCCTTACCCCTGCTTCTATGAAGGTATTCCCCCACAACCCACCCACCTTACCTCCGTAGCATCCCCTCATGCTGTTGCATTAAGCCTTCACAGGACCAAGGCTCTCCCCTCCCACTGATGCCAGATAATGCAGTTCTCTGCCACATATGCAGCTGGAGCTGTGGGTCCCTCCATGTTTACCCTTTGTTTAATGGTTTAGTCCCTGGGAGCTCTGGGGCATCTGGTTGGTTGATATTGCTGTTCTCTTTATGGGAAGCTCCTTCAGCTCCTTCAGTCCTTCCCCTATCTCTCCATTAGGGTCCCCATATTCAGTCTTATAATTAACTGAGAACATCTGCAACTGTATTGGTTAGGTTCTGGCAGAGCCTGTCAGGGAACATCTATACCAGGTTCCTGTCAGCAAGTGCCTCTTGGCATTATCAAAAGTGTCTAGGCTTGGTGTCTGCAGAGGGTATGAATCCCTAAGTGGGGCAGTCTTTGGGTGGTCTTTCTTTCAGTCTGTACTCCACTCTTTCTCCTTGCATTTCCTTTAAACAGGAGCAATTTCTGGATTAATATTTTTGAGATGGGTGAGTGGCCCCATCTCTTAACCAGTGGCTGTTTCTAATCTCTGGATATGCTCTCTACAGGTTCTCTCTTTCTTTTGTTGGAGAAAACTTCCCTAACCTAAAGGCATAATTTATTCATAATAAGACAAAATTAGGATAATTTTAGCTCTCTATTCCAAGTCCAGTAATAAGTATTGTTGACAATTCCTACTGTTGAAGAATTAATCATAGTAAAATATAATGGATTTAATGAAAAATTATCAAATGTCTCCTTTTGGTCTGTGTTGACTGGCCTTGGTTGAATAGTTATGAGTAGGTATGCTAATTTGAATGAGATTGGTCTCCATAGACTGATATACTTTAATAACTGGTTACTAATTAATTAACTATTTGGAAAGAATTAGAAAATGTGGTCGTGTTGGAAGAGGAGTATCACTGGAATTGGGCTTTGAGGTGTTAAAATCCTATGAAGTCCTGCTTTATTCTTTCTTTCTGCCTCCTGCTTATGGATAAGCTGCAAGTACTCAGCTACTGCTCAATGTCACGTTTCCTGTTTGGTGCCATGCTTTCTGCCATGATTATTATGATTTCTAACCCTTTGGAATTGTGAGATTTCTTTTATAAGTTACCTGGGTCATGCTGTTTTGTCATGGCAATGAAAAAGTACAGGTAATGATAGGTATTAGAGTCATTTGAAGAGTTGATTTGTTTGAATGTCAATGACAAATATATCATGTGGTCTGTGGTAAGTGTTGCATATGATTGAGTTCTCGATTGACTGTCAATGACGTGCATGTTTTTGTTTCTTTTACATTTGGATTTGGTTTGTTGAGTTTTGGTCTACTGCTATATATAGTAATGCTAATTCTATACAGGAACTTGTAGGCCTACGAGTGACTTCTCATGGTTAGAAGCTTTTGCTGTGAAAATCTTGTTCTTTGAGTTAAAATTATTGGTCAAATAAAAATGGCTACAGCCAGTTAATTAGAAGTAGGTGGGTTTGGATTGATATGGCTGGAGGAAAAAGATGGGAAGGGGAGTAGGAAGAAGAGGAGAAAGGGAGGCAGCCACCATGATGAGACATGGACCATGAACACATGTCCAGGAGAAACAGCAAATAACTAAGTAACACTGGTGGGGAGGTAGCCAGGCCAGCAGTTAGAAGAGTAGATTAGCTGTCATGCCCCTGTATTTGTCAAAGCCAAATAATGTAACCATAATCTGAGCCTCCTTTATTGTAAGCTAATCAAGGATGAGCTTAAATTGGTTGTATTGGATTTGTTCCTCAGAAAATGATGTGTGGATTTTCAAAAATACATTAAACTAACACAAAAACTAAAACATGAGTCCTAAAGCTGCTTCAGTGCCACTTCTGCTGTGTGCTGTCCATTATAGCAGCTGCGAAACTTGCCAACACTGGAAGAAACAAGAGGTCTCTCTCCTTTCAGCAGGAATGTTATCATGGTCAAATGACTGTGCTTCATCTGCCATAGCTTTGATGTCACCATGTTTGCAAAACATCATGGTGTTTTTCAAATTTTACAAAGAGATTATAAGAATTCTAGCCATTCATCTTGTCTCATTTCCCATTCCGTTTTTTTTTTATTATATCCTTCCTCTTTAAAAAGGCATATTTGTCATTTTGTCTATCTAGAATTTTTCCCCAACATGTAATTTTATACATCTAGGTAGTTTGATGTTTCTTTTAATCTTAGTTCACATGTATCCTTTTTATATTTTTATTAAAATTTGCAATTAAAATAAAATTATATCACCCTTTTTTTCCTTTGTCCTCTCTCCCATGTCTCACCTCACTTTCTTTCAAATTCATGACTCATTTATTACTATTATTATTATTTATTATTATTATTGTGTTGCACATTTATATGTGAATATATAAATAATACCCACTGAGTTAATTTAGTGTGGCTGATGTGCATGTTATTTCAGAGATGACCACGATGTGTTTGATAAAACTACCATACTAAAATAGATACATTTGTTTTCTAATTATCAACAGAGAGAAAGAACCAAAAATAGACATTTTTTACTATTTATATACTATGTCATTTGTAGGATATTATCTTTAGAATGTTTTAAGCAGTCCATAATATAAAATTTCAATGGAAAATTCATGCTACATTTGCTTACTTTTCTATGGCAGTCCCATTTTGTTTAACTGAAACAATTTAGGATTTTCCCATTTGATTCACTTTGATTACACTGCAAAATCATCATGGAAGTTCTCATTGCTCAAATATTGATTATATTCATGGAATCACTAAAGGTACATCAAGAATTAAGAAGGTTTTTGATAATGGCTTACTATTAACAAATATACACATGGAATCTCATTAGGAAACAAATGTGTCAGTAGTAAGCAATAAATTCATTTGCAAATACCACTTTGGGATTTAAATGTCCTAGATAATTAATGTGATTGTAAAATTTTAAGTTCTGTAATTCCATTCCCTGGTATTTATGTAAACCTTTACTTAGCATTTACATGCAAACATACTTAAATTGGGAAAAATTCAGTAATCACTTAAATCTAGATGTTTCTTTTAAATTTTTGCTTCACTAAACATTTGGCTCAATATTTTGTTTAGCCAATTATATTTCTTTCTGGAAATAGATCAAATAACTATATATATATATATATATATATATATATATATATATATATATATATACTATTGAATGTCCAATGTGTTCTCTTCATGTTGGACAGCAGTCATTATGAAAAGGTATCCCAAATTTACCAAGATTGGTGATAATTTTTCAGTTACTCTTTCTATATACTGTGATTTGAAACATTCCATTAGTTAAATACTGATGGTTCCATAGCAATACAGAAGAAACAATGAAGTTCTGGGGTTCTTGAAAGCTAACTCTGGACAGAAGGCACTGACTAAATATAGAGATGTTATTATTATTAGAAACAGCACATTATTTTTTTTAATGTGTATCAATCTATTCATTACAGGGCAACTCTAAAAGCTACCATCTTTGCTTTCCTCAAAGGATATTATTTGGGAGCACACTGTTCTTTTTTAATATATAAAAGAACATTTTAATTTGTTATATAGTTTCAGAGGGTTACAGTTCATGATAGACCAGCAAAGAAACAGTTGAGAGCTCACATCTTGATCCATAACCACAAGGCAGAAAGAGGACACTGGGAATCAAATGATTCTTTTGGAACATTGAAACCTCCACTAGTGACATAGCTCTTCTAACAAGGCTACTCCTCTTAATCCTCCCTAAATAGTTTCACCAACAAAAAACCAACTATTCAAATATATGAGCCCGTGGGGTCATTCTCATTCTGAAACCCACAGGACCCAACTTAAGTTACCGGGCTTGGAGTACGTATCATTACCCACTGAACCACCTGGTTGGCTCACCTTTTTGTGCCTAAATCCTTATAAAATATATTCTCAATATGTGTTTGTTAAATAAAATATATTTAAAATGTTTATTTTGTGTATGCATGTGTCTGTCTGTCTGTCTGTCTATCTGTCTGTCTGTCTGTGTACCATGTGTATACAGCGTCTAGAGAGAGCAGAAGAGGGCTTAGAAACACCTTGGTGTTGGAGTTACACGAGATTATAAGCTGTTATGTGGAAACTGGGTGTGAAGGACCAAACCCAAGTCTTTTGCAAGACCAGTAAGAGCTCTTACACTGAGCTTTTGTTCCAGCCCCTAAATAAAATAATTTATCATCCCTTATATGCTGTAGTTTAAGTGAATATTCCTAACTGAGGGATTAACATAAAAAGAACAGACAAATGTAACTTGCAGTCCTGTTAACTAGTCTAGTAAGACTGTAGTGGGTTTCACGTTTCTTTCAGAAAAAAAAATTTAACTTTGCTTTCCAGTTATTTTCACTAGTATGAAGCTCAAAATTGTTACATTTCACTAGGTTTGGACTAGGCTAAGGGCTCTAATAAGTTAGTTTCATCTTATGGACTGTGTTTATCATGGTTCCCTAGAAAAGCAAGACAGTGGAATAGACATGGAAGATTAGATGATGTTATAGTGTAATGAGATAAGATGTGTTTGAATACTTGGTCTCCAGTTGGTTGAGAAACCTAGGAAGTAGAACCTAGTTACTTGACATAGTCTACAAATGACCAGCTCTGGAGGGTTATGGGAGGGTTCCTTGCAGTTCCCGTGTAACCTTCCTTGTGTCCTGGTTGGCTGCCATCATGTGACCAACCATCTACAGCCATTAAGTCCATGGACAGGAATTAGGCCTGCAGCTGTATTTGACTTACCAGCAGGGACTAAGAGTTCCTGAAACCATGGGAGCAGAAAAACTCTTTCCTACTTGAAACAGCATTGGCCGGGAATTTGTCAAAGTGAAGATAAAGAAAACTAATAGAAACAGATATGTAAAAGAGAATTTGCTAGGAGGGTTGCCTGGTAACATTGTGGAGTCTGAGATCTCCCATGAGGATCTACCTAGAAGCTAGGGAAGTTGTTAAGGGGGCTCAATACAAGGAGGAAGCCAACAAAATCAGGGAAACAAATCATGTATGTGTCAATCTCTACCCAAAGTGAGAATGATATTTTTTTCTCTGCATTTTTGTTTCATTCACATCCAGGGTCAACTTAGTGATGACTAGAGACACTAAATGAGGAACTATGGGCTTCATATATGCCATTGATTTAAATATCAGTCTCTAGAAAGACCTGCATAGATACACCATACTATGAATATTCCTCTATAGGTCAAAGACACACCAGAAATTAACTGTAATGTGGTAGTACTTTCAATTGCTGCCATATTTTTTTAAATGGGGGTGGAAATAAATGTAGAAAAGATTAGACCCTTGCACATTTAAAGTTAAGTGTGGTGGCACATTATTAATCTCAGAATTTGAGACATTGAGGCAGGGGGACCATAAGTTTGAGGGGAGTACTTTGGGCCATAATTGATCTCTCACTCATGACCTGTCTACATAGAAGCATTTGTGCATGTATATATGCACATCTATGTCTTCATTTGCTATGCATTTAGTTATATCAGAGTCACTTCTAATGTCTAGTTAGAGCACAGAACAGTGGGTAGTTATTTCTATTCCCAAGAAAGACAGAATTCAAATTAGCCTTCAAAATTAGAATTTCCTTGAACTTAAGAAGGATCAAAAACATAAGAAAATCTATCTGCCAAAAAGAAAAAAGTGAAAAAGATAGGGCAGGAGAAGCAGAGGTGTGAATTAAGGGGAAGAGAAGAATGTCCCATTTTTCAGGTGAGGAGATCAGAACAAGGGGAACAGCCCCTGTACATCAGGATGAAGAATATAAGCCCATCTTCAACCCAGATCATTAGAGATTCTCCTAGAAGAAGAACTGGAAAAAAAAAAGCATGTTCAAAGACTTGGCACACACCCTTTCTTAAGATGGACAGTAAATCTTGAATGAGAGAAACATTCCCATCTGTCACTCAAAAATGAGGTAAGTACAAATCACAGCAGTAAACCGCTGTGGTTGTGTTGTTCACTTTTACATCATGAAGAAAGCTAACACAATGAGACCCACATATCTCTTCTTGCCTTCATACTTTTTAAACACTGATCAGCTCTTTACATGGTGAAGGAATTGGACTTGGTGTGGATATGATATATCACTGTCTGACTTGGTCTTGCCTCTTCTCTCAGCTGCTTTCATAGTGATAACCACTTTCTTTTCATGTGCTAGCTGCGTTGGTATCATTCTTCTGAGTCCCCTCTTCATACTCCTTATCATTATCCTTCTTCTTTGACTATAAGTGCAACATATCTTTATATCTTTTTTTTTCACCTACATATCCCAGAAAACTCTATCTTTATTTCTACAAGTCTTAATCTCTGAGTTGGATTTCAAATAAGCTCATAAGCCTCCTTAAACAACTCTTACTGCAATTTGCTGTAAACACTATACTGTGTATTTAATTATTTTGTCCCTATGTTTTATAAACACAAATACAAGCCTCAAAAAGAGTAGGAATATATGAATTTGTTAATTACTTATATCTCTAATGAGTAGTTAAAAACTACTAAATCAACATTGTAAGTATTTAATAAATAGCATGAAGTAGAAATCTTTGAATGAATAATGGTCTTTTATTTTACATTATTATATGGAAGTTACATTTTTAATTTAAAAAGGAAGTGTCAAAGAGAAAAAACTACATAACAATGGGCAAAGAATATCATTAGAAAGCACATATTCATTCTCTTAAGGCTAACTGGAGGTCATGTTAAAGTCTATAAAGGAGAATAACCTACAATATAGCATCAGATAACCATATAAAGTAACAAGGACAAGAATCACACACATGCATATACAAATACACACAGTATCATTTCATCATTTTACTTCAAAAAGAGTAAACATTTTTATTCTATAAATCAACAAAAAATGGCACTGGAGGAAGTTTAGTGACTGCCTCCAATGACTGGATTTTCTGAAGCACTTAGCTCTGCACCTTGCTAATTTTGCCTCCATGTCTTCTTCCTTTTTTTTTCTTTGAAATTACTTCCTTGGCAATTTATTCTCAATGTTTTCTCAAAGAGCCTTTGTTTTCCCAGGGCTCTGCCTTTGTTCTCTCTTTCCATATTTTCTACTTTATCTATCTGTCCTTTTGTGTTATCTCAGCTTTAATCACTAAAAGTGAATAATAACACATAGCTGATAATATTCCTTTCTTTTCATTTAGCCTTTAATATTCCACACATTCTCTTGAAAACATCCACCGAGTGTCTATTGTGAGCTAATGAGTTACCTAAAGCTGACAACCTGTAGCAAATCTGAGAAATATTTGCATCCTTATTACATTTGCAGAATTCAAAAGAGACTTTACACTAATAAATGCAATTATATCGATTCAATAAGGCAGATTGGTTTGAATAATGAAGAAAATACACTATCTTGTGATACAAGAAAACATTGGAGACATAACCAAGATGGGGTCAGAGATAAATTTTCTGCATAGAAGACAGCAACTTCCAGTTGACAGCTTATGGAAGCTTGCCCGAGAACAGGTTTACACGTGTGATAGTTTGAGCAAATGAAATGTGGCTATAAAGCATTAAAGAAGTTCTCTGGTTGGAGTGTGACTAGGAAACTAAAGACTGAGGAGACAAACTAAAAGGCAATTTCCAAATATTTACATATTGGATAATACAGTAACTGGAGCTTCTGAGACAACTGATGGAAGAGCTAGGCTGATCCACATGTAGGGAGGTGACTAACCATCTTCCAAGAGCCATTTGGATATCCATAAAGACAATGAAGGTCTATACACAATGCATGAAGATTTACATAGGTGTACTTAACTGTCTATAGCTGCCTTCTTGGTACATCACAGGGTTTACTACTTGTACAGACTGAATAGTCCATGAAGTCATGTTTACTGTCTTGGTTTAGATTTGTTTGGCTTTTTAGAAAAGAGTTCCATTACCTTTGATAGAAACTGTACTTTCTGCATTTTCTCAGAAGATTACCATATAATATGACACTCTCCTCTGTTTTTTTGTGTCTCTGTCTCTGTTTCTTTTTCAATCTTTCTGACTTTCTCACTGCTTCTCTCTGTCTCTCTGTCTGTCTTTCTTTCTCTCTTTCTGTCTCTGTCTCCGTCTCCCTCTCCCTCCCCCCTCTCTCACACTCAGGTGTGTGTGTGTGTGTGTGTGTGTGTGTGTGTGTGTGTGTGTGTGTTTGTTGATTTTCTTTTGGAACCCTTAATATAATAATGTTTTTATAACAGAACCTCAGTATCACTGTGCTAAGAAAACATTTCTGTGTGCTTCTTTGACACCATAGCTCAGAATTTCTCCTGGACTTTGCAATGTACTCTGATATACAGTTTCAATTATTATACATCATCTTCTAACATTCTGAATATTTTGAGGGCAGGTTCAGGGTCTTACTTCTGGACATATCACATGTTTTTCAATACATCTGATACACAAATTATTGGGCTGGGAAAGTGAAGACATTCATGTTGACCAGGTTAGAGAGTCAACACTTGAAATATAGATTTTCCTCTTTTTGGTACATTAAAATTTAATTGTAATTTAGCATTATTTTGCAGTCCCAGGTCTTGTTGAGATTATTTCATAGCAGTTCATTTCAGAGAGCAAAAGAGACAACCGACTATATTAACACAAATGGCCAAGACAATTTTCAAATGAGACATTTGTATTTGCTAGCTCCATGAATTAAATCATTTAGGTATTTTGCATTTCTATAAAATGCTAATATGTCCACTAATGTAACCCAGCAGTTTTCCCCTAGACATGGAATTAAAGTCCATTTATATCACAGCTACAATTTATCAGGAGTTTACTGGCCCTGAAGGGCATCAGAATTTAGCACCAACAGAATATAGAGAGACTAAATGGCTCACTGAAGAGAATTGCCTAAATAAAATTTCCAAAACAAAGTATTTCTAGAAAGAATTGCCATAACACACAAATAGTATTCCATTAGAAGGTGTTTTTCAAGATAGAATTCTAGAAATAAGTGGATGTTTAAGAAGTGATTTTTTTCCCCATTGATTTAAAAAATAGTAAGACAGAACTATTACCACTGACCAATGTGAAAAAAAAATCATTTTCATATTTGTTAGAACATAATTGTTTTGGTAATATCAATAAGGTGTGAAGGATTTTCTTATAAAAAGATTAGAAAATACTTGTATGTAAAACATACAGGTTGTACATATCTCTCACTACACACCCCACATACTGTCAGAAAACAGAATAAGCTTCTTTAGTTGTCCATACTCTATAACCTTGGAGTTTAAAAGTTCATCTATTCAAACGATACAAGAGATGCTAAATACTGAACTCAGCTATTGTTTTCTTTTAAAATCTTTCTTTAACATAGTATTTGGGAGACCACATAATAGAACTTTTAGGACAAAGAAGATAACCAAAATATCTCCAAGGTAAATTATTTTAAAAAGCATACCTATTACAGGAAGCCACAATTGATCACTATGCAGAGAATAATCGACCATGGGGTTCTCAGTACCAATCAATATATTTATTACAGTATTCCTACACCTAAAGGTCAGAGAGCTTCATGGGAGACAGTGTACAGAAACTGGTAGAGCCAGAGGATCAGAACATGGTATTTCTACTGTGAGACAGCATTTACTACATATAGCAGGGAAGCTGTACCCAGGAAATTTCAACAATATGGTTTCCTAAAAGAGAACTTAAACATGACAACACCAATTAGCATGCCATGGGGTTGTAGAATTCTCCCAAGGGCTCACCCATCAAAAACAGCTATGGGAAATTGATGGTTTCTAAGGAAGGGAGAATCAGTCTTCTCCAAAGTTGTAGTCCCTAATAGGTCATCCACAAATACACATGAAAAACATTAAATAATTATAGCAGGTTGTACACACACACACACACACACACACACACACACACACACACTTTTTTATAGAAGGAGTAAAAGAGACATCGGAAGCCTTAGAGCAGAGAAATCAAAAATCATGTAAATATGTAATCATATATGGAATTCTGAAAAAACTTTAATAAGTGCATGTAGCCATATTTATAATAAATGTATACATGTTTTAGACAAATGTGTTGGGCCGTAGAAGGGTATCCTGGTTCTTGGGTTGTGGGTTCAGCCATGTACCCAGTACCCAGGCTCCTGATACTAGGTCTAATCTCCATTCAACCTGCACCCTTCAGTCACACTAGGCACAGGTAGAGGGCACGAACAGACCTCAGGCCCTAGAGAGATTTATATACTAATGAGGTACCTGAAGGCCAGAGAGTGGAGTCAAATAAGCATTCTTCCCCAGCCCCTCCCCCTTCTTTCCCTTCCTATTTAACTCAGGTCTGCCCTGGGTTTTTCGGGGGGTGCATCCAGATCCATCTACCATCCATCATGCCAATAAATCTGTTTTGGAAACCCAAGGACTTTCTCGTGTGTTGAGGCCACACTGTGAGGAGCAGTGGAGAGTCCTTTAGTGAGCAGCCGAGCCTAACATCTAGCTGGAGGAACCCAGGGCATTCCCAGCCAACTACCCACAGCATGGTGTGGGGAACTCTGTGGTTTCCCAGCCTTTTTACCTGAGAGCTTACTTTATGTACACTGCTCCTGCTGTTGTAGGGGCAGGTCACAGAAGCAAGTCATAGTGGTAATGCCGACTCTCCTTGTTATCTTGCTGAAAATAATGCCCACATAGTAAGGACTGGTGGGCAGGAGGCTTTCAAACTTTGTTGTTACTAGATAATTGTGAGTAGCTATGGTTCTTATTGTCCATGTCACCATCATTGTGTTCCCATACTCACTGTGTTTCCTTTTCTTTTTAGGGTATGAAGCAGCCAGTGTTCCTTCAAGTTACACTTCTTTGCTGTGCCTTTCTATCTTTCATGTAACACTTCCCCTTTGATCATCAAACTTGAATATAGATTTTAGAAATCTTAATGTATAAAGCTCCTCATTCTTGGTTGGATCACCCCCTGAAATCTTTTGCATATCCTGCAGTTTTACTGGTTACTGAATATCTGTATACACCACCTATGCCTAAAATATTTTCCTTTTTGATCTTCCCATCACCTTTAATCTGGTTTTTCTTTTTGATCACACAATAGGTGATAGAATCTGCTCCAGATACCCATCTAAAGTAACCAGCCAATGATTAGCTGAAGAAGTTATCACTTGAATGAAGAAATCATTTCTACTTTTGAATGGATTCCAATATCATAAAGAAACAAACTACACATGGAACTCTAGGATAGCATCTTCTCATTAACTTGCAGTGGCCTGTTAACTAAGCACAGACCCCAGTTCTGCAGATGTACAATGGCCAGATATAAGCCAGATCATTTGAGCTGAAGGAAAGTTCCCATAGAATATGGGACTTGCCTTGGAAATTTATATGGTATAGCTATCATCTTGAAATTTTCAGAAGGGAGTATAAAAGATGGTAAATGTTTTAGAATAAAATCAATGAACAGTGACTGACCACAATATAATCATAAGGAAAACAAGGAATACTGGCCTGAATATCAAACAAATAAGTTACTACAGGGATGTGTATTAGTTTAGCTGTGTTTAGCTTGAGTGACTTGGTTATTTTGACATTGGCTTCTTGGTTTCAGATACTGAAATAAGTTTACTAAAGAGAAGAACCCAGAATGTAAGATAAAGAAGAGAGTCAGAAGACAGGGAAAGGAAGCAACCAGAAAAAAAACAGTAAAAGTGGCCAACCTCTTAACAGGTAGAGAAGTTATTATTATCAACAACTGAGAATTCTGACCTAGCATATGGCGTATGTATATTTTAGAGTTGCTCTAACTACAGGGTGAAGAAAATGATTCCGCTCTTGACTCAGACCTTCTCAGTGTTCAGGGATCTTTAGTTCCAACTCAAGATAGAATAGATTCCTATAATAATAAGTAAAGATCAGAATTGAGGTTTTTAGCATAAGAGAGTGGAAACTCTGAAGTTGTGGGAAAGATCCTGATAGAGTCAGCAGTAGAGTGGACATAGAGAAAAATGACAGATCATTTTGTTTGACATAAATGTAAGTATGTAAGTAGAGGAGAAGCAACTCAAAATAATATTTGTATCATGTATCATTTTATGATGTATAAATCTAACCATCATAGGACATATTAAACATTGTGCTTTATATTGGCCCATGGTCTACCCAAAAGTGGACAATATCTCAGTATGGAAGAGACTATGAATGTGTAAAGAATCTCAAAAGTGACTAGGTATAAAACATATTTTCAAGATACCAATTTTCAAGAACTCTGAAAAAAGGCATAAAAACATCTACTCACTGCTGAGGAAAGGAAACATAAGCTTATTTTTATAGGCCAGATAGCTACAGTCTTTTGAATCTCTCTGACATCCGTGAATACATTTATACACTTGTGTAAACAGTAATTTCACTCCCCCATACATCCTAGATCCCGGGTAAAGATAAAATGAAGACTGTGATGTAATATCCGTATAGTATAGATAACAGCAAGGCTGATGGCTCTTATTCCATAAAACAAATAATGGAAGTTTGCTGATGATGGGGAAAGAGTTGAATGTTTTTTGGTGCAATCTTAGTTAAGATCTTGTGGTTTTCTGAAACAATATAATAGCATCAGGAAAGATGACATGCATGTATGTATACAGTCACTGTTAATTGCCTACATAAGTAGTTTTACAAATAGTAGCCTGGTTTGTTCAAGTTACTATAGAGCCAGGCTAAGTAACAGAAGTGTAATGGCTCCCATTTGGTTGCCCACTTATGTTTGGCACCTGATAGAAACTAGTGGAACCTATGGGGCCTAGTTACGGCTTCTGAATTGCTGTGATGAGTAGCATTCTTCCCAATAAAAGAAAGTAATTCACATTTCTATATTTTAACTTTTGTGTTTAAATATAGTTCATGTTCATGATCTTTAAAAATGACTTGGAAAGAAAATGAAATGACTTGAGTCAGAAAAAGAAGGCAATATGTCACAATATATGAACAAAAGGATGAAAAAAACATTTAACATTAGCAATTTGCCTGAACAGCAGAATAAGGCCAGGAACCATTGGCAGGGGTCTTACTGTGAAATCGTGATTATTTTGGTTATTTTAGGCATCCTTGGCATTCTATTGTTAGCAGTCACATTTCCTATATGTCACAATGGCATAAATCTCTGTATAGATATAATGCAAGTCACTAGGGTTCATTTATAAGACCTTGAATCTAAGAATGTGTAAGTAATAGTTAGAGAGAGTATAAATATTTTGAAAATACCCTATTGATGATATATTATAAGTTGGCCCACAGGGTTTGATTAAAGTGTTATTTTTATTAGAAAATGAAGTCTCTGAGAAAATGCCTAAAATAATATCTTCTTGGTTTCCTACAAGTGAAAAGCTTTTCTTCTTAAAATATTTGGCCACAGGCAGAACCTGAATACATATATTTTCAGATCATTCAGTGGTTTAATAGTTGCTACTTTGTTTCACATAACTGAATATAATTTGTATGCATACACTCTAGAACCCCTAAAGACCTTACCATGAATTCATAGAGACTGGAACAAAAATTATTAATCACAGTATGATTAATAAATACTTTAGTAATGAAATTCAAAAATATAAATGTGACTTTCCTTTAGTAGGTAACATGCATTGTAAATATTATAATTAAAATATCTAAAATATTTGTGTTGTAAGTAACCAATAACAGATCTTATTCATGTATTTGTCTTTTAACTTATTAAACATTTACCATGATCCAGGAACTGTCTTCCTAGGTTATCATAACACTCAAAAGTCTATAATGAGATAGTAAACATTAACTTCAGAATGACAATACTTATATAAATCACATGTTTATTTCAGTAAAATAATTAATCCAACAAATCCTCCAAAGAAATATAAAGCAAAAAAGTTCATTAAAAATATAAAATATAATAAAATTTAACCTTCAATAATTAATTATTTTTATTTTGACATTTTTACTTTTAACAAACTGTTTATTATGTTTCTTAAAGATTTTTATGTTAAAGGTGGGAAAAATAAGATTTATAGGTAGTAAACAGTACATCCTTCTCAAAATGGAATGATTGACCACTGATAGCTGATTGTAGATAGAGTTTTATTTGTCATCAAGAGTGTAGCTCTTCATGGGCAAACCATGTAGATGACCGTACATTCAAGTATATATCGGCAGCACAAACTGGACTTTATAGCTAGAGAAGCCAGTATTACTATTTCCCTAAACTGATGTAATGTAATGTTATATTCTACTAAAAACCTAGTGTGAAAACTGACTGTCAGTCATTGGAAGTGTTAGAATATAGTTGGAATGGAAGACTGGCTAACACTGGGAGTAAGACTAAATAGGGAACATTTAATTCACTCCAGTACAACTAAGAACTTGTTTACAAAGCCATGAACAATAATAAACTGCATTTACAAACTCTATTTACAAATATAGCCATTGATAAATTAGAAACACTCAGCCAGATTATCCATATTGATCAACATCATTAGAAGATGTCTGTACATTTGTTCTATTTCATCCTGAGCTGACACTGTCCAGTTTCTAATATGAAGAATTGTAAGTATTTGCAAGATGTGCATGCTACATAGTGTACTTAAGGGACACAAATGGTGGCATTTGAGGAAATTTTAATTCTCCAAATACAGTAAGAAATCTCTTTGGACACATCTAGTTTATTACCATAACCGACCCTAATCATTTTGCTGGAAATCAGAAGAATATTGATCTACTTGAGAGAGATATGTGAGAGCTCTTGGTAAAGGGGCTGCAGTCTGCAGTTCAGAGAGCTGATGCTTTCAGGTGCTACTGTTGAAAAAAAGTCTCTTTGCAGTTCAGTTTATGTAAATTCAGTGGACAGACCAAGATGAATTAATAAATAAATTACAAAAACAGACTAAATGAATAGAGACAGAATTTTAAAATTAAAGGAGATTACAAGCTGGCATAAACTAAATTAAAAGGGAAACGGTACCTTTATCAGCACTTTACATAGCAGGTAATAGTTTTCCCCACACTGAAATCTACCAGCTATTGTAGAATACTACTCTTCAATATATTAGATTGAAAGCATATTGATTTTCAGCATTATATTTAACTTGTTTCAGATTTATTTATGTCTATGAGTGTGTGTGTGTGTGTATGTGTGTGTGTGTGTGTGTGTGTGTGTGTGTTTGTTTGTGTGTTTGTATGTTTTATTGTATGTGTATATCCCAGGTATGTATGGTAGGTGTTATTTCAGATCACTAGGAACTGGAGTTACAGATGTTTGTGAGCCATTATGTGGGTGCTAGGAACCAAACCTAGGTCTTCTGCAAAAGTCAGAGGAACTCTTAACATGAAATTATCTCTCCAACATAAGCATAGTGTTTTAAAACTTGTAGAACTGAGTATATACATTAATTCCGTGATGAAACACATGGTTAGTGGACATAGGTCACGACTGTAGAAACATAAACAAATTGTCTTTCCTATTGTGGTGAGGAAAAAAAGACAAGATAAAGAGGGGCTGCCAGTTGGTACCAGCTGAAACCCAGTCTTGAAATTCTCACATTTCCAAATATCTGCTTTGCTATTTCCCATTGCAATATGAGGTTTGAAAATTACACACTTGAGCCTAGAGAGGAAGGGAGTGTGGGGTTTGTGGCTTTTGTATTGTAGAAGGAAAAGGCATTGTCTAAAGTCAGAGCCATATCTTCTCAGACGGGGGGTGGGTGCTTGTGATATTTAATCTTTTTTGTTTTGTTTCATTTTTTGTTTGCTTGTTTTTATTTTTTATATATTTTATTTACATTTCCAATGCCATCCCCTTTCCTCATTTCCCCTCCCTAGAAAACCCATATCCCATGCCCCCCTACCCTTTTTGTTTTTATGCAATTTTTTTAATGTTAGTCAAAGGCTTTATAAGTTTGGTAATGCTCAATCAGAAGTGTAACCCAATACCCAACCTAGATATATAAACTGTCTTTGACTGGTGGAGACACGTGAACATCTGCCTCCATGCCCCACCTCTCTTTCTCTTTCTCTCTCTCATATAGGAAAGTATTTGCCTTTTCTCTGTTTTGACTTTATACTTTCATGTCACCCTACAACAAGGTGGTTAAGATTATAATGGAAAGCAAAGGAAAAAAGATCTATCTTCTAACAACTCAGAATAAGGGTGTATACAAGACTGTAAACAAGTAGTTCTCACAAAGTTACTAGAGGTAATCTCTAATCTGACATCTGGTAAACAGATAGATCTGCAGGGGCAACTGGGATGAGCCACTGAATTTGACTTCTTCACTTCTACTGAATATTTATGCTCAGCACCTAAATTTTAAACAGTGGATGGTTTCTGGAAACATACTCTTCTTTAAGAGGTTGTTTCATTAGCATACAGGAAACATCTGGAGCAAGAGAAGTGGATTTAATGGCTTCCCAGACAAATGGAATCTGTACTGTTTTGTTAGGAACTATAGTGGGTGGTTAGGACTTATTTGAGGGTTCCCCTAAATGTATGTGTCTGTGCCAGCATTTCTCAGAATCTAGCCTGAAAAAGGACAAACTTCTACCACAGAACACATGACATGAAAGGGAACAGTGTCTCAAATTCAGTACCTTAAATAAAGAAAGAATGTACTTAAAGTTAAATGACACTTTCAATATGTTAGTGGTATTTAAAAAAGTCATGTATTTCAACATGTTTTGTATAAATATCTTAGTTAATTGAACTTAATCTATTGTTTTGGACTTGGTGTTAAATGACAGATTTCAAATGGAATCAGAAATCAAAGTAATTGTTTTGTTTGAAATTGCCTCTTTTGGGCTCATTGTATGACTCTTCATAAACACAACTTGTTGGCTTATAAAAAAAAAAAAAGACTACAAAATTGTGTTTTTTAAAAAATACCCAGAAGATGTGAGCATGGTATAAATGGATCAAAAATACAAAGTACAAATGGTGGTTACGTGCACATATTAATAATTACTATATTGGCCTTATGGATGAGAATTTTAAAATAATGCAGACCTTTTCCATTGTTGAGCAAAAAAGAATCACATGCAGTATTATCAGTCACAGCATTTTCAATAGTAAAGTAATATTTGAATCAGCTTAAATATGCAAATAGAAAGCAGTGTCATAATATTTATGATTAATATGATGAGGTATTATTGATATAATTAAATTACTTCTTCAGACAGTAGGTAATATTAATGTACTCCATATGTGAGATAGAACTGTGTGTGCAATGTAGTCCAACTAGTGGTGTGTGTGTGTGTGTGTGTGTGTGTGTGTGTGTTTATACTCATAGTCAACTTGAATAGACACAGAATCACCTAGAAGAGGATTCTATGGGAATGTCTGTGAGGGAGTTTCTAATGAAACTTAAATAATAATATTAATTCTGAATGTGAGAAGCACTCTCTATTGTTCTGGACTAATGTGAAGAGCCACCATGTCACGGCACCTCTTATAAAAATATGAATTTAATTCGGGCTTGCTTATAGTTTCATAGACCTAGTCCATTATCCTCTTGGTGAGGAGCATGGTGGCATGGTGGCATGGTGGCATGCAGGCATCTATAGGCAGAAAGGCAGAGAGAATCCAGGGCCTAATGTAGGCTTTTGAAACCACAAAGCTCACCCTCAGTGACACGCTTCCACCTAGGCCATACTTTCTAATCCTTCTCAAATAGTGCCTCTCCCTGTTGGTTAAGCATTCGAACATATGAGTTATAGAAGTCATTATTCAAACCAGCACACACAAGTATTATGACTCTGCCTGCCTTTATTCCTGGCATGGAAGGACCTACTCTTACCACAGCCCTGTATAGGTTCCCTGTAGAGATTGTATTTTCAAATTTTGATGCAAAATAATTGTTGACTTCGGTTTCGGTAAGTTGTTTCTTCGCAGGTATATGTTCATTAGCAACACAGTAACAAATACAGTACAGGTGTTGAAGGGTAGATTTGTTTACAAAACAGTGTGTTAACTAGGGTGTTAAAAGAAAGCAAACTGAGCAGGCTATAAGGACGAAGCAGTAGGCAACATTCTACCATGTCCTGTTCAGCTCTTGGTTCCTGCTCTGCTTGAGTTGCTGTCCTGACTTCCCTCAGCAATGAACTGTGATGTGGAAGTGTAAGCTGAAATAAACCTTTTCCTCCCTAAACTGATTTTTGTCATGGTCTTTATTTCATCAGACAAGGAACAAAGACAGATGTAAGTCCCTATTAGCTAGTGAGCATGGAAAGATTCATGATCAGAGTGACAATTTCTTTAGTGAGCATTTTCACTAATTGGTTTATTGTGCACAGTAATGAAGTAGCTATGAAAGTGACAAAGATAATAATAATTAAACTTCATCAAACAGATCTTGAACATAGTTTAGGCCCTTTGCCTAAAACAAACAAACAAACAAACAAAACCAAACAAGTGTCTTAAAACTAGAAAATGATCACATATTCTCATTAATTGACATATTGAAAATATGGAAAATATGATCATAGATTAATAGTTTATATATAATTAATAATTAATATATAAACTATATATATATATTTTTATTTTATTTATATATTTTAATATATAAATAATTAATAGTTTATATATATATATATGTGTGTGTGTGTGTGTGTGTGTGTGTGTGTGTGTGTTGTGTACAATTTCAAAGCTATACTTCTTTCTCTTATTTATTGTTTTATTTTCCTAATGAGATATAAAAAGCATTTTTGGATATGAGTGACCAACATGAAGTATGTCTAGGTCTCATAATTGAAGACAATATTTGATTATTGCATCATATAATAGTATATTTCAGATATGCATAAAAATCCCATCATAAAACTCACCAATTTATATGCTAACTTAAAAAAATAAATTGGCCAAACCCACAGTTTTTTCATGCCTTGGAGAACATAAATTACATACTCGTTTCTTGCATGGTATGAAGGCAGAAAGCAAAGTCTACTTTTGGCACAGAAAACAAAATCAAAAAAAGAGAGGAGAGGAAATAAATAACATGAAATAATAAAGAGAGGAGAAAACAGACGTCCTAGTAACCTAGGATCTCTTCATCTCAGCTCTCAGGCTTTTGAGATTGTGGTTTAACATAAGACTCTGTTGCCCTTGAGGACTGGAGAGATAGTACAGAAAGTAAAGATAAACAATAAGAGAGAAAGTGGCCCTGAGGCAAGTTCTCAATCACCCCACCCTAGTTACTAAATTGGTTTGTGGCATTTTGATAGCTCCTTGGCTTGTCAAGGCTTCAATAATGACCTTTATCCAATCACACAGAGGATGATGCAATCAGGCTTGTGGTTTTAATGCTTACACCAGAGCCTTGAGTTGTGTTCCACCCTTGTTCCTTTGGGGGATGGTATAAGTCACTGGCAATAAACAATGGACACAGTATAAATGCGAGCAGTGTTTTTCATTCTACAAATTCCTTTAAGCAAACTATCATGAGAATGAAAGGATGAAGGATAGAGATTAATTGTGGTATAAATTCAAGATTCTATGCTTTCAACTCATCTATATTAAGCCCATTTCCAAACACGTTCTGTTATTCTTGTTTGTATTTCAAAGTAATCTGTAAATTTGATGAGATTAATTCAGAAGACCAAATGCTTAATGTCCTCTTCAACTTCGAAAGTTTTTACAGCGTCTACTGTGTGTCACGTACTACAAATTTCTCGGAACAAATAGCTAAGAAGTGGAAAGACATGTTCTACATCAATAGAATGAATATTTACTTCTTTGGGGGTATATAAGTCTCAAAAATGACGTGGTTAGGCATCTAGAATCAGATCTGCTTGGTTCAAGTGTTAATTTCACTTTTCATTGGTGGCAATCTCTGTGTGACTTCATCTATCTCCTTGTCTATCTTTGTCTACTTTTCACATTGACCTAATGTTAGTTGTGAATCCTTGTATTGTCTGAGAATAGAATCAGATAGCACATGTGAAGTACTTTCACTTGGACACCACTGGCCAGCAGATATAAAAAGGTATTCAAGTATCAGAATTATCACTCGTTCCAGAGAGCACTATAGTCAGTACTGCCACCATCATGAGATAAGACCAGTTTGAGTTAAGAAGATCTATCTCTTGTGTTCTACTCATTATGGTATCTCATGAGACATAGTCTGTCTGTAGAGAGGAAGACATATTGAAGTCTGGATTAAGGAAAGACTGGTGACAAATTTCTAAAACATATGTCTTGTTTCTTTGTGCTCCAAGGAAATGCTCTAATATTAGCTTAGACATGACAGACATGAAGAAAGAAACATAATTGCTGATGCCAGAGAATGTAGTCGCTCAGGACACTACAACAGGCATCTTTTTATCATTGACTACTCAGTACTTTCTGCAGCTTAAACTGTTAAATGCTCACAGTAGGGTTCTAGGAATAAGTTTTATTGTTCGAAATATTTACAGAGTTTGGGAAATAAAATGGCTTAACATCACCCAGGGAGATGTGAAACCGGTAAGCTGGGTAAGGATAGACATGAGGAGAGTGTTTCACTCTGTGCATTCTACCAATATCCTTGCTTACCAATGCAAACAAAGTAAATATTTTTAAGTGCACTTGCTAAGTAAATATATTTGTTGAAATGTTAGATGATGAAAAATATGATTCACATTCTTTACCTACACACAACAAAAGTGTTTTTCACAAAAAAAAAATATAAGACAATGTCCTCATGTCTAATATCTGGGAAAAATGTTGAGGACAAAAGAAAACACTTTGAGGAAGTAGGCTCCAAATTAGTGCCAGGTGAGAGGTAGTAACTGGAGAAATGGTGCATGAGCAGTTCACAGCAAATCGTCATTCATCATGTTCTTTGTTCACAAACCGGAAAGCAGGTTCTATAACTGAGTTTGATTGTGTAGCTGAGTATTTATCTCAGCTATAGGCAGGAAGTACTGGTCAATAATTGGAAAATATTGGGAACTTAACTTTAAATAGGAGCTTTGCAACAACGATACTTAAACAAATCTACCTGGCAACTTGGAAGAACGTGTGCAGAATGGGGCAGGACATTTAGCCAGCTGATCTGTTAAATGCTTGCCATATGCCACAGAGAGGGAAATTGTTAGTTCCCATTCCTTACGTCCTTAAGAGCTATAGATTCAGTCATTTATTTTATTAGAAAAATAAATGTTGCTTTTTTAGATGATCAAATAAGTGCAATATCTAGTGATAATTTTTTTCATTTGTTTTCAACATGTTCTTTTGAATATGATGACTAAATGTTGACCAGAACTGAAATCATTATGGTTCATTTGTTTGAATTAGAATCAAGTAGAAAAATCTTAGAGAAATGAATAAACGTACTATGAATTGGAAAAAATGAATAATTTTTAAGATGTATAGTGTACAACATGTGGAAGAAACCCATGCTATCACAACTATGACCTCCATAATTCTGTTGCCAAGAACATATGTGTGCACTCAGGAGGGCACAAAAGTACTTTAATCTCGGCCACATGCGAGAGTTCAACTGCCATCTAATCCAGAGGCCCTTCTGTGGATGAGCGGTGAGATCATCGCATCGTTTCTCTGACACTTCATATACTATGTAATGACATTTGATATTGCTCCGACATGGCTTCTCTGGAAGCATTAATGCCTTGCAGCAGAGAGGTGAATTGTGTTTGAGGAGTCATGCTCAACAAATTCAATACTCAGTCTCAACACTGCAAGGGAATAATAGAGCAAGATCGAGTAACAGAGAACTGGGGAAGTGAGAAGATTTTCATGCAGGCACGAGATCACTTCCACTTTGCTCAAAGTGAGGAGGGTTTACACACATTCAGTCTTCTTCAATGCTTCAGTAGATTTCAATAGTTCGAGCCCTGGATCAAATGTTATTCTCCTACCACTTCCGACAGAGAAAAGGCACTTTCATCCCTGAGTCACTTTGCAAAATGAATAATATCTAAACAGTGTGGCCTCTTCTAAGTTAGCCTGAGGTTTGGACACACACCAAAGAGGAAGTACAAGAATAAACATGGCCAAGGCAAAGAACTGGAGGAGAAATCCTCGGGATTTT
The DNA here is from genome assembly GCA_030674055.1 of Rhabdomys pumilio. Classification (NCBI taxonomy): domain Eukaryota; kingdom Metazoa; phylum Chordata; class Mammalia; order Rodentia; family Muridae; genus Rhabdomys; species Rhabdomys pumilio. Next base: position 39,357,010 of record JANHMN010000007.1, on the reverse strand, counting down.
TGGAGTTGGAAAAGAAAAAACAACGTGAAACATGAGTATATCCAGAAAATGAGTTCATTTATGTAACCTATAGTGTGATTGGCAGCAATTGGCTGGCTTTCTTACACAAATCCTCAAATAAGAAAGTAGACACACCTCAAAGAGAAGTGGATCCTTATCAGAAAATGTATGTGAAACTTGCTTACAGATCCATAAGTTTTAAACTGGTCATGCTTTTGTGTCCATTAGCACACTTCTGCCCTCTATCCATTACCTTTCTTGTTAGAATACAGAAAAAAACATTTAAGACAGGATTTGGCTACGTGCAATTTTGATACCAGAAGCATCTGAGACATGCATTCTCCTGTTTCTTCATATTTTCTTGTTCGTCTTCCTTCCATTCCTCCTTATCTTCTCTATAAAATCAGGGGGAAAAGTAGTTGTTTAGCCCTCATTTCCCTTGTGATAGTCAGAGCAAGATCTGCTGCTGTTGCTGTTCTCTGTCCAAATCTAGCTACCTATGTGCTCATTGGCAAGACTCCCAAATCAGACTTCGTTCTAACCATGTAAATATGCAAAAGTGAAACTTAATAGGCTATTTTATAGAACTCAGTCCCACAAGTTGTCAGAGACTAGTCATGCCTGGAGAAAAGCCTATCTTCCTCTACCAGAGTATTTCTGAGAAAAGAGCTTACCACAGATTGTCTGTGTCCTTTGTCACAGACGTGACTGACTTGTGTATCCCCAGGGAGGTGGTAAGGAAGGAACCTGGCAGTCTTTGGAACAAGAGAATGAATTCTGGAGATAGAAAGATCTGACCTCAATCATCTTTCATTTGATACCCTGTGAGCAGGTGGAAGTTGCTTAGCCCCTCTGAACCAGGGTTTCTTAGCAAAATCTGTACATTGTTGTTCCTATCAGCCAACTTCAGTCATGTCCTAAAGAGACAGAGTAACACTTAGACTTGTGGTTTTCACAGAAAAGTATAAGAAATAAAAACTAATGCATGGGCATTTTGGTTCCGGTTATTTTCTAAATTATTTTAAAGTCATATAGCATTGTCAGTGTAGCTCATACATTTAAAGGAAAGAAAAAGCAAAGTCCAGAGTGGGGGAAGCATGGTGTACCTTGACTGTCCACTGGCCTGTGTTTTAAACTGCAGAGCTTAGGTTAAAATGAGAAGAATTCTATGAAACTCAATCACTTTCTTTATAGCATGTTGCAGATAATACCTGAATTAAAATATCGACGTCTCTGATTAAAATTGCTCATCTCTGTAACTCATCAGTAATGACATTACACAGTTCAAGCCTACTGCCGTTTCTAAACAAAACAAAACGAAAGTAGAGAGAGACAGCTCAAAGGCAATATCTTTTTCTAACATTTGGTGGGCCAAAGACTAAAGATTTTTCTCTCCTGTGAGTGATTGAATCTCGTTTACCCAGTGGGAAGGCACTAACAGCAATCATTTTGTTTTCCTCAGTTGAAGCTATTAGCTGTAATTGCTTTTGTTAATAATACTTTACTTATTATAATCAAAGCTCATTTTTTTCACTTATACCCTGGGGCCAGTTTTCAGAGGCAATTTATAAATAGATGAAAAACAATTAATAACAACTAGAAAAACCATTAATGATCTTATCAACAATGTGCTATGCAATCTCCAAATGCAGCCTCATGTGTGGTACATCAAATAAAACACTGAAAGTCAGACATTGTGTGGACTCTCCCAGAGGGGACCAAAAAACATTTCAGTGGTAGAGAGAGAATCCTGGAAAGGGAAATTCGCCCTTAGGCTTGAGAGTGTATATGCTTACTAATCAGGGAAAGGTCAGGTTCAGCATTTGGCCTTCTGTGGGATGATGGTCTACAAAGACAGAAATGACAATATGTAATTAGAAAACTGTTCCATCATCGCTGTTCTTCAGCTACCCTTTGCCACAACTAGCAAGGCATGCTGGGTTCAGGTGACTCCCTTTCTATCACTCTCAGACACCACTTTGCTCTTGAATGCCCCATTACACAAGGCCTTAGCCTCTTCATAAACCACACCTTACGGTTTCTCTCCAGCACTTTTCACATACTCTGGAGCTCATTTGGAATAACATTTTTTCTTGTGGTTTGTTATCTCTAAGATACTGTCTGTTTGTTGATCATGCTTCTAAGACTCTTTTCAAAGACACATATTAATGGTTTTCTCATGATCACAAATGATTGAAGTATTCATTCAGTACCTTGTTTCTTTTCACAGCTTTATCCCAGAACTTCTAAGAGAACCAAAATCATATATACTCAAAAATTGACATCAAATATATGGACACAGTGAACTATGAATTAGACTGGGAATTAGGGATTGCCTCCTGGTGTTATGCTTGTTGTTTGTCTAAAAAACAGTCAGTGAATACTCTTTACTCCTTTAATACTCATCGCAGCCAACCACTCTGTTCTCTCATCTGTTTTCCTTGCTGAATGCATAGCATCAGAAACTCCTGTGTTTGGATCGCAGAGTTCTCTTATATGCTGATTGAAGAAAGCAAAACAGTTGTTGGCTTTCTTCTCAGGCCATTGTAAGGGTGGCAGAAAGCCAGCAATGGACAGTGTTTGTATGCTACCAAATGAGAAGGACAATTTGAATGAATGGCTACTTTCTTTCTATTTTTTTTCTTTCTCTCATAGAATGATGTTAGATAAGGTATTCTACCTTGTTAATTATATTTTTTTCCTCCAAAAAGGACAATTAAAAAGATTGTTTGTTGTGAGAATTAACTGAGGTCATACTTTCCCAGAAAAAAAAGGAAGAGGATAATTACCATTTAAGAACTACTAGCAAAATGTCTTCCATTCCTGTTTGAAATGTAAACACTAATAACTTTGATAAAATCATTCTTCTTGAAATAGTTATACTTCCATTAAAATATGTCCTCTCTTCCAAGAAACTCACAAAATATTTTCTCCACCCTCTAGCTTTGTATGTACTGACCTCCTTCTACTTGTGGTTCCATTTTCAAGATTCATAGAACTCTAGGCTACCCCATGGATGTGGGGCTCCAAATAATATTTATATTCAACCCTCCACTTTTCTTTCCAACTAGAGATAATGGGATGTTTGACTTTGAATCCTTGGTCTTACATCCACAACTACGTATGAGTTTTTCCTGACAAAACGTCTGGTCTGAATGGTCATCAAATATTTAGTGAGAAAACAAGTCTGGAGTCAGAAGTTCCCCTGCTGGTTTTTGGAACAGACTTTGGTTATCCTCAAAAGCAAGACCCTGTGTCACACTGTGGTTCTTTTCAGGTAACTGAGCCTTTTATTTATCTTGTATGTGAGTGTGAATTCCTTACAACTGGATCACACCAATGTTGTACTATTCAACTTGAGAAGCTCCAAAGAATTTAACAGACAAGATTCCAGTCTGTAATGGGGTATAGACACATTTCAGGAAGTTTATACTTTGGATAATCAGTTTCCTAAGCAGTAAAGAGATAGCAGCTTAATATGTAAGACTTATATTTCCCAAACAATAGTTAGTATTGACTTAGATACTAGTCTATTTAGGATGCTGAAGCAAAGTGCCCCTGGCTCCAGCTAAAATTACATATATTTAAGACTATATTACTGGAAATGAGAAATGTAGAAGTCATGGCTTCAGCAGATACATTGATATACACATATTTATTTTTGGCAAGCATGTGGATGCTCTCTGATTCAAAAAGAGAAAAGAGATAAGGAGAAGACAGGTTAGATTTTATTTTCTTAAAAGCCAGTTAACATGTTCTTAAATACCTCATTTATAATTACTGACATTTTATATGTTAAGGCTTCAATATATAAATTTTGTAGGAAAGCATACACACAGTCTTTAGCAAACTACATTATAAAAAACAATTGCGAGAATAATTATAATTTTTCAAGGATGTAAGGTGAGAAGGATAAATGAGCATTGATAAGCTGATAACATCTTACTGTCAACTATGGGTCTTTGATCTCAAGTCTTAGCTTAGTATTTTCCTTTACATTATGAAGCAAGTCAGAGATGAGTGATTCCCACTGTAAACAGTGTACTCACCTCCTTCATAGTTTCTTCAACATTAATGCTTCATCAGTTTCTTGTAGGCATTCACAAACACAGGGGTTTCTCACTCAAACATCTACAGTCAACATCATTCAACGGATGTAGGTTTATGATTATGAGTTGAGGCAATGGTTACTGTCACCACATTCTCATGGCAGGAAGACAAAAGTTGTTCCCATACCTCTGCCAATATGTCTGGTACCTCATAAATCTGGAAAACTCTCTCAAGTGTCCCAAGTCACATCCAAAAATAAAAATGCAGGGGAGTAGACACACCACAAGCCACAGCTTGCGTGAAAAGATTAGTGAAATGAAGAATTAGGCTTGGTAATTCCACCCATCCCATAGTTTGTATCTCAAAGAAGTGCCAGGTAGTTATTCTCAACAGGCTAAGAACTTCCAAAGAGAGAATTTAACATAGTGAATTCATATGGCCTAAGTGTTTGTGATTTGCGTATACAACTGAAGTTGTGTTGACTGTTGTAATACTAATAACATTACTTTAATTTCCTTAATTTCCTTAATTTTTATCTCTATTGTGAAAGCAGAAAAACGTGCTTTGGAAAGAAAGCAAGGGAAAATGCAAACACCTAATTCCAGACCTGGATATGTCACCAATTAACCCTGAAATCATGAACAAATTATCTTAAATCGTTTTGGCTAAGCTCACCTCTTCTGTGCAGGTTTGGGCTAGAGAGTTACATTTCTTCTCATCATTATTATTTCATGAGGTTGTTTCCTGGCATGGAAGGGGGCCAGAAATCCGTGTCTTTTCAAATTCTTTTAAAATTCTATTGTTTCTTTATAGTAAGTGTTTCACTTGCAAAAATATAGCGATGAACCACAAGCGGGTGCTTTATTTAAAGTCATGGACAGAATTTGTATGCTTTCTGGATAGACTCAAGATTATGTGACTCGTTTTATTTCCAGGCCTACAGTATCAAAAACAGAGTGTCTAATATTGGAGGAATGGTCAACCATGATAACAAACCTCAAATCACATTCAGAAGAGGAAAGAAATTAGTATACAAACATGTTTCTGTTTGTTGTTTTTCTTCTTGTTGTTGTTGTTACTATTCTTTTGCCCAAATTTGTATGTAAATGCAAGGTAACTTTTATAAATGGGATCACAGTCATTTTTCTGAGATCGAGATAAATGCAAAGGTTTGGAGAGAGAATGTCGTGCATGCTTTTTACAGAGATGCAGCAGCCAATCATCTTTAAAGAGTTTCCCTTGTCCTCAACACTTTGAAGCTGAGATTTTTCTCTGGGTTGGAGCCCTAAGTGACCATAAACGAAACAATTATTCTTATTTTTATTTTTAGTCCTAGTGTGTTGTCTTCTTAATCACCCACAGCCTTAAATCTACCCTGAGTAGGGTGGTCAAAACTTTCTTTTTCTCTGCCCTAGGCTCCAACAGTAAAAGGCACATTCTGGAAGACTACTTGTGGGTGACCAAAAAGCAATTTAGACCATCAGCAGCCTTTGATCAGGGCAGCTAGCTTGCTGCTAATTGTTTCCAGAGCACTTATTTGAAAATCTGTTAGACTACACGTCGCATGCGATGAGAATTGATGCCTGAGTCCACTGCCTTCATTCTTGGGCCACAAAGGAGTTATGCTTGGTTCACTTACACTCAGAAAGCTACACTATGACCAACCAAGAGATAGGTGAGTTCCATTGTTGCCTGTTTTCGCCCATACCCTAAATAACAAGGCAAGAACTGAAGGATGATTTAGGAAATTGTGGGGATAATTTCCTGCTGGCTAATTTTCTCTAGTTGTAATATATTAAAATCCAAAGATTTTTACTTTTTGATACTTATAGATAAGTGGTGAATATAGGCTCTGTAAAATTCCCATGTAATTAACAAGCAGATGAGAAAAATAATCAATGTCAAAGGAAAGATTCTTAAGCCAGACATAGCCAAATCTTGCCTGGCTTAAAGGTGCCTATCAGCGTTCTCTGACACTAGGAGAAGAGCACAGTCCATTTGTGGGCACCTCTTTTAGCAACTCAAAATTCTAATCTTGAAATTCATTCCTTCAAACCTTCCTGATATCCTTTGGTGGTTTCTGTTGTGGTTAACATTAAAAGAACAGTGGTACCCAATCTGGCTTGTTATGGGGCCGCCTTGTTCCTGACTAGGCAAAGCCTGAGGCCATGAACGGCTGCCGCTGCTGCTCAGCTCAGGCCACCAGCTCTGGTGGACCAGAAGCACTGGCCCTGGCACCCATGAGACACCAGCATGGGAGATGGCTCTGCCAATTTACCACGCTGTCTCCACAACATTTGGCTGAGTACAAATGTTTCCATCAATGCCATCAATGTGGTACCCTATAGAAATGAGACTCTAATGTTTGAAGATTACCCAAAGGTTTTATGTATTTGGTACTGTTCGATTAACAAGATGCCCACACAAATAGAGGTTTTACCCAATTAACTAACCTAGACATAATTTGTTACCCAAGACTGCTCTGGATACATGTGTGGTTCTCCATGGCTCCTACATCTCTCCTCCTCTTAGCTCCTCCTCTTCCTTCCATCTTTCTTCTCCTTCTGACTCCTCACTCCGCCTACCTCTCATACAGCCCAATTGCTGAGCTTTATACAATGTAGTGGGAATATATCCCACTACAGCCTTCACACATATCTTAAAGATTCAATGACTGTTTCAATGCATATAGAATTTATGTTTAACCCTACCTTCGATTTTAGTTCTCTCTACACTTTTGTCTGCCAGCTATACATTGTTCACTAGACAGAGGTCACACATTGGGGAGAGGTCACACACTTCAAACTCGGTGTGGCTAGAGATAATTTGGTCATCTTGTCCAACTCATAACCAATGCCCAATCCCATTACTTTGTGTATGTTCTTAACTTTTTACATTTTATGTTGTGTATGCTGGTGTTTGTTAGTGCATTCTTATGAATGCAAATATGTGAAAATCAAAGGGGCAGTTGTGGAGGCCAGTTCTCTCTTCGCAACACGTGGGTTATGGAGATTGAATTCAGATTTTAGTAACCATTGCCAAGAATCTGGACAACCTCTTCAAATGTTTGCTGACTACATTGCTGCCACTATTTTTATTTGTTGTATACATCAATTTGTTTACAAAATTAATTCTTTTTTTTTTCTTAAAATGTTCTGGAAATAGACTCCTAGCGGTTTCTTGAATTGCCCCACTTGCCTGATATCACTACTTTCTGTATATTAATATCAGAATGAGTTGTTTAATATTGCCCATAGTCCAAAGACAATACTTACAATGAGTCCCAAGACTACTGTTTGCCAATACAAGTTAGCATGGCCAATGTGGCTGTTTACTGACCATACTACTGCTACCCTGAGTTTCGAACATAATTATTTGCATTGTATACGGATAGCCACAATAAATTCTGCTCGCAATCTGGTACTTAATTTGTCAGAAAACCTTTCATCAATACATCTTTATAAACTAATCCACAGCGCGGCATCTGATCTTATAGAATTTACTGAGAATACACAGCAATACAATGACCACTAGTCTGCTGGTGTTAGTTTGTCCACAATCTAGGCAAATGTTTTGTAACTCAGGAATCCTGTAGTCTCAAGAAGATTTAGAGGAGTGATCAACCTTAACCCAGTGAGTGGTTACTGTTCATAAGCCTATTTATTTTATCAGAGTTAAAGCTGCCTAAAGTCACTGGAGTTTCAATATAAATAGTTGTGCTATTAAAAGATAATACAAAGTAGTCAACTCGATAGTGATGTAAATACTGTGGTTATATTTTGCTTTTACTAATTTGATCCTTAGAGTCTTTGGAAAATGTTGACATTCACTCTAGTCTGTTAGACATGAAAAGCAAACATCCAAGAGAAACAGCGATTTTCCCAAACTTACACATACAGAAAAATATATACACAGATGTTTTCCTGATAATATGTTCACTCTACCATGGAAATTGAGTAAGTCATTGGTATTCTGGGGTATTCTGTGTTATGTTAAATTTGGCTACTTTCTTCTACACACAAAATAATTTGAGGAGAAAAATTATTAAAATCAGATAAGCAGTTAATTACCAACTTTTCCACTTAATTAAATTTTGAAACAGTTATTTGTTTGAATTAGATATCTTCAAGTAGGATCAACTATCTAGATATAACTATTACAACCAAAGCAACAGAAAACAAAAATAAATGTTAATTCTACAAGAACTAATGAGATAATATAGAAAGGAAGACCACAGGGATTTTCCAGTCAGCAAGCATGTAAGCTACAGTCACAGACCTACTGTGAAAGCCGTTCAGTTCTCAATTAGGGGCACTTTTGCCCCAGGGGACAGAAGCAATGATCACCAACATGTTTAGCTTTTACACACAGAGGAGCAGAGTCTTCAGCAATGAGTTACTAATCACTCACCAATGAATAATGTATCTTCATCATAGAAAAAAAAATCACCTATCCCCAGGTGGCAATAGTAAAAATACTAAGAAAAACTGCACCAGAGTGAAAGGAGGTAAAACAAAAGTTCTCTCAGTTAATGTGTAGTCTAGTACATATCTACAGACATGAACTACTGAGAAGCTTACACACACATACACATATGTTTGTATGTAGACACAAATATCACTAATCCCAGCAAATTAATCATTCTCTCCCTCCCTCTCTCCTTCGCTCTCTGTCTCTGTCTCTCTCCCTCTGTGTCTCTGTCTCTCTCTGTCTCTGTCTCTCTCTGTTTCTCTCTGTTTCTCTCTGTCTCTATCTATCTATCTATCTATCTATCTATCTATCTCTATGTATGTATGTGTGTATGTTTATATCTTAGTTGTAAAAACATATCTTAAAGACTTTTACTATATGTTTTGATTTATTTAAAATGTGCATTGCATGGTGCTAATGGTTAAATTACTCATTATTCAAATAAGAAAAAATTTTAAATATTCTATAATCTAACACACCAAAATCAATGAATATATTCTAAGCTATTTCCTTTAGTATGTATTTTGACAGTTTTTAAAATATTTCCAAATACATGAATTGTGTTTTTCTAAATAAATAAGCAATAATCTTGTATAATATCACTTGTGTATTGAACAAACTTCATCATATGACTAAAACGTAAATGATTTAATAAAACTTCCAAGCTGAAAAATTGAAGTTTTTCATCTATATTTTGCCATAATAAATAAATATTTGAAGAAAATTTCTGTGCATACAACTTTAGCTCCTTCTATGATTATTTTCTTGGGATAGATTCCATGAACTAGATTGTTAGGGTCAAAATGAAGCAATTTAAGGTTTAGGGTTTCAATGATATAATCCATAAAACAGAAATAATAAACTATGGACTCTCCCTAGTCCATAGTATAAAAGAGTCATGGAAGGATGATTTATTAACATAAACCAGAGAACAGGCATCCAACTGTGAAGTTATCTCTCCTTGTGCAAATAGAGATGGGTGGCAAAAAAATACACAAAGGCACTGTTACAGAAATAGACATGATCATGTTTATTTTTACTGTGGCTCAAAAGCTATGACTCATATAACACCTTCTTTTCAGGTAGAATGTCAAATATTATCCCAAAGAGACCCATGAGTGGCTCTCACCTCTCATAAACATATAGCAAAAAGAAAGTGCATTTACAAATTATCCTTACAAAAACATATACGATTCCTCATGCAGACTTCAGAGAGTAAAAGTGTACACCATTCCCAAACTGTTATGTTTTTTATTCTTTATAATACATGTTGGTTTTATCCTTACACTTTATCACCATTTGACAGATAAAATACAGCAGGTTTGAGGTCATTCAGAACACTGTTGATCGATGTAACCAGTTTAGTAAGTATGGAACCTGGTACCATCATCCTCATCTTATGCCCAAAGTAATTCTTTTTTCTCTCCTATCTCTACTGTGGTGCTACCCAGAGACTCACATTTTGAAGACTACTAAGTGTGATAATTATCAATAAGAATAGGAACTCTATCCCCTGTACTTTGGTTCTAACACTCCTAACATTGTAACCCACCAAGGGACAGGAGACCCTCTACATTGGCCTGACATTGCAGATTTCAATCAATATTGTTTCCTTTGGCAACAAAGATTTAAGGAAGTGCATGGATAGCCCCCTTTTAGGGTTTCTTATGATAGTGTTTTAAAAATAACAGTATGTCTTTTAGGTTGTAGCCTACAAGAAACATGGAGTTGTTCTTGGTCCTCTAGAACTTCTCAGAAAATGGAAGACAATCTCAAGAACCAGGAGTCAGTTATGAAGTTCAAAATCTATTGATTTCACTGGTGTGTACTTAAAGATACATAGTACCCACCGTAAGTGCCATTGCAGGGGACACTGTGTACTGTTTGACCAATGTTTCTTCTTCTAACATTTTGTTTCCTGATAATTTAACTGACCAAGCTCCCGGATTTGCTAATCTTCTCAGTTTGTCCTTCACAGTCTTTCTTTAGGAGATGTACCTGTTTTCTGTGATGCCTTTGACTCAGTTGGCAAGGTTGTATTTTGTTATACTTCCTCACCCTACTCCATAGCTCTGTGTATTCATGATCTTGTGGTGGATTGGGAGTGGGTTGTCATTTTCTTTTCCTATAACATTACTTAGACATTTATATAGAAGTTACAAATATATCTTCTGAGTTAATTTTTAGATTCTATCCTCATTAATCCATGTCCTAGATAATTTCAACTACCTTGGGATTCTTTTCACATATTATGGTTCATTCTCCTGTCTAGAATACTGCCTATTGACACCTGGGCTCCCAAATTATTATTTCATGAATAGCATAATTTATCATATTATAGGTGAACATATTAAAATATTATGCTTTAAACTCATGAGTTGAAGGTAGTACCTATTAACACATCAGTAAACATAAATACATCTGTGTGAGCATTCTTATAAACCTTTGTAAAACACTAACAGTTTGCAAATATTCAGAGAGATTTAATCTGTTGTTAAGTGCTTGCCATATGCCAAGAACTGTGCCTTGCATTGTCAATGCACAGTGGGGTAGAGTGACTTATGCTAGGCTCCTGGAAGCAGGAACTTTGTTAATATGCTCTCTCATCTTATTCAGTTTTTAAGTACATCTACTGTAATGACTTTTGTGACTATAGCATAATCCTCCTGTGTTCTAGTTTTTCTTAGAGTGAAATCACTTAAAGCACATTATAACTCTTTGATAATTTCCTCTACAATTCTTCCTACATGTAAGGAAGACATGTCCATAGATTTCTCCAACACAGTCTGAGACACTATTTATTAGCCAGTGTCTAGACTCTATGCGATTCATTTTATCAATTATTTACTTATTTACCCCCGTTTGTCAAAATGGTAACTGTCAGACATTTGCCAGATGAGCAGTGTTGTGAATCTGCAAACTATTAAAAAGGTATTAACATTATTGTCTGTAGAAGGCTGTGTGTGTGTGTGTGTGTGTGTGTGTGTGTGTGTGTGTGTGTGTGAAATTTTCTGATAAAACCAAAACAGAGTTAGTGAGAATCCTCATTCAATATTGTGTTTTCTGTTCAGGCATAAAGACCTAAGTTTGAGCCCCTTAAAGTAAAAGCCAGACACTATTAACACTCACCCGTAATCTCAATGTTTGAAAGGCAGAGACAAGTGCCTTCCTTGAAATGGTTAGCCAGCTCTTCTAATTATACTAGATTCAAGTCCTATGTCAAAGAAGAGACCAAAGAGAGAGTTCAGCATTTAAAAATTCGTTCTGTTCTTACAAAGGTCCCACACTTGCTTCCCAGAAAACTTGTTATGTAATCCTCAACTGCCTATATAACTCTAGATCCAGAAAAACTAATACTTTCTTCAGGCTTCAACTAGTACCTGCATACCTGTGTATACTTGTGCACATACCAACACACACACACACACACACACACACACACACACACACACACACACA
>JANHMN010000007.1:39332156-39344323 GCA_030674055.1 Rhabdomys pumilio | reverse complement strand
TCTCTCTCTCTCTCTCTCTCTCTCTCTCTCTCTCTCTCTCTCTCTCTGCCCTCTGTCCTCTTCCCCCTTCTCCTTATCCCATGTGTTTCTGACTAGCTTATTCACTTCTTTATCTCTCCTCTTTCTGTCCTTCTCTGTCTCATTTCTTTCTCTGTCTTGAAAGGCTGGTACTTGGGGGGAGGGGATCTTCAGCATGGGTCCCTTAAGGCAGTCCCTCCCAATGCACCATGAATTACAAAATACATCATACATCTATGAAAGTGTCCAAATAATACCCAAGGCTATGTACAATCAATATATCATGATAGATTAGGTACGTTTTTGTTGCTGTGATATAATACCAAGACCAAACACAACTTGTGGAATAAAGAGTTTAATTTGGGCTTATGAAGCAAAAGGGAGAAGCCTGTTGTATCAAGGCAAAGCAGCAAGCTCCAGGCATGACTACTGAAACAGGAAGCTGAGAGATCACATCTTTAGCTACAAACAGGAAGCAGAGAAGTAACTTGAAGTGACCCATGGTTATAAATCTCAAAGCCACACCCAGTGATATTCTTTCTCCATCAAGCCCTCACTGCCAGCTGGGAACCAAGTTTTGAATACCTCAGCCTATAGAGGTTATTCAAATTCAATCCTCCACAATAATAGAAAAAAAAAAATCAAATGGCAAAGCCCTTAAATTTCCCTATTTGTAAATGTCATCTTTGATAAGTACAGGCAAGAAGTCATGTTTTCTCCATGCAACATAATGGCTCCAGGCAAGTAATGATTCTGCTCCACTGTCTTCAAGCTAAAGAAAATTGGTTCATGCAAAGGTTTGAAAGGGTTTTCCACAAAAACAAATTTTTAAACTAATTCCCCACTGGTAAAAAGTAGAGTGATAGCCTAGCATATACAAATATTGACCCACAAATTCTGTGAATATTCTGTCATAGAAAGTACTGTCTCAAGATATCTGTGTGAACACAATTTTATTACATGAGTTCCTGAAGAAAAAAAAGTGGTTTGGTTTTGTTCTCTGTGTGTGTGTGGTTTGGTTTTGTTCTGTGTGTATGTGTGTGTGTGTGTGTGGTTTGGTTTTGTTCTGTGTGTGTGTGTGTGTGTGTGTGTGTGTGTGTGGTTTGGTTTTGTTCTGTGTGTGTGTGTGTGTGTGTGTGTGTATGAGAGAGAGAGAGAGATGGAGAGAGAGAGAGAGAGAGAGAGAGAGAGAGAGAGAGAGAGAGAGTGGGTTTATGTTATTTTGAAGAAAATCTATGATCAGATGCAGATAATGATCACAGAAGAAAAAACACAAAAAGCTTCGCCTAGCTGGCTTTGAAGAAAAAAGAAGTGTGGGCCTGAGAAGCTTTAAAAGAGAGATAGAAAACCAAAACAAACAAGCAAAAAAACCCAAGCAAACCAAACTTTTTCTAAAACCTCCAAGATAGGATTCAGCCCTGCTGTGACTCTGCCTTTAGCCTGGTGAGACCCCTGTCTAATCTCACTGTAAGGTCATATATTTGTATTGTTTTAAGCCATATAATTTATGTGAATGTTTATTCTAGTTTTATTAAAATTCTTCACTGTCATATGGACTTCTAACGATAACAATGAAGGCAGGCACATAAAGCTCATAAAATGTTTGGAACTATATTTCTCTCTAGGGTGCAAGCTTCTGTGAACAATCACTGGAACTCACTGAAAGAAGAGGCCCTCTCAAGTTCTTTCTCTTGTGGTATGCAGTAGGGATTAGTTGCAAAAACTCTCTATACTCTGAAGAACTTAATATTATACAATTGCTTATATAATGAATATTAAGCTGTTATTAGCTGCATTATTTAGTCACACAATTCTACAAATAGTGATTAAAAATTTTTGGTGTTTTTTAAAAAAAGGAAACATTCTAGATGAAGGGAAAAAAAAGAACATCTCCAATAAACCTTATTTTGCCCCCATATAACAATAAAGCAGGCAAAGATATAAAACAAAATACAGGTTGAGAATATTGACCTTAAAGCTCAACCTTATTCAGCAACACAGCTAAAGGTATTTACCTGTCCCTAGTCCACAGAACATCCACAGAGTAACTGGGAATTTGGTTAGCTTGATTACTGCATATTTTCTAGCAATATAATAACTTGGAAAAGACATAGCTAGCAAAATGTCATAGATACTAGTTTATACTAATACCAAATGCCTAGGGAGGGGGAGATATTCAATAATTGAATATCAACAAAATTTTAAAACTTGACTGAATACGAACATACACTAATAAAATCAAGTTAGAAATGATGGAACATTGGATTGCTACTAGGAAATATCTGGACAAAATTATTAAGCAGCAAAGAAAAACAAATGTCTCTTTAGTAAAATAAACAACTTGATTGGATAAAGGAAAGAAAGACTTTTTCATGCAGCGTGTTAGCTGCACTAAGGTAACATGCATGAAGTGTTTCAAAGGAGTGTATCACTCACCTAGTACTCTGTAACCAGCTTCCAAGACCAGAGGCTTTAAATAATGCTGTTTTATCTCTCAGGGCTTTCAGGTCTGGTTGAACAATCTGGGTACTTTGATGCTTCTGTTTCTGTCTAGAATCCAACCAAGTTCATTTCTTTAATTGAAAATCCTTTCTCTCATTAGTTTTATGCTTTTGCTTTTTTGTTGTTTCTTATTATATTTTATGACTTCTTATTTAATATGTTTAATGTCTTATTGTCTTTGTTTTCTGTTTTATTTTCCACATACTGCGTGAAGTAGAATGATAGAATAACAAATCAGAAAATTCTACAAACATATTAACCTATAGATAAGCCTGGGGCTCATTTTTCTTGATTACTGATGGGAGAGTATCCAGTAGTGTGTGCAGTAATCCTTTGTTTTGATGATCTGAGATGGTATAAGAAAGGACATTGAACAAGCTTTAGAGAGCAATACAGTAAGCAGCATTCCTTCATGGCTTTTGCTTCAGTTCCTACTTCTAGACTCCTGTTTTGAGTTCATGCCTTGACTCTCCTCAGTAATGCAGAGGGATTGAAAGTTATAAGGCAAAACAAATCATTTCTTCTCCGACTTACTTTTTGATCATAACGTTTTATCATAGCAATCAGAACACTAATAAAGACGCTTCTTCATAGTTGACAGAAGTATTCTTAAACCACAATAATGGAGTCACGGAATTTCCTAAAACCCAGGATGCTCATGACACACCACTTCTTCTCTCCCATTGATCAAGATAATACTCAAGGTCAGATCCAAATAGCATGTATAGAATAGTATTGATTGAGATAACAACTATTTTACTTATAAAAATGTATGCACACAGTGATGGAAAGAGGTTATTCATTTATATATATATATATATATATATATATATATATATATATTTGCAATCCATTATTTAGTTATATTAGTTAGTACTCAACTAATCTCATCATGGAACATTTATGCTTATGCTCTTTGTAACCAACCTCAAAACTGGTATTTTGCAAGCATAGATGTAAGGCTTTGGATTATACAATAAGACACCTAGAAATTTTAGTTCAACATTTAGAGTTACAAGAAACATATTTTTAAATATAAAATATAATATCAGTTGAGTAAAATTTATGCAGACAAGTAAGAATCTAAATGAAAAACAATTTAATACTATTATGAAATTAATTTATCTCAAAAAATGGGGAAGAGACCATTGAGATGAGAAAGACAAATATAAAGAGGCACAGTATATATCCAAAATTGAGTCTGTATGCTTCAATTTACCATATACTCTGTAGCTGGGCCTAAAGATAGGAATTAGCAAATAAAAATAAGTATCAACATTCTTGTCACAGATTTGGACTTTTGATGATTATTATAGTGACAAAATACAAAATGCATGTAATGCTTAGACTTGATGAAATACATAAAAATTGCATGTAAGGAAAGAGAGGAAGGCTGTCTTACTTTGTACATTTTAGGTTGGGAGTGTTAATAGAACTACTAGGTGAAATATGTAATAGAGATTGCAGTTGCAGAATTAAAGACATTAACTCATTAGTGATCTAAAAACCATTTCTGTAAGTGGCATTGGCATGAAACAATAAATGATAATAAATATACTTCCAGCCATTTCAGAGATAGTAAATAACCAAACAGGAGAATGAGATAAAGTATCAGGGCTGCAGAGATACCTCAGTGAGTAACAGTTCTTGCTATACAAGTATGAAGACTTATGTCTAGATCTCTAGAGGCCATGTAGATAGCCAAGAATGGACTGTAATGCCTGAACTGGGGAAGATGGCAGAGAAAGGGTATTTTCCTGGGTTTAATGGAGAACCAGACTAGAGAAAAAAAAGAAGAAAAGAAAAAGAAACAATGAACTCTTGGACCTGTGAGAGAACTTGTCTAAAGAGAATGACATGGAGATCAATGGTGCAGAACACACAATCCTCCTCCAGTCTTTGTGCATTAACACACAACACACACACACATATACATGCATATGCACACATAAACATAAGCATAAACATACAAGACATTCACACAAATATACAATATTACAAGTGTTAAGATAAGGAAAACAAAAAGTGTTACACCTGAGACTCCTTAGCAATGTCTGCACTAGGACAATGATTGATTCCTGTGATGTGAACTATGAAGAAATATGTGCTGCTAAAGACCAAAAGGCAAAGGCAAATGGAGAGAAAAGAATAACAACTGTCAACCAGCATACACATTCACAATATGGGAATGAAATAAGTTGCTTCAGACCCCAAATCTGATGAAGAGAAGGATCAGCCCTAACACAAAATTATTATTGACAATTGAAAATATTTTATGGATAGTATGAAGAAAGTAATTCAGAGATCAAGAAAGTAGGAGAGCCACACAAATCAAATACTGTCATGAAAAATGAAGATAAATTGTATGATTACATGAGAAGAAACTTACATCAAAAAAACTGCCTGGGAGCATGCACAGACAGGTCCAAATCCCTGTGCACATATGTAGCAGATGATTACCTGCCCTGGCCTTAGTGGGAGAAAATACACCGAATCCTGGAAAGTCTTGAGACACTAGGGAAGGGCAATGCCCTGGGAGTAGAGGAGGAGCACCTCCTCAGAGAGGAGGAGGAGAGGGAATGGGATGAGGAACTGTGGGAGGGGGAACCAGAAGAAGGTGCAACAGATGGAGTGTAAATAAATAAAATAATTAATTAAAAATGATCATCTTAGTTTAAGCAATCTACAGAAACAATGCAATTTTCATAAAAATTCCAACATGATTCTTTGCAGACTTGAAAGAAAAATATTCGCCTTCATATGGCAAGCCAAAAAACACAGAATAGCTATAACAAAAATGTAGAACAAAAAACTTCTGGAGATAACAACATCTTTTATATCAAGTTATACTACAGAGAAATAGTAATAAAAACTACATGATACCAACATAAAACAAAGACATGCATCAATGGAATCAAATTGAATACACAGAACAAACACATGCATCAATGGAATCAAATTGACCACACAGAAGTAAACTCCCACACCTACAGACACTTGATCTTTGACAAAGAAGCCAAAACTTAAAAATGGAGAAAGGAAAGCATCTTCAACAAATGTTCTAACTAAATGTCTATCCGTGGAAAAATGCAAATAGATCCATATCTTTGCCCCTGCACAAAACCTCAAGTCCAAGTGGAACAAAGACCACAACATAAAACCAAATACAGTAAATCTGATGGAAGAGAAAGTGAAAAATAGCCTTGAATTATTGGCACAGTGGAAAACTTTGCTGAACGTCATGAAACTTAAAAGCTTCTGTACAGCAAAGGGTATAGTCACAAAATGCCACAAAATGGCAGCCTACAGAATCGGAATAGAACTTCACCAACTGAACAATCAACAGAGGGCTGATGTTCCAAATATTTAAAGAACTTAAGAAATAAAACATCAACAAACAAAATAACTTAATTAAAATGGAGTACAGATCTAAACAGAAAATTCTTGGCAAGGAATCTCTAATAGTTTTGAAGCATTTAAATATTCAACATACCCTGCCATCAGAGAGACATAAATCCAAACAACTCTGAGATTCCATCTTATACCTGTCAAAATGGCTTACATCAAAAATTCAAGTGACAGAACATGCAGGCAAAGACATAGTACAAGGTGGACACTTCCCTTATGCTGGTGGGAGTGCAAGCTTGTATAAGCCCTTTGAGAGTTAATCTGGTGGGTTATCAGAAAATTAGTAATAGTTCTACCTCAAGATACAGCTATACTGCTCCTAGGCAAATACTCAAAAGATGATCCATCCAACCATAAGGTTACTAGTTCAACTGTTCATAGCAGCCTTATTTGTAATAGTTAGAAATTGAAAACAACTGACATGTTTTTCAACTGAAGAATGGATAAGAAAAACAGACACCATGACATTTGTAGGGAAATGAATGTAACTAGAAAACATGATTCTGAGTAAGGTAACCAAGACTAGGAAACAGAAAACACGATATGTACTCATTTATAAGTGGATATGAACTGTAAAGTGCAGAACAACTATGCTATTAGCCACAGACCCAAAGAAACTAAGTCAGAAAGAGTGTTCAAGGTAGGATTCTTGAATATCACTGAGAAGTGGAAATAAAATACATAGCAGGTATGAATGGAGGGATGGACCAAGGTGGGAGAGGGTATGGGGAGGGAACAGAAGGTAGTAAAACTGGGGAGGACTGAGGGAAGGAGAACTGGGAAAGAATCAGTTAGGTATGCTTATCTAGGATGAACTACAAACCTAGGATAATGAAAACTCTGAGGAATCTCGGAGGGTGACCTTAGCTAAGACTACTAGCAATAGGGAATACGGAACTTTAATAGGCCATCTCCTGTAATCAGACAAGATTTTACCAATGGAGGAATGGGGACACCAACCCATTCACAAAACCTTCAAACCACAATTTTTCCTGCTTGCAAGATTTGCAGGAATAAAGGTGAAGTAGAAATTGAGAGAATGGCCAACTAATGACTGACCCGACTTGAGACCCATGTCATAAGAGAAATCCTACCCCTTGACACTACTTATAATATTCTGTGAAATTTGCAGACAGGAGCTTAGCATAAATGTCATCTGAAAGACTTCACCCAGCAATTGATGGAAACAGATGCAGAGACCCACCTCCAAATATTCAACAGAACTCAGAAAATCTTTTGGAAGAAGGGGAGGAAGGATTGAAGGAGCCAGAGATATAAAGGACATCATAAGAAAACCTACAGAATCAATTAACCTGGGCCTGTAGATGCTCACAGAGACTGAATCTCCAACCAGAAAGCATGTAGGGAATGGACCTAGAACCCCTTCATATATTCAACCGATGAGCAGCTTGGTCTTCATGCGTGTCCCCTAACAGCAGGAGTAGGGGCTGTCTTTAACTCAGCTGGCTGCCTTTGAATCCCTTTGATGTAACTGGGTTGTCTTGTCTACTCTTGATAGAAAGGGGGAGATGCTTCTTGTCTTACTGCAATTGGATATGCTAAAGTGGGTTCATATCTACTGGAGGCCTCAACTTCTCTGGAGATAAAGATACAGGGAATTGGGGGAACAGGAGGTGGGAGGGCAAGACTTGGAGGAAAGGGGAGAAACTACAGTTCCAAGGACCTGATTCTTTTTATGTCCTCCGTTGGCATTACACTTGCATAACAAAAACACATGCTTAAAAGACACTAAAAATAAAAATAAATATCAACAAAAGATATAAACTTCACAAGATAAGAGGATTTTCTTGTTTCTTCCTTGATATAGCTCAAGGAAAAATGAATGTTCCTGGCTCAGCAATCACATTGAATTGATGTGTTATAGGTAAATGATAGGTTCTGTGACCCTATCATGTGGTGAAATGTCACATTGTTTCCTAGCATCAGAATCTTTTGTGAAGGTCGTGATCCAAAGACTTTAAGATCAGTTCTTCAACCTGCTGCCTAACTTCTTCACTATTAGATGTAACTTTTGGAAATAGTTGTATCTTTTGTGAACCTTGATTTTTTCATCTTTAAAAAGAGGAATCTATTAGCTTCCCTGGTTTATATGAACATTCAGTAATGTACCGTAAAGAACTAAACACAAGCAGGAATACCATTAGCAGGTGAGTCTTCGTTGACTCCATCTTATCCATTATTGAGATCACTCTTCATTGACCTTGTAGATAACCTTAGTATTTATGAGTAGATTTTAGTGTATCTCTCCATGTAGTGTATCTGCTTGCCTTTTAAACTAGAGTAACTACTTTCTTGCTTGGATTCTTCCACAACATCCTGTATCAAACTCTTCCCTTACCATCTGTCTTCAAGATAGTACCATAATTCCATTTTAAATTCATAGATCAATGCTTGGTGACAATTTCACCAGATAAATTCAGAAGAATCTCGTCATTTCCTTGTGTCCTCATGAGTGCTGACTAGATCCCAATCTAATTCTGGCTTGCAGAGTGTATGCCCTCTGCCTCCTGAATCTTTCTATCTCTTGAACACAGAGTTTAATAGTTTCTCAACTTCCACAGATATTTGGTGAATACGCTTCTTTATGTGCCAAATTCTAAGAACTGACTCAAGATAAAGGAAACTTTAGTAGGAAAGTCAGTTACTTTAAATCTGTTTAAATCTCAATCTGATAGATAAAATGTAATAACTTCAAAAGTGTACAATATAATGTACTATTAATTTTGTGGATTCAATAGCATAGTAAAAATGTATTGAGGATAAAGTCTCAAAGACTTGATGTTACAATAAGAAAACATGCTATTATTAAATAGCCAGGATTCATAAATTACCAGGAAGCTCATAGATTGGAATGTGCTTATCCTAAACACCAGTTATATGTGGTAACAAAGGAGAATTAATTGTTTTTATCAAACAACTTATTTCATAAAACAATTTATTCAGTATGATTTGGATAATTTCTAAAATATGCAACATGAATTTAGTCTCCATTATTAGTAATTATCTCAAAGTGCTTTCAGCAGTTTGTTACACTGATGTCTTCTCCCACTCACAATCTACAGTTTCAAAAATTAATATGCTGTAGATTTGAAGTTTTAAGCATGTAGATAGCAAATTCTCAGAGAATGGGGATTTTTAGAGTGGGCAAATATTTTCCTAAAGGAGACATATATAACTCATCCTTTAAGTCTATCAGGTTAATTAAAATAAAATAATTTAGATGACTTGGTTCAAAATATGCTGAGGAAAGGAAGAGAGAAATCAGGACTCAGAACTAGAGCAACCTGAGAAAATAGACTGAAGATAGGAGGACAAAGGGCTGAGTGATATTTCTGTCTCTCCTGCAAAACCTTTCCTTATCAAATGAATGAATGTTTCTATCAAAATTGAAGTCAGTTGCCTCTGTTATGATAGCAGCTTCCAGGGTCTAGAAAACTATCACAATATTCCCATCATATCCTTCCCAGAACTAAGTAGCATTTGTTATGAAAAAGTACCCTGTATAATATATACGTCAACCATACAAGTAATTTATTTGACATTCAGAAAAAAAATAGCATTCAACAGTGGTTGACAGTCTTTTTCCCTATTGGAAAACGATTAAGTTTTAACAGAATATAAATTTTATTTCTATTTGTCTGATTTTGGAAAAATTAGGAAAAGTTGGTATCAGTGGTTGTCCTTGACTGACTATATATATCAGAGCCCTCCCCAAGGATTTGGAAAGGATGATTTTAAAAGGGGCCTTGCCTGTTTCATAACTACACAGTAGACTCATCTCAAGACAGTGTAGGCAGGCAAGAGAAGTTGTTACTTTCACTTCAGGTGTGTTTCTAGGCATCTAATCAAACAAACCAAAAGTACTCAGACTCCTTTTGTATGACTTATGATTATTTTTCAAACTATATATGTATAACTGTGTATCTGTGTGTATACACTTTAGGGTAGGCACATGCCAAGTACAGAGAAGATTGTAGAATCCCTTGTAGCTGAAATCACAGCTGTTGTAAGCACCCCTAACTTGAGTCCTGGGAACCAAAGCCATGACCTCCACATGTGCTAGAGGCTCTATCCACCAATGGGCCCTCTTACCAGCTGCTGAAAACTTCTGAATACTTAAAAAGTTAATGTGTCATTTCATGATGTTTATATTAAGAATATATAAAAATAATTTATAATATCTGTTTAAATATTTATCATACACATGAATAATTAAAGAAAATGATTCCTTACAATAAAGATGAATATTTAAGATAGTTTCTAAAAAACTGTCACATAAAAATAGGTGGAAATTGTTATCAATATCGTGAAATTATCAGAAAGAAAATTAAATTCTACTTTCTCTCAGTGCATAAATCTCTTCATACTACCCAGAAGTAGGATTTGTTGACTGAGATGGCATCCAATAAATTGTTATCACAAGCAACAAAGATAATGCCTGTGGACTGAAGGCTCCTCTGGTCTAGAGAATTTTCATTGACTCCCTTTCTTTTTTTTAAATTACTTTTATTGGATAATTTATTTATTTACAATGCAGATGTCATACGCTTTCCCCATTTCCCCTCTCTAGAGCCCCCATCCCATCCCCCCTCCTCCTTTATGCTTTTATACCATTTTAATTACATACTTGTATTAAGGTCAGTTCTAGGTTGAGGGTCAAGCAATGCAAATAGTCAAGGAACAAGCAAGGCATTAGAGCCAATTATATGAACACGCCCATGATAACTGTTTCTAAGAGCTTAGCAGATTGACCAAAGTATCTGTGCCTACTTCTCTGTCCTAGTACAAGGTCATTTTCATGTCTGAAGCCTATTTCCTTGTTCTAGCCTAAAATTTAGAATCCTGTCTGAGATTACTTCTATGTTCTAGCCTAAGATTTAGATTCCTACCTGAAATTATTCCTTTGTTCTAGCCTAATGTCAGATTCCTGCCTGAAGCCTACTTCTTTGTCCTTGGCCCATGTCAGGTTCCTGTCAAGCAGCCCCAAAGGTTCTCTGCCTCTCCCCCAATTTTATTTCATTAACAAGACTGAACCTGTCTTAAGTCATTCTGACAAGAATGCCTTCCTTACCTATCAAGGAGTATGCATTATATCCCTGTACACCACAAATTTATTTAAATCATGTTGTTTTTATTTTTTATTTGAATGTTTTTAAAAAAAATTGGATGCCAAGGAACTTTCTGGTGAGTGTCTATGGCGCTCTACAACTAGGCATACTTTTGCATAGGTGAAAGAGAAGGATCCACTTACTAGCATAAGGCATGATCCCAATCAGGTACTAAATATGGAGGAGAGGGCATGTTTGTGGTTTTTTTTGCAGGATGCTGAAGGAGTATGGTGGCCACCAGAGCAGTGGGTGAGACATGTTGATGCCAGGACAGAGAATGATGTTGACCTGTGAGCTTGCTGAGTGGTCTGACAATGGAGACTGAGAAGCTGTATTGGACATATCTTCTTGACCCAATATTGCTTATCTATACCCCTGATGGGACAAGCTGCCTTGCCTTGAGTTCTTAGACCTTGTGGAACAGAGAATGAAAAAGAGAATTTATAATGTCTCTTGTGTTGTTATTAAATGTGACCATTATTCAGACTCACTTTCAACATGCGTGCTTCTCTCAGCAGCCCCTGGAAAGTTTGTCAAGCTCTGATTCTTTTGTGGTATGGTACCCTGATGTTTAAAAGTTCTCTAAGTGTTGTGAAGAATAAATCCTTGTCAAACAAAGCCACACCACAACTTCACTCACAGCACGAAATTCTGAGTAGATTAAAATGGATGCAGGAGTTAAACTTTTTAAGTACTTTAAGATTTTTCCAGTTAAAACCTTAGTTAAATCCAAGCAAGATGCCCCAATAGGAAGAACTAGCAAAGCTTTTATCAAGATCCGAGGACTGAGATGCTTCATGTGACTTCTAGATCAAATGATGTCAGACCTAATAGCAGCCAAAGAATGCCTTTCTAAGTACAGTTGGAGTCTGTGTAGAGAAAGTAGTGAAATAACAAAACAGAGTGACTTGAAGATAAATTTTGTTTTTGTAGCTTGTACATAACAGTCCAGTTTCTAATAGTTTTTTTTTTATATTTAACATTTATTATAATTTCATTTTCCATCTTGGAGCATCTAGGAGCGTCTTCTTTTGATGGAGTTTCTTTTTGGCAGCAGTAGCTGCTTCTTCTTCTTCTTCTTCTTCTTCTTCTTCTTCTTCTTCTTCTTCT
>JANHMN010000007.1:39223997-39324647 GCA_030674055.1 Rhabdomys pumilio | reverse complement strand
GAGAGAGAGAGAGAGAGAGAGAGAGAGAGAGAGAGAGAGAGAGAGAGCGCAAAAATAGAAGAAAGAGAAACTGAATAATATGTGGGTGGAAATGGTTAGATATTAACTATTACCTTATGTTGTTATCTTGGTATGTCACAGAGTGACTAGTTATACAACAGACTAGCATGAAATTAAATTAGTTATTGGGCTCAGAGGAGAATGTGTGTGGTCAAGAACTTTTGCTTCAATTGAGATGAACAAGAGGCAAGGGCATCAGCTCATGTAGCTTCCTAGTTAGCAGACAATAAAAGTGGAAACATGGTTAAATATAGGTAGAACAACGAACTCCTTATCAGCTTGATATACAAACACATTATTATTCAACCATCATCTTTCTCTTTTTATTTATCTTCAACATTGTTACTATTGCAACATAAAACATAAACACCGCTTAGTTTTCTAAGTCCCATACACTGTCTTTAAATGCATAAACATATAGCATTTGTTAAGATTAATCTAGAAAATTTCTGTTAACAAAGTATAAATTTGGGAAAGGGGATGGAATATCTTACGCAGTCATAAGAGAGTCAGAAAGTACATTCTCTTTAATTTCTAGGAAGCATTCTACTCTTCCTCCTGAAGTACGCAGCTTGAACGTGACATTTCGTTTTTACTAGATTTTAAAAAAGTCAACATTCTGAAGGGGATCATCAAAGGCAGTAAATTGTTACTTTTCACAACCTCTAGCTCACGGTACCATTTGCTATAATCTCCTAGGGTCATTTGTAAAGCCTGAGAATATGTTTTACTCAACCTGGCCATGCTTGAGCCTAAGCCTTCAGGCTAGACCTTCATTGATTTTGGCTTCCATTGCTCATTTTTAAACACATCTGAGTCCTTAATTAACAATTCACTAAATGGGAGATAAATTTGCTATTCTTTGAACAGGCTCATCGAAAGCGTAGATGTAATAATCATAAAATACTTTAAAAAAATAAACTAAAGACAAGATTATAAATTACTTTTGGCCTTAGGCTTTCCTCGAGCTATGAAAAACAAAAGCAATTATTTATGTTTGGTGATGGATCTAGCCTTTTGTTCCTTCATTTAATCAATGTATATTATTCATCTCAGCCTTGTTATTTAGATAAGTGGAGAAGATAGAAGGAAACCCCTATGTCCCTCTAGTTCAGTTTAGTATGCTGGTCCATATTCTTTCTCTTTCCTTATCTGTAATATTTTTTAAGTGATACTTTTTTTGGACACAAAGGGCTTGAGTATGTCAGAAGAAGCAGCTCAATAGCTGTAATTAGTGACCTTGTTTTATTTAAACCTCCATCACAGACAGAATTGATTTTATTAATGCTTTTTCTTCATTAAATGTTTGCTGAATATGAATCAGCATCTGCATTAAGCATTTCCAGACACACCCGAAATTCATCCTGGCCCAGAACTAGTTTCACTTAAGTGCACAAGCAATTGGCTATATGTATTTTTTTTTGATGTTTGAGGTATAACTTCTATGGTATTAAAACATACTTGTTTTGTTGAAACTGTTTGCTTTTCAATCGGATACATGGAGATTAGATGTAACAGTTTGGTGTTTAAACTGTAATGTTATGCTGTATTTATTTTCTGTCATAGTTTAGTGTTTGTGATACACCACACACACACACACACACACACACACACACACACACACACTTAGAAAATGTTAAAACAAGTTCTTTGAAAACATAGATTTAGTATTGATATAGAATTCTCTAAAGGTCCTGGAGAATTAAAATGAGATGGATATTTTTAATTATACTTTATCTGTTTTCATGTGTCTATATGACATATATGTATATATATATACATATATATCATATATGTAGGATTTTGTACATATATGTAACTCTCTAACTAACTGCATATACGGAACTTAGTTTGCTTTTCAGATTCTGTATATCTCAGAGCAACTTAGTCTTCTTCCTCAGTTTCCAAATCTTTCACTGAAGCATGGAGAGTCTACTTCAGCCACAACAGATCATTTTATCCTGACCCTTCAGCATAGCCACTCATGTCTTCATAATGTGCATCAAAGTTTTATAAAGGAAGAGGTCCAACACTGTCTCTCTTGTTAGGCAGTGAGTGTTAATTGAGACCAAACTTATAACATCGCTGACTACATCATCTTATAGACATCTAACTCAACTGGTATCTTCTCTAGTCCTGCTCTTCCTTTCTGACCGATGACTACATTTGATGCAGCATTAAAACATGACTAACACAGGATAAGATCTTATGAGACAAACCATACTGCTCATTCCTCCACTGCAGAACTTACATCTCCATGTGTACTGGGGCTTATTTCTCCCCATTCACAAAAACAGCCTAAGGAAGGATAGATGTGTCTAAGATAGCTGGGTGAGTTTCTTTCCACTGTGCTGAATGTGCCAGATGTTTTTCTCTTTTTTCACTCTTTCCTTATGTATACTCTTCTATTCATAAAAGTATTGTTTTACACACAGACACACAGACACACACACACACACACACAGAGAGAGAGAGAGAGAGAGAGAGAGAGAGAGAGAGAGAGAGAGAATCACATACATAGGAAGGATAAAGTAACCTATCTTGTAGAAAAACTACTTCTCCCAGAGAAATGACTGTACGATTGAAAGAAGGGAAAGACCATATAAAAAGAAGCATGCTTTTATCTCTGTTCTATATCCCTGTGCTGGACACCACTGTCCAAACTTACTGAGAAGGCAGAGAGAGAGAGAGAGAGAGAGAGAGAGAGAGAGAGAGAGAGAGAGAGAGAGAGAGAGGTGAATAGAGCTATCTTCCTGTTCTATTTCGACCTATACTGTAGCCGTGCAGGCCACAGAGAGATGTAGAATGTGTGTAGCAAGATCAATAAATGGACCAACAAGAAACAAAGCATTTCTCACAAAAGGTAAGTTTGAAGCAGAATTACAAAAGAAGGGCAGGAGTTCAAGCAAAGGTGTATTTTGTCTATTTACAAAGAGAAGAGTCAAGACAATATTAAGGAGTGGGTAAAAAGAGATATCCCCAATGTTTCAGTTTTCTTTGTATAGCTTACCTCACTCCACCAATCATGCCATCTCTTGGGCCTTGCTTTGCTTAAAGCAGTTCTCAAATATTCTTATTCAAGTCTAGCCAGACCCTTGACAGGCCATATTCCTGTATATATAACCATATCAAGCTTGAATGACCGCTGGGGTCTTAGAAGACCTTCTATCTCCCCTATCAGGAATGATGCTTCTTACTCAGTTGCTCCTAACAAAGAAATGCCCAAGGTGTGGAATTTGGAGCAGTATAGTGTGGTGAAGGAACCCTGTGGCCAATGGGAAAAGGCAGTGCAGTCTACAGATGACCCTGTAAGGTAACTCTGTGTTGAAATTTTGCATGGCAAATTTTCAAATACCATATCAAAATCTTAGCATGTATCCTAGCATAGGGAAACAACTTGCAATTTTTATTACCTCTCTGTAACTTTGGAAAGTGTTAACCCCTTTTTTCATGAAGATGAAACACTTGCATCCATCACCCAGCTCTCATTAGATACCAAGATGAAGGATTGTGAGATCTGTGTCTTTAATGTTGACTAGTAAACTACGGTAATGCCTTATGTAGAGATACAGGGGAAAGCACAGTTCTGTCCTACTAGATTGCATGTTCGTGTACAAAACCAGCTTTTAGTTTAAATCAAATTCACTTTTCTTGTTTCTCCATTAACCTTTGACACAGTGCAAACCCCAGAGTTTGCACAGGCATGAATGAGGCCAGCTAGACCATTACTGAGCCCTGCTAAACTATGTCTTTACAAGCAGCTTCCTGTGTGCTCTTATTCCAGCCAGAAATTCTTTGATAGAACTTATCATGCATTATTTATGTAACTCTGAACCTCTAATGCAAATGTATAAAACATAGTGGGAACATCCGGTGCGTCTCTGTATAACTCATATCACCCTGTGTCTTCTGTAAGAGGCTTGCAAAAATCACATCTGTGGAATAGTCTCATACATACAGTTAGAGCTGAGTCCTAATTTCCTGGAACATTTTAGTAGTATTCCTTTTCTCCATTCAACTTTGTTTGCTCTTTCGTGGCCCAAACTGCTTACTCGCCATCTGATCACAGTACATTTCTAAGAACATGAGTCTCTAGACCAGGGTAAGTATACAACCAGCTTCCATTCATTTTTCTCCAGGCTATTTGTTAAGGCCTTAGGCTGGCCTACTTAGAGCAAGTTTTCCAAAACACTTCTTAGATTGTAACGTTAAGTGTTGGGAAGTCTTTTCTCTTTAACCACAAGCCTACTGAGGTATGAACAAAGAACTGCTGAAAGATTAACAAAAAGACTATACAGCTCAATCAGTTTAATATTTTTACAAT
Organism: Rhabdomys pumilio; assembly: GCA_030674055.1. Classification (NCBI taxonomy): domain Eukaryota; kingdom Metazoa; phylum Chordata; class Mammalia; order Rodentia; family Muridae; genus Rhabdomys; species Rhabdomys pumilio. Next base: position 39,320,263 of record JANHMN010000007.1, on the reverse strand, counting down.
ATCATGATCATGTATTCCAGCTTAAGAATTTCCTTCTGCTCGCAAAAAGGAAAGTATAGTACCTGTTATTTGTAATTATAAAGAGGGATATAATTGGTATTGAGTTTACATAATTTACTTCTTTCGTTGTATTTTATAAACTGACCATTAAAGTGGCCATGATCAGGAAAATCCTAAACACATTTCAGTATAGTACTTGACAAAAAAAAAATAAAAGACATGCTCTACATTGAGAGTCCAAGTAAGGAAGGAGAGAGGGGGAGGGGAGAGAGCGCGCACACTATGAGGGAATTCAGTAGCTCAGCATCTGAATAGAAATCATTTTATAGTGTCAAGCAATCTGTTCCTTCACAGAGCATGTGAATTATTGATGGAACTATTCAGCATTTCATTTCTTTGTGGCATCTGAGAAGGTCTGCTCTGTAACACGCTTTTGTTGGCATTAAAATAAAATGTATTTACCCAACTGAGGATGCATAAAAAGCAAGTGGGAGATTAATACATTTTCTGAAGTCGAGCTTCGCATGTTGCATTTGTATGTAGGTGCCAATGAAATTGTATTTTATGACAACTGCTGTGTAACAGTAGGGGCATGGGTCCAGTAATCTTTTCCCAATACATTTCCAGGACTGGTCTCTATCTTCCTCCTGAAAAATGTCGTTTTAATGCTCCTGTTTGTTTCTGCAAATTTTTTTCTGCTATTCCTGGTAGTGATGGCAGTCTGTGTTGTCAGGATAGTTAACATTGATCTTTATCACAGGCTCATGCCTAGATCCTAGATCATTTTCTCTTGAGGATTTCTGTTCCCCATACATGCTCATTTCTGCTTACACAAAGTGTAAGGAATGAGGTGTCACTATTTTAGCAACTTCAGCTGCGGCTTCTTGTGGACCATCGTTAACCCAGTGAGGCAGAGAAAGGAAAATATAATCTCTGTTATTCGCAATTATGAAAAAAAAACAACAGAACTCTATTTTATTTTTCAAAAAATTCCTTTTGCTGTTGTCCCTTTCTTAAATGTGTCCAGGTATTGATGGAATTTTGGTTCAAAGAAAGAATTATGTTAATTGATGACCCGATGAAGGGCAGTCATCTTTGATGTATGGTGTTGAAAGTATACTGCAGGGTAGGCTTAGGAGTCCTTCCAAATGACTGTTCTTCCATTCAAAAATGTGTCCTCAGGATAATCTATCAAAATGTAGAAATAAAAATAACATTAAGTAATAGCTAACTTTTGACTGTAATTTTTCTTTCTATGTTGTTGTGTGTCTTTGTGGCGACCTTTAATTAAACTAACTTCTACTGGGCACAGTTTTCACATACGGCCCTCAACTAATCACTGAAGGTGATTAAGGTAGTTAAATAATGACCTGATCCTAAAACATCACTGTGACTATGATTAGTACGAACTGAACATCTCTTCCAGGTAGTTAAGACTAAGGAAGATTTCACTGATGAAAATTAGGAGTATGGTGTTTTTAAAGAAAATAAAAACACATCAGGTAAAGAGGATGGTATAAATATTTTATAGAAAAAAAATGACAGTTTGAAGAATTAAGTTAAAATTTCTGTGTGTAGTAGGGCCTGCCTCTGTCTATCATGCCTTGCTTTTTTTGATAATATTGTGAGCAAAGTCATGGGGTTCATGGTTAATGGACAGAAGTGTGGAAAGACACTTGGGGAGAAAGTAAAACCAAAGAAAATCAAACAATATGTGAGAGTGGCCCACTTAAGGACAGGCCAGCCAATGTTCATGTCCTGTCTTTGGGGCAAGAATGCATCTCTTCTCTTCTTTTGTCAATTAAAATGCAGACTCGTTGTTTCTCTTCCAAGCGTGCTTTCAGTAAAAATTGTTTCCAATTCATTGCAGTCCAATTTGGAAAGCTCATTTTCTGGGATTCCATGATGTTTTCATAGTCAAAAGCTTATCCTTCCTAACAGCTCTGTCTGAATGTCTTTCACCGACAAATAGAAACTCCTTTTGACATATAATGAAATTATATTTAAATGAACCCATCTGCAGTTAGAAATGTCGTAAGTTAAAATATCACTTTATTTTTTTCTTTTTTTTATGTGTGCATGCTCTTGTGTTTATGTATTTATTTGTGTGCACATGTTCCTGTATGTGTCCACACATGCATACATGTCCCTATGCATGTGTTTATGTGTGTATCTATGTGTACCCACATGCATAACTGTGTGTATGTGTGCATGTGTTCGTGAGTCTGTGTTCATGCGTATGTGTATTTGTTTTTGTGTCTGCCCATGAGTGTGGGGGAGGCACATGTCAATTCATGCAAGTGTGGAGGCCAGAGACCATCATCAACTGCCCTTCTCTGCCATTCTCCACTATTTCTTTCATTTTTTCCCTATTATCAAAGGTTTCTTATGGAACCTGCATCTAGTTGTTTTGGGCAACCTGATTGGCCAGAATGCCCTTGGTATCTCTTTGACTCTGCAGCCTTAAACACTAGGGTTATAGAATGGTAAAATCACCTCCATCCTTCAGATGGGTGCTTGGGATCTGAATTCAAGTCCTCATATTTTATTTGCACAGCAAGTACAATGATACATTTTAAAAATCTTCCTGACCACAGAATTGACAGGATCCCTGCTCAAGCCCCTGTTTCTGTCCACCATCACAGGTGAGTATCCTACTAGCTAGAGGAGAGGAACAAATTCAAAATTTGAATATGGTACTTAAAAGTTAGTTAAAACAACATTGCCTCTAGTCAAGTCTGCTGTTACTTTATGTTACCATTTGTGTCCTGAGTCTCCATCAGAGCTTCATGATGGAAGTCGTTTTGGGTCTGTTCTCCATGTTTATTCTTTGGTTCGAGTTGATGCTATGATTCTACTCTGGAAAAAAAGAAACATGTTCTTGTCTCATGGCAGGGAAGAGAGAAGGGAATGAGTTGTGACTGTGCCTCAATGCACTGGCTACAGCCAAGAAGTATGTAACAATCTTAATGAAGGCAGGAGGTAAGCAGCTTCAGGAATAGTTGTCAGTCAGCATCATTCCATTGCTATCACCAAGCAGAGAACATTGCTTAATGTATACTTAATAACTACTATACTTCTTTAGATAGCAATCTTTTACTACTATTTTTTTCTAATGTAAGATCTGAGTACCAGAAAAGCCCATGGTCGCTAGGCTAAGAGTTAAAAATATGCTAAGTTTATTAGTTTAGTCATTTATCTGTGTCACACCACAAATCTTGTAGGTCCGATCTGTAAAATACACATGCAGGATATTTGGACACACAAAACTGTTACATTGCTGAAAGAAGGAAGACCATAAAGTAAAAGCAAAGAAAACATACGATTTTAAGTTACATTGCCTCAACACCCATACCGACGCTTTAGCCCAGTTTCACAGTGTGGGCAGAAATACTTATGACATCACCTATGTGTCTTTCACTCTTGTTGTTTTTATCCATTATTAATATAAAGTTGTGCATGTTTTCAGGTTTTCCATTTCTATCATATAGAAAGATATTCCTTGCAGATATTTAAAAAGACCCATTCTTATATATTTTAATATATTGCTGGGATTTATAAAAGGTGTAAGCTATAAGGTAATTTCCTCTGGCAAATAAACACAGCATTTCATGAACAACTATAATATTCACAAAAAGGCATGTGTTTTAAGTTTGTTTTCCTTTGCTGACTACTATGTATTAACTATGATAAAACAAAATATATTTTTATAATAGAGTATGTACCTCCTCATACCGAGTGTTTTAATTTTCTTTGAAGAGAGTGCATCTTTGAAACTGAGCACAGTGTCCTACTTTACAGGAACAGTCAACTTGACACAGCCCAGAGTCATTTGAGAAGAAAACTTCAGTTGAAGATTGCCCAGATTAAAAGGCCCTATAGTCACATTCATGATCAGCAGTCTTGATTGTTAATTAAGGAGAACTGACAACTTAGAGAGGACCCATTCACTAAGCACTTGGTTTTGGGCTAGCTAAGCCTGAAACTGCAAGCATCCAGCAAGCAGCAATCTTCCACATATTCTGCTTCAAGTTCCTGCTTGAGCTTCTGTGTTTCTTCTGTTAATACTGGACTGTAAATTGTACAATGAAATAAACCCTTTCCTTCTCTACGGTACCTCTGGTCATAGTGTTTGTCACAGCAGAACACATCATATACAAACTTAATATTTTAATTTTAAAACTCATATAAACAAATACACAAGAGCTCCTACATCATTTATGTATCTGTATTTCAAACATAAAGCACACGGTTTTGTTCTCTACATTCAACCCTCAGCTCTCTCTTTGCATGCCTATAATAGAGAAAACCTTTGTTAAGTGCAGTGAGGCCCAATAGCAAAATACTATTTGAGTTACAAGACTTAGCTCCAACTATGAATTCCAGTTCAGAGTTTGCTTGTCTGTTTGATGGAAGTCAATTATTTAATCTTCTTAAATCTTTGCTTCTGTGTTCATCATACAACAGTCACATTGATCACACACTCATAGCTGATAAGGCTGCTGAGTTAAGAGGATTTAAATACAGGATCAAACATCTAAATGCACATTAGATACTTTTAGGACTGGCAGAGCCAGAGTAAGAACAGCAGTAGGAAATACTACAATAGAATAATTAATAATAATAATAATAATAATAATAATAATAATAATAATATAATAGCATCATTATTATGGGTATCCGAGTAAGGTGCCCATCTGACGAAATGGAGAAAAATTCTCTCTACTTGGTTAGCTCAGGGCAGTCACTCTGTACAGAACTGTTGAGTTGAGATGCTGAATACTGCCTTCCTAGGAGCTGCATAAAATTAATAAACCACATGGAAGAAGATATTTTTCAGTTCTTAACATGCTAAGTAACCTTCTTCCCCGAAGGACATACCCCTTGTTAGATTTACATCATTCCAATGACTACCAGCATTAACTCTAATCCTAAAGGAGAGTGTTGTAGCTTCCTTTGAAATGGAGCATTGTCAAAGTTGCATGAGGGCTTAGGAATACAGGTGACGAATGAAGACTTTCAAGGGGAGAGAAGGAGGATTGGCAATGCATTTTCATTTGTTCACTGATAACTTTTTTTTATCTAAAATCTAAACATCATTGCATTTCTTATATAGTTTTACTTACTTTCATTTCCTATGAGTGGAGGGAAGGAAGCAATCAAATCATTGTAGTGTGTTTTCTCTAATAGTATTGGTTCATTTCAGGTAGCAGCATTCAGATGTAATGCAGCACAGTAAAGCTACCCATGGGAACTGAAGTCTTTTTGCCAATAAATGTGCAATTTTGTCTTCAGAGTGTTTCAATGTTTAGGCTCAATATTTAGGAGTGGACAAAACAAAACATAAAACATGTCTGTAAAACAATCTCAGTATTGAGTCACAAACAAACACATGAATTCTGTTTTGTAATCTGTCTCTTTCCCTAAAAGCATAGCCCATCTTTAGTACATCCATTCTATTCACTCACTTTCCATAAGTAAACAGATCATCCAGCATCTGCATGACCTCATAATTCCTCACACCTAGGTCAAACTATCCTATACAACAATGGATTATCAAGTGACCATTAATCATATATCTTTAGAACTTTCAGTTTTGAGCTTGAATGACCTCACCAATGAAAAGTGAGCAGATACTTTTATCTAGTAGTCTAGTGATTAGATACATGTGAGTTTCCATATGACTGATTTCAGTCTGTCCCCAACAACTATATAGGAACCTGACCATCTTGCTGAATAAAACTCAACGCTGATTGTTTGGACTAGAGGAGACAAACTGTATTTTCTGGTTTACATGTCACATCAATGTATTTCTCTTGCTGCATTCATTCCTATAATTCTTGTTTCCTCATGGCTGAGAAGTATATACATTAACTTTATCTTCCCATACCAATACACATGAACATTTTTTGCTCAATCAGTATACAGGCCATAGATGTTTCTTTCTATTAGTGTTGATCATGTGAACTTTCTTCATCATTATTAGCTAAAGGTATCAACAACTTGTCTCATGATACATATAATGGCATATTACAATATATTAGCCATTTAGTTGTTTTCCCTTCAAATACATATTTTAAAATGGCTGCAGGCAATATTATAGTCATCATCTAGTTTCATGCCTAAGAAAAAGAATACTTAATATAGTGTCTGTTCAAACCCATTTCTGCACACCATAATGGAGACATAAACACATAAAGTTTTGAACTAAAGATATTAAAACTTTACAATTAAGTTGTTGGAGGCTAAGATTTTTGAAACCTACATTTATTATGTGTTCTCAAATGCTTTGACCCCCACCTCCAGCCTATCATCCAACAATAGGAGATAAAAGATGGTAAGTAGGACAAGGGGATATGGACCTATTTAGAAGTAGTTCCTTGAGGCAATTCTAATCTTTGTTGTCAAGATACCGGGAGTCCAGTTCAGTATAGCAGACACAAATGAGCAGCAGTGGCACGATCTAGCAGAAACTGCCAGTTCTCTGCCAAATTGACATGAGTCAGAGGAAGTGACAAGGACCAGCCAGGGATCCCAGAAGTTCTCGGGCGTGCTTCTCTCAATGAAGTAAAGATCAGCGAAGATGAAGGTGAATAAGCAGGACCAATGAAGCATTGCAAAACTAGCTACACAGGCACACCATCCCTGTCAGCTGAGACCTATTTATACTTTCACGTGCCCTCTTATGGGTCTGACCTCAGCAAAATACCATGTGAGGCAGCCTCACCACGTGAGTCTGTATCAGCAAAACACCATGTGAGTCTGTATCATCTGACATATCCAGAAACTACCACTTCAAGTTGTACTTTTTAAAAAAGTATACAAGGTGCATCAGAGCAGAAGAATGCACTGCTCATTAAGTTATCATGCACTTATCGTTAAGTTGTGGCTTCTCTGAGTCTCATCTGTGCTCACCTCTGTGACTTACGTGTGATTGAAGTGAAAGGGAAACAAGAACAAATTTAACACATTACTGGTGAAAAGGTACTCCTGGCTACTTCTTGCTCTAGTCATGCTAATTTATTCCTCCATTGTATCTTTATTGAAAGTATCTTTACAGTATACATAGAGAGTGTTGTAAGAGGAAGCACTTGAGTCATGTAACAAAACAATGTACCCATCCAAATTATTCGCAATTCTCATTTATCTAATTAAAATCTTATTTCTCATAAGTTATTTTAGGTTATTTTAAGATAAGTCTCTGAAGTTATAATTCGTAAGTGTGGGACATTTGTCTAATGGTCACCTTCAACTTTTCACACAGGACACTTCACAAAGTAAGAATTTAGTAATTTATTGCTTTGTTAATGGTAAGGCTGACACTAAACTTCATCATAGTTTATGTAGGAAATAAAGTGGTGCTACATGCTCTTAATCCCAGCACTAGGCAGGCAGATCTTTGTTCGTTTGAGGCCAGCCTAGTCGGCAACCACAAAGAAAAATCCAAGACAATCTCTATCTTGAAAAACAAAGACAAAACAAACCAACAAACAAACAAAAGAAATGAATAATGTCAATTATTTCATAAGCATGTAGTATGATCATTTGCTTATACTGACATAAAAAAGTACTGATGATGGCATAGACCACACTTCAGCAATCTATTTTTTTTTTCATAGTTCTTGAGCATGAAGGTATAAACTGAATTACTTCTTGCTAAGAAACTGGAAGTGTTTTTTCTAAGTTTCTCTGTGGCTTGCCAATGGCCACATGAGTTTCTTTATCTTTTCTTCCCTATGTTTTAAAATATAATATTTTCATTATTTTCTTAAGAATTTCATACAATGTATTTTAATCATATTCATTTCCACTCCTCATCCTAACTCCTCTTTGATCCACTTTCTGCTTTCTTGCCCTGTCCCCTCTGTTTTTGCTTTTAATAATGATGAAGTCCAATTTGTGCTATATATGCATGAGTGTGGAGACAGCCACCGAAGTAGGGGTCTCACTATTAAAATAAATGATTCACCCTCATCCACAGAGGTGGGAAGGACAGTTAATGTAAGAAGAAATAGATACCAGTGTGGCCTCTTATAATATTCCACTAAACTATATAGACAAAAAAAAAAAAAGATGTGCAGAAGGGGAAGCTGGGTAGAGACATAAGATATCAAGATCACTGGATTGGATGTTGATTTCTTCTCTTTGGAGTATCAAATGGTTGTGATGTACTCTGTGTTGATTTTTAACTTTCTTTCACTCATTTGTGGGCTGTCAGCTTCCCTCATGTGTAGAGTTTTCTTGACTCTGTCCTGAGACTTGTGAACAGGTGAACCAAACTATCTAGCATGGTTGCTAAGTTTCCCCATGGTTCAGAATGGCTATACAGTGTGAGAAGCATTCCTTAGCACCGACATTTAGATCTTATCACTTCCCTTTTATCTATAAGAACCCAGACAGTGGGTCTGGCAGCAGTTTTGGGGAACCACTTCTGTAAGATCTCTATGGACATGGCTATTTTAGATTTCTTTTGGGAGTCGTTAGCCCCTTTAGGATTGAGTAGAATGTAATAACATTTGAGGAGTTCAGTGTGAGACAAAGAAACCTTGTGGTCCTGAGTGTAGAATGCGTTTGTTCGGCTTTAATCAAATTGGTCCTCAGACTGAAAATGTAGCTGATAGAGCAGTAAAATAATCTTGTTCTCTTACTTCCCCTTTCCCATTTTATAAGTACAGAAGTTATATTAGGTTTAGAACTCTTCATTTTTTATTATTTTTTAAAATACATTTCAGATTTTATCCCCTCACTCCATTCCCCCCACCACCCAGGAACCCCCTATCCCATCCCTCCTCCTGCCTCCACAAGGGTGTGCACCCACCTACCCCCCATCCCCCCTCCCTACCCTCAAATTCTTCCCTACTCAGTGTTCAGCCTTCATGGCACCAAGGATCTCCTCTCCCACCCATGCCTAACAAGGCCATCCTACCCTAAGTATACAGCTGAAGTCATGAGTGTCTCCCTTTGTGCTCCCTTTGTCTTGGTGGTTTAGACCCTGGGGAGCTCTGGTTGGCTGGTACTGTTGATCACCTCTTGGGGCCACCAACCCTTTCAGCTCCTTCAGTCCTCTAACTTCTCCATTGAGAACACTTTATCCCATAAATGGGTAGCTGTGAGCATCTGCCTCCAGAAATGTCAGACCATAGCAGACCTCCTAGGAGACAGCTACTTCAGGCTCCTGTCAGCATGCACTTCCTGACATCCATATCTGCGTCTACCTTTGGTGACTGCACACGGGACGGATATCAAGGTAGAGTGGTTTCCCGACAGCCCCTCCTTGACTTTCTGTCCTACACTTTGTCGCCTTATTTGCTCCCTTGAGCATTCTGTCCCTCCTTCCAAGTAGGACCAAGGTATCCACACTTGGTCTTCCTTTTTCATGAGCTTCATGTGGTCAGTTAGTTGAATCTGTCTTCTTAATGACTTCATTTACACGTGACTACCTCTCTGAAGATTCTATCTCAAAAGTTACACAGTGAAAGCACATTGAAAGAGGCAAGAGGTGGTCCCAAATTCTCTCAGTATTTTTATTTTTTTTACCTAATCTGTAGCACAAGTCTCTTAGGAAGATATGCAGAAGAGAAAGCAGTTTCTCCATGAGCCTCTTACTTCTCCCTGGGGTGCAGCATAGTAATCTTTTATACAATGGCACTAATCCCATTATGATGCTTCATACTCAAAATATAAAGTAACTTGAATTAGTCTGCAAAGCTCTGAAATCCAAATACCATTGCATTCAAATTTCAGGCTTCAACATATGATTTCTGGGGGAACACAATTCAGCCCATAGTGAAAAAAATATCGCTTGACTTTTCAACATCTTGATTTTGCTTGGAATAGAGATTTTACATGCAAGTTGGAAACTGATTAGCATATCGAGTTTTGATTCATAGACTCAGATATTCTGAGATAATTTTATCTGCAATAAAAGTACATGAATAGGAAAGGCATATGATTTTCTATGAGTTTTTTTTTTTTTACTAATGTATTAAATACATTTACATTTTACCCTTAACATACAGATTATATTTGATTTTTGTGCTGGATTTTGCTTTCTGGGATACACATAAGTAATAATTAAAGAATAACTAAACAGAAAGGTACAAGGTGTATATAGCAAATGCTTTTAGGCTGTGTATCCCTCCCCTACCAGTTATCATGATACAACACTTCCAAATGTCTCCTAATCTCTCTAGTCCATCCTTCAGTTCAAATGAGAAACTATAGAACGTAGTGAGTCATGAAGTTGGCAATATCTTAAAGAGAAACATACTATATATTTTATGAAGACTTCAATAAAAATACATGCAAAATAAATCTGCCCTTTTATGCATAACTGAGATACCCTTTCTTGCTTCCTCCTTTATATGTTTCTGTGGACTTGTTTAATTCTATACCTGTGGAATGTTAGTCATCAGAAATTTACATTAAAAAAGAAGCATTTAATCTAGATTTTACCTTTGGCCTTCCTTCTACATTCTCATAAGTGTATCAAATATTAATTATTATGTTTGTAAAATCTCCCATTTCCATGGCCTCCCTGTAGTGGGATCTACTTTTTTAGGTGTTATTTTATATTGCAGTAGACTACTCAGCATAATTTTAACTCTCTGGGTTTCTTTGATGCATATTTTCTGAGATGATGCATGGCATTCTTTTTACATCTGATAGGTCTGGGAGATGAATACCCAGCCCCAGTTTCTGTACTGTACCTATAACCGCAATGCAAACGGTCTATGGGTATAGAGGCCATTTGAAATGTGAGAACATGGACTGGAACAAAGATATAAATTCACATAAACCCCAACATAGTAAGAGTGAGATTGAAGCAATAAATCATCTCTACACGAGGAATTTGGTATCTTGTTAGTCAGATGGATTTTTACAACAGCCCTGTACTTGAAAGTTCTGCTTTGAATGTTTGGTCCAAACATCATCTTTTTTTTTTTTATTATTTTTTTATTTAGGGTCAAGGTAAATATAATCATTTGAGAGAGAGATTTTTACATTTTAAAAAGTGATTTTGTTGTAGCATTGTTTGAATAATGCAAAAGAAAAACAGGAAAAACTAATAGGCAGACAGATGCCCACACACATAAAAAGACAGACAGGCACAGATTATATATGATAGTAAATAGAGAAAATATGTAGGAATTTTGTTAAAATATTAACATATACTCCTCTGATGGTATATTTAGCAATTCCTAAGATATTTGGAAAATTATTTTATAAACTACACAGAACATTTATACTACTCATATGAATGATAAAGAGAACACATAATATGTTTTGAAATATAGATGTTCTATTCCTCTATATATTTACAGACATTGACTGAACATTAAAAAGACATATTGCAGGACAGAGTGTTTTATGTGTTTCTGTGTTTTGAAATTCGCTGATATGGATATGTAACACATATTTGATAGAAGTGCAGAGAACATGTGAGAAATATCAGTACCAGGGTTTCAAGGTGCAAAAGTATTATGTACTTCAATTCTAACAATACTTTAAAAAAAATCGCTGCTTTTCAGTAGCTGTTCTGTTGCCACAGAGATGCCCTGCAGTTGCTGTGGCAACAAATGAATAATAATCCACACTTGTGTAGCACACCATGGCTCACACATTCCTTTCTCATGCAGCACCTCATCTGTGGTCAAGAAAAACTCAGCAAAGGTTCTGAAGGAGGCTGACCCGGTGTCTGTTTCAGTTCACAGATGACAACTATAGATTGAGGATGCTCCCTAATGGCTTCCAGTTACATCCTAATAACTTAAAGTGCTGATAGAAAATGTGAACCCTTCATGACTCCCAGTACATTTCAAAATAGGCTTCATTTCTCTCTTTGTATCTTTCTTTACTCATGTATTCATATTATTCAATGTCTTTTAAAAATCTCAGGATATAATAAGGTAGAGTTGGCTAGTTTCCATCAGAGGGGAGGGACCAAGTGTCTTAAGGAGCTATTTAAGTCTTTGAACATACACTGTATACTCTTTTCACAGAGGCAAGGGAGTGGCAGCTTTGGCAGTTCCCATTATACATTGTTCTGAACCTAAAGGCTTATGTATATTCTTGTTCTTAAATGCTTAAAGAATAAGAGCTACTGTTGAATGCTATAGCAACTCTTCCTTTTTTTTTTTTTTTTTTTTTTTTTGGTTTAACGAGACAGGGTTTCTCTGTGTAGTCCTGGCTGTCCTGAAACTCACTCTGTAGACCATGCTGGCCTCTAACTCAGAAATCTGCCTACCTCTGCCTCTCTAGTGTTGGGATTAAAGGCGTGCGCCACCACCGCCCGGCTTGCAACTCTTCCAAAGATTTCCAAACTCTTTGCTGAAGAAGATCAGTGGATGTACACAGCAACCAGGATTTTTGTTGTTAAATACAGAACACACACAAAAAAAATTGTTAAGGCTTGAATGGGAAGTGTCCACCACAGACCCCTGTGTATAAGCTGTCAAGTTCTAGATGGTGGCTCTGTTTAAGTAGGTTGTGAAATAGTTTGTCTATCAGGTGAGACCTCATTGGCAGACTTAGGGTCTCATGGGTAAGGCTTATGATTACAGATCTTTCCGTCCTATGTATCTGTTCCCAGTGTCATGCAACAAAAACTTGCTATACAAGTTCACCCTAGGGAGCCATCTCTGTCATCTATGACATGTGAAGATGGACTGGATCCCTTCAAGTTATAAAGACAATACAAATACTTCTATTTTTAAGTTATATTCTGAGAAAAATACAGAAACAAATGGACTTGGTATATCTATATTGACTTTAAATGAACATGAATAAAACTGTACTGCCCTCCTCATGAATAAATATTCTCAGCAGTAACACATACTCTGTAGGTATATTACAGTATAGATCAAAGAAGAAATAATACGGCCATTGCTGAACATCCTAGGGACCTGGGTTAAATTCTGAGTAATAAAACCAAAGTATAATATCCAGACAAGAACAGTGTAATCTCAGCTCCTTAGTGAATTACCAACTCTTCATTTTTTTTTTTGATCTGAAAAAAGATTAATGGCATCTTTTCTAAGGATTGTTGTGGAGATTAGCTGAGATACATGCAATGAATGTGTTAAAGTAAATTTAATGAATATGCAACCGGAAATGAGAGCATTTTCCAGCTTGCTGTGTTATTACACAGTGTAAATCTCCAGGATCATGCTTGAGCTCATATTTTGGTACATGCTTTAGTGAGAGATACTGAAATGGAGGGAGGGAGGAAAGAAGAGATAGAAATAGATAGATAGATAGATAGATAGATAGGTAGATAGATAGATAGATAGATAGATAGATAGATAGATAGATAGATAGATAGATATTCAAAACCACATAACAATATAAAACTGGGGATATCTACCAGAATTTTCCTAAAATTCTTATTTCTACTCACTGTAAGATACAAATTTCCAAGTCTACAATTACATGCTGCTAAACTGCATGAGACATAAGTCAGAGCTTCTATAAACTTCCTTGCTCTGGCTTCTTGGAAAATAAAACACTGATCATATATTCACAAATACCGAGTTCTTGCCTATTTTCAGAATCTCATTTCAGAATCTCCCTCTCTTGCCTAGAGGTTAGTTCAAGTGTCATGACTTCTTTTTTTATAAATTGATCCTGCAGAGAAATAATGCAACATTCTTAGTGCTTCAAAAACTTCCCGACAAACCCTTCCTTATAATATTAAATTTGTGAATGGTTTTGACAAACTCTACCCGTAAATAATGGACAGTAGCTTCTGGAACATTTTGTCACCATGGAAATCCCAGATATGTCTGTGGCCTTTTGTCTTCAGATATAAGGCTGTAGCCAACCTTGGCAAATTAAAAAGATTCCACATCTGCTAAGAGGTAGATACACACACACACACACACACACACACACACACACACACACACACCACACAAACACACACACCCATACACAAACCCCACACAGTTATCAAGACATAGTTAAGGTTATAAACATGGTAACCATTACTGTCTTCAAAACTGTCAGGAAATGTTTTGTGATAGACTAGCTGATGAGAACATGCCTTGGATAACATGTACATATAGAATTACTATGATATGGCCTCTACTTAGAAAGGTATAATTCAACAAATGTGTAATTGGATGTTTAAATTGTAAAACTCTCTAAAGGCACTCATTAATAGACATGAAAGAACAGCCAGCCTTTAATACAACACTAAATACCATCAACCTAGAGATTATATGAATAACTTTTCTTAGGTAATTGTGAGTGAGGGTCCTTCATGCTTTGGGTGTATGTCCTAAGACAAATCTTTCAAGGTCACCATACTTCTGAGAAAGTGAATGACTTTGTAAAATATTCTATCTGATAAATTCATTTAAAATATCAAGTATAACACAAATTATATTTGCATGAATTTAAGAGATATCAGCAAAGAATAGAAAAAGACACAGATAAATAAATTGTTCCATTAGGTGAAATCTGGTAAAACTTCTAAGTGGATAGATGCACCTTAAATATGGCTCTTTCTTTATTAAATAAACAGAAGCTCCCACTAATACTTATGAATTACTAGTAATTAACACCACTAGGTAATGAATATTTTCAGATATTATTTCATGGCAAAAAATACACTCATTTCATGATTACTTTGTCTATGTAGTTAGTTTTGTAGGATTCTAATTTTTGAGTAACATGTTAATGTGTTTTTATATTTTTAAATGTAGGATACAGAGTTGCTATTATTCCAAGGTTTCTTTGTGTCTCCAAAGCTTTTAAAGAAAGAACAGACCCCCAAGCAGCCTGAACAAAGAATGACTTATTTGGGTGACAGAAGAAGCATCCCTAGAGAAAACAGTTATTAATAATTGTAATTAATTCTGATATGGCAATATCCACAAAGATATGCAACAGTGAACTTAGTAATTTCTTTCCAGATAATTCTTCCTGACAAATAATTCATTTGGTTTCCTTAGATATGTTAATAAACTAAATAAAGTACCTCAGATATATTCTTCAACTGGTCTAAAAAATTAATGACTGTATCCAACATCCCTACATGCTAATCACTCATCAGTTCTCACATAACATTTGCTTTTCATTTTTTCTCCCAAGGGTTTTTGCTGCAATTGCTACATCTGACTGTGTAAACTTTGAAAGACTATAGCTTCTAAGTTAATGCAAGGACAATTGAATATGAATCTGGTTGGCGTCTATTCTCTCTTTACATTTGGATATAACATGATGAATATGTATTAGACACTAATATTCATACAATATGGAAAGAGAAGAAGAAAAGACTGAATATTACATTCTCAGATAAAGTAGTATTTTTGTCCCGTACCATTGTCCTTTTCCATTGTTTTGTGATGGTGTATTAAAGTATGTGTATTAAATTATAGTGTATTAAAGTAGTATATAGCCCAGGCTTTGGACTCCTGATCGTCCTGCTACACAGGCTGAGGTCCTGGATTACAGGTGTGCTCTGGCATGGTCCTTTTCGTCTTTTGATGTATCTGGAATGAAAGACTTTCTGAAAGGAACACCATATTAGGAATCAGAAGCTACACTTGAAATTTAACCTTCACTCCCATCTGGATACAAGTGTGGGGCAAATTAATGTGATCTCAAAATGTCTATTTTGATTCCTACAACATAATGTGGTTATTTCTGTCTTAATAACTTACAAAACCTCTGTGACGTCAAAGTTTAAAAGTATTAAAAATGAATTTAGTGTATAATACTACTTAAAAATACAAAATACTTTAAAAGCAAACATGCTTTTATCTCATTACTAGATATCAACATGTGTAAAAAAAAAAAAAAAAAAAGAGAACCCTGATTAGTATTTAATGATAAATGGGGTCAGTAAGTTTGACAGATTTAGTGTATCAGTGTTGTGTAATTTTAAGACATCTCCCTATCTAGGACTTTGATATTAGGCATTAGCTTTATTTTGACTTAACAAGTTTACTATATGAATGTTACTAGACAACATTAAAAGGAAGCTTATGTATAACATCTCCCTTTTCCTCTATAATTAATTGCTCTCACGAATGCCCAATTAATAAAAATTTGAGCCCAGCATTTTCTCTGTGATATCATTATTTATAACTCTCAAATATGTTTAAGTAATTTAAGAAAAATAATGGCTGCAGTGATATTTAAAATTAACTTTGGAATAATTAAGGAATGAGAAACCAATATCACTTTAATCTTCATTAGCAATTAAACAATGGATTTAAGTTCTTGTCTCTATTTTAAGAATCACTCTTATTCTTTCTGTCAAAGCACCTCATTCTGTACCTAGCCCATAGCTGTCACTCAGTCTATGTGTAGATCATTCATCATCATGTGCCTGATCATTATTATGGCCACTGTTGCCTCTCTAATTTCCATATACTTCCAAAACCGGCATTTCTTTCCCCAGTGCAAGAGTTCCTTGGGTGTGCAAAATACATTTTTTAAAAAATAATTTATTGTAAGGAAATATGAACTCTTTTAATATCAAAGTCAGAGGATGTGCTTGTCTATAGATCATATTCAGTCTGAGGATTTGTTCTCTTGAAATCTATGATTCTTTTTCTTTGATCAATGTTCAATCATATCTAAAATCTCAACTTACTTTCATGTTCCAGTGGCTCGTTCTCATTTCATTAGTGGATATAAACAGTATTTTTTGACAGCAGACTAAACACTTTTATGTTTTATTTGAAAGCCTATTCACTTAGAAAAGTAATTGACAGTCAGTGTATGGTTGTATTTTTCTTCCTTTATGTTGGAAGGAGAAAGTAACTTTGTAGAGTTACCATATGAAAATATAGAAGGAAAATTCTCAAGAAATACTCAACTACACTAGTCAAAATAATTTTCTGCTTGGGTATTGATGTTTTTAATGTCATTCATTATTATCTAATGCTGAGTGATTATAGTTATTTGATCCTGGACTTTATTATTTGTTAATGTGGGGCAGTTTCTAAATAAGTAAATAAGATATTATAATTACTGTCAGTGTCAGATAAAGTCAAGCTGTAGAACTGCAATCAAAATGTAGGAAAACCAGTTGCAATAAACTCGTTTCCTTTTAACAGAGGAACACAGCTCTAATAACTTACCACTAGTAAGGAAATAGTGATGGAATTTGAAGTCATATACTCAAATATTTTTATTCTTTTAATTTGTCTTCTCATCATAAATAATCATAAATTACAGTTTTGATTGGTATCCATTTTCTAGGAGAAATATCATTTATGATCTTGTAGTAAAAATAAAATCCTGTACCAGTAAAACTTGGTAATATTTGTTTTAAGTTTTCTTCCTATGAGCTTGAAGCCAAGTTACCATTGTATTCTAATCTTTTAATTTAATCTTTAAGATTATTCTAAAAATTTTGATATAAGGCATTATTTATAAGTAATGAGTATTTCTAAGAGCTATTTGGGATACATCTAACAAAGAAGGAAGTTTTCTCCAGAGACAGCAATGCAAGAGTGAAATGGCAAGCATAGTAGTCCCAGGACCTAGACTAAGAAAACACTCTGCTACCACTACAATCCTGTAGCAGAATTACACCCTATTTACTGTATGGGAAGTGTAAACAAAACATACATGGCAAAGGTTAGATAATAGAGACCATGTAGCCCCTAGCTACAACAATCTCCTATATATTTCAGATGTTCTATCAAAAGCAATAATAGACTGCATGATTTTGTCTCCTAGCAACATCAGAAGCTTTAGCCATAAAGTGTCACAAACATAAACATCAACATGTGATCTGAGCAAGGATGATATCAATAAACATGCTAAACTGAAGAGAAAAAAAAACCCATATCGTCTCAACTCTACACACACACACACACACACACACACACACACACACACACACGCACACACACAACTGCAGACAACTGATTAAAGCTGGGAAAAGAAGTGGTGGTCTTCTCCAGGAGAGCACAACAATTCATTGTCTATTGACAAATGGTTAGCCTTGGAAATATACATTATATAGATGTTATAACAACAGATTATATTTCTGTTACATAGGACAGAAATATGTATGCATATAAAATACATGTATGTATGAAATAAGAGGGAAGGAAGGTCAATGATTGTAGAGGAATGGTAATCTAGGACCATGGCTATTCTGGCAAGAAATCACATCTAAAAACCTAGTTTTGTGTAATATGGCTGGAATACAGACACACAATTTTTACACACCTTTAGACTCAAACAATGAAGATAAAGATAGACTGTAGAAGGAAGAGGCCAAATGTTTGAAAGTGATGTCTAATTAAAGGACAGATAGAGAAAGATTTGACAGAATGAGTCAAAAATATGTTATGCTCAGCTCTTAGGAGAACAGACAGGAAATAGAAGTTTATAAAGTGCAGTGCAATGTAATGGAGTTGAGTTAAGTTCAGTCCAGTCAGTTGAGGTAGTTGAGTTCAGTTTTGTAGTGTTCAGTTTGGTGCAGTTCAGTTAATTGAATACAGTTCATGTAATTTGTTTTTATGAACTAACGCAGAGGCAACTGAAGCCAGAGAATAAGAAGGAGCAAGAAGATTAGAATAACTTGTCATAATTAGTTTGAAAACAAGCAGAGCAATTCAGTGAGAAGCCAGAGAAGTCAGATCGAATCAGTCAGCTTGGAGAGGAGTTTGAGCCAGAAAAGCTGAGTTGAATCACCAGTCAGAGTTTAGAAGTAAGCCTCCAAGATAATAATTCCATCTTGCAAATAAAAGTTACTTTTGCAAATAACTTCAATGATTGTAGGGAGGGGTATATGAGAGGATTTGGAAGGAAAAAAAAGGATTGAGAAAAATTTTAATGATATTATAATCACAAAAAGTAACCAAATAATGAGATAAATGAGATCTCAAGCTACTAGTTAATATATAAAATTTTCTTGTTCTTTGTAAGTTCAGCATTCCAGCTGCTCATGAACATTAATATGGACTCTAGTTTTCAGCAAAAACATGTCAAATTTGTTCACTAGGGCCCAGTGAATAATTCATAATTACTTTTGATTTCACTTTCCGTAAATTAGTTTTCATCTATTTTATACATTTATTCAGTATAAGTCAATGCATAAAATACAAGTTCAATAAAATATTGAACCACTTCCTAAATAAATTCATCACTAGAAAGTATACAATAAAATATTGTATTATTATTTCACAATGCATACATTTTTGAGGATCAAATATACAAACTGAAAAACAAACATAAAAACAAATAAAAAATAAACCATCTGGATGCTCACAACTAATCATTGAACTGATCACAGGGTTCCCAATGAAGGAGTTAAAGAGACTACTGAAGGAGCTAAAAGGGTTTGCAGACCCATGGGAGAGCAATAATACCAACCAACCAGAGCTACCAGGGTCTAAACCACCAGCCTGGGAGCACATAGGGAGGGATCCATGGCTCCAGCTGTATATGTAGGGGAAGAGGGCCTTGTTGGGCATATGTGGGTGAGAAGATCCTTAGTCCCTGAAGGCTGGATACCTCAGTGTGGGGAAATTTGAGGGTGGGGAGGTAGGAGTGGGTTGGTTGGAGGGGGCACATCCTCATAAAAACAGAAGGAGAGGGGATGGAATAGGGGTGTTCTGGGGAAGAGAATAGGGAAAGGAGATAACATCTGAAATGTAAATAAAATATCTAATAAAAAAGCAATAAATAAATAAATAAACCATCATAAGGTAAGAAAAATTATCAGCTTGACATTTTAATGTAGAATGTAGAAGTAATATTTTCACATTACTGATTACCAATATATAAATGAATTAGGAGATTCAAGAGTTTAAGTCAAGATAAAATTGAGATACTTAATTAGATACTGAGGTAAAGAGGATGATACAGCACTTCTATTTGAAAATAAAACACTCAGGGTAATGAGAAAAATTGTTTACATAATGTCAATCATCATCCACCTAAGCACATTGTAGTAACATAGAGAATTAGTTAATGTTGAATTGACATTAATACCAAATAAAGGAAAAACATTTGAGGCATAAAGATGAAGAAAAGACATCAGAGAAAATAGCTAAACCACAAAAAATATAAGTAAGAAGAAAATTAGTAGACTCCAAATAAAAATATTCTTCAGGAAGGGATCTTATAGTTCAGGTAAATGCTATGTCGATAATAAGAATGGTATTTACAAAAAAAAAAAAAAAGATATATAATGCAGAATGTATAACTAGATGAAGTAAAAAAAATAACATTTACTTTCAGAACTGCACTTGTGTATGAAGACTAAGGTTTACAATGACAATGATTTGAGATCCTCAAATTTGAAGAGCAAGTCCAGGTAAGGAAAGAGGTAATTAAGAGAGTGTGAATCACAGTGTAGAATTTTAAAGTATGGAATGGTAGTTGAGGAAATGCATACATTACATGTATAAAGGCGAAGGGAGTACTCATAGAAAAAGAAAGATTAGAAGTGGAAAACAAATCCAAAGAAAATGTGTGAGTAATTAACTCAATAGAAGAAAAGAAAATAGTATATGAACCAATAAATAAATCAGACCTAATGAGAGTGTCCGTGAACTTTAATGCTTAAACCCAGAGTTATTAGCAGTATTAGATGAGCATACAACAAGATAGCTTTCAAAATAGTTGTAGGCCTTTGTAGGTGGAAGAATGCCAGGCCACTGACCTCATTGGATTCAGTATCAAATGACCTTCTGGGAAGAAGTTGTAGTTGGTGATGACAGACAGTTTTATCACAGGGGAGTCTGGACTGGTCAGCACTTCATTGGGAGTATCTGCCTTGCAGCAAGAGTTACAATTTATAATCTTTTGTTATTTTTACATTTACAATAAAATTGAAAAGATAAAATTGTTTAAATGTATTTATTCTTTGTAAATATCATAGATCATAAATTACTGACACACTGGTTTGAAACAATCAGGATCCTTGTTACATTCTAATAGGTTGCTTTGTGAGGGATCAAGGAAAAGTTCAGAAGCAATCCAAAAATTGTGGTTGAATTTGGTTTGCCAAACTAGATGAACCTAGTTTCCCAAACTAAGTAAAACAGCCCGAGATAAGCTTTCCGAATAGATTGTGTAGCATGTGGGTAGTCTTGAAATAATTTTAAAAGATTGAAGTCTTTATTTAGAATGCGTCATACCACTTTAAAAAATAAACAGAAGGAACATTGTACAAGAAATTATAGGAATGGGAGCACATGGTTTTATTATTTCTGAATCTTGTGATATGATGTCCAACAAGATTGGAGAACAATGGTAAGAGATTAGATCAGACATATGGCTGGGCTCAGTTAATGGCAACTTTATAAAGTATACAAAAGATTAGGATCTTTAAGTGAAATGAAATTTTGAGCCCCAGTAGGCTTTCTGAAAAATAGTAGTAATAGGAGTTACACCATTTAGGGCCCCACCCATCTCTCTCTCTCTCTCTCTCTCTCTCTCTCTCTCTCTCTCTCTCTCTGTCTCTCTCTGTCTCTCTCTGTCTCTCTCTCTCTCTCTCTCTGTCTCTCTCCCCTATACAACAAATATGCTTTATGGTTAAGTTTCAGGATACATACAAGGCTATTAGGAAAATCGTGGAGAGAAATGGTAGGGCCATGATTGTTTTTGAGCATTTGAGGTTACTAGAAGTGGCCAGATTCTTGATGCATATTGAAAGCAAGATCTGAGAAGAAATAAAACCAAAAAACAAAATAAAATCAATAAAATACAAGCAACGAAGTTAAATGTTTCTCCTGATATTCAATCACTATTGTACTACTCACAACACAAGAAATACACAGTTTGACATTTGTATCAATATACTACTTTTTATTTGCATTTTGGTATTTTATTTGAATGTCCTATTCAAATGTTCCTCTTGAATAAAGATGTTGCTCAATACACATTTTGACTTTAGAAACACCAATATACTATCTACCTAGAAGAAACGGTTCCAAACAGAAAAATTTAGAAATACTCTTCTGTGAAGAATTTTTAATGTTGTTAACTTAGTTTATTTATTTATTGTTAAGGTCTTAGCGATGTACTTCCTTGCTATAAATCTTTCAGTATTTATCCTCCTCCAATCCAGTCTTTCAAATGTTCCTAGGAATTCTGTAGAAGGATCCAAATCAGGCAGTCTTCCCTCTGTGCCTCAGCAGCAGAATTCAGACATTATGTTGTATAACGTATCTCTGGGCCCCTGGGAATAGTCAACTTGTTCCTTGAGACATCTACTTGTATTTATTCTCCAAGTTTAACAGAATAGTGTTTCTTGTGTTTCATATCAGGTTTTGAAATATTCTGCAACCAAACCCCCAATTCCTCTTCAAAGAATCCTTTTACTTTTATGCCATCCGTCATCAGGGATTTGCTTTCCACTGATGGCCTTTGCTCAACATGATTAAATAAAAGGCAAGAATTATTTTTTTAGGCTGCATTCAAACTCTTTGTTTTTCTACAATTATAAAAACTCTCCACTCCTTTTAGTCTTTAAAAAAATTAAAATGTTCTTATTAGTCTAGGCTTAGCTGTGGGGTAAGATAGTGAGAGCCAGTGTGTTGCATTTTCATCACAGTTCTGTGAAACACTTCTCATAAAAGACTTCATAATTGTTTTCAACTTCCTTTTTGTCTTTAGAAAAAAATATGGACTAGGGACAGCCTGCTATTTTAACCTTCTCCTCTCCCTCTTAGCTACCCATAGTATTACTTCTGCATAGCTAATTACAGGCATTTGATTTAAAGGAGCTTGTCAGCATCGGTCTTTAATTCTTTTATTCTTGCCAGATTTCTGAGCTGTGGGAAGAACAAGCCAAGTTACATGTCTTCCTTGCTTCTAAAGATCCAGTAATGGTCTGTGTTTCGTGCTCATATATTAATTTCTTAGTTTGTCTTTTAACACCTAGATTCATGTAGTTGAAGCTTGCTTGGAACGTTCTATGTAGGTAAGGATGACTTTGAAGTCTTCATCTTCCAGGATCTGCCTTCTAAGTACTAGGATTACAGGCGTGTGCCACCACCACTACCAGGCCTGACAATGAACAGTTACTAGGCACAAAATTATTTCTTCTACCTATAATAGATAAAATAGTAAAAATATTTAAAAAAAGAGTGGCTGGTTTTCTCAGGAAAAAAATCAATTCTGAAACGTTATTTAAATTGCTAATTAAATCATTGTGGACCTCATTTAGAAAATATTATGGGAAAATTCAGTAGATAAGAAGCATCGAATTATTTTATGTCTATATGATGTTAGATTGTGTAAATATAGTTCATCACCTATTTTGAAAACAATTATAGATTGATCTAGCTGTATTTACTTTGTAGAGAAAAAAATGAAGCAGAATTTTTTGTTTCTTTGGAGATTCAGTTGTGTCATGTAATTTTTTTCTGGAAGCTGTGTTCTGATATGATGTTTTGCTGAAACACACACATGAGAGGATGTTTTGCTGAAGCAGACACTTGAAAGAACTCATGATGTTTGGAAAGAGTATAAGTAGAACCCAACAGACAGTGAAGAATCCTCTGGCACTGGTTTACCTTGCAACATTTCACTGGTCTTTGCTGTTGATGCTCTTGCGTTAGTATGCCTTCTAAGGCTTTGTTAGTCTTCACTGATCTTTACTTGCCCTGACCTCGTAGAGAAAATTTCACCAAAGATTTCTTGTTGTGGTGGTACTATGGCTTCTTCTTACCGCTTCCTTGAACTTGTGATAATTTGGTAGAGTCTCTCAGTCACTTCTGGATCAAGCCACTGCTACTGATTTGTGTTTACCAATTGGACTGGACTGCTGCTACTGATTCGTGTTTGATGTTGAACTGCTGATATCCTGACAAGGAAGAGTTCAATTGCTCCAAAGAACTACTTCTAAACAGGTCTACCCTGCCCTTCTCCTATTAACCATCCTTCACTCCTATCTTTGGTCAGTGAGCTAGAAGGGAGGTTGAAGTGTTTAAGAACCTTATTAAAGCAGGATTTAAAGTTCTAAGCCTACAAAAACAAGTATGATTGAATTCAGCAATTTATCCTCAAATTTTAGTCATTGGCAAAGTAAATATCAGAATACTCATCTTTAATTAACTCCACAGTCTTGGGGTTACTATGTTGGTTCTCTTAAGTGTGAAGCTCAGATATTTCTGGGTGCTTCTACTTTAATGCCAATATTTTAGTACTGACTGGTTGGTGGTAAGACTTTGCTCTAGTTTGATTCTAGTTCAAAATATGATCCCCTAATTTCTGTTTGTTTTGCTGTGTAAATTTTTGACATTTGAATTTTCCCCCTTACCTGCTCTTTGAGTCCCTGTATATCAATCAACGCAGATTAAGGTGCTTAAAACCACACGAATATATCATTTCAGTTTCTGTAGGTCAAGCTTCTGCTGGATCCACTACATGGAGATGCACAAAGCTGCCAATCAAGGGTAGCTGGCCAGTTCTCTTCTCTGAGAAATGAAAGACTGGCTTTCCTAAAGCATCACATGGTGCAATGAACTTAACTCCTGTCTGCTGTAGAATTGACGATTTCAGAGACCAACCTAGTCTCTTGGAAGCCACCGACAAATTTTGCCACAGGGAGCCTGTTAATATGAGAGAGAGAGAGAGAGAGAGGGAGAGGGAGAGGGGGAGAGAGAGAGAGAGAGAGAGAGAGAGAGAGAGAGAGAGAGAGAGAGAACATCAAGGAGAAATGGGAACAGAGAAAATAAGACAGAGTAGAAACTTCTAAGTCAACGACTTCAGATGTAGTCATCTACCTAGAATCTCTAAAAGCCTGCTATGTTGTCAAAGCAAGTTAGGTTCAGCCCACAGTCAAGACAGGATCATAACAGTTTTATCAACTCTATGAAACAGTGACAAAACAGTTATCTTTTAATGAGTTGTTGTTTATATAAGCAAAGTGATAGTATTTTTTTTTTAACATCTTAACTGAAGTCTCCCCAGCCACGGCTAAACCAGTCCTTCCCTTCCACTTCCTATCAGTCCCTTCCCCATTCACTCCTTTTTTTGTGTCTCTTCAGCAATGTGCAGGTCTCCCATGGATAACAACCAAATATGGTATATTAATTAACATTAAGACTAGGCACCTCCCTTCATATTACGGCTGGACAAGACAAACAAGTAGGAGAAAAAGGGTCCCAAAAGCAGGCAAAAGAGTCAGAAACAGTTCCTGTTCCACTGTTAGGAGTCCCACAAAAAAGACCAAGTAAGATACAGAAATACAACATATATGCAGATATGCAGAGGGCATAGGTCAGTCCCCTGCACACTCCATGGTTGTCAGGAGTCCATTCCTGACAATGCCTGGATAGCTATGACACAGAGGCTGAATAGTTCAGAAACTATAATAGAACCAAACAAACCTGGCAAAAATATCAATGAAATAATTTCTAATAATAATTGTATATACTCATAGACTGGTGACTAGCCAAATCATCAGAATCACAGAGGCTTCATCCAGCAACTGATGGAAACATGCAGAAACCCACAGCCAAGTACTGAACAAAGCTTATGAAATCCTGTGAATAAGGAAGAAGGAAGGATTGTAGAAGCTAGAGAGGACAAGGACACCATTAGAAAAACCACAGAATTAACTTAGCTCCTAGGTGTTTTTAAACATATCAATCATTCAATTTTAGCAAATGAAGTGACACAGGAGATAGATGCTGGGGCGAAAGCCTACTAGTTCAGAGAAGCAGAAAAAAGCACCCAGCTCACCTACCTTCAAGAAAGAAAAAGTCAATTTTGCCTTTTTCACATTCTTGAAAACCCTTCAAACTGAATGTCCTTCCTTTCTACCACCCATGTGTCTTTCTCTGTCCTCTTGACTTCCTCTTACTTTTTGTGATATTTTCCTATGTTTACTCCTTGTCAACTGATTGCTTGCTCCACCTCTTGACCTATGGTTGACTTTATAATAAACAGAAGGCTCTTGGATGTGTGCTCAAACTGAGCTACACCACAACTAGAATTGTGGTTTTCTAGTTCACAGTCTCACACAGCAAGTTCAAATATCCTGAAACACTCTTTAATGAGAGGGGTGTGTTAGGGCTGAGTCACAGCACAACTAGAGACAGCTTTTTCCAGTACACAATCTCTGGGTTCACGGAGTGAACGGATCTCCTACAACACAGAGACTAACCATCAGAACTGGTGTCTTTAGATGGCATAATTCTTCTTGGTCTCATAATAGTCACTTAAAAATATGAGTGATCCAGTAGCAAATGAGTAGTGAGCCCTCTTGACAAACAACACAAATATTGCCTTTCTTTTTGTCTCCTCTAAACATAGCTATTTTGGTAATAACATGACAAACCCTCCATTTTTACTTATAGCTGCATTTGAGAAACCAGAATAGTTCTATTCTGCTACTAAGAATGGAAGCAAAAGCAGGTCAGGAGAGGAGATGATTTCTGGTCAATTCTGTAGTCCATATGAGCTACCTACTCTTTTCATCCATTTATTCACTGGATGTCCATTGAGCAATACAATGTACACATTAACTCAGCAGGAAAGATGACTTGATATGAGACTGTTGTAGGAAAAAAGTCTACATGAGGCTAACATGTAATAATATTACTGGGTTCCTAAAATTAATCATAAGGTTCCCATTAGAATGCCTAAGAACAACAAATTCTATGTCTGGCTTGAGGAGATAAGGAGGTTAGGGATGGTGGGCGAACATTTCACAGCAGGTATAACACACTTGTTTTTGGAGAAAGTGCAAATGCTTTTAGAGATGGTATAGCAGTTTGGTTAGCAAACAGCACAGAGAAAGGAGAAGACAATTCAGGAAAAGGAAATACATGCAAACATATCATATACTGAAACTGCACGCAGTTAGATTTTATATTTTCTTAAAAATGGGTCAACTAATTCCTTCTTGGAACTCAGGAATTCATTTAGCAGAACTTAAAAACATACTGAAAGCAGCTAACTTAAAAATGTTAGGGAAGGGAGAAAATAGATGGCTTTCGTCCCACATTCCTATTTGAGATTCACTTTGAAAGTTGATTTTCTAAGGTATTTTTAGACATTTTGGGGTAATAGAAAGACTTTATTATCTCAAAACATTGGCAAGCACCAAGTTTATACTTTAAAAAGTAATTGCAAGGGAATGTGTGTATTTACAGTTGACTTTGACTTTCTTACAGTTATTTAATAAGACAAGTTTGCAAGACTGCTCTTGTGAGCCAGGAGCCTGTAAGCTCTCTGGGGTCTAATTATCTCTTGATAATCTTGCCCCTTGATGACATCTGTACTGCTATTCTAAAACACGCTTATTTTGGAAAAGGACATATATTTTGTAGTGTAATACCATTAAACTGTCAGTCCTGAGTGTTAACAGCAATTTGCTCAAAGAGCTTTCAGGGAAGATTAGCTCAGGCCTTAGCCTCCTATGTGGCTTATCAGACAATCTTAGAAGTACAAAGTTGTGTTTATCACAGCTACTTTTGTTTGCCTTTGAAAAGGAAGCCTTGCAGTTTTAGAATCTGGCTTTGATTTCTCTGAGTGGTGCTGTTTACATTTTAATCTATTAAAATTTTCATGAAAGCAAGAAACCACTTATGCTGATATATCAAAGAACTAACACGAGGAAGGCATCGGGGTATCATCCAAGTACGGCTGTTCATATTTAAATGTTTTGTTCCAAACTCAGAAAGCCCTCATCCAAGATCAATACTTATGTTTTTGGAGAGTTTATGAAAATTATTAACTTAATAAATAAACAGAGGGCGAAAGATAAGAGACAAATGACAATTAAAGTTAGGTAGAGTATGCATGCAAAAGAAGTATTTGTTGATAATTTTCTGTGTATAAGAATTGACTCACATAGTTTAAAACCTTTCTTTTTTTTTAATAAAAAAAGAAAAGAAGAAAATCCAAGCACTGGGAAAAAGATAATTTAGACAAACAAAATAAAAGAACAAAACTTTTGATTTATGTGCAAAATTTGCTTTCTAAATACTGGGAGAAAAACAATAGTTTTGTCAATGAAAATTAAACTTCACAATACCAAGAATAAATAATAAACTACAAATAACCTTTTATATAACAACCCAACCAACAATACAGGACAATTTGGATTTTGTTGATATTGTGATGAGAGAGGTATATCTAAACATGCCATTCAGCATTGTCATTATAAATAGAAGAGAGTATATTCAAGCATCATTTTTTACAAAGTACTACAATGGAAAAAGATGTAAACAATGTGAATCTCTCATAATGCTAATGTAGTCTGCCTGCAAAGCACAACAACTGGGCCCAGCTACTCAGATTAACTGCAGCTGAAATGGGACAAGGACTTTCATTATCAAAAAGAAAAAGAGATTTTCTTCAGAATGAGCCATTCTCTGCAAGTAAAAGAAACAGTATCATTCCATCACCTTTTCCTGTTCAAGGAGATATGCCACTATAGACCTTTATAAAATATAAAGAACTTAAGAAAGAAATTTCGTACAGATCTGTAGATACAATCAGAAATAAAGGACAATCCACACGTAAAGACTGAGTGTCAGGGCATGTAAGTCAGTGTGTATGACATCTCGATTGAATGTATGTTGCGATTTCAATTTAAGATTGTGTTTAAAAGACTAGTTCTTATTTTATTCAAGGAAGATGTTTGTGAAAGACAGACAGAGAGAGCTTGAAGTTGGGTGGACGAGGAGGTGAGTAAGATATTTAAGGAGTTGGGGAGAGGAAAAGAAATATGATCAATTATGTTGGATAAACATTTGAAATATAAATAAATAAAATAACCAATAAGAAAAAAATAAAATATGAAAGTGCAAAAAATTTAAATAAGAAAAATTTAAATAAGAAAAATGAAAGTAAAAAGTTGGTTCTTGCTCTGTACAGAATAGCTTATGACCACTTCAACTCCAGATTCAGGGAATCTATACCCTTGCTTGGCTTTCATGGGCCCCCTAAACTGCAGTGTGTATACAGACACACAGTCACACATGCAAGCATCATTTTGTTAATTAATTAATAATTATTTAATAATTGATATGTACATATTTATTACTTTTTAGTAAATATTGTACTTATCTCTAATATTTTCTATTATATTTATATTAATATATTTGTACATAGTATTTTATCTTTATACAGTTTTGTTATAATCTTTATATAAAAATTATATAAGAATAAATTATACAAAATTATATGGTTTATATATGTTATAATTAATTATTAAATGTAAATAATTAATAGTGATTATTATTAAACAAATAATTATATATGATACTAATTAAAATAATAAAACTTATAAATATTGGTTCATTTTTATTATTAATGCATCAATAGAGGATGAAGGAAGTAAATTAAGAACAATATCAGAACAAGTAAGATAGTAATAGTTAATAAGGTAATAAATCAATGAAAAGTAAAAAAAATGGAAATAACAAAAGAGTTAATTTAAAATTAAATTTACACAATATAATTCAATGAGAATTTTCATCTGTTTACTTTTCCTGGAGATAGACAAAAATAATTTGAAGTAATGTAGAATATTTGAAGCATAACTCTAACATATGTATATATATATATGGAGAGAGAGAGAGAGAGAGAGAGAGAGAGAGAGAGAGAGAGGAGAAATAAAAATAATGAAAGTATGTGGAATCAGATTTTTAAAAACCTACTTTTGATAAATGTTCACAGATGCTTTAATCCCAGCTTCTAGCCCACTGTCAAAGTCCAAAGGTAAGGGAGAATAGATGGTAAATAGGACAAGAGGATGTGGACTTGTTTAGAAATAGTTCCTGTTTGTCAGGATATGAGCAGTCCACTTCAGTGGACTGTACACCCAAAACAAATCAGCAATGCTTGCAAGATCCAGCAGAAACAGCCAGGCCTCCACAGAATCAGCAGGAGTCAGTGAGACTTACCAGCACCAGCAGGGATGCCAGGAGAAATTTTCTGCTGTGCTTCTAGTACTGAAATGAAGATCAGCCAAGAGGAAGACAGGAGATAAATGAAGCTTTGCAAAGCTAGCTGCATAAGCATGCTGTCCTTGTCTGTTGAGTCATATTTATACTCTCCCCAAATATCACATGTCCTTCCACTGGTCTTGCCTTAGTAATACATCATGTGAGTCTGTATCAACAAAACACCACATGAGTTTATATCACTTGACATATCTCTGAACTTCCACTTCAAAAAGGTTAATAATAAAAAAGAGTAAGATCTTTTACATCAAAACACGCAGAGGCAAATACTGAAAGAACAATTAGAATAGTAGAAGAGATTACAATTGAAACCCCAATCCACATATATATTAGGTGAAGAGGGTTGGTAAAGAGAAGGGGGGAATGGAGAGACAGAATTTGATAAAGGTCAATATTAAAATGCTATATTATCCATTATACAGCTAAAGGGAAAATCAGTATGCTTCACTATGTACAAAACATAATGAAGTAAGAAACTGACAAGAGATGACTTTACTCAACATGGTCCAACTGCTACTGAGGCTTTATAGAAGAGATTGATGTGAATACACACACTCACTGTGCTAAGTAGTAGTCTTCCACTCTTCTTCACTCTTTAAAGATGCATGACATATGTGGTGCTAATTCTATAATCTAAAGAACTGTAAAAGTTTTTCTCTAAGGGTACACCTATTCCTTATGATCTCTGAATGACATTGAACCATCTTTCATTAGCATTTTAGATATTCTAAATAAAAAATAAATGACATATTCTTATTAATCTGCAGTCATGTTCTATTGTATTGTTCTATGTGTAGTCTTGTGCTGGCCTATATCCTCATTAGGGTTTCTATTGATAAGCTGAGACACCATGACCAAAAGCAAGCTGGGGAGGAAATGATATATTTCCCTTACACTTCTACATTGTAAACTATTATTTTAAAACTCAGGACAGGAACTCAAGAAGGGGTGGAACCTAGAGACAGGAGTTGATGCAGAAGCCAAGGATGGATATTACTTAATGGATTGCCTTCCATGACTTTCTTACATATAATGCAGCACCATCAGCTCAGGGATGGTTCCACCTAAAACAGGCTTGACCCTTGCCGATCAATTGCTACTTAGGAAAATGCTTTACAATTGGATCTTATGGATACATCCTCTCAATTGAGGTTTCTTCCTTGCAGATAAGCCTAGTTTGTGTCAAATTGACATAAAATTAACCAGCAAAGCCCATGCCATTTTTAAAGCCTTACACTGGGGCATCGAGCTTTCACAGGTCCAAGGACCTATACTCCCACTGATGTCCAACAAGTCCATCCTCTGCTACAAACAGGGCCGCAGCTACGGGTCACTCCATGTGTACTCTTTGGTTGGTAGTCCAGTCCCAGGGAGCTCTGCCAGAGGTGGGGGTTGGGGAGGTCTAGACAGCTGATACTGTTGTTCCTCGGCAGGGTTGCAAATTCCTTCTGCTCCTTCAGTTCTTTCTCTAACTTCTCCATTGGGGTCCCCGTGCTCAATCCAATGGTTGACTGTGAGTATCCACCTCTGTATTTGTCAGGCTCTGGCAGAGTCTCTCAGGAAACAGCTACATCAGGCTTCTATCAGCAAGCACTTCTTGGCATCGACTATAGTGTCTGGGTTTGGTGTCTGTATATGGGATGGATCCCCAGGTCCAGGAGTCTCTGGATGGCTTTTCCTTCAGTCTCTGCTTCACACTTTGTCTCCATATTTTTTTTTTACACAGAATCATGGCCTATTCTTAAATGTGTTTTATATACCCAGTGAAAATCTATTGGAGGAAATTAAATTTTTTTATTTGCGAACCATAGTCAATTGGAGATATCTTCATGATCAGGCATGGGTGTTTATGTCTCTTCCACCTTCTCAGGGCTAAAACAATGTTGGTTTCAACCTGTGTATGCCCTTTGCATCTTGCTACTGTCTCCATGAATTTGTATGCGCCTCAGTCCTACTGTGTCAGGAAGACATTGTTTTCTAGGTATCCTCCATATTTTTTGGATCATACAATCTTTCTGTTTCTTCTTCAACATGACTTCTGGAGATCTGACAGGAGATATTTGATGTAGATATCTTATTTAAGAATGAGCCTTCTAAAGTCTCTAACACTCTGCATATTGGCTAGTTGTTGTTCATTGTGTTAGTTCCCATTTTGTGAAAGAGAAAGCTTCTCTGATGATAATTGAGTATTACCATAATTGCTCTATGGGTGTAGCAATATGTCCTTTGAAGTCATTTTATTGCTATTCTTCTGTAGCATAAACATAATTATGTTTTCCCTTAGCTTCATGGCTTACACGGTCTCAGTTTCTTGGCCACCTAAGCAATGTTAGCAATGGCTTCCTCTCATGGAGTGCAGCTTAAAGCCAATCAAACAGTGGTAGGTTGCTCCCATAATGTTTGTGACACTATCATTATTTTTAAAGTTTGTATTAATGTATTTTGTTCTCTAACAATTTCATACATCTATGTAATTAATTATAATTACTCTTTCCATAACCTCTTTTACCTCTCTAACTCCTTTATCATTCTTGTTACCTACCTCGCCATCGTTTTCTATCAGTCCTTTCCAGGTTCGTGTGTGTGTGTGTGTGTGTGTGTGTGTGTGTGTGTGTGTGTGTAATCTATTTGGCTTAATAAAGCCTTTCTTATGTGACCACTGAAATGGAACAACCACTGGAGCCTTGTGAGGTCAAAAATGGCTGCATATTTGAAAGACAATGACTCTGCCTCTCCTAGAAGTAAATAGTTATAAAGTAGGTGATAAGGCCCCTTCTTATTCACCCCTCATGTATGCCTGACAGTTGGTGATCAACATTTTATGCAAACTCATTACAGGCCAATGGGACACTTAAGACACTTTTATTAATTTCTTTCAAAAGATTTTGATTTATTTTGTATTCAAATTTCAAAGTCATAACTTTTACCTTTCTCAAATTATTGTTGGCAGAAAGAATGAGCATAAAACCTTATGTTTTAATCTGCTATACATTATCATGAGCAACTTATTCATTATGTATAAAAATTTCTTAGAACAAATTGAATCAAATCAACATCATTGTAGCTCTTACTCCAATCCTTTGTTTCTGTATATTAATCTAACTGAGTTGGCTTGCAATACTGCAATTGTTGCATCTGTAATGCAACACACGGAATTTCGTCAAGTGTGGGCTACTGCTGATGGTAAGAGAGCACATGGACTTAGTACAGCTAAGTCGGAAAGTCCATGTCAATAAAGCCAACTCACAGATACAACACCATCCATTTTAAGGCACCTTGACTTTTCAGAAATATTAATAGGCTACAATGTTCATGTTCCCACAAAATAGTATTAATTGCTAATACTCAATATCAGGAACGTATGCAGCTTTTCTTATTAAATGGGACGTCTGCTCCTTAACTGGATTATGAAGATGCTAACATTACATATAGATGCACATATAAAAGGCAAACCACACACTACAATATGATCATAAACATTATCTTGAATACATGTCCATTATTTTCAGCATGTATAAAACAGTCCTATCAATTTAAACCTATATCAATGATTATATTTACTTCATAATCCTTGACATTGTTCTAAAAGTACTGAACTTTCAAAAAAAGTGTTCCTTCAGTCACATAACTTATCATTATATCTTCTTTAATAATTCAAATAACTCCTTTAAATTTTTTTTCCAATTTTAATGTTAGTCTTACAAGCACGAGGTCTCCCATTTGGAATCATATGACATTCTCTGGCTAAACTTTCTTTGGGTCTCTAGTTATTTTGTCTATTACATTTTGTTCAGTTGAGGATTTGCTGTCATGGGATCCTGTTTCCCTTACCCCCAAGAGTTTTTGGAGATGTCCTTAAGACATGCCTTCACATTTATCTCTGCAAAGTCCCTAGAAGGATTTCTATTTTCAGGCCAATTTTAGATGAGCGTGTAGACTTGTGGTTTCCACACTGCATGATATATTTGAGGCTCCACACACATGTGTGGTTTTCTGGATGTTCTGAGTTCATGGGATAATGATTGTCATTAGTGGCTCAGAATCCATGACTGGTAAGTGGATGCTTTTGTATTCCAATGAGAGGGAAAATAAATGTCATTGTATAGTACATAATACAAGGATACCATGTCAGACTCCCTTCATACTTGATGCTGTGTACTCAGCACTCTTGTTCACATTATACTCATTTAACCAGCCCATAGCATTACTGAAATGTGATAAATGTAGCAACACAATTGGCCCCTAAATCATCCCAGTACTCTCCCCTTGTAAGACTTCATACCCAGAGTAAGACTGACATCCATGTCATTGATTGTCCAACTGCTAGACATGTGCCCACATATTCTGAACAGAGCTAGGCAGACATTTCTTTTAATATTCTAAATTTTTTAATAATAATAATAACAATAATAATAATAATAATAATAATAATAATAATAATAATAAATAATATATATATTTCCTTTTTAAATTTAAATATTTATTTATTACTAGAAATTTTCATAAGTGTTTTACTGGCTGGTTTTATATCAGCTTGACACAGGTTAGAGTCATCAGAGAGGAAGAAGCCTCAATCGAGGGAATGCCTCCAGGAAATCCAGCTGTAAGGCACTTCATCAATTAGTAATCATGAGGGAAGACACAGTCCATTGTGAGTGTACCATCCCTCAGCTGGTGGTCCTGGGTTCTATAAGAAAGCAGGCTGTCCAATCCAGGGGAAGCAAGTCAGTAAACAGTAGCACTCTATGGCCTCTGCATGAACTCTTGCCTCCTCTTTGGGTTCCTGTCCTGACTTCCATCAGTGATAAACATCAAAATAGAAGTGTAATCCAAATAAGCCGTTTCCTCCCCCCCGCCCCCCCCCCCCGCTTGCTTTTGGTCATGGTATTTCATTGCAACCAAGAGTACACCCAACTAAAAAGTGTATTCAATGTGTTTTACGACATCCTCCACTCACTCTCTTTCTCAAACTCCCCACAAACTGTACCAAATCTCTATCTCACCCTCATGGCTCCTTTAGGATTACTTATTCATACATATATAACTATTGACATCTAATCAGTGCCTCCCTTCCAGATTGATTTCTTTCACTTCTACCTTGCCATCATTTTCTACTTTCTCTCCTAATCTCCGATTACTTTCCATTTTGAAAATTATAATTATCTTTAGATACTTTCAAATAAACATTGCAGTGATCCCAGTGAACATTTGAGATAAGGTATTTGCATTCAACATGATCAATGCAAGCTAATTCTGCACAAACACATTTTTTTTAATTTATTGCCTGAAGGAAATAGCGCTGTAATTTAAGAAAGCATTCTGGATATTTTAAAACTATATTGTATAAAAAAAACTTTTGTTATTTTTGAAACATACAATATTGCATCTTAAGGAGGTAATGAGATTTTGATATTTCACCAAAATTAAACTGAGATAATTTCTATGGAAATTCTGTGCAGTTTTTTTTAATTGCTTGTAATAAAGATGTGAGTTTCTTAGCTTTTTCCCAATACTTGCAGAACAATCATAGGGGAACTTAATTAATTATTTATCCATTTACAATTGTATTGCATCTCTTTTATATTTCTTTACAATTTTTGAATAATTAAGTAGGCACATTATATGACAGGCAGTAAATAAATGTATTTTACTATTGCAGATATTTTTGGTTCTCTCATTTTCTGTATGAAAATTTAAAAGATGGTAAGTTTTACACTCTATTTTGCTTTTCTTGGAAATCTTGTTTTCCATTAGGTTGCTAGACAAAATATTATATTTCCATTTTGCTATCACTTCTAGAAAAGTCTTACTAACTGTGCATAGCAAAACCTAATACATATTTTTCTCAAATACAAATGTTATTGATTTGTTGTTGTTTTTATCCTCTTTTCTTCCTCCTTGAAGTTCTCTAAAGCTCCCTCATTCCCACCCCTGTTTATTCAAATCAGAGAAATATATGTGCCCAAATCAGTAACTGCTTAACACTTAATGTGTGTGTATATATACATAATATATATATATATATATATATA
Source organism: Rhabdomys pumilio (assembly GCA_030674055.1). NCBI lineage: Eukaryota > Metazoa > Chordata > Mammalia > Rodentia > Muridae > Rhabdomys > Rhabdomys pumilio. Next base: position 39,284,322 of record JANHMN010000007.1, on the reverse strand, counting down.
TATACTTACATATATATACACATATATATACACATATATACATACACACATATATGTGTGTATATATATGCACACACATGCATATATACATATATATATATACACAGATGCATACACACACACACACACACACACACACACACACTCATATGTCTTAGTTAGGGTTTTACTGCTGTGAACAGATACCAAGATGACTCTTATAAGGACAACATTTAACTGGAGCTGGCTTACAGGTTTACGAGTATAGTCCATTATCATCAAGGCAAGAATGTGGTAGCATCCAGGCAAGTATGGTACAGGCAGATCTGAGAGTTCTATATCTTCACCTGAAGGCTGCTAGAGGAAGACTGGCTTCCAGGCAGCTTTGGTGACGGTATTAAAGCTTACTCCCACAGTGACACACCTACTCTTACAAGGCCACACCTTTAGCAACAAAGTCACATCTACTCAAACAAGGCCACACATACTCCAACAAGGCTATACCTCCAAATAGTGCCACTCTCTGGGCCAAGCATATACAAACCATCACAAATGTAACTTAATCACAATGTGTGGTAAAATAATGTTTTTTGTAAAATCTAGAAATATGCATTTTCTTAAACATAATGACTTGAAACATCTCAAACTAGTGTTCCTATCTCCATGTTCCTCTGACACTGGCTATCTTTTGGAAAGTAATGAACAAACCCTCTGAGAAGCTGGTATATTTGAGCACCTTATACAGTGGTCAATGATCTAGGCCTCTTAAATGCAGTCTGTCAATCCTGAAATCAATGTATCAAGGTAAGAAAAACTATGCCAATTTTAGAAGTAAGAATATCAGGGTTTCTAAGACATAAAATTGAATAATCAAGTTCCCATGGCTTTGACTTAACTGCCTTGGAATATGGACCTATGTTTTCAATACTCTAAATGTGCCCTTTTTACTACAAATCAAGCTGTCTGTAAATTAGTTATCATTCCATTTATTTTTTGATGAGAAAGCCTTACCTTTTTATTTCTTTTCATGAGAGGAATATTCTCATCTCTTCACTGCTAACTTATTCCTCTATTGACAATAGTAAGTGCAAACTCTTTAACTTAGGACACTGTAACCACACATTACCCCCAGGTTCCACTCTATTGGTTAGACTGTAGATCAGGTTTTCCACATTAATCATCCGATGCCAGCATAGCCCTCCTGCCTAAACTGAGCTGTTTTGGCAAGATCTTATTATAACATTTTTGTTCCTCTATGGGCCATGGTTTTGAACACATTTGACATGTTTTGTTTAATATCATGGGTAATTCCTTGGAATCTACACTGTCTTGCTGTTACTGAAACTATTTCTTCTGTGGTGTCATTTTCTTTTGCACAATTACAGTTTTCCACCTATTTAAGTATTTGAAACCAAAAGCTCAAAGTCAAGTTTAGATCCCTAAGATGATTGGTTAATTATTGCAATATTCAGGAACACATTCTTCTTTCAACAGGTAACACTCTCCACAGTAGAATATACCAGTCCCAACACTCCATATGTCCACCTCTCTCCTTTAGGAAAACAGCAAATTAGAACAATTTTGTACCACATATACATTGGGAAGCTGCCATGTAAATCCTCATAGCTGTCTATGCCTTTCTGAAGATAAGTGTTAATACACAATGATTTTGCCAGCATCTTTGTTCTACAGGTTTTCTTGCACTCACTTGCCTATTCCTTCCTAACCAATCTATGCCCTGCCCTCCTTTTCTTTGTTCTTTTCTATGCTATGTGGTAAGACGCAGAGCTCTGTGTTCAGCCACTCTGCTCATCATTCACACACCCTTATGCTCACTCTATGAGCATAAGGACTCTATGCTCACACTTTTCTCCTTGTAGACAAATTGTAAATGATGTTTACATGGCACTTCCACCTTTACTGTAACACACTGTTCACACTCAATCAAACTTCTGTGGGCTCCTCGTACTTCCTCAACACATGCTTCCTGGGAATATGGCCCATGTGTGTGACTGGCCCACTGCTTTAGTTTTGTTGCTCCCAGTAATCTGTGTATTGCCTAACTTAGAGGATAATGGACCCTTTCTTTTTCTTACCTACCAACTTCAACTCATTATATCTTTACAATTATATTGCCAACATCTTTTGAATTCATCCCTAACTTTGTAATTTGCAAAAATTAAAGTCATTGTAGGATCGAGCTTCTAAAGCCATGAAAGCATAGCTTCCTTTCCTGAATGTTTTCTTTTCCCATACACAACAAATATCCACAAAGTAATGCTTAGATCTTCAAAACAAATATATTTTCTAAAAAACACTCTTCTAATTCTTTTCTGTGTATTCCCAAGCTCCTAAGCATAAGATCAACATGTTGAGGTATCAGAAATTTACATTATATTACCTATTGAAGAAACATGAGATTCACAGACAATGGAAATAATAATTGCCAACAGAAATGGCATGGGAGTTTGGTAGTGTAAATAGACAGAATGTTCGACTGAAAATAAAACTTTCAGTAGTATTGAAGAGTTTCTCCACTACTATAAGTGACAAAGGTGCTCAAAGGTGAGAAAAGACACTAAGAATGGTCTTAAGTATACCAATAGCATCAGACTACATATTATATTTACTATATGAAATATTTATAAGCACCATCATTTAATAAAAATAGTAATGTTTAAGGAATATCTGTTATCTAATAGTATTATTAGATATCTATGAATTAGTTACTTCTAGAAGGCAAACAGGAATATACAGACAAGATAGTGGGGTCAGTCAAACTTTGTTAAAGGAAACAAGGGGGTGAATTATTTATAAAGTGTATTGTAGAGAAATTTTATCCAGGTGAGTTGAACTAGCCAGCTAGAGTTCAGGAAGAACTAGAAAGGATGAGCTTATTCAGCAGGAAGCCTCTGAGATGACAATGACACCTGGCAAAGAAAATATATACTTATAGATTATGAAAATGTTCTGAAACAGTCTATCATCATCCTCACATGGCAATAATGCTGAAAGGGTCAAAGGTAAAATATTTTTTCTGAATTTTTTTTTTACCATCATTGTTACTACTCACTTTCTTTCATGATTATTAATTATATAAGTTTGTGAAATGATTTTTCTCTGGGTATTTGTACACAGCATGTGGTAGTCAACTAAACATTCCCAATTTTATGGACACAAAGATCTGAAATGAAGCTATATAGTGGCAGAGAAAGATTTTCAGGTAAAACGAATAATTTCATAAGTGATGTGAGTCAGCTTGGAGGCAGAGGGATCACAGAGATTTCTACCCAGTTCTAGAAGCAAAACATGGAAGACACTCTGGTCTCAAGAAGACTTATTGCCTTCTCCCTTGGGAAAATGACTCAACACTTGTTTATATATAAATTCTACCAAAGTTTATAAAAAGAAGGTTGCTAGTTTGCTGTTATCTCTATGCTCTAGCAGATGAAAAAAATCTTATCTTTGAGAGGAAAATACTTGTAGTGACTACAAAACCAACATCCCAAAAGTGAAATATTATATTTTTGTAGTCAGACTGGCTTCGTGGCTTTTTTCTTTGATATGAACTTCATGAGACAAATTTCAAAGCATAAATATGATATGTAGCTGGTACTGGTAGCTACTAAGCTGGCCTATGCTACAAATTTAAGGAACAAGGTGACACAGTAAGTAAACCATAATATATTTTGCCAGGATTATTACTGGCATTATGTGAAATAGCCATTTAAAATGTTCTCTTGTAATGATGCTATCTCCTGGCATTATGGGATATTTCTGCTACATTCATTACTATAATATCCAAGTAACAGGTTCTCACTAAGTTTCGACAACATCCAGGGTTGCTTTCCTATAGTTGGATTAGACCCAAGGCAAACAAGACATACTCTTTAATATTTTAAGATTCAGATCACCTGGTTCATTTCAAAATCTTGCTTTTTTCTAAATCTATTACATTTGTTTGCTTTATTTATGAAACGATGCATTGGACTAATTTCTCATCAGACTCTCCATTGTACATTTAAGGGTCAAAGCCAAACATTGTATTACAGTTCACTTTCAAGGTTTAGATTTTTGTTTGAAGCTTTAAATAAATGATGAATGGACCAAGAGATTAAGTGTTAAAAGTATTCACATTAAATGTATTATCTGGTTCATTGAGGTTTATGACTGGTTGAATTATTAATAAGGATCATGACCCCTTGATACGCACCTTGCCTTCTAGGCAATACAGTTTTCTGTTTTGAGAACAAAAACAAAAGAAAAGTAAGAGCCTATTGTACAGTTGAGTCTCATGTGAGGAAAGACCTCACAAAGTTAATTAGACCAATTGTATCAAATTTAAAACAATTTGATGCCGTCCAATACCATTTAAAAAGTTTATATAATTCTAAAAGTGAGAAACTTGAACAGAAGGCTTGTGAGTTCAAGGCCTCCTTGAGATATGAATGAAGCAAATAAAAAATACTTATTTAGGATATATAATAATGCATATATTAATCAGATATACATATGTTTATTTTGTATATTTTATATATGTATGCACATATGAAGTAATGTAATTTCAAAGTCACAGACTGGTATTGAAACTGCATTCCTTTTTTGTCATTGATATAAACTTAAGGTGCCAAATTTGAAAGCATAAATATAATATGCAGAATAACAGTGATAGTTATTGTGCTGACCTATTCTACAGTATTAAGAAACAAAGTTACATATTAAGTAAACAATACAAAATAATGAAATATATTTCAATATTATAATTAATACTGTAAAGAATACAACCTACAAACAGTTCCATGTTAGTTTCATGGTGCTCTGACAAAGTAACTTAAGAGAGAAAGGTTCATTTGATCCATGATTCCGGTTACTGTCCATTCCTGTGTGGAATCAAAGTGGCAGAAACTTTTCTCCACTTCTAGATCTACCTCTAATCCAGTATAGTGTGATGAAAACCAAGGTCTTAAAAGCAGCAGCCAATGGGGAGACCTTAAGATATTCTGTTTTAGGCAATTGATCTGCTTAATGTGAACTTGTCTGAGGCTTTCCTCTCCCTCCTGATCTACCTCTCCTTAGTTACAGAGAATGCTAGTCTAAGTCCTAGGTAGGAGCTGTCCTGCTTTTCATCCTTTCTTGTTGGGCCTAACATGACGTCTAAACTCCACTCCATCTTTATCGTTCAATCAAGTACACAGGTGATGGGTGTGATAAAACAGGCCCCCAGGCCCTAGAGAGATTTGCATACTAATGAGGTACCTGAAGGCAAGAAGGTGGAGCCGACTAAGCATTCCTCCCCAGCCCCTCCCCCATTTTCCCCTCCCTATTTAACTCAGGCCAGGCCTGGGTTTTGTGGAGTGTAAATCCAGATCCATCCACCATCTGCCATGTCAATAAACCGGTTTTGGAAACCCAAGGACTTCCTCCTGTGTTGGGGCCGCGCTGTGAAGAACCATGGAGAGGCTTTTAGTTAATGAGCAGCTGCCTAACTTCCAGCTGGAGGAACCCAGAGTGTTCCCAGCCAACTACCCACAGCATGGTGGGAAGAACCCTGGGTTCCCCAGCCATATTTTTCCTACACTTCCTGGTATTCCTCACATCTATCTCACAGCCAGTCTCCATTCTTTTGCCTCCATAATGCAACCTCAGTGTACCCTTAGCTTAATGTCACTTTATTAGCTATTGTCTCTGAAATGGTCCCCTTCTTGACCTATATGTGGATTTTGCTATGGTTTGTATTACAATTATTCTAGCAGTTTGTGTGTTAAAGCCTTGGTTTTCAGACTTCCATTAAGACATTAGTGGAAGATTCCATGGAAAAGTAAAAGGTAGACCTAAAGAAAAGTCCTAAAATTATAAGGAGTCACATTGTCAAAGGGATAATGGCATCCCAGCATCTATTATCTATGTGAAGATAAACACATACATTTTTTTTTTCTCCATGGTAATATGTTAGTGTGAGGAATCAGTATTGAAACATTCTTGAGGAAGCCAAACTGATGCAATTGCTTTATCTTGGACACTAAAGATAGAAAACTTTATGATGATTCAGTCTTTTCTCTTTATTATTTTTTATCTTCAAATATTATATTGTTCTAATACAACATTGATGAATATAGCCTCTTTTTTTTCACCTAACCTAATATTCTTTCCTAAACCCTGCCTTGTCAGTGATAATTTTGTTCATCGCCTTATTAAAGTAGATCCCCACTTCCCTCAGGATGCTCCATACCACTCCTCATCATGTGATATATTTTATGAGTTATAGCAATTACTGATATTTTTCCCAAAACTCCATAAAGGCATCGATTGTGGGTCTGTTTGGTTCATTGCTCCCTTCTCTTCCTCCGGAAGTGTCTCTGAAACAAAGGAAATTTATAATGAAGCTTGAATGTGTTCCACCATCATGTTGACACAAATCAAAGGCTTTTGTCTACTCTATCCAGCTCTAGATTGCTTTATTAAAATGATCAGCTTAAAGAGGATACTTCTGCCTGCCTCAAGCATGGGAACTTTGATTGCCCAGAATGTCTGAGTCAAAACAATAAAAGTTGTGTGCTCCTTGAAGGTGACTGTATTTCAGCAGTGTCAGACTTCCCTGGATCAAACCAAAGAGGGTCAGGCTTTCTCAACAACAGTGTTTTTTCTACTGTCCTGAATTGAGGTTTTGTACCCAACTCCAACTAAATGCTTGAGAAAAAATTGTCATGCAAATTCCTGCTAGGTTTCTGCTTTAAGATATATGCTTTCAAAATATTGAGTCTATTGATACTCCTGCTGCATATTCAAAATTAACCTTAGACACTCAATTCTTTTGCTTTTATCTTTCAAATGTTCTTATTAGAGACATGCTCACCAATTACAGCTTGCCTTGTCATCTGATATTCACAACCCTCTACCTCCCTCTTTCTCTTTCCTTCCCTTCCTTGCCCCTTTCTGCTTACCTCAGCATATCTCTTTCTTCTGTATGTTCTTCTTGGATTCAAGTCCATATAAAAACTTAAATGGCAATAAAATCTATTGATGTTTCCCCCATAACCCTAACTTTCACTATGTCATTAATGTCCATGACATATTTACCTTTCACATAAGATAAGACCATGTTTCCTTGGAATTTTTCCGGACAATAGTGCTTAGATTTGAATTTGTTTCTTAGTTGAGTTCAAGTAGTCCCTAAAGCAGCATCTTTGTCTTTATTCTGAAGACTTATACAATTGAATCCATAAAATGAACACTCAACTTTAACCCCTTTCTCTTCTTCTTCTAGTATTGCCAACTTTTATTACACGAAATATCTCCTGACTCATCTCCACAGCTTCCTAGCCTAGGTTATCCTCATATCTTTCTTAACTGCACCAGCTTCCTAGCTGGTAGCGCCACAATGTCACTTTGTGTATTGACATAATTTCCACTATAATCTCTTGCATTTGGAATGAAGGTGAAATTCTTGAATGGTGGTTGCAAACTTGCTTGACTCAATATCACTTGCACTTCAATCTGATCACGTGCTCCTTCACCTTAGTCTGAAATTCTCCAAACATGTTCACTTCATTTTCTCTTCTTGATACTCCCTGTTTTTACACAGACAGCCCTGACATTCCCACCCACTGAAACATTACCTTGTTAGCAGACTCCAATTTTCTAAGGTTATTTTCAATCTAGTCAAGATCAAATTTGCTCATTTTACACATGCATAAGCCATTTTGTTTATCCCTTGGACATTTTTATAGTTGTTCTATGTAATTAATTAATAAGTAATAATTTAAATACCTTCATGCTTGTTTGTGTGTCCCATGAATACAGATATCTTTCAATTTTATTCTTAGTCTAACATTTAATATGGCATTAGGCAGGTGATGAACGTTCAAAATAGGGAATAAATATTGTGCACTCATTTATTATTTAACCTGTGGGACTTATCTAGATACAATGCATAGCAGTGACAAATCAGGTCTTATTCATTGCTTATGTTTAACACACTAGAAAGACTTCTCATTTACAAACCTAAAAATTAAAAGTCCTGAATCTGACATACCAAACCTCAGTGTATAATTTACTTGTCCCAATTGTTTGACAAAGGCAAGTCAAGGAAGGAAAGGTTCTATGGGATCACAATGCCAAGGCACAGTGAATCATGGTGGAGAAATCATGGCAGCCAAAATTCTAAATATGTGGTTATAGTACATCTGCAGGTAGGAAACATGAAAACCCAATGAGGCTGAGTCCCATTTCTCCTTAGCCCATTACTCCTTCAGTCCAGTATCTCACCGGTACAATGGTGCAGTCTGTAATTACAATGGTTTTCCTATCTCAGTTAACCCAATTTAGATAGTTCTTCATAAGAATGCTTTTGTAATTGTGAATCCTTTCAAATGGATAAGACTAACCAGTACCCAGTCCTTTGCAAGCTCCATGTTTAATAGTGGACTGCTTCTTCATTCTCCAAATCTAAAACCTAAGTTTCCAGTCTGGCATAAATAATTTTACCTAGCTTTCCAATGTCAACCTTTCCAATTGCCTGAGACATTCTCAAGGATTATAGTTAGTTATATATTTCAGTGTTCTCAAGCAGTTTGATATTTCTACTTAAAATTCATGCTTTAATTGAATTGACTATCAAGCTGAGAAATCTTCACTAGGAGAATCAACTAAAATGTTATCTGCCTCAATTAATGTCCCCCTAAAGTCCAACGTAAACAAAACTGGAGGCTGATACACATATGCAGAGCACATTGTTGCTTATTCTTCTATTTTAAATTAGAACTATTAGTTTAAAAGTGTTTACCATGTGTCTAGGTGTTCTATAGAGAGAGGGGCAGAATCTCTTTCTGTATCTTAAACATGTGCATACACAATGTTATTTTAAGTCTATGAGCAAAATATCTCTTTTTGACAGACCTAAGCATTTGCTTTCCCCAAAATGATGTATAATGTTGAATAACATCATTAATTTTCTTTGAAACATTGTATGTATGAGGATTATACCTGATACATGCTACTGAGTCACTTGTGTGCCTTTTATAACCAGAAGTGAGAAAAGGGTGTCAAATTCAGCAGAACTGAAATTATAGACCAGTGAGCTGCAAAGAGGGTACTGTGGACCAAACCCAGGCCTCTGAAAGGGCAGCCAGAATGATTGTTTAGTTATTTCTTCAGATCTTAATGTTAGAATATTAAGTGTGTGATTTAAATTTTTTGTTTGTAATTAAGGTAATTAAAAATCTGTTTTCAAAAAAGTATGATTCTTACTAAATATTTTGTTGATGGGAATATTCTACATATGGAAGACTTCTGATTTTTAGAGTTTCATGCAATATTTATTTGCAGTGCTGATGTTAAGTTTCATTCAAAGTACGTTTTTCTCCTTTCCATAGCTTCGATTTCATTTTATTTTGTTTATTTCATTAACCTTGATAATATAGATATCAATAAGATGCTCTATTTTTGTTTTCCTTTTTGTAGTTGCAGTTTCTAATTATTTTCAAAATTAAAAGAGTGTAAGAAATAAAAATATGTTTGCTGAAATTCTTGTGTATTTAATTACTACATAATGTTAAAAATTAAGTCTTTTAAACAGACAGTCTTCAAATAGTTAAAAATAATAACACTGCTTCCCTCTAAACAGATTTTGGCTTGCACATTACTTAGCATAGCTTGCAGCTTTGGCACTCTGTGTTTAACTTTGGAGTTACCTCTTTTAATTAAAAATGCAGTTGAAATTTTAATTCCATTTATATCATCAATCTTCAGTCCATCACAAAAACAGAATCTTCACTAAATGAATAAAGTAACAAGTCTCAAGAAACTAAATCTGAAAGAAAAGAGTTATTCCACGCAGACTTTGTTTGTTTCATATTTTTGAAGTAGTATGACCTTAGGAAAATTCAAGATTCTGGCTTTATATTATTTACACATTAAATGTGAATATGCTATTCCTCAACTCTGACATAGAAGGCTGTTGAGACAGTCAGAAAAGAACTGTTTGACTCCTATCCTAAATAAGGATAAATTTAAATGTATAATATATCATGGATTAATAATTAATTGCAATATCTAATTTAAAAAATAAATCACCATCAATGAATGTCAGTATTTTAATTGAAAAAATAGAAATTTCATTTAAAAGCCTATTGTTGGCTCTGGTGTTTAAGCATGCATGTAACTACAGATCTTGTACATGTACACATAATAATTATGCATGTGCTATGTCCATATATAATTTGTATATAAATATACAGAAAACACAAACTCACACACATCTCTGCAGACATACATATATACACACGCTCAGGTATTCAGGTACAAAGAAAAATTCTAGAGATTCTGAAAGTAAATTCTAGGGTGATATGTGGGTATCAGTCAAATTGTAGTCTGGGACAAAAAAATGACAATATCTGGGACAAATATGTTTACATGTAATGTTTGGGTACATTTGCTTAGCACTCTTTCTTGGCCACGGCACCTCCATGCCATTCAAGTACAAAGCAAAACAAGAAAGAATGACAATAGCAACCGAAGAAGACTGGAAATCACCTGAGTATTTATTCTGTGCAGTGGTGCACATCAAGGAATTTGGAAGGATGGAGCTCAATAAAGGAGTTTCTCAATTTGCCAAGAGCAGCAGAAGAGGAAACTAAAACCAGAACAAAGGGAACGGGGTGTCAGTAAAACTGGGAAGTCCTTTAAGGTGGAATTATATTTCCTAACAACATATGCCTTCAATAAAGTAAAGATATTTGATTGCAATTTGCACAGCATCCATTTGAAAGTTAATAATTAGCCATCAGGAGAAGTGACACTTCTCAAAACTATATTATAATAAAACATGTCACACTAAACCCTTTAAGGAGTGGGTGAGTGATTTCATTTAGTTGCAGGTCACAATTGGCTTCAATGTATAACCTCGCCAGGCATTACTGCAGAGGAGTCTTTTGTGCAGAGTGAGTGTAAGTGCTAGGCCAGCCCCACTCAATCACTGTTCAATGGGCTTCCTTCAGATAATACAATGGGCCTCAAAACAATCCAAGAAAAACAGTGTGAGTCCATTACAGTTGAAGGATTATCCCATTGAGAGCTTAAATTTCACCTCTCTCCACACTCATTTTCACGTTTTAATTTACAGTCCATTTATAGATTCTCCCCAAATAATGATTTAGCTGTTGGGTAATGTTATTGCTCAAGGCCCTTTCATTCCATATAATACTGCCTTTGTATTTTAAGTAGTCCAGGTCTTCTTCAGTTAGACAAGTTCAACCCGGAAGAATATAGCCCAGCTGAACCAAGTCCCTGACAGCATCTAATCCATCAGTTAGTCATTCATTATGTCAACTAGTTGAATTGTCTGTTGCCATCATTTTTACAGGACAATGGATGCTGTATTCAAATATATTTTCCAATGAGTTTAAACTAGAAATAAAAATTGACAAGAATAGTGTTTATGTGCGGATAAAACTGACGTTTCATTTGAAAACTCAGTGAGTGGAAACAGGCTAGTGCTGACTCCCTTGTATCCTAAAATTACAATAATCCTCCTTCCTTGTAAGGAATATTTGTATTCTCAATCTAATGAATGACCAAGGAAGTCTCTATAGAATTCTTCGTTTATATGAAAAAGACACTTTGCTTGGTGATGTTCAGGAAATACCTAATAAAGGTACAGTCACCTTTTTTTCTGTCTGAATATGATTGAAAATATCAAAATAGACAGGTGGCATGAATACCACATAAGTCCACTTTGGTCATTTTAAGAAGTGATTAATTTTGAAAGTTTCTAATACTTTAAATTTCATTTTATTTGAAACTTTGATACATGTATCTACTAAGTTTGGAGGCGTTTTTATCCTTACCACCATCTCTCCTACTTTCACTGTCCCCTGAAACTCCTCTTCTGAACAATAGCCCCCATACTTTGATAGTTTCTTTCTGGATTGAATAGCCAACATTAGCATGAACATTATGAAGTAGTGACTGAACCAATCTTGGACTGGTAGTTGCAGATTTAGTGAGTTTCTGAGTAAACAGCTGTGTATTGCCTAGAAGTTCACAGCACCCCTCTTCCACAATTTTCCCAAATCTTTCAGAGGAGGTATTCACCTAGATGCCATGTTTAGTTCCAAACACACAACAGTCACTTATTCTCTATCCCTTACCTATAGAATATCTATATAATAGCAGCTGTCCTCCCCATAAAGAAGATACTTTGCTCTAGACTGAGTGCAGCACTAATCTATGCATGCAATCACAATATGTACAAGAAAGTTTGACATCAGATCCCTTTAGGAAAATAACAGTAATAATAGGTTGTTCCCAAAACCCAAGAGCTCCTTAGCCATGGGATCCTGACCAGGTTTATAATACCAGGCATGAGCTGCCACTTGTGGAGTAGGCTCCAAATACAACCATGGAGCATCTCGTAAGCTCATGTCAGCCCTGCCACTATTCTCGCAAGTGAGCATATCTTCCTAGGTTGGTCCTTATTACAGTTCTTGACTTAAAGCTGGTTAGGACTCTGGATGATTCCATCTTACCTCCAAGAAAATACATAACATTTTTCATCACTAGGAAAGCCAGTTAGCCAGAAAGAAACTTCTAGCCCCAACCCTGAATTCTCATTATCTTTCAAACCAAGAGTGATATATCATCAGTGACGGGTTCTTTCATCTCATTCTGGTGGTCAGCCAAGAGTTTCATCAATAACCTGGAATATTTTTGGATCTCTAAGGCCTGCCTGACCAATATTTCCTCAGAATAGGAATTTCTAAAATGTTTATCTTACAGTTTAATTAAATTTAATATGACATTTTATTTTTACATCAATATCATATTCAAAATCCGACAATTTGATATTCTTATCTCTAAGAGGTGCATGAGGAGTCTGAAAATGTTCATGTTTGGCCCATCAAGTAACATATAATTATTTTTCCTGATGAAATAATCATGAATGTTATCATCAAATTTAAATTCTGATATTTCTTATTCTTCCTTACGATAGATTTAAAAATTGAGGGTAGAGGTTGTGGTCCAGTGATAGAATGCTTGCTTATTATGCGCACAAGTCTGAGTTCAGTCCTCAGCATCACATCCACATAAAACTCGAAACAACATAAATAGCCCAAAACAGATAACTTGAGTTGAATTAAGCACATGGCTTACTAACTCACACTATTAAGTATTCATTAAAAACTGTGTTTTCAATTATTCATTTATATGAGAAAACATTTGTTAAAATGTCAAGTAAATACCAAAAACAAAAGCCAAGTACAAAACAATATGCTGATATAGAGTCTCTGAGCTGGCTCCTACAACCTGCTACATAGTTGATGTGTAGAGAACGCAATGCCTATGGACCACCTTAGGAAATTTCCTCAGGAAGCCTAGGTAGTAGATGCTCTTGTTATCTTACTATTGCTGGGGTAAACAGGCTTTAGAGATCACACAATTTATCAATGGAAACCCACATACTGTGGAACAATCTGGAATTTGAATGGAGATAATCCTCTTTCTCTAATACAGTTACAGTAAATGGAGTTTTGTGCATGTCTGACCTAATGTGCTCTGTGGTCAAGTGTCCATGGGCTCTGGTCCCTCTCCAGTTCATTTGCATATTTCCTCATCCCACTTGCCTTGACTACAGATCAGCACCTTTTTTTACTTGTCAAATCTTGAGAATGGCAAAGCCCTGATGCGATTTCTTTCAAATCACTATATTTTTCATGTTTTCATAAACTTAAAGCTCTTATAAATAGATAGATTTGAATAACTATTGGGGTAAACTAAAATCACATCACTGAGAAATAAATGTATAATTCAAAGTGGAGCATTTCTACCTTTCAGAGTCCTTTGTTATTCCTTCCATCTGGACTCCTGCCTCCAGCAGGACTTCCTGCAATGTTTCTCTGGGTCTTTTCCTCTTTTTCCTATCTCTAAAGCTGTCAGCTTCCACCTGTATTGAAATTTTGAAATTTCTGTTAGACTTCTAGACAAAGCATCTAAGTCTAAGTCATAGATATACTTTTATATCACACAATCCAAAGTATACTCTATTATAGAACAGAGTTAGGTGTTTGTTTTTGTTGTTTGGTTTTTCTCTGTCTATATTTATAACACTAGATTTCATGTATACATAATCATTTTTCTTCACATTGTACTAAATACATTTCTGTCAGAATTTTCAAAAGTACCAGTCCATTGTCCTTCATAGAAGCAGTTGGATGGAGTTGACTTCAAGGTCAGTCTAGTATAAGCAACAAATAGAGTGTAGCTATAATGTATCAAAGAAACAAAACACAAATGCAAGGAATGATGGAGAGTTGGCATCTAATTTATGCTTATAAACTTTCCAGATTTACAAAGTAAGAATCTATTTTTAAAATCATTTACTTAATAACTATGATTATTTATTTTTATTACATTTATTTATATGTGGGTGTATGCAGAGACAGGGAGTAGCCATTACACACCCTTATGAGAGTTAAGGACAGTTTCGACTGTTAGTCTCATCTTCATCCATGAGGGTCCCAGAGACTGAAATGGTAGCAGGTGCCTTTACTCACTTACCAGACAGTTTGTCCACATTCTAAAATATTTTATTAAGTGACTTTAAATTACTGTTATATGTCTGCATTTTATTAGCTTCAAAACGTTTATGAATTAATTTGCTCCTTTGCTCTCATCCTCTCTTCAGAAATGGAGTAACCTTCTCTTTCCTGCCCATTCCTGGACACTTTTGCCTAATGTAGCCTTTTTTGCTGCTACCTGGGGACCCCACAGGGTAGATTCTAATCACAGTTGTGACAGCTACCTCTATCAAACCCAAAATGTCCTGGTCACCAAAACCAAAAGCCTAATAAAAAAAGAGAAAAGCCTGATTAATAGGATTAGCATACCAAAATGGAAATAATATTAAAAGTTAAAGCAAAGATAATTATAATCATACATCCTAATTCATAACAGACAGGTTCTGGAGGTCAACTATTTTAAGAAGATTTGGGGATTTCTAACTTGTGAAAACATGGTATTGTAGTTGTTAGCTCTTAAAAGGCATTAGGTTTATATTCAGGATCTTTCATCCTCCACGAGATGTTTGGTAACAGACTATTAAAAAAATTTTGATGTGTACTGGGGACATTGTGCTATACTGTGTATACTGTACATATCACATTCATTTTTCCATAAGAAACTACTAATTGGATTGTCAGTATTTTACAACTACTTTGCTCACAAGAGAAAAATAAAAGGTCAGAGGGTCCCTACAGTCTCTGTCCCATGTTACCCTGCACAAAACTTATTCCCTTTGACTAGAAGGAGGCTCAGCTGGCCTACTGAAGGCAAGTTGACTCATCTCCACTTTCCAGTTTCTGTTTTCTGAAGATAGTCCTTCAGAATGGTGGGATAATGTACATTCTTTTCTGTAGCAAATCTTTGTTTCTTCTATTTAATTTTAGAAAGGAGAACAGTGGATCTACTTCACATTTCTGGAATTTGTAAATTCCAAGAAAAGTTTGTTATTTATGAATAATTTCTTTAGGAAAGGCACTGACTGCTTAGCACTGGAGCAGCAGTGAGCACTTTATGAAAATGAAATAAGTTTGGTCCAAAAGAACTCCCAGGTGCCAACTTGTCTTCTTTCAGTCTTCATATTAATTGAAATGAATAATAGAAGACTGAAAGCAAACAAGCATATACATGTATATGTGTATGTGTATGTGTATGTGTATGTGTATGTGTATGTGTATGTGTATGTGTATGTGTATGTGTATATGTATATATATATGCATAGCTCACTGTAAAAAGGTAAAGAATTTATATGAAATGATATATTTACATATATTCATATGTGAGACTAGAATATTTTACTTCTTTATGCTAATGTTTCACTTATATTGATAATTTTATATATGGATTGTTCATACATACATATATGTGAATGTGTGTGATTTTATTCTCTATAATATATATATATATATATATATATATATATACACATATATATATGTATATATATCATATAAAATATATATCCCCTCTCCTTAAGAATGTTGATTCTCGTGAAAAATATGAATACCTAGCAGTTCATTTCAATTCATTTCCGATTAAGCATACATAAGGAAGAACGTAAATTTTTCCAGAAGTAGAAGAAAATGTTTTGAAAAATTCATCTCCTAATTGTTAAAAACTGTTTCTACCTGTAATCTGTGCTTGCTTATTAGTTCCTAGAAGTTGTATGAGGCACTAGCAGATGTTCAAAAAAAAAAACACTTAAGAACAAATGAACCAGAAATATTAAAACACTAAGCCTATTACTGAAATTGAATATTTATGCAGCACGGAGATAATCTAAATTTAGTATATGCCATGAAGTGCTAAGTTGTTAATATAAAATTATGAACTAAAGTCTTGCCATTTACTACTCTATGAAACTGAATGATGCAAAACATTATAAGTGTTGGCAGTTTTAGTAACATCCATTAGGTCTACAGTCACTGGTAATGCCTATTGCTATAGATTGTTATGTATTTCAAGTAGGCATTTTACATACTGAAAAAAATAACACTTTATACCATCTCAAAAATGCAACAAGCACTTTAATAGTGAATTTCATAAGGATTACAGAGCCATATAGTCGAAAAGTATCCCAGTTCATTTATGGAGCACAGATTTATAAAAGTAAGGGATTATCTTGACTTGTGGCCAAATGGACCAAAACTTCTTTTCAAAATAGAAAAATAAATTTCTATCTCATGACTACTGAGAAAGTATAACTAAGGAGGAGGTTAGTGTTAGTGTCCACAAAAGGCTATATGTATGCCCTTACTCTGGGAAACACACAAGTAAGGGCATACATACAAGATGAAATTGCATCAAAAACATACGTGTTAGGGTTACCACCAAGTATGTATGCATGCATATGTTTATTTGTTATCCATATTTTAATTAATAAATTAACAAATTAATTTGTATACTGAGTATTGAGCACAGAGCCTTCAGCATTACTAATAAGTACTCTACCACTTAACTCCTAGATCCACAGCCGTTAGTTTCCTTCATACTGGACAAAAGAACTGTTTTTTTTTTTTTCATAAAATCTGAAAACATAAACCAAACACTGAAATAATTAAACTCATTGGACACCATGAGCAAGCATGCTGTTTTAAGTTGCCACAACCTCTCAAATGGACCACAAAGTTGCTAATTGTGACACTAGGTACTTTGAGTCCTTCATACTCCCTCTCTACTTTCCCCTTCATCCACGCACTTTATCTAGTTTAATCTGTTCTGTTGTTCTTAATGGTCATCCACCCTTAGGTCTTCTCATTCACACTTGGTCAGGACACAAAGCAGTTGGATTGCAAAACATTTACTCAGTATATTCACAGAAACTTTCTTTCTCCCTAAATCTTTTCTAACAAACTTTTATTTATTGCTCTCGTCTTACTTATCATAAGATAAGACTATTTTTAAAATAGTTTATTCAGTAACTCTGAGGTGAGACAGCCATCAGGCAAGAATTACCTCTCTCCATCTACAGACAAATTAGTGTCCAGAAAAGGACACACTTGCAGAATAGTCGACTGATTATATCTGCCTAGACAGAGTAACCAGCCCTTAATAATTCTGCATCACTAAGGTCTGTCAGATGAGTTTGGGCCAGAAGGCTGAAGATTTGATGCTCCAACGGTCGGTAGTATAGGGGTTGTCCAGGTGTTCAGTGGTCTCTATAAATTGGCTAAGTTTTAGAAGCTATGTTTAGTGCTTCTCATAACTTCAGTTAATTTATTCATTCTGGATTTCTGATGGCATTGAAGACCTATAAACTCATAGCCAATCCTGGCTATTTACCTTGAGAGAAAAGATCTGAGTGGATGGTTTTCAGCTGACATTCATTCTAAAGCCAAGAAAAAGTCAGGTTCAAAACTAAGTGTTCTAGTCAAGAGAGATGACAGAGGTTCTGGCTAGTCAACAAAAGGATGGACTGGGTATTAAGACTATCTTGTACCTCACTGGTACAAATTGGAATAATTATGCTCTAATTGTATTCTGAGAGGAAAGCTTTATTTTAAGAGGAAGGGTAATATGTAGGAGGAGCTAAAGGGGAAGGAGCACCGAGAGGTAAAGATGGAGTAAGGAGAGGAGAAGATGAAGTAGATGAGAAGCTAGGTAATGAGAGAGAAAAAGAGAGAGAAAGAGAGAGGGGGCATGGAGGCAGAAGTTCACGTGTCTCCACTAGTCAAAGATAGTCTACATAGCTAGGTTGGGTATTAGGTTACACTTCTGACTGAGCATTACCATACTTATAAAGCCCTTTGTTAACATTTTTTAAAAAATTGTATAAAAGCCAAATGGAAAAGGGGGGGCACGGGATAGGGCTTTTCTAGGGAGGGGAAATGGGGAAAGGGATTGGCATCTGAAATGTAAATAAAATATCCAATAAAAATAGTTTATTCAGTAAAATTTTATTTTTTTATACACATAGTAGTTCTCAGATATTTCTACTCACTTTTCTTCTGTTTTCTGTTTAGCTAGGAACTGTGTCAAGACTGGATAATTATCCCTTGCTTTTGTCTGGTCTGATCATGACATTTTTAAGACATCCTCTCGCTCAAGGCATGGCAATACAATCCAGAGGAATCAGATTAAGGTATGTAGGGACAAAAAACATGCAGTGAAGATGGAAAGATGATTTAACAAATAAAGGTATATGTGATAAAATCTAGTGACTGTAGTTGAGCCCTCAAACCCATCTAAAGTTCAAAGATGACAACTGACTCAAAAAACTGTCCTCTGACTTCCAGATATACACTGTGCCATGGACACACATTCTCTGAAGCACATGTTTTGACATATCCATACTAGTACTGCATTTAAACAATAAACAAAAGAAACATTTGCGGTAAATGTATCTCAATATTTCTGTGTTGAAGAGAGCCTCCACTGACTTGTCTAAACGATGCTTGCAAGAGTCATAGTTTTGATATCAATTGTTTTCAAGGCTTTGACATGTTCAGTATGTCTTCTAACAGTGAATTACATCCCCAGGCCACTGATTTAATTCTTTAAGTATTACATTTGTTTAACTTTAAGTCAACCCATATCCTTTTTATTTATTATTTTACTTTTTTGGAATAAGTAGAATGGAATCCACATCTGTGGTTAATACTGCTATGTCTCTGAAAACTAAGTCACACAGTCTGTGAGAGAAGGGGTTCTGTCTTGTATTTGAACATCTGGGTTGATCCAGTCTCGTGGCTAGTGTGCATCTAATAATTGTTTTTGAAAGAATAAATGAGTACCTTGAAGGAGCATAAGAAGCTGGAATAATTGTCACTAAGTGATGACAGTGTCTCTAGTTCTATATCCTCTGGAATCAACTTTTCCAATATCATGTGTGTTTTCTTCCTGAGAAAAGATGAGTTTGAGAAGGCTTGCCATTCTGCTAAGAAGCCAGCTCTCACCTGTTTTCATTACCATAGAAAATGACACCTACTCATATGGTAAGTGAATCAGACTAAGTTTCTAAGTTTTGTGTGACCTTAGGAAAGTCTCTTAAGCATTCTGATAATCTATTTTTTTTCTGCAAAGTGAACAAAAAGGATACTAACTTTTATGATTAGGATCACACAGACACTTACTATTATTTCTTTCTGAATCCTTTTTCTTTCCTAATAGTGATTCATGGTGATGTATGAACAGGAATGACCCTCATACTCATGTGTTTGAATGTTTGGCTCATAGGGAGTGACACTATTAAGAGGTCTGGCCTGGATAGAGTAGATGTGAATTTGTTGGAGAAAATGTGTCACTGTGGGGACAGGCTTTCAGGTCTCCTGAGCTCAAGCTATACCCAGTGTGGATCACAATCTCCTTCTGCTGCCTCAGACTCAAGATGT
The DNA here is from genome assembly GCA_030674055.1 of Rhabdomys pumilio. Classification (NCBI taxonomy): domain Eukaryota; kingdom Metazoa; phylum Chordata; class Mammalia; order Rodentia; family Muridae; genus Rhabdomys; species Rhabdomys pumilio. The sequence continues at coordinate 39,264,460 of JANHMN010000007.1, read as the reverse complement.
AGAACTCTCAGCAACTTCTCCAGCACCATCTCTGCCTGGTCACTTTCACACTTCCCACCAAGACACTAATAGATTAAACTGCTAAAACTGTAAGCCACCTCCAATTAAATGTTTTCCTTCATAAATGTTGCCATCATCATGGTATCTACTCACAATAATAAAATAATAACTAAAATGCATGGCAAATGTGCCTATGAATGACAATGGCACATGCCAGTTTTAAGCTTGACTTCCAGTACTTTAGGCTCAACCTTCTGCCCTATCCTTTCTTTTCTTCTCCATATACCAAGGACTCCGTAGATGATTCTATAATTTGAATTAGCGTTATAACTCAAATGTTGCCAAGAGCAACCCTGTACATATTCAAGCCACTAGATAGTGCTGTTGTGAGAATAGGAAAGGCCCTAGAACTAACTAAGACTATAACTACAAAGATTCCTGTGAAGATTGATAAGGAGAGAGTATAATATAGTACCTGATTTATTAGAGAAATGTACTATTTGCTAGTTTTATACATTTTTATCTTTAGCTAAAGTATATTTATGAATCTAGTTACACTAGTTTTTTGTCTCATTTTGTATATGCATGTACACATTCAGATAATCACATATTTGGAAGATATATGTTATTAGGACATATTTTCTGCAATTATCTTTTGAGACAATATCTTTCTGAATGGAGCATGGCTAGTCTGGCTAGCTAGTGAACTCAAGAGAGCAAATTAATTTTGCCTCTGCTACTCACAGAACTAAAGTTACAACTGAAAACTAGTATGTCCAAGTTTTTATGCAGGTACTGAAGATATTAACTCAGGTTATCATACTTAACAACTGAAAAATATGTATATATACATATTTTCTGGTTGCTGGATTATAAATGTTATGTTTTTTAATTTAAATTTTCTGTGAAAATTACTACATCAATTATCTGATTTTTTTGACATCACTTTCTCCTGTAGCTATTTTCTACTGAAGAAGTTTCCATGAATTCATAAGAAATATCATGTCTACTTCACTATACATTTATAACCATTCTCCACTACTTCAAAAATATTGAAAGGAATAGGAAATTATAATCTTTGTATTTTTCTAAAACTCTTACTTTCAATTTTTTACATTGAAATTTTTATATTCATCTCTCTATTCAAAATGTTTTCCTCAAAATTACTTGTGTTAAAATAGAAAAATAAAATTTATTAATGTTAGTACAATTTAAAGGGTAGAGCTTTTACTTAAAATACATGAAGTACCAAGTCCAACTACAAACCTAGTGAAAATTAAATAAATTTAAAGCATCAAAACTTACAGATTTATGTGTAGAATTATAGTTTGGTAGCTTAGCAAGCAGGAGGCCAAAATAGTCACTATTTAAACAACAAATCAATAAATACATTTGCAAAATTTTCCTGAGTCTTTAGCATTAGAATATGTTGACCCAAATTTCTTTCTTTTTCCTTCATCTTTCTACACATGACATGTGGGCATTCATTTCTCTTAGCAGATAGTTAGTCTTCCCACAGTTTCTTTGGTTTTGAGGTACGTTAACATATGAATGGAATATTAGTTAGTGAAAAACTAAGCCCACTTTTTGAAGGAGATAGGGGAAGGATATACTTGATGCTTTTGAGAGAGGAAAGCTAAGGGAGAAATGTAAATTCTAATATTAAAAATTAAAAGATAAAAAATGATTCACATATGATTTTTATATATTTTTCTAAGCCTATGTCTATGTCTGTGAGCATGTCTATGCACATACATGTGTGTCTGGTTGTTGCAGAGGCCTGAAGAAGATGTTCAATCTTCTGAAATAGGAGTTCCAGCTTGAATCACCATGTAAACACAGGAAATGTAACTCAAGCCCTTTGCAAGAGAAGTAAGTGCTCTCAAATAATCAGCTATATGTCTAGCCCCTACCAGAGTTTTTCTAAAGGTCTATTATAATTAGGAAAATAAATGTTTATTAATTTAGTTTAATATATTAAACTGTTTATCTCTCTTAAGCGAAACATGAGGTACGTCAAATTATTATTTTCATTTTATTTAGAAATAGCTGAGAGGAGTTAACAGACAACAGCCCAGATTGCCTCAGAGGAATAGGTGGTTTTCAAAACATCAGAAGTCCACAGAATTGACATTACAAACATTTCTATATTAATGTTCATTTTGATTAGAGACCTGTCAGCTCCTGACAGCTTCCTGTCTTGGATTCTAAGAAGAAATTGAGCATCCTTGGAGTTACTCCAGTTGTGCAGAGACAGCCACAAGGCAAGAATTGCCTCTCTCCATTTACAGACAAATTACTGTCCAGAAAAGGACACACTTGCAGAATAGTCAACTGATTATATCTACCTAGACAGAGTAATCAGCCCTTAATAATTCTGCAGCACTAAGGTCTGTCACATGATTCTGGGCCAGAAGGCTGAAGACTTGATGCTCCAACGTTCTGTAGTATAGGGGCTGTCCAGGTGTTCAGCGGTCTCTATAAATTGGCTAAGTTTTAGAAGCTATGCTTTGTGCTTCCCATAATTTCAGTTAACTCAGTCATTCTGGATTTCTGATGGGGTTGAAGACCTATAGTCTCATAGCCAATCCTGGCTATTTACTTTGAGAGAAAAGATCTGAGTGGATGTTTTTAGCTGACATTCATTCTAAAGCCCAGAAAAACAGTCAGGTTCAAAACTAATTGTTTTAGTTAGGAGAGATGACAGAGGTTCTGGTTAGTTGACAAAATGATGGACTGGGTATTAGAATTATCTTGTACCTCACTGGTACAAATAGGAATAATTATCCTCTAATTGCATTTTGAGAGAAAAGTGTTATTTTAACAGGAAGAGTGATGTGTAGGAGGAGCTAAGGGGGAAGGAGCACTGAGAGGAAAAGATGGAGTAAGGAGAGGAGAAGATGAAGGAGAGGAGAAGCAAGGTGATGAGAGAGAGAGAAAGAGAGAGAAAGAGAGGGCGAACATGGAGGCAGATGCTCACGTGTCTCCACCAGTCAAAGACTGTTTATATATCTAGGTTGGGCATTGGGTTACACTTCTGGTTGAGCATTACCAAACTTATAAAGCCTTTGACTGACATTAAAAAAATTGTATAAAAGCAAAAAGGAAAAGGGGGCATGGGATAAGGGTTTTCTCTAGAGAGGGAAAATGGGGAAAAGGGATGGCATCTGAACTGTAAATAAAATATAAAAAAAAGAAAAGAAAAAATGAACAAAACAAAAAAGAAATAAGCAATATTATAATACTTTTCCTACAAAATACCTCATAAAAGGTAGTAACTCTTACTTATCATTTTTCAATGAGTTAAATCATTTCTGCCACAGACTATCACGGATATCTCTTTCCTTTTCTTTGCTGAGGAATAGTACTCACTCAGTGACTCGTTAGCAAAGGCATTCCCATTTTCAATGATTTCTGCTCTTTCATTTATTCAATTTCAACTGCTGACAAATTCCTATACATATTAATAATGAAAGGTCCTCTAAATTCTTCTTTCTTCTGTGTGTCTATATTCTAGGTTAGCCTTTTCTTGTCTGTTATCTACATCATTCTGATAAGTTTTTAATTGTTTATTTTGAGGGATGGGGGAGGTGGGTGGACATATGGACATAATGATGGAAGAAAGAGAGAGAGAGAGAGAGAGAGAGAGAGAGAGAGAGAGAGAGAGAGAGAACTCCACTTTCTACATCATTGAGGTTTTGATAAAGAGGCTCTATTACTCCTTTTGTGCATAGTGTTCTAGGCTAGCATGTTCACTTCCATTCATCAGATTCTACTGTGTTCACCACTTATCCTACCATAGGATTCTTGGAATTAAAATTACAAGCTATTACAATAAGGTGTTGTTGTTGTTGTTGTTGTTGTTGTTGTTGTTGTTGTTGTTGCTGTAATGTTGGTTCTATAAACCAAACTTTGGTTCCCATTCTTAAATGGGAAGACATCATTCCAGCCTTCAGTCTGAAATGTTTTAACTAAATTTTTTGCCATAGTTACCTTTCTCCCCTAATGGAATCTATGCCCATTTCCTTCTAGATTCCTCAAACCTAGGAGGAAAAGATGTTTGAAGTCCAATCTAATACTTTCTCCAAGTCCTTCAAAGAACCTCCCTCTACTCAGTGTGAGGTACCATCCTTAAGAAACTTGTAGACCAAAGGGTGGATGCTTCAGTCCTACTTAGAAGGTGGAACAAAATAATCAAGGGAAGTAAAGGTCGAGAAGGACATGGGAGAAAGAGAAGAGGGGGAGGGGGAAAAGAGGAGGAAGAATAAGGTAGGGGAGGAGATGGAGGGGATGTTCAGAGAGTCAGGAAATTGAACAGATGTGTGTAGCAATGAGGGATGGGGAACTGGGGTTGGCAACCATAAAGTCCCAGATGCCGGGAAAGCACGAGCCTCCCAGGACACCACAGGGATGACATTACCTGAAATACCTCACAAATTAGAGGAAGAAGCTGTGGAGACCATATCCAGAAGTTAGGCATGTCTTCCCCCCACCCCCCCCCCCCACCCCCCATTGAAGGATGTGACCACTCACATCCTTATCCAAAGTTTTAACCCAGAATTTCTCTTGTGTAGAGAAAATACAGGGACAAAGAGTGGAGCAGAGACTGAAGGAAATGCCATCCAGAGACTGCCTCAACTTGGGATTTCAACCTACATACAGACACTAAACAAGCAGTGCTTGCTGACAGGAGCCTGATACAGCTGTCTCCTGAGAGGCTTTGCCAGATCCTGACCAGTACAGATGCAGATGCTCACACCCAACCATCGGACTGAGCACAGGGACCCCAATGGAGGAGTTAGGGAAAGGACTGAAGGAGCTGAAGGGGCCTTATTTGGCCTCAGTGGGAGGGGAGCTCTTGGTCCTGTGAAGGCTTGATGTCCCAGTGTAGGGTGATGCTAGCACAGTAAGGCAGGAGTGGGTAGGTGGGTTGGGGAGCACCATAACAAAAACAGGGTAAGGGAGGATGGGATAGTGAGTTTGCAGAAGGGATACCAGAAAAGGGGATAACATTTGAAATATAAATGAATAAAATATCTAATTTTTTAAAAAGAGAGAAAATGCCGGGCGGTGGTGGCGCACACCTTTAATCCCAGCACTTGGGAGGCAGAGGCAGGCGGATTTCTGAGTTCGAGTCTAGCCTGGTCTACCGAGTGAGTTCCAGGACAACAGCCAGGGCTACACAGAGAAACCCTGTTTCGAAAAGCCGAGAGAGAGAGAGAGAGAGAGAGAGAGCTATAGTGTAATTAAGCGACTCACTTATCTCTTGGTTCATTCACGTGATATTGACAGCCATAGTACTCATTTATTGCCATCCTCTTAGAGTATACTATATTACCCTCTGCCCCAGAACTATTTGATCATCATTCACACAATTAAAGTAATTATTACCATGGATCATTTATGTGGCTAACTGCAACTTGATACAAGGACAGAGAACACAATATTTAGAACACACAGTCATCTTGCTGATGTTTTATTTTGCCTCCTTTCTACCCTGAAACCCAGTCTTGTCACACCACTGCAATTTGTATTCTTTACATGAAGATGCTTTTGTGAAAGGCATGGTTTTAATGACAAATGTTCCCTATTAACTTTATCCACGATGCTCCATTACCCCACAAATTAAGAACTCATTTTCTAATGTAGCATTCAAGGTCTTCCACGAGTCATCAAGCTTGTCATTACTCACATACTCTCTGTATGTGCTCTAGACAAAGTGAACTTCATTTAGTTCTAAAAGACGATATCTGTACCTTTCTAACTATATACACTTACTAATATCTGTTTTCCCTCCTCAAAGCCGCCTCAATATTCACAAGTAAGGGTTGACCTTAGATGGTACTGTTTTTTTTTTAAGTTATTTCTTATTTTTAGAAATGTAATTAATTATGTTGAACATCACTAAAGCATGTTTATACATCGGTTACTTTAGCTCACGGGAGTAGTAATTTTGGAATCAAAACATGAAGATTCCACATACATTCTGTTGGTGCCTAGTTTTGCTCATGGTCTTCACTCAAAGGAAAAATTGAGATAGCACTTGGATTTCTCTGAACTTTCCACAATCAGTGAAGAGCACCTATATTTTAGCCAATATAATATAGTGTATTAGATATAATTCAGTATTTTCATAAGTGGTTAAAGAAGCTGGAGGACATTTACAGAATGTTTTCCTGTGAGATTCTGTCTTTTTATTTGGTGTTATATTAAGTGATGTGTTAAAGATATTGAATTCTTTTTTTTTGGTTTTTTGTTTGTTTGTTTGTTTTTGTTTTTGTTTTGTTTTTTGAGACAGGGTTACTCTGTGTAGCCCTGGCTGTCCTGGAACTCACTCTGTAGACCAGGCTGGCCTCGAACTCAGAAATCTGCCTGTCTCTTCCTCCCAAGTGCTGGGATTAAAGGCGTGCGCCACCACCACCTGGCTAAGATATTGAATTTTAGATAAAGAATATGTAGACTACACTTTTTTTCTACAATGTCTTCAAAATTCGAGCAATGACTTAGAAATATTTAGCAGGCAGTGCAAAGGTAATATGAAGGCTAGATGGAAAGAAACAGATTGGCTAGTGTCCTCAGAACTTGAGGGATAAGACAATGTTTGAATTTAAATTTTACGATTTTTACTTTACTGGACTACATGATAGAGATACCTGCAGCCTCCTCTCAGCCCCCAAACACACAAAACAATGTTCAATTTCTTCAAACAAAAAATTAAAAAGAGGAAACTCCAACGTTTTTTATTATTAGTTTTATTTTTTTAGTTCAGTCATTGCCCCCTCCCAGTTATCACAATTCCTCATCCTATTCCTCCCCACAACCTCCCAGACTCCCCTCCGAGTGAGTCTCCAAGTGGATGTCCCTACCTCCCAGCCAGGCCTGCCCACTCCCTGAGGCCTCGGGTCTCCTGAGGGTTACTCACATCTTCTCCCACTGAGGTCAGACCTGGCAGTCCTCTGCTGTGTCAGGAATCTTGGACCAGCTGCTGTATGCTGCCTGGTTGGTGGTTCAGTGTCTGAGACATCTCAGGGACCAGGTTAGTTGAGACTGCTGGTCTTCCTATGGGTTCACCCTTCTCCTCACCTTCTTTCAGCCTTTCACTAATTCAAACATAGGAGTCCCTAACTTCAGCCCATTGGTTGGATCTAAGTACCTGCAACTGTCTTCAGTCAGGTGCTTGTTGGGCCTCTCAGAGGCAGGTCATGCTAGGCTCCTGTCTGTAAGCACACCATAGCATCAGTAATAGTGACAGGCCTTGGAGCCTACCCTTGAAATGGAACTCAAGTTGGGCTAGTGACTGGATGGCCTTTCCTTCAGTCCCGTCTCCAATTTTTGTCTCTGCAGTTCTTTTAGACAGGATCAATTCTGGTTCAGAATTTTTGACTGTGGGATGGCAACCCGTTCTCTGTACTTGATGTCCCATCTTTCTACTGGAGTTGGACTCTGATTTCCCTCTCCTCACTGTTGGGTACTTCATCTAAAGTCCTTCCCTTTGAGTCCTGAAAATCTCTCACCTCCCAAGTTTCTGGTACTTTCTAGAGGGTCCCACCCACCTCATTCTTCAGGATGTAGCCTCTTTCCATTCTTTCTGCTGGCCCTCAGGGCTGCATTCCTTCCCCCCTACCCAATACCAGATCATGTACCTCTCTTTTCTCCCCCACCCATTTTCCCTCCCAGGTCACTCCCTCCTTCCCTGCTTGTGATTGCTTTCTCCTCCCTCCAAAGTGGGACTGAGGCATCCTCACTTGGGACCTTCAGCTTGTTGACTTTTTTGAGTTCTGTGGACTGTATCTTGGCTATTCTGTAGTTTCGGGGCTAATATCCACTTATTGGTAAGTGCATACCATGCATGTCCTTTTCGGTATAGTTACCTCACTCAAGATACAGGTAAATGAAATCTAATTAGAACTAAAATCCACGGGCATATGAAAATTTGTATACTGAATATATACAGAGATAACTTAAAGCTAAAATAGAAGATTATATAAAGGACATTTTGGTGGAAGGGAAATGGTCTAAATTCTTATTGTTAGAGAACAGAATACAGGAAAATAGACTGTCCATCAACCATGAAAGAAAATACAGTTCCCAAGTGTGTCATTTCCATATTAAGACTTTAGATGAGGCTTCAACCTTGTCTACTACCTTGATTACAATCTTGAGGAAGACCATAAATCTAAGAGCTACATTAAACTATGCATAACTTGTACTTTATAATCTTGGTTAGCATTGTCAAGGAAATATCTCAGTTATTTTATAACAGCTTCAAATTCTTTTTACTTTTACCCTAAAACTCACTTTTTATAATAGTTTATTTTTGAAATTGTAATTATATAATTTTTCTGGCTTACCTTCCCTCTCTCCAATTCCTTTAATGCAATTGCCAGTTCTCAAATCATGCTTTCTTCTTTTTATTTTTATGTCATAGTTGAGATAGAGATAGAGATAGAGATAGAGATAGAGATAGAGATAGAGATAGAGATAGAGATAGAGATAGAGATAGAGATAGAGATAGAGGTAAAATACATGTATATATTAATATATTTTCAATTTGTATATTTATATGTAAATATATATTTTTATATAAATTCATATAATTACTTTTAATATATATTTTGCCACACATTCATAATATAACCTAAGCAATACATAAATTGTAACATTTATATATATGATCTCATGTCTAATCTTTTGATATTAGATAGCAACTTGGGGACACTTTTCTTGTAAAGACTATTTCTCTTGCGTTTAGAATTCCCCAGTTGCCTACAGCTATTTCTCTAAGATTGAAGTCCTACAAGTTTTCCCACTCCATATTAGCATGTCCATTGGTATCAGTGTTGTTCAGGTCTTATTTAGGCAGCCATATTCATGGGAATTTATGAGTGTTGCCTCTATGACATTTCCAGGAGACACAATCTTATAGCAAACTCTTTGGTCCTTTGATTCATAGTCTTCCTTCCGACTCTTCTACAATGATTCCTGGACCTTTGATGTAGGAATAAATAACCCATAATAACTGCAGAAATTTGGAAAGCTAAAGGGGACTGCTGGAGCAGGCAGTAGAGAGGGATCTAGCATTGTAATATTTACGTTAAGGGAAGAGTTGGAAAAGTGGGGTGACTTCAACTATGTAGGGGGGAGAGAAACTAATATAAAGAGAAAAGGAATATGAATTCTCAGTTTGGATTTTCCAACGGACTTTCAAAATATCATTATAAGCTATTGTTGTTGCTCTTGGTTATCTCTCAGAGTTGGAAGGTAAGTCTTTTCTGCTGAAGACACCCTATATTTTGAACATAGCAACCAGAGAAACTGAGCTGGATGTGACCTGAAACTCTTCTCCCTGAATACTCACTGTCCTTGGTACCCAGAAACTACTTAATATACAAGTTTCCAAGAGAGGAAAGCAACCATGGTCCTATTCATGTTTGGATGTATATGAACCACAATGAGAAACATAGCACAACAACTAAGACTGACATAGTGGCACTTATCTTGACACAGTGACATATCTTAACAGAAATCAACAGTTCTCTAATTGGACTTAAGTCCCAATCAACAAGAGAGAAATGATGCCTGCTTCTAAAACCTAGCCAACTCCCTGAGAATAGGGAGCTACCAATTTTAAAGGAGACATACAACTCTCATTTTACTAAGTCAGCATAATTACTAACAATAGTCTAAATATTTATCATTATATTCACCAATACATGTAGCTCTTACCCCTCATTAAATCCTTATTGTTAGTTATTAATCATATGAGAATTTCATAAGTGTAGTTTGACCAGATTCACAGTTTATTTCTTCCTGCTTACTACTTCTGGACTCCTTGTTTCATTGTTCCAGAGTTCATGTCCTCCTCCCTTTCTCTCTTGCACTCTCTGTCCTTCTCCCTTTCCCTTTCCCCTCTCCTCTCTATCTCCCTCTCTCTCTCTCTCTCTTTCTCTCTCTCTCTCTCTCTCTCTCTCATTATGTAACTGATTCTAGTGCTCCCCAAATTTATGTCCATTTGTCAGAATAATACTAGTAAATTGTCTCTTAGGGCCTATGGCCTCACAACCATATGCCCAGGTTTACACTACCAGAAACAGGTTCTATCCTATGAAGTAGTCTTTATAATCAATAAGAAAGCTATTGAGTATCCTCATGCCAATACTAGTTCAATGGGCACATTTTGCAAGGCTAATGATATTTTAATTTTCATGGTAGATAAGATTCCAAAGTCTCTTAAAAATCAGGCAAACTATCTTTCTGTTGTTGTTCGTTTTCAAAACAGGGTTTCTTTGTGTACTATACCCCATAAAGTCTACCACTTGGGAGGCAAAGACAGGAGAATCTCTGATTTTGAGACTAGCTTGGTCTAGAGAGTGAATTCTGAGACACCCAAGGCTACACAGAGAAACCCTGTATCAAAAACATGAGGCTTAACCGGTTGACTAGCTGAAAAGCAAGTGCTATTATTACTTTACATTTTTCCAAATGCCATATGTAGTATGGACTAAACTTAGGAGTACTTAGAAATAGTTTCTTCCTTAACCACAAAAGCAGATGGCTTTGTACATAATATGATAAAGCATAAAGTACAAGAGTATTAGATATTATCAAGTCACTAGGTGATGGTGTTTCACCAGCACTCAGTTAATAGAGGCAGACATATATGTGAGTTTGAGGCCAGCCTGGTCTATAGAGTGAATTCCAGGAATCCCAAGGCTAAATGGAGAGAACATTGTCTTAAACAGTTATCAAATCTATAGGGTTTTCTGTATTTAATATGGAAACATTCAGATATCGCATACATTGTTTATTCATCTTTTTTGAGAATTTCCAAAATGATGCAAATCTGATACACCTCAAATTAACACAGTAGGATCCTTTGCTAACATCATAAAATTCTATTTGTTATTAATATTTGTTATTATATAACATAGACCTTCCCAGATGCTAAAAGTATTTCCTGATGATATCCTAGAAAAATGAATTCTGTTCCTTATGTGTAACTCTGCTATTCTCTATTGTCCACAACTGATCCTGTGTTCAACTACATGGCCAGAGATTTCAGGGGGCGGGCAGGGTATGCAAGAACTAGTAATTCAAAAATGCATCAAGATACTATAGTTATTAGAAGTGTAATTTTAGCAGTTCTATAAAATATAAATAAGTAATATAAAGTAAATCACACTTGTGTTCTTTCAAAAAAGTCTTTGTTTCTAACATTTTCTTATCTGTCTGTTTTCCTCTTCTTTCTTTCCTTCCTTCCTTCTTCTTTCTTTCTTTCTTTCTTTCTTTCTTTCTTTCTTTCTTTCTCTCTTTCTTTCTTTCCCTTCTTTTATTTTAAGATAACAACTTGCTATATGGAGCAAACTATACACGAACTCTCAGTTCTCCCTGTTTGCAGCCTTTCAATTACTGGGCTTAAAAGTATGGACTACTAAATCCAGATACTGTCTCTCTGGATAGCTATAGCACCTATTTCATAATTGTTTCTGTCAAGTAACATTCTCAAATAACTGATTCTGGCTATAATAACTATAATATCAATTGCTGTATTACTTAAATTTTAAGTTCCAAACCTTGTTTTTCTATATAACAATATTGCATGTAATGGTATTGTTCAGTCAGTGGTTCAGTGATGTTAACGATTTCCCATAGATACACAGTGAAGTTTTGGTTTCTCCTTGTGGTGGTGATGTCACAAAACTTTGTGTCTATCTCTTCCTTATACAATGACACCAAATTGTAAAGGCAAATGAAAAGTTGTCACCTTTGTTTCAATACAAAACTTTTTCATTTAACTGTTCTTACAGATCTGTTATTGGTTCTCATTAGAGTGCTCATTAGACAAAAGTAGTTTGTAAAAATGTCTTCATGACAAGGAAGTTAAGTTTTTGTAATTTACATCTATCACAGTATATGAAGAATTCAAAAGTTAAACACTCCCCCCAAAAGTCCACTCAGTAACTGGCCGAAGAAGACCTTACACACAGTGTTGGAGAAAATGTAAATTAGGAAAGCTAACAGAGGCTCCTCAAAAACCTAAAATTAGAAATTCCATATAATCCAACCATACCACTCCTTTTATACTTAATGAATTACACACAGAGAGAACACACACACACACACACACACACACACACACACACACACGACTGTGAGAGTAGAAGGAAAATGGGAACAACAACAGGAGAGGAGACAATAAAATGTAACTAGGGAATGAATACGAAGAAAGCACTGTTAGAAGTGTGTGAAAGGTCATGGTGAAATTATGAATTTGTAGAGTGAATATATACCAAGAATTATGTAAATAATAAACTACACAAGTAAGGGTAGAGAGGAAGGAAAGCTATGAGACAGGCAGTTGGCAGTGTTCATTTCTGCATATATGCATATACATATGCACATACAATATACATACACATACATCATATACATATACATCATATGCATCACATACATATACATGTATGTATGTTTGTATGTATGCATATTTAAATGTGCTCTTTCTGGCAGTCAAGGATGTTAAGATTATTCAGTAATATCTAGCAGACTGAAGCTTGTCTAGTTGTACTCCTGTAGTGAAAATAGCATAAACTACTGCATAGATTTAGAAAGACTTAGAACTTCAGGTAATTGCCTCATGCTTGCTCACATCAAGTTTTTCACTGAAAATCATCCTTACCGTATTAGTTGTGAAAAATTTGGGTTGTGTCGTTTTTACCTCTGGTCCTGTTTGTGTATAAAACTTTTATTTATATATATTTTATATTTGTAGTTATATAAATATATTCTATATAAAATCTAAATATATACTGTATATGTGATGTAAATATATCATACAAATATAAACATTTATATTATGTACTTATATATAATATTTATACATTATATGTTTATATATTTTATATTATATTATATATTATATTTATATTATATATTATATTTATTTGTAACATTTATGTATTTTATGTACTTTATAAGAATGGGTATGTGGTATTGCCAAAAAATTTAATGTTTGTCATAGCTGTGGTAGTCATTTATAGGAAACTGTTTTTATGTTATACCACAGGACAAAAAAGATTTTGTAGCTATGAATAAGTTTAAAATCATAAGAGAGGGTCTGATAAGACAAGTCTTTCACTAGATGAAATCAAAGCCAAAACCCATGAAAAGAGACATGATAATATAAATTAGGAGTGGAAAGAATGCAAAGAAAGAGATGTGCCCAAGAATACAGGAAATCTATAGAAACCGTAAAAGTCAAGGACACAGAAATTTTAAATGATCTAACTCTGATGAATCTTTATTTAGCCTCAAAAGACTCACTGTAAACTTTTTATGTCCATAGGTACTCGAGTATATATTTGTGTCGTTTCAATACACTAAGGTTTTATGATTTTAAATTTAACAGTAGCAATCTGAAATTAATCCACTGTGTATTAAGTGTTAGATGCTTACGGGTCACATTTTACACATGCAAAGGACATTCGTAACTACTTCTTTTGTTACATGAAGGCCTTTTTTTTCATTTTTATATTCAAAGAAACAAAACAAATAAAATGTTGACCAAGAGAATAAAATACAAAGAGTGACCGAAGTGCCCAACCCCAGCATGGAGCCAGAAGACAGCAGTCACCGGTCCCCTGTGACTTCACTGTGACTACACCACAGTGATCAAATATGTAATGCAGATGAGGAGAAAGTAAAGCAGAGAAAAGAGATAGCCCTGGAGATACAAAACTACTGCGGGGAATTTAGCTGCCCATGGTCTGAGCTGTCTTCCTCTGGGCCACATTGCCACAGTGAGCCAAACTGATTTGACTGGCCTATGCTGTCACCTGAGTCAATGGTGATGTTCACATTTGGGCTATCTCTAAGGGCCATGCCTGGATTCATGGTCCTATGGCAGCTAGGATCTATGTTGATGTCCATGGTCTGGGCTGCCACTTAAAGCCACGTTAATGTCTGAAAGCCATGCTACTACAGATCATACTTATTTGAGTGGCCTTCATTAACACCTAGGCCACGGTGACATCATGACTAGGGGCTATTTCTAAGTAGTGGTCCTACCACACACAGCCTGGGTTTTTGTTTAGCCTCAGAGGCCTGTTTTACCACCATGCAGATATCCACTGTCTGGGCTGTGGCCTGAAGCCATGTTGGTGTCCTAATATCTTGATAAGCTGGCCCTGCTCCTCAACAGCCATAGCATTTGGGAGCACTGATCCAGTTCCTTCCTGACCTGCAGTACCAGCAGGGACATGGGCATGGAAAAGCTGGGCAGCCCTCATGGTGTGGACATAGGAGAGCTGGCCCAAGTCATAAATAGTCACCTCTTCCAGAAGAATTGGCCATGCAACTCACTAGTTATTGCAGAATAGTAATGACACTACACAAGGGAAATGGTCCTACTTCTCACCAGGGCAAGATGGGAGAGTTGGCCTTGGTGCTCTGAGTGCTGGCCTCTTACCTTGCAGAGGAAGAGAGAGAGAGAGAGAGAGAGCGAGAGAGAGAGAGAGAGAGAGAGAGAGAGAGCCACAACTCAGCTAATATTCAGGTCCTTGACTTGGCACAGCCTGACATTTACAACTTCTACAAGCTCCTAGATCCTGGGAAGGGACACATCCTGCAAAACCAGAGCCACAGGATCTCCATGACTCGGCTAACAGGATAACCAAGAGGAATTTTGGTGAAGGTTCAGTATTGATGGTGTGACAAATGTGGGAGGCCTTGAACCAGACCTGCATTTCATTGCAATGAACATTGGCAAGTAAGGCTGTTTGGGAGAAATTGTATACTGTGTGACACACCTCAGCTCCCAATATCACCATAACTAATGAAAATGTGATGGAAAGATGAGAAAGATGGAGGGATGTAGTGGTACAAGTATGCTGGAACTAGAGACATGACAGCTGTAACTGGTATTAGAGAAGGCAGCTATGGAGAGAGGAGCAGGTTGTACCCAGAGGGGTTGAAAAAATAACTTTGTTAAAATTTTTAATGTAAATTATTTTTATTTTATTTTACGGGGGGACAATAGCAAGGGTGGAGGATGAATATGGAAAGACTTGGATATGAGTGAGATATGAAATTTTCAGAATCAATAAATGCAAATAAATGAAGTTCCCCCCAAAATCAATAAAATTTATGTTTAAAGGAATGCAAAGACCATCTGAAGGTTATTTAGTACATATTTGTAGTTTTAAAACATATTAAGTTTTAAGATGAAAGAGTAATATTCATAGAGAAAAACTGGAACAACTATAATGGTGTTTTATGATATTTATATATAATATTTAATTCAACACATTAAGTATAAAGTTCAGAGTATTTTAGGTGTAGATTCACTTTGTGAGAGTTAAGACAAAGCCTTCTGCCCTCACTGTATTTAGAAGCATTCAGTCTTTCCTGTCACAATATTTGTATGATTTTGAATCTGATATGATTATATGGTTTGTCTTCAGCCTAGGTGTTACAGATTATAGTGATGTACCCCTAAATATCAAACTAACTCTGCATGCCTATTTTCCTTTGTTGATACCATCTTTTTTTGTTAATATATCTCTAGAGCCAATATATAATCATTTTATCCAGGTTCTGTCTATCTGTTCTAATTTGCTTTCTTTGTTATTATGATAAAACACAGATGAAAAACAACTTGGTGAGGAAAAGTGTTGTTTGGTTTTCAGATTACAGTATACTGTCTAGAGACTAGGGCAAAACCTGAAGCAAAGACCATAGAGGAATGCTCTTTCCTGACTTGATTCCTGGATTGCTCCAGTTTTTGTGTAGCGCTCAGACACACCTGTCTGTGGATGGTACTACTTAAAGGGACAGGATTTTCCTACACCAATTACCCATCAAAAAGAAGACCCTGTGGAAATGGTCACAAGCCAATTTGATGGAGGTGATTCTTCAGTTAAGGTTCTCTTCTAGGCATGTCAAATTGACACCTAAGCCTAGTCATCTCTGTGTCCAAGTTTGAGGGCTGAAGTTCTGTGTTCGTGTGTGCGATTGTTGTTGCTCACTTTTAGTGACAATGCGGTATTAGCCCCACAAAATTAGGGAATTCATTTTATTTTCTAGCAGTGAGAAATCATTGCTCATTCTTCAGATGGTTAAGTCCACAATAAGCCATCTGTGCTGCAGACTTTTAAAGAGAGTTTTAATTACAGTTTCAACTTCTGTCATAGCTATGAAGCAATCCTGGTTACTTCAAATTGCCTTTGTTTTGGTAGTTTGATTTCAAGAAATAAGCCCATAGTTTCTTAGTTATAGAATCTATAACTGTGAAGTTGTTTATAGCAATTCTTGCTCTCCCTTTTCCCAGATATTATCATTGTTTTAAAGGCAGCTTTATTTGCATGTAATTCATATTGCAGCATATTCATTTATTTCAAGAGTATAATTCAATTATTTTAATAAACATTCAGAAATTATAAACTATTACTACAGTCCATTTAGAATCCTCACTATATAAAGTCCTATGCAACCTTCAGATCAAACAATTATGAATCTATTTTCTATTCAAATAAATTTGTTTGGTATACATATTTCATATATGTGGAACTTGAGAACATGTGTCTGCTACCTTTTGTGACAGACTTATTTTATGTAACCTGTTTTCAAAGATTTTCCATGTTATGATATGATAATCAGCTGTTTTTTATTTTGAAAATATATTGATTTATGATCATTGATTAGAGACTTCAATACATGGCTACATTGCCCAGTACTATGAACTAGTGTTGAGGCAGAATTTCACAATGAGAAACTCACAATGAAACACAGGTGCTCTCTTCATACAGGTCAGAGAAGAAACTTTCCTGGAAAAAATAATATATATATATTATATCCTTAAAAATGACATTCATGATAGTTTTTCTACAAATAAGACCTACTTACTAATATTTCACTAAGTCTTTACTACATGAACTTTGAAGGCCAATACATATCTAAATCACAACACTTTAGCTAATTTCTCATTTAAGTTTAGCTAATAGTATTTCAAAGTTGGCTATGCTGCATTTTGTTTAAACATTAATATTTTTCTAATCAAATTTTTGTTTCATATTAGGGCTTGTCAACATTATTACAATGCATATTTTGCAACTATTTATATAGATATATTTTGACATCTGTTGCATATATACATAGAAGGAGAATTGCCATGTAATAATTCTATCATTTCAGAAAGGGCTCATGATGAGCACCAGTGGATAGATTTATAAAACAGTGCCCACACCTAAGGTCCAGGGAACATTGTGGAAATGGGGGTAGAAAGATTATAAGAAACAGAGAAGCAAGGAGTTTCTTGTGATATTGTAACTTCTAGAAATGCCAGAAGTCACATCTATAAAATCTCATTAACATGAGTCTGACTGTACATGAAATGAACAAGGACAATATCAGACACAGTGATTTTGACAGGGGAAAGCTTAGGAGGCCTCAACACTGCCCAGAACACTATAGGCAAATAAGTAATGCTGAGGTGGGAAATAGTCCTCACCAGGGGAGAACACACCACTGGATATCCAATATCAAGAGTCATCCCTAAAAACCCACATATATGGACTAAGGAATAAATAATTGTATATAGAAAACAGTGTCCAGAAATTTAAAGGTCAGCAAGGAAGGAGAGTTTGAAGGAGTTAGGAGGGATGAGTGGGTAGAGGCAAATAATGCAATTATATTGTAATCTCAGAATAAAACAATAGTAAAATAAAAAAGAAATGGCCAGTCCGTTTTCCAAACCATAACAATCTTTATTCCTATTCAAACTATATGCACATTCTAATTTTTCTTAGCTTTATGAAGACTTATCATTTGGTCATTTCTTTCATTTTAATAATCTTGTGGTTTTGTTTGTATTTTCTCATCACTAATGATAATAGGAATCTTATGATGTACTTACTAATTTCCCAGCTTCCAAGGAAAAAGTTTTCTTAAGTTTGAATGTGAATGCTTATTTACTTAATTTCTTATCATAGGCATGTTTGTGATGTGACATGTAGAAATTTCTTTTTAACAAATTGCTCCAATTTCATGTTTTTTTCTGTCAAGAAATTTAGTTCTTAATTTTAAGCATTTGATCTTATTGGAATTAATTTTTACATAACGACATTCTTACGCATGTGGCTAGCCAATAATCACAGATATATTTTAATTAGCATATGATGTATTAGGGATGAACATAAAATTTTTGAACAAAATTTGACTTGCCAAATTTTCTTTCCATATGCCTGCCTTCACTGATTCACCTGATTTCCATGGCATGGGAAAGTTATATCTTGTCATGTATAGAATATTGAGATATTTATGTAAAAGAAAAAAATTCCCTCTATACTCATTCATGATGTTATATTCTAAAACAAATTGTCATTAGATAAGTAAGTTTCTTCTACATTTTTCAATTTTATTGTTTATATATGCCAATATTTTCTTGATATCTTGAAATATCTTGATGCAACTGTTCTTAACAGTTCCTGAAACATGAACATAAATTGTCAAAAGAATTTTTCTTTTCTTTTTAAGAATCTTGGTCTATTGTAATTCCTTATGTATTTAATAATAACTTCATCAATCTTTAGAAAGAAATGTTTTTGCATTCTCATAAGGTTAATAAATAAATTTGAGGGATATTGCTATTTTAGTAACTATATTTTCTGATCCATGAATATGGAACATTTCACTCATACATTTAGAATCTCTTATCTCTCTCAGCACTGTTTTGGAGTTCTTAAAGTAAAATTTTTAACTGTAGAAATATCTAGAAGAAAAAAAGAAAATTTTCAAAATGGTCAGATGACAAGAAATAATAAAACTCAGGGTTGAAATCAATAAAACAAAAACAAAAGCACAGTATAAAAAAATTAACTATACAGAGTTGGCTCTATGGCAAATCAATAACATTAACAAACCCTAAGCCAAATTAGGTGGAAGGCAAAACAAGGAGATCCAAATTCACAAAACAAGAGACAAAAAGTGGACAAACAACAGAAACACCAAGGAAATCCCGAGAATCGAAAGGACATGCATTACTATCCTTCAGTTCACAAAATTGGAAAATCTAAAAGAGATCGGTAATTTACTTGATATATACTGCTTACCAAAGTTAAATCAAGAAGAGATAAACAATTTAAACATACTTATGAACCCTAGTGAAATAGAAGCAAGAAATAAAATTTTCTCAAGCAAATAAACCTATAAAAAAAAAGCCAAGGTCTGGATGGTTTTAGTAGAGAATTCCTTGTCACTTTTAAAGAAGAATTAATGCCAATATTTCTAAAATTATTCCACAAGCTTGAAACAGGGAAGTAACATTTACCATGTCATGTAATGAAGTTACAGTTGTGTTGATATTTAATTCACATTAAAAAAAAAAGTAAGAAAGACCTATAGAGATCAACGAAACTTAGGAACATAGACACAAAAATATCTGGATAAAATGCTTGTAAATTGAATCCAAAAGTGTATAAATAATCATCAAGTTGGCTTCATTCAAGAAATTAAGGAATGGTTCAAAATACATAAATTGATATCTATAATACAACTTATAAACACATTCAAAGCCAAAAACACACTGTTATCTCATTCAATGCAAAGGCCTTTGACAATAATCCAATGTCTCTTCATGATTAAAGACTTCAAGAAACTATGGATGTAAGGAACATATCTCAAATAATAGAGAGAATTGATAGCAAGTACATGAGCAGCACCAAACAATGGAGACAATTTCAAGGGATTTTCATTAAAATCAGGAACAAGACAAGGTTGGGAATAGCATGCCTTTAATCCCTCTGACAGGAAAAAAGACACATCCTTACTACACACCTTTAATTCCAAACAATGATGATAAAGGTAGTTTGTAGAAGGAAGCAGCCATGTTTGAAGGTAATGTCTAATGAGTGGCAGATAAAGTAATTAATCAAAGATTTCATAAAGTGTGTCAGTGATAGGATACACACAATTCCTATGAGAACAAACAAGAAAAAGAAGTGACTTGATAGAGCAGTTTAGAGAGAGAGAGAGAGAGAGAGAGAGAGAGAGAGAGAGAGAAACGGAGACAGAGATAGACAGAGAGACAGAGAGAGACAGAGACAGAGACACAGAGACAGACTGAGACAAGCAGAGAAAGAGAAGGAGGTTGGGAGAAGATAAAGTTTTACCAAGACAGTTCATACAGAGAAATTGCAAGTAAAGACAGAATAAGCCAGAGTATAAGAAGGAACAAAAAGATTGGAACAAAGTTAGTTTGATTTGAACCACAGCAATTCAGTCAGAAGCCAAGTAAAGCCAGTCTGAAACAGTCAGTTTGTAGAGGTGATTGCACCAGAACAGCTAAGTTGAACCAGCCTGCCAGAATTCAGAAAAAAACTAAAAAGGATTAGTTTATACAGTAGTAAGTTTCCAAGATGACAATTATATCTGGTGAATAAAAGTCACCCTTTCAGTTGTCCACTCTGTCCATACCTATTCAATAGGGTACTAAAAGTATTTGGTAGAATATTGATCAACTGGAGGAGATCAAGTGGATGTAAATAGAAAGAGAAGTCACAGTATATTTAGTTGCAAAAGATATAATTGTATACATAAGTGAACTTAAAAAATCCATTAGAAAATTGCTATAACTGTTAAACACTTTCACAAAGTAGCAGAGTATAAAATTAGTACTCAAATATTGGTTGCTTTCCTATATACAAATGAACAGAAAAAGACTATAGAATCAACACTTTTTATAAGAGCTTAAAAAAATCTAGGGAAACTCTAACCAAAGATTTGTATGTTTAAGGCATTGAATAAATAAATTAAAGATGTTATAAAGAGATGGAAAGATATCCAGTATGCATGGATCAGTAAGATTAATATGGTAAAATTTGGCTATCCTACTGAAAGAAACCTATATATTCAATGCAATCTCTATCAAAATTCCAACATAATTATCCATAGAACTTGTCAAGACAATTTTCAATTTTATATAGAAGCAGAAAAAAAAACAATGACGGTAAAATAAATTTTAACAGTAAAAAAACTGATGGATGTATCAGAATGTCTGATATCAAATTTTACTGCAGTGCTATAGTAACAAAGACCACATGGTATTGGTGCAAAAGCATACATACTGATCAATGAAATCAAACTGAAGTTACAGATACAAGTCCACATACTTATGGACATTTGATTTCTGATAAAGAGGGCAGAAATTCATACTAGAAAAAATATAGAATCTTCAATAAATGGTGATGGTTAAACTGGATGTCTGCACGTAGAAGAATGCAAACAATCCACCCTTATTACACTGTCCAAATTTCAACTTTCTATGGATCGGAAACCTTAACATAAAGCCAGTTACACTGAATTTGATAGATGAGAAAGTTTAAAATAATCTGAAATATATTAGCATAGGAAAAGACTTTCTGAACAGAACCCTTATAGCACAAACACGAACAACATTTACCCGATGAGACCTTATGAAACTGAAAAACTACTGCATGGCAAAAGACACCCTCATTTAGACAAAATTGCAGGGTACAGAATAGCATATTTTTTCCAATTACATATTCAATATCTAAGATATACTAATAACTCAAAAGAACTAGATATTAAGAAAAGATCACAATTAAAAATGGGTAGTAATTGAAAGAGGAATTCTCAAAAGAGGAAGCATAAATGTCTGAGAAGAACTTAAAAGATGTTTAACATTTTTACTCAACAGGGAAATATAAACCAAAAGTATACTGAGATTTCGTCTTACAGCAGGCAGAATGGCCAAACTCAATAAAACAAGTACAATTCCTGCTGGTGAGGATATGGAATAATAACAGTCATTCACTGCTGGTAGAATTGTAAACCTGTGTGGTGGAGAGCTGGGGATTGATGTACCTCAGGATGCAGCTAAACTATTCTTGAGCATATACCCAAATGTCACTCCATCCTACTAAAAAGACACTTTCTAGACCATGTTCATTGTTGCTCTAGTCATAAAAACCATAAATTAGATGATTCATGGTGAAAGGAGCTCAGAGACAGCTAGAACTAAGGTCCATTTGAGGGGTCATGGAAATCTAATACAGCAGAAATTTCCTATATAAATATGAAGACAACCTAAATGAAATTACCAAGTAAGAGAAAACAGATCACCAACTGGGTATGCATTATCAACAAGTAC
Source organism: Rhabdomys pumilio (assembly GCA_030674055.1). Lineage (NCBI taxonomy): Eukaryota > Metazoa > Chordata > Mammalia > Rodentia > Muridae > Rhabdomys > Rhabdomys pumilio. The sequence continues at coordinate 39,242,295 of JANHMN010000007.1, read as the reverse complement.
GGCTTCCAATACTAGGAATGGACTAATTCTTGTTGAATTGTTAGCCTACGTGGCCCCATTGAAATCCCCATACAACCTGTGTTATTGCCAAGGCTATTTATGCCTCTTTAAAAACTGACAGTAAGACTATATTGCTTAAGACAATATGAACACAACTCATTGAACATGGAGAAGTCAAGCTGTTGCCTATAATGCAGCTTTTATAGACTAGTCTTCATGTTCATAATACTTGAAGATATTTTGCATGCTACCAAATAACAAAGATAAATACCAATCCAGGTACAATCACTTGCCATCAGCAATGATACCCTGTCTGCAATTGTGACAAAAACTTGTGAGAGTAACCAACCAATATCTGATTGGATTTAAGGCCCACCAAATGAGATGGAAACTATACCAAAGAATCTAAGACTATATTGGCCAAGGAACTAGTAGAAAATCAAATACCATTGATTTTCTAAAATAAAATAGCCATAAAATGACTCCTAACAATATTTATATATATCCACAAATTATTGCCTTATTCAGTCATCATCATAGAAACTTTCTCCTGAAGTAGATGAGAACAAATACAGAGCCCATAACTGGATTATGTGCAGAAAGTAGCAGATCTTGTAACCCCCAGTCTTAAGTGGAATGTCAGACTCATGCAGAACCTGTACATTCGACCTGAGTTAATGTGAGTTAACATGTGTGTTGGGCCTGCTATGATGATTGTGCCTTGTTTCAGTGGTGACTTCCATCCTGTCATGCCTACACTCAGGGCTGTAAAAAACCCTGTAGAAAAGAAGGAAGAAAGATTTTTAAGGCATGAGTCTGATCCAGATAGATGTCTCAGCACAGAGTGTCCCAGAAACTATCTCTAGTTAATCACTTGTAAATGAAATTTACTTTTCTCCAGTTGAGTTTCACTAGGGATACAAACCCAGTCTTGTGGGCCAGCCCAACCAAGAAGGCCAATACAAAACAATTCCAATGAAATCTTTAGATTGTCTTTATCTCAAAATGTTTTGTCAGGCTATTTTTTTTTTTAACATACAGATTCTTTGCTTATATATCATGGCTTCCAGGTTTGTGTTTTTATGTGATTCCTACTGAATGAACATGGGTGTCTCTGTCTACATGTGTTTCTTGTGATTTTTATTTAATTCATTTTCTTCACTATATGTTTTGTCTTTTTGGGGTATGTTTGGTTTTGTCTTTCAAATTTTCATTTTATTATTAATTTTTAGAAGCCTGTTTGTTTCCTAAGAAGAGACAAAAAGAGTATAGATACAGAAGGGAAATGAGGGACAGAGGATCTTAGAATGGGGAAAAACACTAATCAGAATATATTGTATTAAAAAAAATTATTTTTAATACAGTAAAATGGTAAAAATATTTATTGTAAATATAATAGTTTTTTAAAATAATTTTATGGCCTCTTTACATTCATTTTTAAAAAATTATTCTTTGAGATTTCCTTTTTGGGTAATATTAGCATGTCACTGGCTACTTTTGTGGTTTTGTCTTTTTTGTTTTTTTTTTTAGAAATGTAATCACAATGTATCTTGGTATGTATTTCTTTGCAGCTATCCTTTTAAACTTTGCTGAGTGGCTTTGATTCATCTACTTATTTCACTAATGAAAGAAAATTTAAATAATTTCCCACTCAATATGCTTTCAGTTTCATTTTCTTTTTCTTCAACGTCAGAGACTTTGATAGTACATTTAAATCATTTGTTATCGTATGGCAATCTTATTTTCGCATTATATTTTTTCTGTTCAATTAATTCTGTCCATTTTTTATTCCAATTAAATGAATTTAATTGATCCTAGCCTATTATTCTGTTTCTTTGTTGTCATCTTTCTACACTTGAGTTTGTACAACACAAATGTGTTCTTTTATGTTTTGCACTTTCTTACTTAAGTTTTTTAAACATGTTGTATTTATTCCCCCTACTTCTTTAAAATTTATTTATTCACTGTACATCCTAATCACTGGCCCCCTCCCATTCTTCCTCCCATAATTCTTTCCCCAATACCATCTTCTCTTCTCTTCTGAGAGGGTGAATTCCTCTCTTCTGTACATCTTCCCACCCTAGCACATCAAGTCTCTGAGATGCTAGGCACATGCTCTCCCACTGAGGCTAGACAAGGCAACCTAGCTAAAAGAACATAATCCATATACAGCTTTAAGGATAGTTCACTTGTAAACCATCCATTCAAATCCTTTCTCTCAAAGTAAATAGCCAAGATTGGCTATGAGACTATAAGTTTTCAACCTCGTCAGAAATCCAGAATGACTGAATTAAGTGAAATTACAGGAAGCACAAAGCATAGCTTCTAAAACTTAGTCAATTTATAGAGACTGCTGAACACCTGGACAGTTCTTATACCACAAAACATTGGAGCATCTGATCTTCAGCCTTCTGGCCCAGGATCATCTGACATACCTTAGTGATGCAGAATTATTAAGGGCTAATTACTTTGTCTAGGCAGATATAATCAGTTGACAATTCTGCAAGTGTGTCCTTTTCTGGACAGTAATTTGTCTGTAGATGAAAAAAGGCAATTCTTCCCTAGTGGCTGTCTCACCACAACTGGAGTAACTCCAAAGATGCTCAATTTCTTCTTAGAATACAAGACAGGAAGCTTTCAAGAGCAGACAGGTCTCTAATCAAAGTGTTTTTCAGCTGACATTCATTCTAAAGCCAAGAAAAAAGCCAGGTTCAGAACTAAGTGTTTTAGTTAGAAGAGATGACAGAAGTTCTGGTTAGTCAACAAAATGATGGATTGGGTATTAGGACAATCTTGTACCTCCCTGGAACAAATTGGCATAATTATGTTCTAATTGTATTTTGAGAGAAAAGTTTTATTTTAACAGAAGGGTGATATGTAGGAGGAGCTAAGGTGGGAGGAGTACGGAGAGGAAGAGAAGGAGTAAGGAGAGGAAGAGAAGAAGGACAGGAGAAGCTAGGTAATGAGAGAGAGAAAGAGAAGGGGGGACATGGAGGCAGATGTTCACGTGTTTCCACCAGTGAAAGATAGTTGATATAACTAGGTTGGGTATTAGGTTACACTTCTGATTGAGTACTACCAAACTTATAAAGCCTTTGATTAACATTTTAAAAAAATTGTATAAAAGCAAAAAAGAAATAGGGACATGGGATAGGGGTTTTCTAGGGAGGGGAATTGGGGAAAGGGATGGCATCTGAAATGTAAATAAAATATCCAATAAAAAGTGAAAAAAAATAAAGGATAGCCCAGTTGTTCAGAACCATCATAAAGACTGAACTGCATATCTGCTACAAGTGTGGGGTGGGTTAGTTCCAGCCCTTGTATGCTTTTTGTTTGATATTTCAGTATCTGAGATCCCCCAAGGGTCCAGGTTAGTTGATGGTTGGTCTTCCTATGGAGTTTCTTTCCCCTTTTGGGGCCCTCAGTCCTTACCGCAACTATTCCATAAAGGTCCCCAAGATCCATCCAATGTTTGACTGTGGGTCTTTGCATCTGCTTTGGTCAACTCTTTGATAGAGCCTCTCAGAGGACAGTTTTGCTAGGTTCACGCCTGCAAGCCTAACAGATTGTGTCAGGGATTGGTGCTTTCTCATGGGATATGTCTCTAGCTGGGCCCAGTCTTTTTTAAAATTTAATGTTTCTTCATTGCTGTCTTAGACTTTGTGAATGATCTTCAGAATATAGTAAAGTTATTTTGACTGTCAAATAATTTTAACGTTGAAATCATTTGGGTAACTTGACAATATTAGGCTAAGTGGTTGACCTGCACTCTGAATTTTCAAGATTTTGACATATATTGTGCACTCCATTTTACAAATTATATTTTTTGCCCTCATTCTTGTCTATGTATTCATATACACTCATACAAACACATGCAATATATATATATACATATACATTATATATAATGTATGTGTTTATACTGTTATCATTTTAATGTTTTTATCATAATTTAAATTTCCAAGCTTATATCTACTCATCAATTTGAAGAGACAAAACAGTGTGACTTTCAGAAAGTGATTGAACTACAAAGATTGATCTTTTACTAATAGATCAATTTCCCTTTTTAAGAGGAACTGTAATGCAAAGCAATACCTTGCAGGGTGTGTCTCCTCTGTCTTCTGTGTGAGAACACTGAGAGAAGGTGATGCTTTTGAAACTGTATGTGAACTGTAATTGGCTCTTCCTTCTATTCCTTCTTTAAGCTTGGCTTTCAAACTATGAACCAAAAGTTTCTGTTGCTTATAAGTTATGCTGTTTATGGTATTTGATATGACATGACATGACATGACATGACATGACATGACATGACATGACATGACATGATATAATACTATTTCTATGATTCTGAACCAAGAATTAGAACCAAAGCAGTATCATTTTCTGTCTTAAGTATGAGCTCCTGTATATACAGAAAACAGTTAAGTATAATTTACTAGAGCAATATGGATTAACAATTGGAGAGATGTTATTCTCTCCTTTCATTACCTTTAACAATAGAAACTAGAATGTGTTAACCCTTTTAAGAAATTCAAATCAATAGCCACTATTTAAAATATCTTTATATATTCTTTAAGAATTTTATATTGAATTTCAGATTATCTTTTTAACAATCACTATTTTACCAGTCTCTTTCTTGTGTATTTTATAAGGAAATGAACTCTTTCATCCAATTTCATGCCTTAACATTGAGGCTATTGTAAGAATAGATACTGGGTATTTTAGAAAATAGAATGATATTATCCTGCATTGACCTGTTCTCACTGAGGGACAGATGCTTATTTTAATGAGCTCACTTTCATTTCAGGTACTAAACAACTATTTAGAGAAATGTTACTGAAATTTCATAGGAAGTAAATTGATAATTTATTTGAAATATAAATATCCTCTGTTACTTTAAAAAATGTGACATAAATAGCAGTTCCATAAGTATTTTCTACAAAATTTGGGATGTGAGTTGGTAAGTTAATAATATCATTAATTAAACTTTATACTCAGGATTTATGAATAACTTTTTTGAATATTTTTGTTGGATATTTTATTTACATTTCAGATGTTATCCCCTTTACCAATTTCCCTCTAACAAAGGGAAACCCCTTATCCCAACCCCCTTCTCCTGTTTCTATAAGGATCTGCCCTCACCCACCTACCCACTCCCACCTCCCATCCCTAAAATTCCCCCACAATGGGGCAACAAGCCTTGACTGGACCAAGGACCTCCTCTCTCACCTATGCCCAACAAAGCCATCTTCCCCTACATATACAGCTGGAGTCATAGGTCCCTCCTTATGTGCTCCCAGGCTGGTGGTTTAGAACCTGGGAGTTCTGGTTGGTTGGTATTGTTGTTCTCTCCATGGAGCCACAAACCCTTTCAGTTCCTTCAGTCTTCTCTCTAACTCCTCCATTGGAAACCCCATAATCAGTTTAATGGTTAGCTGTGAATATCTACCTCTGTATAAGTCAGGCTCTGGCAGACCTCTAAGGAGACAGCTATATCAGGCTCCTGTCAGCATGCACTTCCTGAAATCCACATCAGTGTCTACCTTTGATGTCTGCACATGGGATGGATACCCAGATGGAATAGTCTTGAGATGATCTCTCCTTCAGTTTCTGTCCCACACTTTGTCTCCATATTTGCTCCCATGTGTATTTTATTACTCCTATAAGAAGGACCGAGGCACCCACGCTTTGATCTTCATGAGCTTCATGTGGTCTGTGAGTTGTATCTTGGGAATTGGGAGGTTTTGGGCTAATATTCAAATATCACTGGGTACATACCATGTTTGTTGTTTTGTGATGCGGTTACCTCACTCAGGATGATATTTTCTAGTTCCATCCATTTGCCTAAAAATTTTATGAATTCATTGTTTTTAATAGCTGAGTAGTACTCCATTGTGTAAATATACCATACCACATTTTCTGTACCTATTCCTCTACTGAAGAACAGCTGCATTCTTTCCAGCTTCTAGCTATTATAAATAAAGCTGCTATGAACATAGTGAAGCATATGTCCTTGTTATATGTTGAAGCATCTTATGGATATATGTCCAGGAGCGGTATATCTGGGTCCTCAGGTAATACTATGTCCAGTTTTCTGAGGAACCAGAAGACTGATTTCCAGAGTGATTGTACTATCTTGAAATCCCACCAACAATGGAGGAGTGTTCCTCTTTCTCCACATCTTTGCCAGCATCTGCTGTCACCTAAGTTTTTGATCTTTGCCATTCTGACTGGTGTGAGGTGGAATTTCAGGGTTGTTTTGATTTGCATTTCCCTGATGGAAGGATGCTGAACGTTTCTTTAGGTGCTTCTTGGTCATTCGAGTTTCCTCAGTTGAGAATTCTTTGTTTAGTTTTATACCCCATTTTTAATAGGGTTATTTAGTTGTCTGGAATCTAATTTCCTGAGTTCTTTGTGTATATTGGATATTAGCCCTCTATCAGATGTGGGATTGGTAAAGATCTTTTCCCAACCTGTTGGTAGCTGTTTTGTCCTATTGACAGTGTCCTTTGTCTTACAAAAGCTTTGCAATTTAATGAGGTCCCACTTGTCAATCTTTGATCTTAGAGCATAAGCCATTTGTGTTCTGTTCAGGAACTTTCCCCCTGTGTCCAAGTATTAAAGGTTTTTCCCCACCTTCTCTTCTATTAGTTTCAGTGTTTCTGATTTTATGTGAAGGTCCACTTTCTCTACTTGGACTTGAGTTTTGTACAAGGAGATAAGAATGGACCAATTTGCATTCTTCTATATGCTGACCTCCAGTTGAACCAGCATCATTTCTTGAAAATGCTGTATATTTTCCCCTGGACAGTTTTAGCTCCTTTGTAAGATCAAGTGACCATAAGTGTGTGGGTTCATTTCTAAATCTTCAGTTCTATTCCATTGATCTTCCTGACTGTCTCTGTACCAATACCATGCAGTTTTTATCACTATTGCTTTGTAGTACAGCTTGAGGTCAGGGATGGTGATTCTCCCAGAAGTCGTTTCATTGTTGAGAATAGTTTTTGCTATCCTGGTTTTTTTGTTATTTCAAATGAATTTGAGAATTTCTCTTTCTCACTCTATAAAGAATTGAGTTGGAATTTTGACTGGAATTGCATTGAATCTGTAGATTGCTTTTGGCAAGATGGCCATCTTTACTATATTAATCCTGCCAATCCATGAGCATGGGAGATTTTGAATAACTTTTTTTTTAAGCCAGTGCTTTACAGAGGAAAATATGGCCCATACACCACTATGTAATTGTCCTTTTTAGGGTTTTAACTGTGAACAGACACTATGACAATTCTTTTAAGGAAAAATATTTAATTTAGGCTAGTTTTAGAGGTTTATTCCATTATAATCAAGGCAGGAGGCATGATGGCATGAAGGCAGATGTGGTGATGGTTAAGGAGGTGAGAGTTCTACACCTTGATCTTCAGGCAGTAGAAGACTGTATACCACACTGGGTATAGATTGAGCATAGAAGGCCTGACCACAGAGTGACACGCTTTCACAACAGGTCCACACCTCCTAGTAGAACCACTTTCTATGAGCCAAGCATTCAAACTTATGAGTATATGGGTGACATTTCTATTCAAACCACCACAATGTACTCCTTGACCCCTTTAGACTTGTACCCATAAGATAAGGCAAAATGCATTTAGTTCAAGTTTGAAAGTCTCGATAGTCTAGCCTAGTCTCAACAATGTTTAAAAATCCAAAGTTGAAAGTCTCCTCTGAGGTTCATCAAAATAAAACAGATAGCATACTTCCAAAATGTAGGGAAGAAAGCATAATGAGCCAACACTGGAGCAAAGAAAGTTCAAAACCAGCTGGACAAACTCCAAACTCAGCATCTCCATGTCTGATGTCATGAAACTCCAGAGATCTCCAACTCCTTTCAGCTTTGTTGACTCCAACACACTTCTTTCTCTTGGGCTTTTTTTTACTCCCTGTTAGCAGCTTTCCTTGGCAGGTACCCCATGACTCTGACATCTCTAACCCCTTAGAGTTTTCCAGACTTTACCTTCACAGCTCCATACAGTGTCTTCTTTGGGCCTACATGAGAACAACCTGCCACACACCTGGCCTCAGCAGCTTTCCTTAGTTACATAAAAAGGCTCTATAACCCCTTTCTTCTATCTAAGACACTAAAGCCAGAACCATGTGGCTGATTCTGCCACATTCTGCTGCTTGCTGGGGCTGACCATGGCCCTCTCTTTCAGTTACATCTTCATGGGCTTTCTGTTTTCAATTGTTTTCTTCACTGCCCAAACTTTGCTGTCATGAAACTTGCTCTGTAGACTAGGCTGACCTTGAACTCAGAGATTCATGTCTGGACCTAAGATGTTTTCTAATTTCTTTACGAAGAGGGAAATTTGGCTTTGAGGTGTTTTTCCCCTAAGGTTACCACTCCCTTTATTCTGTTTCTTAATCTGTTTATCTCCTTGAAGACAGTATTTGGCTCCACTGCACCTGGTGCTCCTTTTCTCTTTGAACCATATATTGCATCTTTCTTTACTCACTCTGTTCTTTTTTATCAAAATACTCTTCATTAGAGTTAACAGTAGTAACCACATATCAGAGTCTATACTATGCTGTTTTAAGATTTCCTTTATCAGTGTAATTATTCCAAAATTTTGTACTTTAGTCTCAGGCAAATATTTTGGAGAAGGGCAAAAAGCAGCCAAATTCTTAGCTAAAATATCACAAGAACAGTCTCTAGGCCACATACTAACCTTCTCCTCTGAAACCTCTTGGGCTTCACAGGTCAAATTACACTCAGAAACACTTTTATGTTCCTACTAATAAGGACTATTAAATTCTACTTAAAATACTCAACTGCTTTTCTAATCCAAAGTTCCAAAATCCAAATTCTTCCAAACAAAATGTGAGCAAACCTGTCATAGCAATAGCCATTCCTGGTACCAACTTCTGTATTAGTTAATGTTTTTTTGCTGTGAAGAGAGACCATCATCAGGGCAGCTTTTATAAATGAAAACATGTGATTAGGGATGGCTTACAATTCCAGAGATTTAATACATGATCATGGCAGGAAGCATGACAGCATGCAGTCAAAAATGGTACAGGAGAAGGAGCTGAAAGTTCTACATCTTAATCTTCAGGCAAAAGAGTAAGACTGCATACCTTGCTGCATAGAGTTTGAGCATAGTAAACCCCAAAGCATGTCCACAAATTGGCATACTTTCTCCACCAAGGCTACACCTCTTAATAGTATCAATTCCTATGGGCCAAACATTCAAACACATGATTCTATGGGGCCATACCTATTCAGCACATCACAGTTATATCTAATATTTAACTCTAAATCATTCATGAAAGGTAATTATGAGAACTCTATAACAGAATTGCCTTTGCATTGCCAAAAAATGGGATCAGCATTGCTAGTATGAATTTTCATTTAAGTCACTCTTTGTAACACAGGAACAAAAAGAAACCATGGGGAATTATTATATGTTATAAGAATGAATGCACAGGAGAGGCAGCATCACACTTTCAAAAACTATTAACAATAAAGTCTATATAATTATTTTCATAGAATGAGTTTTCCTATTCTAAATCTTAGGATATGCTGACTGTCACATAAAATTTTAAGAGAGACCTTCTAGATTTGTAGCTATGAATGCTAGCTGCAGTAACTTCGTAAGCATCCTCTAAATGGACTTGAATTAGGATCCCTCTTATACTAGTCTCTACAACACCAGTTTTCTATTGAATCTATATATTGGACTTCTATGGAGTGTCATGAAAAGATCCTCTCTCAGAATCATAAGTTGAGGAACAAAGGTGAAATACAGAGGAAAGCATCATAAACTCTTTCACATTTGGGAACTACTGTACCAATCTTTCTTTCAAAATTAAAATATACTGTATTGGTTACTTTTTATTCCTTTGATATATTATCATAGCCAAAAGCAACTGATTATAGAAGGGGGTTTATTTTGGCACAGGATTATAAAAACCAATCATGGCAGAGATTCAAGGCACCAGGAACAGAAATCTAAGAGTAACATTTTATTCTATAAGTAAGAAGCAGAGACTGAACTGGAAGTAGGATGAGGCTATAAGCCCACAATTCCTCTTCCAAGTAACAAACCTCTTCCAGGAAGCCTCTATATCCAAAGCTTCCACAGTTTCATTAAACAGCACCACCAACTGGGTCCTAGTGTTCAAATGTAGGAGCCTGTAAAGGACTGTAAAGGACATTTTCATTCTAACTTCCACAGATGTTATGAGGTTATATGAGTTACAATTCTTCACATTAACACAAATATGATTTGAATAAATCTAAAAAGAATAGATGGAATCGATGAAATAATTGAAAACATTCAGTTATACAACCAGTTTCAGCTGTTGGGATTCATCTCCATGTACCGTGATTTCTCTTTTCTTCCTACTTGGACTTTCCACTTGACCTTCTTGATTTATGCTTTGAAGCATTGTCCACAGGAGTTTTAGGTATTGTGTCTATACTCCATATTATTTAAAAACAAAGAAATGCCTCTATTCCACAACTCCTAAAAGGTGTTCTGATCTTCCAGCTATATTTTATTCACTTTACATCCTGATCGAGTCCCCCAACTCAGTCCCTCTGTCCCTCTTCTCCTTCCAGTCCCAATGCTTATGAATCCCTCATACCATTGTTCTTCCCCTTTTCCTCAGAGAAGAAGAATCTCCACCACCCCCTGCTTGGATACTGTCTCACCCTGGATCAGTCAGTTGCCATAGGCCTAAGTATGTCCTCTCCCACTGTGGCCCAATTATACAGTGCAGTTAGGGGAAGGGAATCCAATGGCAGACAACTGAGTCTGAGTCATTCTGCTCTGATTCTTAGGGAACCCACATGAGGACAAAGCTGCACATCTGTTACAAATGTGTAGGGAGCTTAGGTCTAGGCTCTGTATGTTCTTTGGTTGTTGGTTCAGTCTATGAGCCCCAAAGGACCCATGATAGTTGACTCTGTAGGTCTTCTTGTGGTGTCCTCGATCCCTCCTACTCACTCAATTTTATTCTTCACTCTTCCAAAATACAACCAGATCACTGACTAATGTTTAGCTGTGGATCTCTGTGTCTGTTTCCATCAGCTGCTGGATGAAGCCTCTCAGTAGGCATTTATGCTAGACTTCTGTCTGCAAGCATAGCGGAATACCATTAATAGTGTCATGGATTGGGCCAATATCAATAGTACAAGCACTAATATCAACAATTAATAAATGGGACCTCATGAAGCTTTTGCAAGGCTAAGAATACCATTGAAAGGCCAAAAATGCAGACTCCAGAATGGGAAAAGTTCTTCACCAGCCCTACTTTTGACAGAGAACTAATATCCAAAATATATAAGGAATTCAAGAAAGTAGACACCAGCAAACCAAATAACCAAATTAAAAAATTGGATACAGAGCTAAATAGAGAATTCTTAACACAGGAATCTCAAGTTTCCTTGGGGAAACACTTTATGAAATGTTCAGTGCCCTTAGTCTTCATGGACATGCAAATCAAAGTGATGCTGTGATCCCACCTCACACCAATCAGAAAGGCTAAAATCAAAAACTCAAATGACAGCACATGATGGTGAGGATGTGGAGCAAAACGAACACTCTTCCATTACTGTGGAAGTACAAACTTTTCCAATCACTTTGGAAATCATTTTAGTAGTTTCACAAAATACTTAGAATAATTCTACCCCAAAACCCAGCTATACCACTCTTGGACATATACCCAAAAGATGCCCCACTATGCCACAAGGACACTTGTTCAACTGTGTTCATAGCAGCTTTATTGCTAATAGCCAGATACTGCAAGCAACGTAGATATCCATCAACTGAAGAATGGATGAAGAAATTGTGGTACTTCTACACAATGCAATACTACCTAGCTATTGAAAACAAGGACATCATGAAATTTTCAGCCAACTGGAAGAAACTAGAAAATATTATTCTGAATTAAGTAACCCAAACCCAGAAAGAATATGAATGGTGTGTATTAGTGCACGTTAGCCTTACAATACAGGATAACCGTAATACCATCCACAGACCCAAAGAAACTAAGTAATAAGAAGGTCCCAAGGAAGGAAGCCTGAATCTCTCTCTGAATCACTAATAGAATATTTATTAGAGGTGGATGGATGGAGGGAACTGGGTGAGACTGGTTGAAGAGAGGAAAGAGGATGGGGTTATGGAGTATGAGAGAGGGCTGGGAGTGAGAATGGTAATCAACAAGAGCATCTCTGGGTGTAATTGTAGTCCTAGGACAGGGGAGGTTCCAGAGAGTGTGTGGAGGTGACCGTAGCTCAGACTCTTACCAGTGGACCTATATAAAGACTGATGTGGCCACCTCCTGTAGCCAAGTTTGGCTTCTAGTGGAGTAATGAGAACATCAAGCTACCCACAAAACCTTCAACCCAAAATTTGTACTGTATAAGAGATATGCAGGGATAAAGATGGAGCAGAGTTTGAGGCATTGGCCAACCAATGATCGGCCCAACTTGAAACACATTTCTTCCTCCTAATATTGAGTACTTGCTTTAATTAATAGTTTAATTCTGCCTATTTAACAGCTCTCTTCTCTATCTCGTGGTCTTTGATTACTGCCAACACATTCCTAAGCCTTGACTCTTTCCACATTGCTTAAATCTTAGCTTGGCCACATGATTTGTTTGTACCAATGACATTTTAGCAAAGTAAACAAATGCAATGTGCCTGCCATTTCCTTTCTGCAGTATCCAAAATCACTATGAAAACCTGTGGTGCCTAGTGTGAGAATTTGAATTTGTCACTCTGGCAAAGGCTAAGCTAACCCAGCAAGTGACTAATTAGCACTCAGGTATGAAGAAAAAAAAATCCCAGCTTTTTGCAGTCATATACTTTAAAGAGGTACCATTGGTGAACTATGAGATACACCATTAAGTTTCAAGGTGTTTTATTTAGAACTTTGGAACAAGAGAATGATACAAATGTATGCAGGGCAGCTGTCTGAGACTAAGCCCTAAATGACAACATGTAGGATACCAAACCTGTGGCTAAGTCTTAGACCTCTTGGATTAATGTTCAACATAAAAGAGTGTATTAATGAGGTCAGAAAGACTCGCTAGTCAGTAAACAATCTGTTAATGAGGACGGAAGACTCCATCCTCAGAAAGTGAGAAAGTGAGTTGATTACTATTTTAGAAGTGGATTATTGTTTTCGAAAAATACTGTTACTGTGAGGTTGATAAAATAGGTGAAATAGACTTACAAAGATTTTTTGAAACTTCGTTATTAATTTATTAAAGTTATAAATACAAAGACTTAAGTCTTTTGATAATTCACAAATTCATGATCCTAGTTATAAATCCAGGAAAACTTTTCCATTAATTAATTTATTTATTTACTTTACATACCGATCACAGCAAACCATTCCCCATCTTTGTCCATTCCCTCCTGTGCACAATCCTCCCCATTCCTAATCTCCTCTGAGAAGGGGGAGGCCCCATTGTGCACCAGCCCACCATAATCTAGAAAATTTTAAATATGATTTTCAAAGAGGTTTTACAGCTTAGTACATTAATCTTTGTAAATATTTTAAACAGTAACTGTATATTTAAATGCATGACTTTTTAATGCCATTTGACAATTTAAATAAGAAACAAGAACTCTCAAGATCTTAATTGTTTAATAGAGAGGTAAAACTTAGAGCCATATGCAGTAAATCTTAATTTATCTTCAAAATACTGGTATTATTTGCAAAATCAAAGTAAACTACTTAGTCAATTTATCTTAAAATTATGTGATGTCTTGGTTGTCAATGACTACATCTGGAATGAGCTATAACCTAAATGACTGGACACCCATGTGAGGAATATTTTTCTGAATTAAATCACTTGAAGGGGGAAGAATGTCTTTTAATCTAGAACTTTAATTTAGCTCTTCTGAGATGGGAAATTCCACATCTAATATGAGCCACACTGTCTACTAGAAGCCTGTATAGAGGGCATGGAAGACAGTAGCTTGTTCTCTCTGTCTCTGTCTCTCTGTCTCTCTCTGTCTTTCTCTCTGTCTCTCTCTGTCTCTCTCTGTCTTTCTCTCTGTCTCTCTCTCTCTCTCTCTCTCTCTCTCTCTCTCTCTGGTTGACTTTGTTCTCACTATCTAGTCTATTCCTTATTTGGCATTAGAGCCTACGTTTTTCAGGATTCAAGTGTATACTGAGACCAGTCAAGACATCCAGCCTCTGATTCTAATAAATCCCCTTTAAGTGTACACACACACACACACACACACACAGAGAGAGAGAGAGAGAGAGAGAGAGAGAGAGAGAGAGAGAGACAGAGAGAGAGACAGAGAGACAGAGACAGACAGAGAGACAGAGACAGACAGAGATACAGAGAGACTCTGAAACAGATTCAGGGACAAAGACAGAGAGAGGAGAGACACAGGAGATAGGATAGGGAAACAGAGACATAAAGAGATTTATTCTGTAAGTGCTATTTCTCTAGATAACCATGACTAATTCAAATTATAACATTAAATAAATTGGTTAACTTTATCTTTACAAGGTGGACCTGGGCGATTATAAGGTGGTAGTGATGGAGAGCACTGAAAGGTGAGCCTTTGTCAGTAGCCGTGGTGTTTGTGAAAAAAAGGCACAGCCCAGGCTGCTGTCTGCCACAGCCTGAGTTTCGTTATTAAGTATACCTGAGTACTTCTCAGTTGAATGAAGTATAAATTCTTGTCTAAGCTAAAGCAAAGAATTTCAAGATAAACCGGACTGAAGCTGTGTTGTATAGCTGGCTAAGAAAACATTTTAACAGAGTTATGCACAGGGTTAGTAGAAATAAAGACATTTAGAGGATGGTGAGCATCCAGTTGGGAGGGTGCACTTCTCTAAATAATGTTTCTTATAAACATGTTATTAAAGACAGCTACCTATATAATTTTGGTTACATTTCAGTCATTCCAGAATAATCTCCCCAAGGCCTTTCCCTACCTCTTTCCTAACAAATAAGATCACAGAATCTCGTATCTGGGGATCTCTCAGATCAGATTATAAACGCATAAGGTAACACTGTATTTCACAATGATGTCACAAGGGGATCAACATTTACTTGACTACAAAAAGAATCTATAATCTCAATGAGACTTTTAGAAATTGCAGTTTTAATACCTGAGAAAGGAATAAGTTCATATACACTCAGGCCCTGAATATGCTCATTAGCACTTTAATATTCTTACAATAACCTAAAATATCTTAAAATATAATTGGAATGTTTGTATATAAGAATGTTGTTTCTATGTAGCACAACAGGTGCTAATTATGCAAGAATTCTTGAATTTAACTAGTGAGAGGCTTCAATGAGAACTTAGAATGAGGAACTCCTCTTGCTTCCTATGTTAACTAAGCTTTATCTGCTTCTCTATCCTGCCTCACTTTGGCTGTCACAATGCCCGGTGATTTTTGACAGATGTTTAGTGACTGGCATCTAGAATTTAAATAGGCCTTCCTGCAAGAGAAACAAAGCATGCCTTTGACTGCTAGATAATCTATTTAAACTGTTCTAAATGGTGACTCTGAGTATCTAAGTGTAAGACATCTGAAAATGGAGGAATGGCTGATAAGTAAGAGAGAAGGCAGAAAGATCAACAGTGTGTGGTTTACAAGCCAGTTACTATTTATGACAATGAGAGGATATTACTAAAGTGAGGAAACTTTAAGAACTAACTGATGGGCAGTGCAAACTTCTGTCTTATCTCTCTTGAGAGGAAATTGATTGACAGCAGTTCCTCAATGTGAAAGGAATGGGGGAGTTAAATCATCTTTGGAGAAGCAAAGATGATTCTGGCAGCTACATAATGTCATTGTTTTGAAGGCAGCAGTGTGCAGTTGATTTGCTTTTGTTCTATTTGGCTCTTAAGTTTATAGCATACAAATAATATAAATGTAATATAAATAGTAATAAAAATGAAATATGTTTGAATGTAGAGATCTGGTGAATTGATAATATATGTTGCTATTGATTGGGCATAAAAGTCCCTAAAAGACTATAAACACAAGTTTAGGTGGTACAAAATCTGACTATCAAGAGTTAATGAATGTTCATTTGCTTCTGGAGGGAAAAAATGTTGGCTTGAACAAGTGGACACCAGAGAAAACAACAAGGAGTAGAGAAAATCCATGTTGTTTCATCTCAAAGAGGTCAGCCTCTGCAGGACACGCCATGATGTATGTGCCAGTGGGAGATGACAGGAGTCTTAAACAGCCATTAAAATGTCTCTGGAAGATGAATCTTGTGAGAAATCATGTATAGAGGTTGGTGAAACTGAAAGATGGAATTGAATATATAAAGAATCAGTTCTCAAAGATGAATCCAGATAAATACTTTGTGAATGTCCACACTCACAAAATTGACACATTTTGAAATGATGTGTCAATTTTCCTGCATGTGTGAATTTTTCACAAGGATACTTATAGATTTCCTTAGGTTGTCTAGTATGGAACTACCCTTTAAAGGAGAAAGTTTATTTACCACAAGAATACCCCACAGACAAAATTGGAGGATATAAAAATTAAAACATTTAAATACCACATATTGTTCCAAAAATTTTTATAACAATCCTGTTATGATAAAGAAGATAAATTGAGAAATTGAGACATGAGATTTCCATTGAGACATAGTAGAAAAATGCTGAATGCAATTCCAACACCAGTGCTTTCCTGACTCCAAGGCATACGCTATCAGATCTCCAAATTTAAACTTATTTTATTTCAAATTTTTATGCTGCAACATGAAGAGCAAGGTAGAATCAGGTATGAGTCTCTCCACAACAGCAGGGACCTAGAGTGAGGCCCACAAATGTATAGTCTCTTAATAATATTAAGAGTCAGATGCTAGAAGGACTGTCACTTCACAGAAACAAAAATGAATCAGATGAAACTTGATAGAGTGCAGAGTAGAATAGCATGGCCTTTCCCTGTACAAACTACCATCCCCAGCCTCAGAGCTCCAGTGACTTATGAGCCTGCACCTGGCTTAGTCCACATTGCCATTAAGTCTCCATGGTAATCCATGGAGAAAAAAGATGTCATGCCCATTCCCCAAGCAATTAAGTGAAACTCATTTCATAACAAATTATCGACTATGATTTCCCTAAAGTTACCAACATACTATGATTTTCATATTTAAAGAAAGGTTTTCTTCAATAACAGAAGATGTTTTAAGATTTTTAAATTGTTCAGTGGTAAGTTGAGGAAACTTCTTTCCTTGCAATTATGCTTCTTGTGTCTCTACCCCCAAACATTCTCCAAGAGAGACACTGGAGAAATCCCACTGCCAAATCTAATACTACATGTTCTAAATAATTTAACCATTTTCTCTATAGTAAAAGATTACATTGTTTCATTGTGAGCAATTTAGAAAGCACAGGCCAAATGAAAAACACACAAATAGCACAAAATCCCAGCTCATAAAATATTAAACTGTGAATCATTTGGCACCTAGTGTATTTTATAATGAGATGACAGACAAACATATGTATTTTTAATAAATATAACAGAGACCAGAATATCCATGTATGAAGGACATGTTTCCCTCCATCAAAAATGTGCCGTACATACCTGAAGAATTTTTTAAAAAGACAAATTAGAGAACCTGGAAGTCAGGTTGATTTCTACCAGAAGGAGCAAAGAAATAAGAAAAGAGCAGACTAGGGATGGCAAACCAAGAAAAGAAAAAATAAATGAGTCAATCAGAAGGGAGTTTCAAAATAAGAACAGAAGTAGATAAGACTTTCTTTTTGCTTAATTTTGATAATAATTTCATACTTTTTTGAGATAATACTATGTGCTCTCTTACTTTTCTTCCCTCCAAACCTTACCATATACTCCTCCTCGCTCTAGGTCAAATTCGTGACCTATTTTTCATTCATTGTTGATACATATATATGTATATGCACTATACATATATATTATATATACATATATATTATATCTATATGCAACACATAGACACGCATGCTCACACACACATACACACACATATATGTAATGTATACATGTACATTACACACACACATATATATTTCAAAAGATATACATACAACATGCACAGTCTATATAATGTTACATGTGTGTGTGTGTGTGTGTGTGTGTGTGTGTGTGTGTGTGTGTATGTGTATATGTGTGTGTTTAGGGATTACAATTTACTATTATTTAACAAATTAGTGAGCTACCTTCTTGGGCAGAACTATTTACTAGCATAGCTTAGTTTCCTATAGTTCTTTTAGTAGGGTTGAGGCCTTCTTGATTTTTCCTCAAGTACTTTGTC
>JANHMN010000007.1:39209134-39223987 GCA_030674055.1 Rhabdomys pumilio | reverse complement strand
ATATATATATATATATATATATATATATATATATATATATATATATTCACTGTCAAAGTACTTAATTATAGTTTCTCTTTCTGGAATTTCAGTTACCTTGGGTCAACCTCAGTCTAGAAACATTCATTAATAAATTCTAACAGTTTAAAATTGCTACATTTTAAACATTACATTATTATGAGTCATGGGATACAATCTCTCATTTTCCTTCTTTCTGACTTAGATCTGACTCTTCCCTTTATCCCTATAACCTCTTAGCTCATGTTTTTGCTCATTGGTCACACAGAAGCTCTTGGGCCCTACATCAGCAGCCATAATGTTGTAGTGTTGTTGATCAAATGACACTTAGTTTATATAAAAGTGGATTCACACCAAAAGATCAGTGCTTTTGATATTTTAAAGATGCCAAAAAGATGATATGAAGTTCTTCAGTTGTGTGAAAAGTTCAAAGTTCAGAACCCAATACAGACAAAAACAATATGGCAAAATTGACAAGATTTATGGTAAACTATTTATTGCTGTTAATTTGCTGATAAAATTTTATCATAGGTATATATAGGAAAAACGTATGTGAAATTTGTTACTGACTACTAACAATCCTGTATCATGCTCTATGAAGAAGAGATTACTGGGCTTTCATCAAATATAAGCCCTCTCTACTAAGTATAGCATCCATTAAAACCAAGAATTTAAAACATCTATGTTCAGTATGATTTTGTGTCTGTGAGAGGCTTGTAGGCAAAGCAAAAGCATTTATAAAGGTATTTGTTTTGTGGCCTGGTAAACCTAGATGATGTCCCAGGGAAGGTTAAGCTCATAGATTATCTGCTAGCGATGCTTACTGGCAGTCATGAGCATCATGAAAAGTAGAAATCTATCAAAGAAAAAAACAACATGAGAGACTAGAAAATGTCTCCATCATATGGACATAATGGCATGCAAATGATCTCTCTCCTAAGGTGAAGGTGCTAAAAGAAAACAGAACTTAATGCTGTTTGTGTAGATCTCCCATATATTAGTTGCACTCTGTGTCTCTCTGTCTCTGTCTCTGTCTATGTCTCTCTGTCACACACACACACACACACACACACACACACACACACACACACAAACACACACCCTTCACTTAGTCTTCATGATCACTGTCAAGCTCACCAGCAAGAATTCTTACCTGCTGACTCATCTTGCTGGCTCCCAAGTAGTCATTCTCAATGTACATGTTGAAGTATAATTGTGTATAATGAGGCAAAATGAAAATTTAGAAAAGAACAAATTATAGCAAATAAAAAAGAACTAGAAAGAGTTACTTTATGTTAATAAAAGAAAACAAAAATTCAATGAAAAGAATGAAAGATAAGCAAGAAAAGAGAAAGGGAGTGAGGGGAAGAAGGAAGGAAAAAGGATGCTACTACACAGATAGTGGGCTCTGGAGCTTTTTCGGAAATCTCAGCATAAGAAACCACCACCTTCAGTTGCATTAAGTCTATTACATCTCAAACACAACTTCGCATGTCAGCTTTCTGATTCTGAGTTGCTCAAACAAAAATATTTCTTCCATCTGAGACCTTCACTTTGTAATCAAACTATAAATTCTGACCACTTCAATGGCATTTTCACAATTACTAGCCAGATATTTAAAAGTACATAAGCCCAGGCATGTACGTTAAGACATAATAAAAAAAATGTTATATTGTTGAGAGCCTAATGTACCAATCAATAATTATCCTTCATTGATTATTTCTGATTGACTCTTTACCTAAAGTAATTTACTGACTACTTATTGCTTTCCTGTTGGCTACTTTTCTTATTTTTTTATACCCACATCATTTTGCCAAATGTTTAAAGTTCTTCACCTCAGATGACAAAACTAAAGGCCAACGTTTTTACATTATTATTAATGAAGTATGAAAGGCAGCAACAGATTTAGCAGCAAAGAAATGGACTTGACACCTAAAGTATATTATAGTCTACACAGGAAGTGAAAGCTAGGAAAAGATTATTATCCAAATGCAAGCATCAAATAACCACAAGAGGATTCCTTGTTAAGCACCATGGAAGAGCATTTGGAAATGATGAGTGAGCACATTTGTGGCCATCATTATGGCAAGATTTTAAATATTCACATAAAGGGAATTACCCTATGTATACTAAACCTTCTCATTTGGATAATATCTGTTTAATTATTCAAAAGCGATTCCCTCTGATACAACTCTCGTATCTGTTAGCTTTCCCTCCTAGAACTCATTGCATATTTTTGTAGACAGAATTAATTTATAATTGAAAGACACAAATGATATGAACACCCATTGCAGGAATAATTAATAAAAGCTCTAACCATGGTGGATAAAAACTAAAGAACTAAAGTATTAGTTTGTAAAGGGAATGCTCATTTTCATCCTATTGAAAGAAGATATGGAAAAGCACACATCAAAGGAAGAAAAAGCAAAGGGAGTGTAGGTCCAGCTAGGCATGCTTATTTACAATGTGTAGTTTACCTTACACTGAATCAATGTTTTATATTTGAAGTTAATCTGTCATTTAGAGAAAATTTAGGGGGAAAGGACAGATCTATTATCCATGAAATTTCCATGAGCCAGGATATAAAGACATCACTTATTTCACTCCCTTCCATTTGAACATAAGGCACATGGTACAACATTTTTAAATCTACTCACCACATTTGGTCTTCTTCATGAGTTTCACGTGGTCTATGAGTTGAATCTTGTGTGTTTCAAGCTTCTGGGCTAATATCCAATTATTAGTGAGTGAATACCATGTGTGTTCTTTTGTGATTCAGTTACCTTACTCAGCATGATATTTTCTAGTTCCATACATTTACCTAAGAATTTCTGGAATTCATTGTTTTTAATAGCTGAGTAATACTCCATTGTGTAAATGTACCACATTTTCCGTATCTATTCCTCTGTTGAAGGACATCTCGATTCTTTCCAGATTCTGGCTATTATAAATAAGGTTGCTATGAACATAGTGGAGCATATATCCTTGTTATATGTTGGAGCATCCTCTGGGTATATGCCCAGGAGGGGTATAGCTGGGTCCTCAGGTAATGCTATGTCCAATTTTCTGAGGAACTGCCAGACTTATTTCCAGAGTGGTTGCACCATCTTGCAATTCCACCATCAATGGAGGAGTGTTCCTCTTTCTCCACATCCTTGCCAATATCTGCTATCACCTGAGTTTTTGATCTTAGCCATTCTGACTGGTGAGATATGGAATCTCAGGGTTGTTTTAATTTGCATTTTCCTGATGACTAAAGATGTTGAACATTTCTTTAGGTGCTTCTCAGTCATTTGAGTTTCCTCAGTTGAGAATTCTTTGTTTAGCTCTATACCCCATTTTTAATAGGGTTATTTGGTTGTCTGGAGTCTAATTTCTTGAGTTCTTTGTATATATTGGATATTAGTCCTCTATCAAATGTGGGATTGGTAAAGATCTTTTCCCAATCTGTTGGTTGCTGTTTTGTCCTATTGACAGTGCCCTTGGCCTTACAGAAACTTTGCTATTTTATGAGGTCCCATTTGTCATTTTTTTGACCTTAGAGCATAAGCCACCGGTGTTCTGTTCAGAAACTTTTCCCCTATGCCCAAGTATTCAAGGTTCTTCCCCACCTTCTCTTCTATTAGTTTCAGTGTATCTGGTTTTATGTGAAGGTCCTTTACCCACTTGGACTTGAGCTTTGTACAAGGAGATAAGAATGGGTCGATTTGCATTCTTCTACATGTTGTTCTCCAGTTGAACCAGCACCAATTTGTTGAAAATGCTGCACTTTTCCCACTGGACAGTTTTAGCATCTTTGTCAAAGATCAAGTGACCATAGGTATGTGGGTTCATTTCTAGGTCTTATATTCTATTGATCAATTCATTGATCTACCTGCCTGCTTCTGTACCAATACCATAAAGTTTTTATTACTAATGCTTTGTAATACAGCTTGAGGTCAGGGATGGTGATTCCACCAGATGTTCTTTTATTGTTGAGAATATTTTTCACTACCCTGGGGTTTTTATTATTCCAAATAAATTTGAAAATTTCTCTATCTAACTTTGTGAAGAATTGAGTTGGAATATTGATGGAGATTGCATTGAATCTGTAGATTGCTTTTGGCAAGATGGCCATTTTTATTATATTACTCCTGCCAATCCATGAGCATGGGAGATCTTTCCAACTTTTGAGATCAAATACTCAAGGTAGCAAATAGGGAGACAAAGTGTGGGACAGAAACTGAAGGAGGAGCCATCTGGAGACCAGAAATGAAAACCTGGGTATCCATCCCATGTGCAGTCACCAAAGTTATATGCAGTAACCATAGGCGCTGATGTAGATGTCAGGAAGTGGATGTTAACAGGAGCCTGATATAGCTGTCTCCTTAGAGGTCTGCCAGAGTCTGACATATTCAGAGGTAGAATTCAACCCACTGAACTGATCAAAGGGTTCCCAATGGAGTGAGTTAGAGAGAAGACTGAAAGAGCTGAAAGGATTTATGGTCCCATGAGGAGAGCAACAGTACCAACCAACCAGAGCTCCCAGGGTCTAAACCACCAGCCTGGGATCACATAGGGAGTAACCCATGACTCCAGCTGTATATGTAAGGGAGGATGGCACTGTCAGGCATAGGTGGGAGAGGAAGTCCTTGGTCCCATGAAGGCTGGACACGGAGTGTGGGGAAATTTGAGGGTGGGGAGGTCTGGAGTGGTTGGGTAGGTGGGGGCACATCCTCATAGAAGCAGGAGGAGGGGGATAGCTAGGGAATTCCTGGAGGGTGGAATGGGGAAAGGAAACATCTGAAATGTAAATAAAATATCCAATAAAAAATTTCTAAAAATCTACTCACCAAACAGCATTTTTGTTTGTTTGGGCTACTGCCTAATAGCATAAGTCTTTTGACTTAAATGCAAGGTTCCTTTCTGATCCTCAGTTTTAGTGACTGTAAGTAATGCTCTAAGTATTTTTTTTTGAGAGTAATATCAGTCATTTTAGTGATTTAGATGGCAGCAATCTTGAGGGTAATAAGTCTTTCCTAAGTATAAGCAGATGTATGTGTCTCCTACTATAGGAAATAGAATTAAACAAATATTAATTTTAACCACATTGCTTTACCGGCTTCATGACAACGATGCAGTCATTAAGCTTCCATGTGTCACATACAACAACAGTGAGCCGAGCCGTCTTCAGTCCTAGCCATTTCAAATTAAATGGCCCATTCTAAAATACAGAGCAAAGTTCAAATATAAAGGATGCAGACGAATGTGCTCACAGAAGCACTGAGATGGCATGGTGATTGAGGACAGCAAATACACGTTCACCTCTAGAACCGGGTACTAGATACAGAAAACTCAACCATTTGATAGCAGTAGAAGTGTGAGCTTGGAAATGTTTGCCACACTTTGAGAATGATTCAGTTTAAACCAAAACCGAAAAACCTCTGTCTTTAGATAAGCCACCATCAAAATGTCTGGTGGGATTGCTGTCCCATCCCATGTTCTCTCTCAACACAGAGGTTTTCTGCAAATCTTTGATGTTACAAGTCCAGGATCAAGTAACAACCAGAGACCATTTTTCCGCAAGGGAAGAAAATAGCATTTGGCTCAATGTCCAAATTCCACTTCATTGTTCATTTACAAAAACTAAAATTATAATAAAAACAAGATTATGGACTTTATATAGGTCTATAAAATAACTCTGGAAAACTACAGATACAAAAAAACTAATCAAAAACTTCTATATCGGCTGCAAAGCTCTCTAAAAAAATGCAAGAAATACCGTAATAAAGAACAGAGGTAGGGTTTGGCTCTGAATAGAGTTGCCCACCTGCAAGTTATTTTTAGGAGTCCCCAAGATAGAAAGGAAAACATTTAAAGAAGTTTCCACCAGTCCCCATAAAGAGTGTTCTGTGGTTGGATCTTCACTCTCTCTTTCTGCACGAACTTTCAATAAACTGAAATGGGGAAATAAACAAAAGATGATAAAAGGGAATGTTAAATGTGTCCTTGTGAGAAAAGAAGAAATAAAAGTGTTTCAGCTAATTAGTCCAAAGCTGGTTTTTCCTTCTTTTCTTTGTCACTTGTAGTCAAAGACAGTTATAATCACTGTACAGAACACATGAAATAGATAACTTTAGGGGAAAAAAACCTTTAAAAGAACTTTCTCCTTCTGGTACCCAGAATGCAACACAATTAAACAACAGAAACATATTTTTCATACTGAATGGGAGAAGGTCTGAGAACAATAGCAAAATAACAGGATGACCAATGTTCAATGTCTTGTGAAATATATATATTTTATAAGGGACTAGTCTGTCGATCAATAAAGAATAAGATCCTAGAAGTGCCAATTTATAATTCGTCTTCTGCTTCTACAGGAAAGATGGCAAACCACTGACTTATGTAATAGTCACAAGCTAGCACAGGTTGGGATTTAACAAATTTGGTGGTGTACTTCCCTTGCAAGCAAAGAGCCCTAGGGCCAGTCTCTAACACCTCATGTTCTGAGTACAGTGCCTCATGCTTCTAGTCCTAATTCTCAGATGGTGAAGGCAGGATGATCAGTTCCAGGCAGTTCTCAGTTACATAGTAAACAGGAGGCCAGTCTAAGCTACCTGCTACTCAAAATCACAACAAAACTAAAATAATAAACATCAGAATCGCACAATCTCAGTATACAACTTTCTTTTGAGGGTTTTTGTTTGCTTGTTTTCTTCCATTAAATTCTAAAACGTGCATTATATACCCATGCCCCATCCTACATGACCCCCATTCTTGTTATTTCTTTTATTTTGTGAGGTATGGTAAACAGAATGATTTCAGAAAGTGTAAATCAGGCTCTGGCACTCCAAGATAGAGAATCTCACAGTCTAGGCAGATTCTCTCCAACTTTCTCCATTCTGGCTTCCATTACTACCTATGAAAATGTTTTGGAGTGTCCAAGCACTGAAGAAATTATTTTCTGGTCATTTCTTCTTCCCTGTTCTCAGCACTTGTGGTAGTGAGTTGCTCTCCACTTGACACTATATTGCTTTGTCTGTTTTCTTCCTTCAGTTGTGGCTATTGCTCCTCTATCACTGTCCTGCTGACTTCTTTCTCTTGCCCTTTGTATAGAGGTGTACAGCTGAGCTCAGTCCTGGACTCAGTTGATTCCCCTTCTTCACTTCACAGTTCCATGGCTCTCACTGTTTTAGGGATCCAATCATCACTCTAACTGTATTCTCCCATTGTCCAACATCTCCTTGATTTCTCTATCTCAATAGCTATTAGTCACTTAAAACGTGTAGTATGGAAAGAAAGGAAAGAAAGAATTATTTTTGTCTTTGACTCTCTTTGTTCCTTCCCAAATTTTCGCAACCACATTAACAGCACAATAACCTATCTTTATTGACTTTAAAATCAGAAGGCATTCTTAAGCTTTCTCTTACATCCAATCCATGAATAATTTATTTATTTGTATCATCAAATCATGGCAAGTACATTTGTGTTTCTTCCTTCTCTATATTGCTAGCAAGTTGATCTGAGGGATTCTTGTCCTATACCTGGATTATAGCCACTGACTCCTCACTCTCTTTACCCTCTCCCTGGCTGTCATACAGATTACAGAGGCATTTTTGAAACATATAAATTATGAGGCAATTGAAAACACGTATACCCTTTTTTATTTAATTAAAATCTTTTAATAGCTTCCTGTAGAAAATCTAAAGTTCTCAACATGATCTTGAGTGCCTAACCTCATTTTCCCTCTCCAGTCTATATACCATATGCCAGTCACACCACCAACATTGTCTCATCAACAATTAAACAAGGCTCTCGGCTGTCCCAGGGCCTTTGCATGTGTTGTCCTATCACCTAAGTATCTTCTCTGTTTCTCCTCACCCCTTGTCCTAATGCTTGTCCCTTCTCATCTTTAAACTTCCATTCTATCATTCTCTATCCAACAACATTCACTTTTGTACCACAGTTTATTGCCTTCAGAACATTTGTCAGTGAAGTGACATTGACCATTTTCTTGCTTATATCCTGTCTCCATTACATCCAGCACACGTTCATTGCACTGTTGCACCTCAAGTGTTTGGCTGCATGACTGGTGCACTAGAAGCACAAAATATGCATATGTGAGGGAACAAATGGGTTCTTGGGTAAATCGATGAATGAGTGACAATAACAGAACAGGTATGCATCATATGTAATGTGCTCAGTGACATTTCAATCACGAGTGGGTGTTATCAATTAAGATGCATCACCATAAGCTCGGGGAAAACAGTCCTAGGATGAGAGGTGCACATGGACATGCTATCATCTACCAAGCAAAATAAAAGCAGAGGCAATGTCACAGGCCTACACTTTCCAGTGATGTTAGAGGCACCCTCTCTGGCCCATGCTAGGCTCACCACATGGAACTTCCTTTCACAATGGTATCTTTGGCTAAGACACAGATTAACAGCAACCAGCACCTCTCTAGAGTGAAAACAGTTGCCATAAAGGAGGGTTGGGAAAACAAAGAAATGCAGCAAGCCCTAGAGTCCTGATCCAGAAGAAAGAAACTGAAAGCTCTGAACAGGTTTTAGTCATGAGTATGGAAGTCTGAAAGGAGAAAGGCTTAGAAGGATGCTCTCTTTTGAAAGGTTCAAGTACTCGGTACACAATGGAACTCACTACCTGGCCAATCTCTACTCAACTATTCTGCCTCAGTTTGATTATGATTAATGTCCCATAAGGACACTTTATAGATAAAGACTTGATACCCAAGATACCACATGTATATAAAAGTTGAAAAAACCTTCAGGAAACAGGGAGCAATAGGAGCTAAAGATCCTTAGCTGTTTCTCCTGTGACCCTGTCGTTCTCAAAAGAGTAGTGTGCAACCCATTCATTCTAAGAGACTAGTGTGATAAAGGGGATAAGCTTGTCACTCCCTGTTGTCTTTTACTCTGTGACCCTATTTCAAGCTGCAATAACACCTTAGGTCTTGAATGTACTTCTCCTGACACCATGAAGCATGAATCTATTATTTTATTTGGGTATGAATCATTCAAAACAGTGAATCAAGTCTTTGTTCTTTACTAAGATGTCTCTCTCTGCAATTCTTTATGCTATGGTGACAAAGGAAGATGTGGAAAGGGGTGGGATGGTAGCCAGAGGGGACCACCCCTTCTCAGAGTTGAACGGGAGGGATGGGGCTAGAAGAGGGGTGATGGGCAAACTGGGAGGAAGGGGGATGCAATCAGGATATAAACTGAATATATTAATAAATTAGTGGGGAAAAGTGGGAAAAAAAAGAAAAGCACTGTATATCTCTTCTCTACTTAGAAGATTTGTATGTGATTAAAAATGCTTTTCCTGGATTGTTATAGACTAATATTATGACCCAAAACATCAGTACTGTCATCTATTTGTATATTGCATTTGTATAAAGCTATCCCAGAATTCTCTAACAAAACATTATAAATTAGACGACTTAGGCAAGTCCTGGATGCTGGCACCTGTGATCATAAGACCAGTCAATCTTATCACTAGCCAATTTAGTTTCTCTTCTTGGCTTACATAGGGTTCTTTTCTGCTATGTCCAACAACCAAAATACCTATAATGCCTCCTCTTCCTCCTCCTCCTCCTCCTCCTCTTCCTCCTCCTCCTCCTTCTCCTCTTCCTCCTCCTCCTCCTTCTCTTCCTCCTCCTCATCTTCCTTCTCTTCCTCTTCCTCCTCTTTTTTCTCCTTCTCTTTCTCCTCCTCCTCCTCTTTCTCCTCCTCCTCCTCTTCTTCCTCCTCCTCCTCCTCTTCTTCTTTGTCTTCCTCCTCCTCCAGCTGACATTTTAGTAAAGGTTAAGATCTATCATCATGAAGCTATTTAAAGTCAGTTTATTTCTCACAAACTATTTCTGAATATAGTTACATTTGGGGTTAGTATTGAAGCATTGGACTTTGAGAATAGGCTACAAAGTTGATTCCATAACAGGTAGTCATATCATTATGGTTGTCTTCCATTTTATTTTGTCTCTGAAGATTAAGCTCTATGAAGCAAAATTTCATTGAGAGGACGACTATGTAAATGAATGGGGAAAAGATGCTACTATATGAGTTAGATATCTATTTAGACTACAATTACAATTTTGTAAGTCTACATAGTTCTTTTATAGGAATATAGAGAAACTAGAGGGGTAGTAGCATATATGGCAAAATGCAAGCCTGTAAGGGCCCAAGAAACAAGAAGATGTGGCCAGGCTTATGACCTCACCTGGCCCATTATGTATTTCTTACATTAGAGACACACTATCATGTTTCAATTCCCTAAGTCATTTGAATTTTATGTGTTATGCATTGCATGTCTTTCTAGTATAGAAAAGTCATAAACAGTTTGAACGCTTAAAAAACAAGTTCTCTTATTTCCAAATACTACATTTTATTTACCCTCGTCATGACATTTGACCTAGGGCCCATAAATTCTGTAATGGTATTCATGAACCCTGTCATCTTCACCCGATCATTTTCTTAAGTATTATTTCACTATTGTAAATTCTACTTTTGAGAGCACACTGATATTTTTTAAAAGTGAAAAATAACGCTCAATTTTATAGTATCAACCCAAGAATTAGTCCATCATTTTTACAAATATAAGTAGCTTCTGAAATTCCACTGGCCCCATCATCCTAGAAACTTTGAAAAGCACAGAACACATCAATGCCCTCAAACTGACACATATCCATGTAATAAAATGAAAATAACCATGGTCATTTTAAATGAAATGTCTGCCCATAACTTCTATTTACAATCATAACTGCAAGTCATTTAAGCCTATTTACTTTCTCTGGAGGGGAAAGGTGTTTAGAAAGATTCAAACATTGCTGAGCATGCAACTTCTGAATGTCTACACTTAATATCTGTCTTTAAAACATGGTCAATTTCATACACACATTATCAGAGACTCTTCTTATGCTCTGGATAGTTTTCATTCCTCAATCATTCTCTACTCTTTCTTTCCTCCTCCTCCTCCTCCTCCTTCTCCCCTTCTCCTCTTTTCACTCTTCCTCCTCAATCTTCCTTTTCCTCCTCCTCCTCCTTCTTACTCTTCTAATTCTTCCTACTCCTCCTCCTTCTTCCAGCAACTGCCATCAGATCACTATGCAATTGGTAGGAACATAACACACAATGTAGCTAACATTGCATTATATTTATGCCTTGTCTAATTATTTGCTTTTTGTAAAATTCACTATACTGCAAGGAAAAAATGTCTTATTTCTTTTAAGTGAAATACTTACTGTTCTAGAATTGTGCCTAGCACAGGGCAAACAATAAATGAATATCTCTTCCATTATGCCTGATTTCCTTGTTGATAACTAAACTCATTGTCACGTTATTATTTGTAAATAAATATCTATTTTCTATAAACTTTCTAATTTTCATGTTAGAAATTGAGTATAGTTTGATCTGAGATCCCCTTTAATTTAAACAGACGAGATAAAAATAAAAATAGCTCTGAAACTATTCCAATGTCGCACCTAACTATACAATAAGGAATAATTTCTTCCCTGTCTCAGCTACTCTCATGTGTCCACCCTCACATGTAGTGCCTTCTACATCATTAATCACTGTACCAATTTCCTTAATGAAGCAGAAATCCATGGTAAATTTTTCTTCTTCATTTTAACATTTTTGTTCAGAATAAAAGGAAAAACACTATTCTTTTAGGCAGAGACAGAGCACAAACTAAGACCTGAAAAGTCTGGAGATAGGTTCCCTGATATCTCTTATTGCTTCCTTTCAGAGGCTCATGTCCTTGCTCTGCTGGGCCACTTTATCTGATTGTTTCCCCATTGGGTCCTGGTCTCTTTGCACTTTCTTTCTTTTGATTTTTATATGTACTCATTTACATTTATTTGTTTGTATGTTTGTGTGTGTGTGTATGTGTGCATGCACATGCTTGTGTCTATGCATTTATAATATGGAACACGTGTGAAAGACAGAGGATGTCTTATGGGACTTGGTCTTGTTTTCATAGTTCTGTTTCCTAGGCTGGAACTCAGGTTGTGTTATTTACTGGAGACAAGTGCCTCTACCCTCTAACCCATACCACAAGCTACCAATTCTTACACTTTTGGAAGCCAGTTACACAGACACATCATACAAAGAACATCTTAGCTAGTCAAAACCTATAAAATCCTAGATCTATATAGGTGTATGATGACATAGCCATTGACAAGATTGATATCTCAGCCAGAGACCCAGCTTTCCTTGGGTAAGACAGATAAAAGGGAAAATGGCAGTTAGTCAGAACCTGGATGTAAGCACTTTCTCAAATATTCACCAGATGTTTGACCAGAGTTAGTTGTTTCTTTGTTTGTTTTGTTTTGTTATTGAGTGTTGATTGTTTTTGAGATAGAGATAATGATGTCTACTGCCAAAGTAGTTAGAAGATGAAACACTTCTGGCTTACATATACAAAACATGAAGCAAGGCAAGAATTTCTGAAATTCTACTCTAGCAAATATCAAGATTTTCATAAAAAGTTAGGAACTATTCATAAATCAAAGTCTAACTAATCAAAAGTTTAAGTTTAGTGTGTTTAATAAGCATAGAGATTCAGATCAACAGTTAGTGATTGGAGAAACATTTGCGGGCAACAGAACGATTCTAAAGCATATTTACTGTGATGGCTACATAACCTCTAAATTTACTCAAAATCAATGAATTCTGTACATCTGCAATATGTAAATTATATGAGTTGCAAAATATCTTAGTCGACCTCATGTACACAATATATGTATTTTGCATTAAAAGTGGGCTCAAAATTATTTCTATAATAACTTGTAATTTTTCTTCTGTACTTGTTTAAAATATTACCCAAAAGAATAGCCTACAATTGACTGAAAATTAGCTATTGATCCCAATAATTTTAAGTGAGAGATTTTCAGAAGCTATTTAACTCCAAAATATGAGATTATAACTGATATTATTTCTTTTAAAATTGGTTTATACCACTTACCATCTACTCTTTTTTGCAGCTCTAGACCACACACTTTAGTATAGATTATCATATTTTTTAATGAATAAAGGTAAATATTATATGATACAAGTTCTTATCATCTGGCAAAAAGAAAGACAATAAAAATTATTAAAAGTTTAATTCTAATTCAAAAATACCACAATGAGATTATTTACTAAGCAGTGAATCTTCAAAATTTAAAAATAAAAGTTTTATTTAAGAGAAATTTTTTATTTTAAAAACTTGATAATTTTTTTAAAAAAAATGTCTCATTTATCTCAGATTATCATTAGTTACTTTAACATTTTTTTCAGTGAGAACTTTCATTAGAATTTATGATTAAATTGAAGATAATAAGATGTATAATTCACTCACACTTCATGCAGTGAACCAATTAAGCAAGGGACATGTTTGCAAATCAAAACATGAATATATTTTTATGATTGTTTTCAAAGAACTAACTGCTGGCACAGATCCCAGGCTCTACATTCAGAACAGAAATTAAGGCAATTAAAGTCTCATTGAGAATTATCAATAGTGATATAGCATAAACAGGTGAATTCACATGCTGTTTCCATAACCTAGCATAATAAAAGATCTAACATTTTAACAACATCTAATTTATTCTGTTTTACTCCCTGTTAGTAATGCCTTCAAGTTAGTAAGCTAAGTGAAATAAGCAATAACAACAATAACAAAAATCAAGTGGCTATGAACAATAGTCACTTGATTCTGCATCTTCATTCTGCTTGTGATGTGCACAAAAATCTGATTTGGAGACACAATATCCATAGGAAAGATCTTAATTAATTCTCTCTCTGTCTCTCTCTTTTTCTGCCTCTGACTGTTGGTTTATCTGTCTGTCTGTCTGTCTATCTCTCTGTTTGCCTATCTGTATGTCTCTATTTTTCTCTGCTGAATTACTGTGTATATAGCCCAAATACAGGCCTCAAATACTTGATTCTCTTCAGTCAGGATGATATTTTCTAGTTCCATCCATTTGCCTGCAGAACTCATGATGTCCTCATTCTTGATAACTGAGTAGTATTCCCTAGAATGTACCAGAGACCTGTGAAGTGAGAGAAGCTCAGGACTCAAGAGAGGGACCTTAGATGAAATGTTCAACAGTGGGAAAAGGGAACCTGTGTAGTCCATCTCCAGTGGAAGGTAAGGTATCAAGTGGAAATGGACTTGCCATTCCACAGTCAAGAACTCTAACCCAGAGTTGTTCCTGTCTAAAAGAGCTGAAGGGAGAGGAGACTGAGAGAGGGAAGGTTCAGTGCCGGCCCAATTTGGGATCCAGCTCAAAGGGGGGCTATGAGACCCAACACTGTTACTGATGCTGTGATGTACTTATAGACAAGACCCTGGCATGGTTGCCCTCCCAGAGGCCCAACAGGCAATTGAAAGAGTCATATGTAGATACTTATACCAAACCAGTGGACAGAAGTCAGGACCCCGTGGTTAAATTGGGAAAGGGCTAAAAGAAGCTGAGGAGGAGGGCGACTTCATGAGAGGACGAGTAGTCTCAATTAACCTGGACCCCCGAGATCTCTCAGATCTCTCAGCCACCCACCAAGCAGCATACAGTAAATGATCTGAGACCCCGGACACATATACAGCAGAAGACTGCCTAGGCTGGCCTCAGTGAGGGAAGATGTACCTAACCCTTGAGACACTTGAGGCGTTAGGGAGTGGGGAGGTCTAATGGGGTAAAGGTGGGGATGGGGACATCCTCTTGCAGAAAGGGAAGTGGAGTGGGATGGGGGTGGTCAGAGGGCAGACCAGGAGGGGAGTGACAACTGGACTGTGTAAAAGATTTAATAATAATAATAATAATAATAATAATAATAAT
This sequence comes from Rhabdomys pumilio, assembly GCA_030674055.1. NCBI lineage: Eukaryota > Metazoa > Chordata > Mammalia > Rodentia > Muridae > Rhabdomys > Rhabdomys pumilio. Next base: position 39,209,151 of record JANHMN010000007.1, on the reverse strand, counting down.
AATAATAATAATAATAA
>JANHMN010000007.1:39186916-39209124 GCA_030674055.1 Rhabdomys pumilio | reverse complement strand
AATAATAATAATAATAATAATAATAATAATAATAATAATAATAATAACAAAAAAAAACCCACAAACATAAAACTCAGACTCAACTTGTGCTTGACTATTCTACTCAGACACCAGTTTCATCCTGTGCAGACATTCTGTCCTTACTTTGAGACTGATACCAATCAGCTAAGTAGGCATTCCAAGCCAAGTCCAGATAAGAGCTCCATGTCTGCTGTCCATGATAATATCGACTCACAATTATAGTATTATCAATATTCACTAAGTTCTGTACTTGTGAAAATTGTGTATCCATGATACTACTCACAGATAAAAAGCTGGTGTTTAGAGGGAGTTTCTGATACATATGTGGCTGAATATGAGGAAAAGGGAAACCTTTGCTACTTATACTTTGAAGTTATATTTTTTTCTTTGTGCATCTACTTTTAGACCTCCTCTAAATAGTGAATACAGAATCTCATAAACAAAAAGAGAGTATTTTGAGAAAAGAAAACTAACTAGTGTAAGTTGTCCTCTGATCTCCGTATGTGCTCTGTGTAATATCCAATATATGCTGTTAAGAACAAAAATATGCATGAAAATATGCTGTTAAGAACAAAAATATTCAGAAATCAGGAAGCAGAAGAAGGTAGGTTTGTGTGAGTTTGGGGCCAGACATGTCTGCATAACAAGTTCTAGGCCTCCCAAAACAACACAGAGATATCCTATCTCAAAAATAGAATTTTAAAAAAAGATATTTTCATTTACCAGTTCTTCAAACCATCTCAACCTCCAAAAATGCTGAGGTTTCTTGCTTCTCATTTTTTCTATTGACTTGGATCTGTACAACAAGTTCCAGGTTTTAATTTATTCCTCTTCAATGCAGTGACTTTGGCCAAACATTCTTCTATGTGATTCATAGGAAGCACTTCCTCTTGGTTGCTCTCACTATAAGAATTGCATGGCCATCTTCATTTCTGAAACATCTATATTCTTCATCCTCACCTACAAGGCTTAATTCCTGGTAATGTACTGAATTAATGGGTCTTTAGATAGATAGGATTGACAAATACTGTTTGAGATAAGTGAAGATGGTCTTAAAGGATTTTATTGTTGTTGTTGTTATTTTTAAAATATAATTAGATCATTTTCTTTCATCCTCTTTCTTTCTCTAAACTCCCCCATGCCCTAATTTGAGAAATCCCTTGTTTTTATACACACACACACACACACACACACACACACACACACACTGCTGAGGTTGTTTAGGATTGATCTAATACATTAATACATATGATCTCAGGGCTGATTACCCAGTATTCTATAATCAAATAAGAACCACTAATGAAAAGAACTTTTAAAAGCAATGTTAACTTCTTTCTCATTTACACATGTTGTATAAATGGTTATATATATATATGGTTTGTACTACAATTAAGTTGACATTTCACTTATTTTACATACTTTTTAAAGGTCATTTTAAGTACATATGAATTTAATGTGTATGTTCAATTGCTAGATAATATTACACATCTCAGGTACTGAATTAATAGATTATCATTTCCATATTTTATAAACTCCACATTTTTCTGCATGATGTCAGATCCATTCAATATTTAATACAGTATGTCTGCCTATGTTTTTTATGGAATATATAGCCTCTGCTCATTTCTCCTTCCAAGTGAAGGAATCTCCTCTAGAGGTTCATGCTTAGCCTTCTGCTCACCCTTCACTACTTATCGCTGAGGAAAGAACTCCTCTCCTGATAGCTGACAGGGAGTCTTGGCATAAATATCTCTTGAAGACCATAATTACACTGCTAATTCTCTAATAGAACTAGAAACAATGTCTTTATTTTACTACCATATTTCTGCAAGAGGCTGAACAAAAGAAGTCACAGCAAAATTTATTTGGGTTCTTTGAGAAACTTTGCAGTATGGCTAGGGACATTAATGAGTCCCTTTGACTAAGACCTATGCTTAACCATTCAGTACATATTGCTTAAAAAAGACATCTCTATCTCCATTTACATGTCTTATTTATGTCTACAAACTTTGCAAGCAAGTAAGGCACTGTATGCCCTCTCAAATACTAAGAGCCTACAATATTCTATCTATTCTTTTTGGCTTTGAATAAGAAATAGTGATGAAAGAAAATCAAAGTTCTTTCTGAATTGTATTACCAAATATCAGAAGATCTAACGGCTCTATATGTTCTAACATACAAAAGTCAAATCAACCTTTCCTATTATACTGAATGTAAAATGCAGAGGGTGAGGTTTTAGCTAACTATGCATGTGGAAGACTTTCCTCTCATTTCAGCAAAACTGGCATTCTTTGAGTCTCTCTCCATTTCCTATTTAACATATGAAACTTTTATCTCTTGGAGTTGTATTAACTCCAGGCTCTCTTTAGTGAGTGGATCCCTATGGAAGATCCAAATACTTCCGTCTGTGTGATCCTTCAATTCATCCCTGCCTTCTAATGCATGCCTCACTTTAGGCTGTATCTCTCATAGTATGCCTCAATATTAATTGAGCTAGTGCAGAGAAAACAAAGTGGAATAAGTGGAATTATCAACAATCAAAGAGCAAATATTTTATCAAGAATGATGATAAAGCTTTATAGATTCTTTCCTGATTTCACCTCTTGCCCAATAAGTCATAAAATAGGTATGTCACTTATAAATTTATCATGTATATATAGTTTCCAAATTTATAACTAGTAAAGACAACCCACGATACTTATCATGTTGGACTCTAACCATATACCATTTTTAAAATATCTTGTTTACTTCAACTTGGCACCTGGAAAAATGTTTGGCATATAGTTAACATTTAAGAAATATTAGGCAAATAATATAATTGGTAGTATTTATCAATTATCATGCTCTTCAAAACTAATTAAGTTTTTGTGTTCCACAGCAATTATTAATAAAGTCTTCATATATTATACTGTCTATTGTCAAAACTGTTACCTTATTTATATATCAATCTTTTATAAATAAGTGCTAAAACTTCATTGGCTGATAACAGAAATAGTAAGGGATTATTAAATAAGACTTGCAGATTTCTACACAGTCAGCAGGAGGAAATATAGAAGTCCATAATCATCTTTAATTTTGTCTGATTGTTGACATTTTCCCAAGGAAAAGTTACATAGACAATCATAAGGACAATGACAAATCTTTCCGTGTCCAAATAATTAAGTGCCACAGACTCTATTTTTCTTAGGTTCCTTTTCATTCTGTGATTATGGAGTCATAAATGAAGTGTGTGAATGCACTTTATGTTTACTTCTATGCCTGAGTTTTATGGAGCAGGAATGAAAGTGGAGCAGAACTTGAACATAAAAGGGAAAACTGATGCATTAAGTTTTAAAGCATTGTTTTCCACCCAGGCCCTCTATCTTATCTTTATTAAATAGCCATATAAGGTTGTTCAGTTAACTTTTATTGTTTTGCTTTAAGTTGGAAAGGAAATGTGGAATGACAGCATAGGGAGGGGTAGTTTTTCTTCTGAATTTCTGAGATGCGAAGAGAAATAAGCTGACAGGTATGCATGTAAAGTCTGAACTCCAGGCTAGACATCTGCTTCTCTTTTTATTTGGAATTCAATTTGAAAGGCTTATGTTCTGAGCACTTGTAAGCAGCTTCAGGCTGCAGTAGTGCTTAGTGCCAACCTCGTACAAATGTCCCCACCTGCTACATACCTTGAAGAAGATGGTCTTTGTATAAGGTTCCTGCTTTCAAATAGACATGTGCAAAAGCATCTGTTTAGAAAGTTGGTAAAAATGAATGACATGCAATTTTAAAAGGGAGGGAATAAATTGCCTGTTTTTAGATAACATTGGATGATGTGTAAAAACACTAAAAGAGACTCCCCTAATTCTTTCAGAAGTAGAAAAGAAATTCATTTAAAGTGAAGCCTACAGAATCAATGTATAAAATCAGTACCATGTCTGTACAATCACAAGAAAGTATCTGAAATAGAAACTCAAAACCCTGCTTATGGGAAAACACTTTTGAATAAATTTCAGCAAGGAGATAAGAGGTCTGCATTCTAAAATGCATAAATCAGTGATTAAAGAAATTGAAGAAGACACACTGAATGTGGAGATAGTCCAGGCCTCTGGTGTGCACTAGGGTTACTAAAGCATATGTATAAAACAAAGCCTTCTACAGAGTTGTGGTAATCCCTGTCAAAATTCCAATAACATTGTTATAGAGCTAAAAATAGTTTAAAATGTTGATGGAACCACAAAGGATTCTGAATGGCCAAAGCAATCTTGAATGAAAACTGACAAGCAAAGCAAAGCTGGCTGGGAAATACCATTCCTGTCACCAAAGTGTGCTTCTTTGCATATAATCAGAGGTTTCTAACAACAGCTAAAATATTAAGGAAAAAAATAGCAAGCAATTTTGTGGCATGCAGATGACCCAGTGGATAAAGCTCTTGCTGAGCAAATGTGAAAAACTGAAATTCATATCCCCCAAACCCAGGTAAGGCCATATGTATCAGCATGCATCTGTAATCTTATCACAACCGCAGAGACTACATACATCAAAGACAGGCATGGCAGCTTGCACTTTGAATACAGGCATGGTAAAGGAGAAGTCAGAGATACTTGAGAGTGTCTCAACAGCCAGCTTAGCCTCAACTTGGTGAATTCAAGGCCAGTGAGAGAGCTTATTTAAAAGCAGGGAGCAGGGGCAGAGAAGATGGCTCCTGAGAAATTACATCTGAGTTTATTCTCTGATCTGCATGAGAATGAACATATGTATATCTGTCTCCCTCCACATGGGCACAACATACACACATACACACACACACACACACACACACACACACACACACACACAGACACACACAGAGACACACACAGAGACATAGACAGAGACAGACAGAGATACAAAGAGAAATGAGATATGCATATACACATACAGTTTAAATCTAATAATATATATTTAAGAAATTAAAATGATAGTTTTCCCCAAGAAAGTAAACATAATTAATTCTGATTTCTCTAGAGTACAATTCATTAAAAGATTTTTTTAAAAAAAGCTGTCAGGGTCATTTTCTACAAGGAAATATGAGTTTATGTCAGGCAATCCAGCAAAGTGTAATCAAAATTACTATCAAAACAAAAGAAAAATACCTAGTTTTTTCCTCCAACTGAGCAAGATGCCCAAAGGAGAGAAGGCCAAGTGGAAGAAGATAGCCCCGCCCTCACCATTGTGATGAAATAGGAGGCCAAAAATTCTGTCAAGCCTTTGTTTGACAAAAGGCCCAAGAACTTCAGCTTTGGGCATGATGTCCAGCTCAAAAGGGATATCACACGCTTCATCAAATGTCCCTGCTTCACCAGGCTACAGCAGCAAATGGGTATCCTCTATAAGAGGCTCGCCTACCCATCTCCAAATCTTTAATTCAGAATTGCTCCTGTCTAATGGAAATAAAGGGAGAAAGAGTGGAGCAAAAACTGAAGGAAAGGTCATACAGAGACTGCCCCAACAGGGATCCATCCCACATGCAGACACCAAACCCAGACACTATTGCGGTTGCCAAGAAGTGCTTGCTGACAGGAGCCTGATAACAGCTGTCTCTTGAGAGACTCTATCAGATCCTGATCAATACAGATGTGAATGCTTGCAGTCACTCATTGGACTGAGCACAAGGACCCCAATGGAACAGTTAGGGAAAGGAATGAAGGAGCTGAAGGGGCCTTATGTGGAATCAATGGGAGGGGTGGTCCTTAGTCCTGTGAAGGCTTGATGCCCCCATGTAGAGGAATGTTAGGGTGGTGAGGCAGGAGTGGGTGGGTGGGGGAGTCCCCTCACAGAAGCAGGGTAAGAGGAGATGGGATAGGGGATTAGCAAATGGGAAACCAGAAAGGGGGATAACATTTGAAATGTAAATAAATAAAATATCAAATTAAAAGAAGAATTATATATCTTAAAATATACTTAATTCAGAGAGAGAGAGAGAGAGGGAGATAAATTTTCAAAAAACCTCTTACCATTAATTAGTTTACCGAGGCAATGAACTGGGCAACAGCAACCCAGCTGCATAAGCTTGCCACAAGTACAGGCCAGAGACAAAGCAGGAGAAGATGCAAAGAATACTAACCTGTGCTGAGAATAAAGCTACAGGCAAAGGGGACACCCCAACTAAGTGACCATCTACCCTGCAACCAGGAATCAATACAGTCACCACCTTGGTGGAGAACAAGAAGGCTCAGCTGGTGGTGATTGCCCATGATGTAGACCCCACTGAGCTGATGGGTTTTCTGCCCGCCCCGTGTCAGAAGATGGGGGTGTCCTACTGTATCATGAAGGGAAAGGCCAGCCTGGGGCACCTGGTCCACAGAAAGATGCTTACCACTGTTGCTCTCACAAAGGTTAGCTTGGAAGTCAAGGGTGCTCTCGATAATCTGGTGGAAGCTATTAGGACCAATTACAATGATAGATATGATGAGATCCCCTGCCACTGGGGAGACAATGTCCCTGGTCCTAAGTCTGTAGCTCACATTGCCAAGTTGGAAAGGGCAAAGGCTAAAGAACTAGACACTAAACTGGGTTAAATATACACCACTAAGATTTTTATACATTGTATATATATATATATATATATATATATATATATATATATATACATAATCATATACACATACATATATATAATGGTAAAATTATCTTCAAAACAAAACAAAGTAAAACAACAAAACCCTTAAAACTAAAAACAAAGCAAAAACAAAAACAACAACAACAACAACAAAACTTAACAATAAAGTTTGTCTCAGATTTTCAGTTCTGCATGAATTTTAAGGCAAACTTGGAAACAGATACACTGTTAGTTCCTTAGGGAAATGAATACACTTCAAAAAAGGAAAAGAAAATACATAACGCCCCCCTCTCTCCATCTCTTCACCTCTCTCTTGCTCTTACTCTATTTTAACAAAAACTGAGCCCAAATTTTCTATTAGGAAGCCCAAAAGGCTTGCAATCCTAGAATGACTTCAGATAGCTTCATAGAAAGAAAAGCAAAGGAGCAGAGAAGTTGGCAGAAATTAACTCTATCCACACTTGAAAGGGATTGAATCGAGCATTTTCATGCTGTTTGGAATTCTACAGACACTCTGTTCCCTCTAAAAGCATACATCAATTTTGAAGTTTTATCATCATCCATACCAGGGATCCATTTGAATCAACAACATGAAGTACAAACATGACTTTGTAGTGAAATACATTTTGATTCTGCCAAATGATTTTTTGCATTTAAATTTCAAACAAATGTCAATAATATGTAACTTTCATTTTCCAACACTAAATGAAAACAAAAATTCAATGTTTTCAATAAAATGCTTGCATTTACAAGTGCTCAGTGGGCAAGTTCACATGTAATGGCTGTTAAGCGTCACGGCATCCCATGGGCTGTTCTACTATGATAGTTGCCATCCATGTAATGTGATGTTAAATGAGTATTTAGAAACTTAGAAAAAGAACACAGATCCAAAGGAGTCAAAATCCATGCTTAGTCTTAGGAAGAAAAGGAGAAAATCCCAGTGTGGTTGGGGTTTCTGGGAGTTGGGGAGTAAGAGGAACAATCTGTATAAATTGTGTACGTATGAGTTCCAAAATAACTTTAATTCCAGCTCACAAAAATGTCAGGCTCCTGCCTCTTTTTTCCTCCATGACAGCTTAAGTCTGCTTGCTGAGGTCTCCACTGATGCTTTACCCTTCATGTTAAGCCCTCTCTACCTCATTTCTCAAAGCAACATATATGCTCTGCAGAGTGGTTTCTTCCAAATCCTTGGGATTTGTTTCCTCATGAGAGTTAAAGAATGGCAGTGATGGAAGTTTAAAGTGTTGAAAGTATAAGGTCTGAGACTATAGACAACCCCTTCTGTTCTCTCATGGTATGCAGGCATGCTTACTTCCTCCCTGTGCAGAAGAGTTGTAAACAGCATTACTTTCCCTTAAGTGGTGTCTCCAGAATTCACATTTTTACTTCTTAGGCATCATGTTCTTGCTTGCTTAGATTTATTTCAAAGCTCACAGAAATGTTTAAAATGATCTCAATTAGAATTCTATCTGAGAAACTGTTCCTGGGAAAATCTCGATAGATGTACCTCAATCCCAAAGAAATCAATGTTTGTGTATTGAAACAAGAGCTATACTCTTAGATGCATCCAAAGGCAAAGCAGAAGCAAGTGTAAAATTCAGATCCAATGGAACCTGCCTTGCACAGCATAGTATACCACATTCAAATTTGGAATTTGCTGTTAGACACTGTGGAAATTGAAGATTATTTCATAGTACCACTCATTGCTACCAGGTTTTCAGGATTTCAAGCATTGATGAAAAAAATCTTGAAATTTAAATATTGCTAAATAATTCAAAGAGATATATTCTTCAGATAACATTTCCCTTGGTAGAAAAATTTATCTATTGCCTGGGCGGTACTCAAGGAGTGTACTTTTTAAAATTCTGCATCAGAGATTGGAAATGGGAAAATGTGCTCCATATACATTTAAAAATATTGTGATATACAGAGACTGACTGCCAAAAGTCAAGCAAATGGCGATAGAATTGGATTCATGTGATAAATGAGCAAAGAAAATGAATAATAACTGGAAAACGTAAAGGAACCTTCATTGGGAAAGACAAAACTAGAGTTTGGGGGAAGAATACAGGTTTAGCCAAGTAAAACTTTATTGAAAACATCTGTACTCCAGAAGCAGTTTTCAATTCCCTAGTTGCTCAAATTAGTAATTATAGTCACAGAAAGCTGAAAACTGGAAAATAGGGCTTAATCATCATCTTCAAAGAGAAAGATTCTGAATCCTAATCTATTTTGGTAAACTATCATATGTAATGTCTGACTCTCAGAAGTTCACACAGTACATATGTGTTCAACAAGTACTAAGAAGTCTCAGAGAAAAGGCTCCTGTTTGCTTTGGCTTCCCAATAAACTTCTCTCTGCTTTTAGAACACTTCTGTATTGACAACTCTTGCTAACATGAGAAGTTATGTTCCCTATATAGCTCTGATTTTGTAAGAACTCAAAGAGGAGAAATGTAATATTTTCCTGGAGAATAAAAAAAAAGTATATACAGAATCTTTGTAAACTTTAAACGTATAAAGATGGTACATTAGTCATTGATTCCAGTGAGATTGAACAATTGGAATATTAACAGATGGGTACGTAGGTTTGTAGACAGTAGATATATGAACAATTTGAAGGTATAGATACATAGATGATATAGGTCATAGCTAGATAATACATAGATGATAGATTAAAAACTAAAATTAATCACAATAAGTTACCATTAAGGAAGCTGAGAAGCTTCACAATATCCCACGTCCTGACAAAAGCATAGGAATCTGATGTTGTAGTTTGAAATACTGTGAGAGAAATCAGAGTTAATGGAGTAGATTCTGATGTGGTGCTCAAGGCCTGAGAATAACGAACACTGGTAGTTGAAAGAGATGGATGTACATGCTTAAACAGTCATCCTGATTTAATTGTCTTTATCTTTTTGTTTTATTCGTACAGAGGTTCTCAACATGTGGGTAATGATCCCTTTTGGGATTGAAGGACCTTTACACAGGGGTCACCAAGACCATCAGATATTTACATTTATGATTCAGAAGAGCAGTAAAATTACAGTTATGAAGCAGAAGTAAAAATAATTTTATGGTTTGGAGTTACCATAGCATTTTATCAACTTGGGATAATCTATCTAAGAAGTTGGTATTTCTCTTGGTTCTATTCTGAAAAAGGCAGATGAACATTTGTCCTCTTCGGCTTATATAACTCTTCAGTTTGTTGATCATAAATGCTGGATATTATGTTCTTTCTTGACCATGAACACATTCTCAAACAAAAATTGGTGGCCTAAAAACACCGCTATACAAAATTATGTTTGCATGAAATCACTCAGAAGTAATCATAAGCTGCTTACCAGGCTAGTACTTCCTTTTTTTTTTTTTAAGAAAAATAATGAATCTCCATGAAATCCTTAGCCATTCATTTTACTACATCTTGACTGTGGTTATGTTATTTTTGGATAATCATACATAGAAATTGCATTTTTTATAAAGACCATCACATTTCTTATGTTATATCAGTCATTATTAGTTTTGCCAGATATACTGGCTCCTCTTATTCTGAGTACTGGATATTTTGTTTAACATAAACAAAGTTTTATAATGAAATTTACAACATCACAAAAATTTGACTAGAATAATGCCTTTTGAATAAACATTAAATGTAAATGTAATCATAAGCAATTTAAAAATATTTGTTTCCCTGTGTCTGTGTAGGTAATGTACCACCGCTGAGAATTGACCCAGGAGGGGATTATTCACCTGCAATAAGTAAAAAGGCTCCAATGTAAATGTGTATTATGGAAATTATTTCATTGACATGTAAGTATTTTATGAACAAAAGCATACATAAAGATAGTGATTTATTTTTACTATTGATATTCTGGTTCCTTTGCTTTACAGATGATAAAATTATGATTCGAGGAAATGAAAAATCATTAAGACATTGTATTCTAAAATCCTCATTCTTCATTTCTTTTTTCAAATGAATATGAAACTGGGCAGTAGAAGTTTTGTTTCAAAAGAAAATGTAAATGGCATCTCAAGATAGGTGATTCTGCCTTTAGAACACGCAAAAAGTTTCATAGAAAAAAGACATTGTCACCGAGTTTAAAATCTGGCTGGATCAGGCTGGAAAAATTGTTCAGTGGTTTAGAATCTCATATTAACTTTCAGAAAAAGTGGGTTCAATTCCCAGAACCCTGTTGGTGGCTTACACTTGTCTGTAACTCATTTTTCAAGTCATCTAGTTCCTTCTTCTGTCTTCCTTTGGAGCAAAACCCCAAGACATAAAACATAGGTAAAATATTCATATACATAGAATAAAATAATTCTAAAAATAAAATAAACTCAGGCAGGAGAATTTTATTTTTCATTCAACAATAATAATATATTCCTGGTTACCAGATGTTATTAAGATGTCATTAGAATGCTGGCAGTAATTTGTATATCATAATAATTTGTTTTTGGAGTCACATATTTTATAATTTTAAATTAAATAAATATAACACATTATTCAAAACATTTCTCCAAAGAGAACACTTAATATTACTCTTTTTTATTGATTTGTTTATAAATAATAAATACATATTGGTAAATGTTATAAATGTTGTTTTGGAAGTATTTATCAATAGAGAGATGCAAAATAAAGGAGAGGAGATAACTCACAAAATCAGCCTTTAGAATTAGCTAAATAATACTTAATACTCTCATTCTATGTAGACAGGTTATAGATATTTTTTATAAAAATTGAACTATATGATAACTAGCATCTTAATTTTTACCTTTTACTTTTAATTCAAAAAATAAATCTGACTGATAAATGTAAAAATATTCCATAGGTAAAAACTGATCAATTTATTGAAGAGGTGATATATAAGGAATATGACTAATGATTCCTATTATTTGTTTTTATCGTGGAGCATTTTCTCAGATTTCTTTAACTGTCTGTCCTGATATTATTTATTTGCTCTGTATGACTTCTTGGGTGTGTTTAAAACCAAGAACCCTGTGGTTTCTATCCTATAAAGTTTTCCTTTAAGTCAAATCCTTAGAAAATTAAGATTATCCTTGTTGTTTCATACAAGAGGTTGTGCTCAATACCATCACTGCATTGTATTGATGAAGCATCACAGTACAAAATTCTTTCAGTTTTTAAGTTGTTTTCAACCAGATATAATTATAAAACAATATTCTATAAACATTTTTTAACTTCTCACTAATTTCTCTTTGTGGTAATTATCTTTCCATTATCTATTTATCTAAGTAACTTCTATCCATCATCCATCTATATCCAACTGTCACCACCTAAGCTATGTGTGTATCTCTATCAAAATATGTCTGTATATGAACTTTTATTTAGGGAATATTAAATGCATTTATATTCTTTCAAAACGTTCTAGAAACAGCTTTTTATTTTGTTTTATTGTTTGTATGTATGTATGTATGTATGTTTGTTTGTTTGTTTTTCATTTATGACTGTATGTTTGAAAATTAGTTTTCTGTGTAGCCTTGACTTTCCTAGAACACACTGTATAGATGAGGTTGGCCTTGGACTCAGAGATCTGCCTGCATATGCCTCCTCACTACTGGCATTAAAGGTGTACACCATTATCACCTGGCTCTTAATATCAGCTCTTAAAATTCACTTCTACAAACAATGATTAAGATGTTTTTGTTACACATGTACTGGTGACATCGTCTTACACACAATAATAACGTTTATGGGCTTTGTAGTGATATTTTGTCATAGTTTTATTATGTTAGTAATTGAAGGCTTTAATTATTTATTGAAAATCCCTCCCTTTCACAGAACTTCTCCCCCTTTTCTATTCCTGCAGCCCTAGTCTCTCAGTCTTGTCCCTACTGCAGCAACAGAACAACAATCTTCCTTCCCATCCCAACATGCACAAATCTGTGGATCCTATAGACTTTTCCCTCCTAGCCACCCTCCTCTCACTTCTTGCTTTGTCCTGTGTCAAGTCCAGCAGTCCTCACTGCTAATGGAAAGGCCACTTCTCTAAGTGCAACAAAAAGATTGAAGGTAGACTCATCCTCAATTCTGTAACAAAAGCCTGCTGGAGTCTCTCTTTGCTCTCTGACCATACCCTAACAGCACAAGGACCTTCTCCTCCACCCTTCCTTCTCTCAAATTATCTCAGTATCTCAGCTCCGATACCAGCGGGCATTCTATGTGAATAGACCGGTTAAACAGGTTAGAAAAACAATACAACAAAACAAACAAACAAAAAGAACTATACAGAGAATCAATAAAACTAGGAGCTGGTTCTTTGAGAAAATCAATAAGATAGATAAACCCTAAACAACTATGTGGAAGAACCCTCTTACTCTTAAATGGAATGGCCAGGACCCAGTCCCTATATGGGGCCGAGGTTTGATATGCCTGTTTGATACCACAGAAGGCACAGCTAAATGGCCACCAAAAAGATTAATGAATTGAATAGATACCCCCAACAAAACTAGGCCCAATTATAAATAAGATGAATAACAACTGACATCCAGGGAAGAGAAATTTCCCTGAATATTCTCTTCTTTTTTCCTTTCCAGGTAAAAATTAATCACTCATGATGTCTGCTACTAGGAGTTCTAATCCTGATGCTGGCCTCCGGACTTATATTACTCAGACCTCTGATGGGTCTTTGACAAGGACATCAAACAGCTATAGATTGACATCACTAATCTGAAGAAATCCCTCATTTTGCTGTTCGATGGGATCTCCAAAAATTGCAAAGGACTTTATTGGACTTGATTTTCTCTTTTACAATAGAAAAGACTGTGTACAGCTTTAGACTGTGTACAACCCTTAAAGAAGAATGCTGCTTTTACATAGACAAAAGAGGGATGATTAAAGAGAGCAAGAAAAAGGTCAGAGAAGGTCTTGAAAAAAGACAGAGAGAGAAAGAGAAAGATGAGAGGTTATACAAGAATTAGTCTTCGGCCTCTCCATGTCTGTTAACCCTACTTCCTTCCATCTTGGAACCATTAATTGGGTTATTTTTGCTTATTTCCTTTGGTCCCTGGGCCTTAAATAGGCTGACTAGCTTTGTGAAACAACTGATAGATAATCTGATAGCAAAATCTATTCAGATACATTATAAGTTAGCAGTGGAGGACCATGAGACTCTAAATGAGGTTGTTACTCTATCCAGGGTGTTCCCAAGTTCCCTCTCCACCCAACCTAAAAGAGGGGACTTCCGCCCCTAGACCAAGCAGATAGGGGCCACCCAGAACCCCCTCTGTCTGGCCATTTGAATTCTTGCTTAGTCTGCGAGGCTAAGCACTGCAAGGGAATATAAATAAAAGCTAAAAATATGTTTCTGGGTTCCCTGAGGCATAAGCCTGACTGCATAGGGGTGGATGTCAAAAGTATCCCCTCTCCAGGAAAGAGATATCAGGAGAGGAATAGCCCTCATGCCTCACTGGACAATGACAGGAGGACCGGAGCCATTACAAGGTCCCCTTTAATTACTGGAGGTCAGGCCTCTATCCTCGCCTTGGCAAGATTAGAATTGACACAGCCCTTCTATACTTGGAGAAGGAAGGAGACGTCAAGGTCAGCACTGCATATACACTGAAGGCCTAAAATCAGCCATAAGCCTAAAATCAGCAATAGGCCTGACATACATACCTTCTAACACAAAGTCTTGGGTCTCTATGGAAAAACACTGAAACAGATGGCTATAAACTATTGTAAACAGGCAGCTTTTGTGGAAATCTACCAGCCTGAGTAGTCATAGACCTTGTAAATAGGCAGCCTTGGCGGATAGTACCAAATTAGATAAGGACAAATGAATCATAGACAGAGTCATAGTGACCTGACCCCTGAACCTTCACCCAGCTGATACCCTGTTCTGAAAGATATCTGTACTCCCCCTGAACACCTATGCTCCTATGTCATCCCCTCCCCCACATCCTGCATTTTTGTGTTTATAACCCCTGTGTTAAAAAGTAAAAATTATGATTTGATATAAAAAAATTACAAAAAAGTCCAGATACATCCAAGATATCTGGAAAACTATAAAGAGACCAAACCTAAGAATTATAGGTATAGAACAAAAAGAAGAAACATAACTCAAAGACCCAGAACATGTTTTCAACAAAATCAAAGAAGAAATGTTTCCTAAGTTAAAGGAGGAGATTCTATAAAAGTACAAAAAGAATACAAAATACCAAACACATTGGGAAAAAATCCTTTCACCCCACAATTGTCAAAATATTAAGCATACAAATAAAAGAATATTAAAAACTACAAGGGGAAAATTCTAAGTAACATTTAGTTCTATTAAATCTGCCTTCTCAGTGAAGAATCTAAAAGCTAGAAGGGCCCAGACAGATGTGCTGAAGATTCTAAGAGAGCAGCCAGGATTACTATACCCAACAAAACTTTCAGTCACCATAGATGGAAAAAATAAGATATTCCATAACAAATACAATTTACATAATATCCACCTACAAATCCATCCTATATGTGTGTTAGGAAAAAAAGTCCCCTCTAACCAAAGAAGGCTATCTACACCCATGGAAAAATAGAAATAAATTATCTCACACATCAAAATCAAAAGAAAGTAAACACACAGTGACACACAGATATACTAGTCTACATACACAATTACACTTGAACTATCACCAACAACACAAAATAAAATTGATATCTCTCAATACAAATGGTCTAAATTTCTCAACAAAAGAATAAGAAAGGCAATAAACAAAGTTCTGTGAACACTCCCTTGATCACTGTTTCTAAGGGCTTATCAGGATGACCAAAGTATCTGAGCCTACTTCCCTGTCCTAGCCCAAAGTCATTTTCATGTCTGAAGCCTACTTCCTTGTTCCTAGTCTAAAATTCAGATTCTTGCTTGAAATTACTTCTTTGTTCTGGCCTAAGATTTAAATTCTCGCCTGAAATTCTTTATCTAGACTAATGTTAGATTCCTGCCTGAAGCCCACTTACTTGTCCTGGGCTAATGTCATCTTCCTGCCAAGCAGCCCATTTCCTTGTCTTTGGCACATATCAGATTCTTGCCAAGCAGCCCCAAAGGTGCTTTTCCTCTCTCTCAGCTTCATTTCATAAACAAGACTGAGCCTGTCTTAGGTCATTCTGACAAGAATGCATCGTGGAATATGCATTATCAAAAGCAATACATTTCTGTCTTAGGTTGGTAAGGCTCTGTGCAGAATCTTACTTGTCCTTGGCTTGCCAGTCTGTTAATTTAATAACTCTGTCTAGGGGTCCATTTTCTGTTTCAAGTCATGTATTTTGGCTGCCAACATGTTGATGTTTATCTTTTCTTTTCTTTTGGATTAATCATCTGAGATATGTTTTGTTTATCTTGAATATAGTTTCTCTATTCAGCAGAGTGACTGTATTTGCCACTCAGTGTTTGCTCTAGCTTTTCAATGTCAATTGTTCTTGCTATGATATTATTTTAGAGCAATTCACTTTCTATATTACCCTTCATGCATTGATTTATTAAGAATCTTGAACAGCAATTCAATATGCTCTCCTTTGTTTTCTTTTAAAAGCATGGGTATAATTCTTTTATTTAAATACATTATTGGTCTGGAATTTGGTTTTTATACTATACGTGATAAAGCTAATATTATGTTATCCTACATATAATTGTAGCACAAAAATGCATTAGCATTATTATATTGCAAGGAACAATATACGCCATTCGTTGGCCTTTTTAATTCTTTGCAAAAGAATAACTAAATAACTTGATCCTATAATAAATTTAGATATTTATTAACATAATTTTCTACAGTTATGTAAGTTTCTACAATAGTGTAAAGTTTCTACAATATCACTGATTTTACTTCTTCATCGTTATCTTGGCTGGTATTAAGATTTTTAGATTTTTCACTTAAATAGCATTCCAAGTTATGCCAAAAATTCTGCTAAGGTTTTGGATAGAGTTAAATTAATTTTAAAGATTACAGCAGCAGATGACCACGATATATTTATTAAAGCTTTCCAATCTGTGAGCATGACATTTCATGTCATAAAAGCACTATCATGTTTTTCTTTAATGTCTGGTAGTTAAGTTTCTGAATTTAAATATATATATTATAGCTCATTTCCAGGTTTTATTATTTTTAATAACTATAAAAAGTCATGTTCAAATTGTATTTTTCAGTGATCTGTTCAGTGTAACTAAAAGACTATATTTGCATATTGTCTTTGTTTTTATATGCTTATTGTATTTGCTTGTTATTTATAATAATGTAAACAGATTATGTTGTATTTTTCTATGTAAATTATTATATATCATATTTGTATTCATTTCAAATCTTGTACCTTTTAGACATTTTTATCCTTTTGTGCAAGGAACATCAATAAAATGTGAGTATGTATATTGTCATCCTTATCTTTCTCCTAATGTTAGTCAAATATTTTTCAATATCCCATTATAAAGGATGGTGTTCCTTTTGATTTTTTATATTCTTTGTGAGATTATTAAAAAGTCTCCTATCTTACTTCATGACAGCAATAACTACTTATTTATAATAATGTTTCCTTGATTTTGGTGGGTGTTATGAAGGAAAGATTAACTCTATGACATATTCTCTCTTTCACTGTCTTTACTCTGGATGTTTTGTTTGTTTCTTTATATACTTTCTGTATCTGTAGCCATACTCTGTTCTGGCTCCTGTTCCTGGTCTCTCATCTGTCCTTGTGTATATTCCCTTTCTCCTGTCTATCCTCAACAATTTATTTGTACCCTAACACTTCTTCTTGTTTTTGAATTGGCCTTATTTGATTTTTAGGAGGCTTTTCCAAATTAAAATCTTCCAGCTTATACACACTAACAAGCACACACAAACACCCCAGCTTCACTTTTCTGGTTTGTGACCTTATACTCTTGTGCTTTGGACAAGAAAAAATATATATACTCAAGATAGGTCTTCCTTCTAATGCACTGTAATACCAATTTCCCCCATGGCATTTTGTGAACTATCTATGGTCACATCAGTCATTTGGATTCATATCAGTAGGTTTTTCTCAAAAAAGTAGCTTGACCCCACTTACAAAATCAGTATTTGGGGCTGATGAAAAATGCATGGAAAAAAATAAGAGATAATATTATCCTGGGTTGAGCAAGCAAGTTTACATTTCTTCCTCAGTGTTTTCCAATTCTAAAGTATGTCACTGAATTACACATATGTATAAGGCATCGCTCATTAATGTCATATATCTTGATAGAAAAGACAGCTGGATGGGATGATGTTGCAACTCAGGTGAATGTCAGCTGACTAGAATGAGAGTGGCATAAAGGATGAAAATGACATAAAGGGCATTCTTAGTAAACTATGTGAGCAATGTAGGATTCAGAATACTTTATACGATCACAAATACTCTTGTAACTAATACAGTAACATCTATAAAGTCTGTGATTATGCATATGTGAATCACATGATGTTCTACAGCAATGTATGCAAACAAATGGTGTTCTGTAAATTTAGTTTTCAAATAGAAAAACAACCCTTCAGTGTGTGAATAGCATATTTTTTTGCATTTCTGTTTGTTTTTTGTTTGTTTATTTGTATTAATTTTGAGGAAGCCTAGCAAAGTGGCTTTAAGCTTTTCTGAGATTGTGGAGAAAAAAAGCAGAGGAGACTGAGGCATCTAGATTTCTATGTCCCCAAAGATTATAAAGAATACATATACAAGATAGTAAGGTGTATAAATAAGTAATTCCGATTTCAGTGTTGAGTTTCTATCAGATAAGAGATGGACAGTTTTAATATTATTGTGTTATCTCCATTTTGACAGGGTTTGGCCCTCTTCTTAATATTCAATGTAATTTGTTTGACCAAAAAAAATTCTTGCTTTTTTCTTTTTACTGTTGTTTACTAGAATGATAATTTGTCCCTTTTTTGTTTATACCTATTTCCTGGATTTGTATAATTATTAAGAACTACCCTGTTTTCTATGTCCTGGCTAGAAATAATGGCATGCCAATTCTAAACCTTATAATCAGCATGTTTTTCTTTATTTGATTTCTTAATTAGAGCTAAGAATGATAGCATTGGGCCAGCACTCTAATTTGCATGTGAAACAGCATTGTCTTCCATTCTAAAGCCAGGATCTTTATGCTGATCATTGTATTCTCTATTGGGTACAGTCAGTTTAACAAGAAACAGATCTTAAGCCACTTCTAACTGATACACTGGGACATAACTACCTTGAAAATAAATGGTGACAATTCTCAGAGATGAATGTGGCACACAGTTTCCAAGCTTGACATCTTTATATATGCTTTTAACTCTGCCCAGGAATATGAGTCTTGAATTTTTTACTTGTCTTTCAAAATCCATCAAATATATTGATACTTGTGATTCTTCCTTATACAATCTTCCTAGATCTTTCAATGGTGATAGGTGCTACTTGGTTGACTTTCCATCAGCAGGAATAAATGTCAGAAACCAATCCAATGCTAGGGTTTCTGGGAAGTGATGTAGAAGTGTCAACGCAAAATAGGTGCTCTGTACTTATTTCTTTATTTATTTTTGGTTTTTGGAGTCAGGATCTCATTAAATCACCTGCTTGCCTTGGAATGTGCTACATTGTCCAGACTGTTCTCTGCCTCTTCATTGCTGGGTTTAGTAACGGGAGCTACCCCTATAGGTATACATATTTTCCCTTTTCTATACAGACCTATGATATTAATGAGTATCTAATTGTGAGCCCAATATACTATATTGTTTCCTTCATGAGACAGAAAATTTAGTTTTCAAACAGAAAAAAAAAAAAAACCTTCAATGTGTGAATACCATTTTTTGCCTTTTGTTTGTTTGTATTTGTTTGTTGGTTTGTTTGTGTGTTTGTATTAATTTTGAGGAAGCCTAGCAAAGTGGCTTCAAGCTATTCTGAGGTTTTGGAGAAAAAAGCAGAAGAGACTCAGGCATCTAAACTTCTATTTCCCCAAGATTATAAAGAATAAATATATAAGATAGTAAGGTGTCCTCTATTTCAGAGTGTCACCCAAAGCAAGATAATCAAGGAGAAAAAAATATAAAAACTAAAGTGGAATAAGGTCCTCAGACTGCTAATGTGTCAAATACAAAGTATATTCTTTTTGTTTCTCAATATTAAGTGTCAGAAGTCTAAATCCTGGTTCTCTTCACAAACATGCTTTCAGACCTTTGGAAATAATCTTTCTTGTCTCCTCCAGCTGCTAGTATTTTCCAATAATTCTTGCCCCGCCCCCACGATTCTAAAATGAGCATTTTAATCCCCTGGTTATTTACTATGTGTGCCTTCCCTTATTATTTCCTTCTGTGCATGTTCATAAAGACACTTTCTCTATTGTGCCAGAGCTCATGATAACCACATTATAGTGACTTGATAACATCTGAAAAGATTTTGTTTCCAGCTAGTCAATTGCTTTGAGCCATTTCTGTAAGACATAATACAATTCATAACCTTAGCTTGGGAAAAAAATATGGTATTTGCAATATTTATCATATTTTTAGCAAGCTTCACTAGAAATCTAGAAGGGAAGGTTGAGGATTGCTCATTTGGTCAACTCATTTCTCTTCTCCCAGATTTTCTAAACTTCAATAACATTTTATACTTTTCAGGTGTCATAAGCTAAAGGCACAAATAAAATTATGTTTGTTGATGTTTACATCTGTGTCTCTAAGTAATGTTTGAGCACTTTAAAACAAACATGTGATAAATCCTACACAAAAATGAACAAGCAAATAGGTTGTTCCAACCGTATTTCATTCTCTACCAGTTGCTAGACATATTGCTATGTTCCACAAAGTTTTCCTTATCAATTCTCTTGTTTCTAGAGATAATTTTATTTTTGGATGTCTTAGCAAATATATGAAAATAAAAAAAAATACTCTTGACATCAAAGAACTAATGATTCATGCCACGTAAATACATTAAAAACACAAAAGCTTAAAAATAGAGTACCTGTATGAAATCGAAGAGAAATCCAGAGGGAATGTTAAAATAAATATATAGTTTACTACTCAATAAGTAATTTTGGTTCTCCTCCTAACCTTGCAAATATGGTACAGTGGTTTGAATGAGAATATTTATATTTTCAGCAGTTGAATACTTGGTTCCCAGATAGTGTTATCATTTGGATAAGTTTAGGAAGTATAGCCTTTCTAGAGAAAGTATGTCACTAAAAGCACGCTTTTGGAATTAAAAAAGAAAACTATCAGTATTTGTACTTCTTTTCTCTGTTTTGTTATTTTGTTTAAGATGTGAGCTCTCAGCATTATAATCCAGCTGCCATGCCTGTTGTTTTTTTTTTTTTTTCTGCTTCTCCTCTCTGCCATGATGGAAAAATTAACCCTCAATAAGCGTAAACCCAAGAAGACCCTTTTCTCTATGCATTGCGTTCATCATAATGTTCTATCACAGCAAGAGAAAAATAATTAATACACATATTTTGGGGGTTTTTTTGTTTTTTGTTTTTTGTTTTCCCACTAAGCAGAGGAAAAAAATCAAAACCCATAAATTTAAATAAGACAGTGTTAACATGTGGACTCCAACCCTGGAATCTCTGTTTTTAGCAAGTGTACTCTTTTTTACAATAAAACAACAGTTTTAAACTTTTAACTTCAATTCTGTAGTAGCCTCTGAGCACATGGAATTCACCAGAGAAATTAAAAGCCTGAAAATTTTTTTTAATGGATACAAGTCCATGTTGGAACCCAGAGGATGCCAGCATTTACCTATTGAAGTACCTATTAAAGAGCAGAAGCTCTACAGTTCTCCAGAAAATTAATAAATATCAGATTTTGTTGTAGAAGGCAATGCTTCAACCTTTGCATCAAATTTCTTCCTTGATCAAGATAATTATGTCATCTGGACACAATCATTACAGACAACTCTAACTACTTTGATAGTCTACGTCAGTACTATGTAAGGAATATGCAAGGGCTCTCACAATCTTATTCAGATATAGGTTTTTGATTACTTAAGAAACTCTCTCATGACCATAACTTTCAAAGATACCTTACAAATGCCCCACCATTTTCCATAGTGCTGGGACAGGAGTAAAGCCTTAAAAGGTGGTCTTTTGGAAAACATTAGTGGTTCAAAATATAATAATTCTCAATGTGTTAGAAACGTTCCCGTGTCAATTAATTAAAATGTCATGGGGCAAGAATAAATCTACTATAATTAGAAGAAAAAAAGGAGTTATACTGGTGACATTCAGAATAGAGAAAACAACAACAACAACAACAAAACATTATAGATGTCACCAAAATATTAGATCTGAAAATATCAAACTGGAATTGCTTAAAGAGGTCTCATTCTTTTCTATAAAGATTTACAGATTCATTCTGTATGAGGAAAACACTTGATTTTTATTCTCATGAATTAGTTTTGGCCAGAGTTCAGAATATGATTGGTGGGATCTATCTTCTTTACATCTTATACTCAATCTAAAATTAGTCTCATAACTTGAACACTGCTTGATTTATTTAATATTATATTTACAAAATATAACAGCAAAGACAATAAACTTTTAAACAGGTCAATATTTTTATCTTCTCTTGAAATACCAATGAACAGAGGATATAACAGGCTGACCAATGTTATACAACCAATATCTGAACCTAAATTCAAA
>JANHMN010000007.1:39070320-39186906 GCA_030674055.1 Rhabdomys pumilio | reverse complement strand
CAATCACAGGCCTCATGCTATATTGATATTGAAATAGATTGGACAGGGAAAATCTTGCCACATAGATAAATGATACACTTTTAGTAAGAACCCCATGTTTATTTATATTTACCCATAAAAAATTACTGAATTAATTGCCAGTGTTCAATTAATAAATCAAAGTAAAACTTTCTTTCAATCAAAACTCTATAAATATAAAATTAGAAAAAATATATATTATATGTAATATACATATATACATATGTATGTATATATATTAAAATGCTCCAAAAACATCTCAATAAAGAAAATTTTTTACAATCTATCTTCAAGACCTACCCTTCAATAAAGTTGGAAGCTATCTTGAGTGTGTTCATTTTTTAAATGTTGTCAAGGCTTCTTCATTGGATTTCAGGATATATACACTTAATTTGATGTGTGTCAAAATATTTATGTGTGGTGACAATCATTTAAAATTTAAAGATAACAATTATTTCTTAAGTATATTCAATTTCTAATGTCATGTAGGAATGATGCATTATTTTGGTTAAGATTAACATGCTATCACCTCTGTACAGTTTCAATAACGTATGTGTGTCTGTGTATATATACACAAATATTTTCTCTAGCAATCATTTTCATAATCACTTTCATGAAAGAAAAATGTACATAATTTTCATCAGAAATTACATGGGGTATATGAATGCTTCTCTAAGCCTTGGTGAGAGAAACATCTTTATCCATCGTACAATAGTGCAAAGACTCATGACCAGTCAAGTTTCTAAAAGTGGATATTGATTGCTTAGCTCTAAACTAGGCATCAATATCAACCCTACCACAGATTATGAAAGATGTAGAAAAGGGGAAGAGGAAGTTAATTATTGCTGGATGATGGAGAAAACTGCTGTGAAAGCCCTTTGTTGGTTGTGACATGATCATTTTTGATGAACTCCCATCAGCTGTGGTTACCTGTATGTAACCTTCAGAAGATTGAGTTTGTTACCAGTGTACCATGTTTGTAAGAGGGATTCATCATTCCTCATCCCTAACTGATCTGCTATTGTCTGATGCTAGAGCAAAAGTGAGTATTATTCAGTGAGTATTATTCAGTGAGTATTATTCAGTGAGTATTATTAGCCACTGCTAAATCGCTTGTACTCCATTCAGTGACCGTACACTTCGTCATGCAAGGAAGCGTAATTTAGTGGAGTTTGCCATTAAAAATACAAACATTATAAAAGAAGTGCAGCTGTTGAAAAGAAGAAAGGATTCAGAGGAAAAGTGAGGGTAATGGATTGAATACAGTAAGTTGTATTTTATATATATTGAATGTGAATGTAATATTTTACATTTACCTCATGGATATTGTTTTTCATCTCTATGAATTGAAAGATTATTCAAAAGCCTGTAAAGAAAATCCTGAATATACTACTAATGCTTCACAAAGTACTCCTAATTGCATTCAGAACGAAAAAAAATATCATCTTGCATATTTTCCTGCTGTAAAAGTTTGAAGTGAAGAAAAGTTTAACTAAAGTTGGGAACATTGTTTGTCTTTGATATATAACATTAGTAGCAGCAGCATTTCAAACTTTTTTCAGAATTATTGTTAAGAAAATTGTGGTCATACTTACAAGATAAAATAGTTATCAGTGGTTTGTTGAAACAACCTATAATAAATATGTCATATATGATGCAGATGATATAAACACACAAGATACATAACAATGAACATAGATTTTTAAGATAACTGTATTTTATTACCATCCTTAAGGAAAAAAAGAACACAGTGAGTTTGTCCATTTTAGCAGATGACTAAAATTTCTGCACATCTCTCTCTACCCAGTAAGTAGGGCCCTAAGTAGAGTGTACTTAAAACAACAGTGTTCTGTTTTACAACAGAAAATGACAAACCCATTTGTGTGGATGTGTCATTTCCAAAACTCAGGCATTGTCCAATCTGTGAGTATTAAATATGGGATATGTGTGAGTCACCAGGGCTAAGCTTTTACCACAGAAACAATGTCCTGCCAGGAAACAGTTCACCAAAGTGGGTTGGCCTCCTTTATGCCATTACTTCTTCTATTATGAGCAATAATGTGTTCTTCCCTTGCACAGGTTGCTGCAGCAAGGTGTCTCCTTAAAGGTAGAAATAACCCTTAACAAATTATGTGGCATGATCTTAGAATCAGCAGACTCAAAATAATGAAATCAAACATTTTGTTCTTTGTAAGATATCCAGTGTTTTAGCAAACTACCTAATCACCCTAAAATGCAAAATTAGATAGAATAAGGCATAAATGAGTGTTTTCTGTCTGTTTTTTTGTGAGAAACAGTAAGATTACTTAGAGAAGGTAATGATAAAGTGTAAGACAATGTGTGTTTGTGTGTGTCTGTGTGTGTGTGTGTGTATGTATGTTGTAAAAGCAGGAAAGAGAAGGAGATCAGGAAGCAGAGGGAGAGGAGACAGTGTGTTATATGTCATGTGGTATGTATGTATGTTCCCCTTCTAATGAGTGTGATGTAAGCTGGGGCTTGACTTCAACATGTTTTTTTTTTTCTCAATTCCTTCTTCACCTTACTTTGAGATAGAGTCTTTCATAGGACATAGATTTTACCATTTTACCTGATTCAGCTCATCAGCAAATCCCACGATCTACTCATCTCTTGTCCCAAGAGCTGGTGGTGTTACAGATGTGTACACTCATACCTGAAATTTGTTGTGGGTCCTAGGGATCCAAGCCACAAATTTTCATACTTTACTCAGTGAACTGTCTCCTCAAGCCTATCCCAATATTTCTTTTATTCAGTGATCACAAGAAACCAGTGTACCACCATAATGTTTAAAAAGAAATTCAAACTAAACTCAAAAAATTACTACCTTGGATTAAAAAAATTTACATAAAATGATTTTAGAAATACAAGTGGGCTTTAAAAAAGACAGATTTTATATAAAAAGTCTTCTTCAAAGTCAACTATCATGGCTCTACATGTTCATTGGTCTAATTTCACATTTTGACATGATTGTTCAATGCTTAGTGATTCATAGCACCATTACTATAATACTATAATAATGTGGTTACTTGATGGAAAAATGTTCTTTGTTATCTCATGTGTTTGAACACTTGGTATCAGATAGGTGGCACTCTTTAGTAACATTATGGGATCTTTAGGAGGTGGACACTTTCTTGAGAATATACATGATTGGGTCAGAGTTTGAGATTTCATAGCCTGGTTCAACTTTCTGTTATCTCTTTCTGTGAAGGTGAAGAGTGATCTCTCTACTTCCTGTTTTCCAGGATAGTCTGCCAACCAACTGCATTGCCTTACCTGTCATGATGGACTATATCCCCTCAGGAACTTTAAGCTAAAATAAATCACCTTCTCTTCTAAGATGCTCTTGGTTATGTCATTTTACTACAGCAAGAGAAAGGCTACTAATACAGAAGGCAAAGATAATAATGTTTGGGACTACGCGAGAATTATTGATGAACCTGGGAGTATAAGACCTAGTACATCGATGCATTTACATGTTGTGAACTACAGACTACTTTAAAGACCCAATAAAGGAAAGCTATAAACCTTTTTGCAACATTTCCCTTGTGGTAAAGAATGCATAGTTTATACTCATTTTGTTAAGCCAATAGCTCATTGTGTTTAAAAAAATATGATTTTAAAGAAATAATTATATTGTTGGCCTCCTTGTGAACTCTTTAATGGAGTTTAGATGGGCTCAAATGCTTACCTGCATGCAATTCATATCTTTCCTTGTACTACAAGATGTTCTTGCTCTAGTAAGTTTGACATTAGCAATGTCTAATATCTTTGGGATCCATTCTTGTTCTGTAATTTTATATTTCTTGCTTCTTTTACTCACATCTTGGACCTTTCCAAATAAGAAATTTTTAAAAAATTGACTAATAGAAAAGGTGAAACTGGAACTAGGCAGAGGAGAGGAGGATCGCATATGGAAACTGGGTAAGTCAAATAGCATTAAAGACTTCTAAAAAAACGTTTTATGGAAACTTATGACTGCAGAAGCTTCCTAAAATGTCCTGATACATAAACACAAAAATAGTTTAAGTGAGTTACTCTATAGAAAAATAACAGCTACAAGGTTAGAGAAAGCAGAGCCCCAGAACTTGGTTATTTCTCTCAGATCTGTTGGCCAGAGAGGTACCATAGGCTTCCAGACATCAAAATCCTTGCCAATACTCTTTAACTACCAGAACCTGACTGAAATACATTACTGCTGAAGACACTACATGTGTGATTCATAGACTACAGAGAAATCAATCTTGTACTCACTAGGAACTTTCATCCCTATTGACCAGCTTTTATAGTTCCTGGAAGTTGTTAAAGCATGCTCCTGGAAAAGAAAGATAATTCTCAATTTTATTCAGCCATAAATCTTGTGACCTAAAATAATTCCTGTCCTAGCAAAACATGTCCACTAGTACAACCGTGACACAAATGCCATTGTAGTAAGCAACCTCATTCTTATTTTATTTAAAGCCTTCCTTACAAGAAGAAACCCATACCTGGCACAATTTCTGGACCCAAATCTGTGGCTAAATACATAGTAGATCCTACAAGAAAATCTAGAACAAGTAATCTGCTAAATGATTATAGTATTAAAGTAAGCCCTAATGAGTTATCATTATGCTCATACATGAATGCATATCTCAACTTTCATCAGAGAAGCTTCTGTTTGCAATAGAGAATTATCAACAAAGAAGCTCATAACCAATCAAAGTACAGAGAATAAAAAAACAAAAAACAAAACAAAAAGCAAAAACAAAAACAGAACTCTCAACATGAAACACAGCATGTATATTACATTCCTCCTCCAATGATTAAGAAATCAGTTTGGAAGATGAGTCAAAAAATGTAAAAGACACAGATGTAGTGGAAAACTACAGGGAAACAGTGCTTTTTAGACACAGCAGAGTAGTTACACATATGAAACAAGAGTGGTTATGACAACATGCACAAGACAGGACCAATGCAAGCACAATCCACACCAAATCCTAGCATTGATCTGGCAGTTGAGAAGTAGTTCTACCCCTGGACATGGAGATATTTAGCAACTGTTATCTCTTAAAGGAGAAAATGTCTGTTTCCTCTAAAAACTGTAGTTCTAGAAAAATTGATCACCCACTAATTGAATTTCACAAATTCAAGATAATTGGATAGCAGAAATTGCTCTTGATGGGACAAAAAGAATACAGTATTGGGTTAGTAGAGAAGAGGCTGGATCTAAGAGGAAATGGGAGAAGGATGATGACTATAATCAAAACATATTAAATTCTCAAAGAACTTTACATAATTTAAATTATATCTTCTAGAGTCAAAGACTATAGGAGATTATTAAGGGAATGAGAGAATAGCTTTGGTTTTTAGCTAGAATGCAAGCATGGAGAAACCACCTTCAAATGACAAAAACTGGTCTCAGTGATCCAGAGATTATCTGCATCAAATGTCTCCTTTAACCTTCCAAAAGATTCTTGAAGTATAAATTACAAGCTCATTTTTTAAGTTAAGATTTTATTTGAATACTATTTTTCAACAATGATGAAAAAATCATTTTACATCCTTTGTATTCAGAATGTTTCCCCAAATGACTGGAGACAATGTAGATTATATAATACAAACAACATAGTCACATATGGGTACTTAACCGCTGGATTACTGCCTCCAAGACTAAAACCTGTTTTGATAGGAAATTTTTCTTTTGTTCAACTTCAGAAAATTAGAAGTCTTTAAAAAGAAAAAAGTTCTTGAGTACTTATATATTCAATTCTTTTCCTCTCAAAAGTATAAACTGTAAAAAGCATGCAATGTTGTTTTATCCATCTTTGTACAAGTGTTACAGCTTGACAAGCAGACACAACTCATATAATGACTACAAACAGTCCTAAATTTCTCATTTCCAAATAGTGGGGTATATCCAGAGGTTCCCTACCCTCTCAGAAGAGACAGGGAGGAGAGATTAGGGAAGGTACTCTAAGAGGGAGGGGGTGACTAGGAGTAGGAGTAGCATTTAGGATGCTAATTAATTAATTAATTAAACAACCGCATGGAAAAGTTTGCAATCTGATTTTATTGTTCAGAGCATCTAGCATATTAAAATATCTCAATCATGAAAACATAAAGAACTCTCTTATAGAAGAAAATATTAGGAAGCAGAGCTTCAGATGCTACGTTGCTATAACTGAAGGCACTTCATTCTATAGATGTAGGATATACAAAAACTGTGCTAGAACTGTGTGGAGATACTCTTTCTTACTGGGTAATTAAAGAGTGTCAGAAGATACTATATTGTCTGTGGGGTAGGGGAGGCATAAACTATCTTATCTAGCTATTAACCTTCCATGCTGGACAACTCAACTGCTGGACAGGGCGATCATTTACTCAATTGTAACATGACTGCTGTGGTGGTGTCCAGTTTCTAATTCAGTGTGAACCCATATTCATGGGAGAGAGGTCATACTTATTTTTATAATACTAGTTAAAAGTCAATGACTGGGGAGCTTATTGGCTCAAGAAGAGAAAATACAAGTGTTGATTTGCTAAACAGGTATGTTGTGCCTCTCAAAACTGTCTTCTGAACATTTATCTTTATGAGCAAGTGCAAATTTAAGCCTTGGTTAGAACCTCACCTTGCAATAAGTGGTAGCTATTCCAGAGATTCATGACTCGTTCCATGTTAGGTAATCTGAATAACTGTGATATCTACATAATCCCCTGAGTCTCAAGGAACATTGCAGAGGGTGAGTTAGAAAATATAAAAATGCTGGAAGACACGAAGAAGTGCCATGAAATATTGTCATCAGTACCAAACATGGCTATTGCATTATGAATAAATAGCAAGTGATGCACCAGACTTGAATATGACTAATCCCATCAAAACATTCCATCATGGATAGGTAAGGAACTCATGAAGATCCAGGCCTATGGAGAGTTATTAGTGTTGATTGTTGGGGACAGAAAAGCATTTTCTGTAGCTCCCCATCATCTGGTAAGTAACCCCACAGTCATGCTCATAGACACAACACTAATTAAACTCAGAAGGTCATAAAACAAACAAATGAGAAAAACATGAAAAGAAAGAGAACCATCTGAGAGACAGGATGGCCAATGAGAAGGGCAGGGGGCAAGAGACAATGATGTGGGATAATTATGATCAAAGTGTACTGTAATATATAAAATTTCCAAGTAAGCATAGCTCCATAGTTGCTTCCAGAAGTAGCTAACTTGAATTGATGACAACATTGGAAGTTTGCTTCCAATGAATTGAATTGCTTCCAGCAGATGGAGGAGCTCTCAATATGGTACATTTTCTGCTAAGGTGCTACCAATCATAGCATTGATTCAGTGAGTTACTACCAAACTCATATAGATGTTCATTCAAATGTATATCATTCTGAAACTTTTTTAATTAATGACTTTATTAATTTACATTCCAGATGTTGCCACCTCCCAGTCCCCACTCCACAATCCCTCATCGCATTCCCCTTCTACTTTGTCACTGAGAGAGTATTCCCCCAACCTGAGGGCATCTCCCTTCCCTGGGGCCTCAAGTATCTATAGCATTAAGCTCATCCTCTCTCACTGAGGCCAGACAAAGCAGTCTTCTGGTATATACGTATACACAAAAATACACACACACACACACACACACACACATATAATACATACATACATATACATACACATACATATGTATACACATACACACATATACATATATATACATATATACATGTATATAAATATATATACATATGTACATACATAAATACATATATACATATATACATACAAATACATATATACACATGCACACACACATATATACATACACACACACACACACACACACACACACACACACACATATGCCTGAGGCCACAGACTAGCCAATGTATGCTACCTAGTTGGTGGCTCAGTCTCTGGATGCTCCCAGGGTTCTAGGATGGTGGACTCTGTTGGTCTTCCTATGGGGTCATTGTCCCCTTCAGCTCCTTAAATCCTTCCCCTAATTTCTCAATAGGGGTCCCAGGTGTCAGTCTAATGCTTCGGTGTAAATATCTGCAACTGTCTCAGTCAGCTGCTGGTAGGGACTCTAAGAGGAAAGCCATGCTAGGCTTCTGTCTATAAGTACATCACAGCATCAGCAATAGATAGTGTCAGGCCTTGATGCCCTCCCTTGAAATGGATCCCAATTTGATTTGGTCACTAGACAGCTTTTCCTTCAGTCTCTGCTCCATTTTTTCCCTGCATTTCTTTTAGAAAAAACTCTGAGTCAGAAATATTGACAGTGAGTTGGTAACCCCATCACTCCACTTGGGATTCTGTCAATCTCCTTGAGGTGGTTTCTTCAAGTTCTCTCCCCCTACTGTTGGGCATCTAGGCTAAGATCACCCTCATTGATTCCTGGGAGTCTCTCACAAGCCAGGTCTCTAGAACTTTCTAGATGGTCCCCTCCATTACCCCCAGGAGCTGCATAATTCCATTCATTCTCCTGGCTCTCTAGGCTTCTCTCCTGTTTCCCCCCATACCTGATAGTATCCCCTTTTACCCTCCCTCTTCCCTCTCCTACCCAGGTGCTTCTGTCCCTCTTCCTCCTATGATAACTATGTTTGTCCTTCTAAGTCTGATTAAAGTATCCTCACTTGTTCCTTTCATCTTGTTAAATTTCTTATGGTCTGTGAGTTATATCATAAATATCCTGTACTTTTTGGATAATATCCACTTATCAGTGAGTACATATCATAAATGTCATTTTGGGTCTGAGTTACCTCATTCAGGATGATTGTTTCTAGTTCCATCCATTTGCCTGCAAAAACTCATGATGTCCTTTTTTAAAATAGCAGAATAGTATTCTATTGTGTAAGTGAACCAGATTCTCTGTATCCATTCCTCTGTTGAGAGATATCTGAGTTGTTTGCAGTTTCTGGATATTACAAATAATGCTGCTATGAAAAAAATGGAGCATGTATCCTTGGGGTATAGTGGAACATCTTTTGAATATATGCCCAGGAGTAGAATAGCTGGGTTTTCAGGTAGAACCATTTCCAATTTTCTAAGGAATACCCAGATTGATTTCCAGACTGATTGTACTAGTTTGCACTCCCATCAGCAATGAAAAAGTGTTCCTCTTTTTCCACATCCTCGCCAACATGTGCTGTCACTTTGAGTTTTTGATCTTAACCATTCTGATTGGTATAATGTTAAACATCACGTCATTTTGATTTGCATCTTCCTGATGACTAACAATGTTGAATATTTTTTTAAGTGCTTCTTGGCCATTCGAGACTGCATTGTTGAGAATTCTCTGTTTAGCTCTGTCTTCATTTATAATTATTACTTTTTTTGGTGGGTGTTGGAGGTTAGCTTCTTTAGTTCTTTATGTATTTTGATATTAGCCCTCTATCAGATGTAGAATTAGGGAAGCTCTTTTCCCAATCTGTAGGGTGCTGTTTTCTCCTATTGACAGTGTCCTTTGCCTTACAGAAGCTTTTCAGTTTTCTGAATCTCCATTTGCATATTTTTGACATTAGAGCCTGACCCATTGGTGTTCAGTTCAGGAAATTTTTCCCTGCCAATGAGTTTGAGGCTGTTTGCCACTTTCTCTTCTATTAGAATCTTTGCATGGTTTTATGTTGAAGTCCTTGATCCACTTGGACTAGAGCTTTGTGCAAGGTGATAAATATGGATCCATTTTTATTATTCTACATGCAGACCACCAGTTAGACCATCGCCACTTATTGAAGATATTTTCTTTTTCCACTGTTTGTTTTTGGCTTCTTTGTCAAAGATCAAATGTCCATAGGTGTGTGGGTTTACTTCTGGTTCTTTGATTCTATTCCACTGATCATCTGTACCAATATCATGCAGTTTTGTTTTTGTTTTTGTTTTTGTTTTTGTTTTTGTTTTGTTTTTATCGTTACTGCCTTATGCCTTATAGTACAGCTTGGGCTTAGGGATTGTGATTCCCTCAGAAGATCTTTTATTGTTGAGAGTAATTTTGGCTATTATGAATTTTTTGTTTTTCCAGATAAAATTGAGAATTGCTCTTTCCATGTCTGTAAAGAACTGTGTTGGAATTTTGATGGGGATTGCACTGAATCTGTAGATTGCGTTTGGTAAGATGAGAAAAAAAAGCTCAGGACCAGGTGATTTTAGCACAGAATTCAACCAGACCTTCAAAGAAGAGCAAATACCAATACTCAAACTATTCCACAAAAGAGAAACAGAAGGAACACTACCTAATTCATTCTATGATCCAGAGTTACTCTGATACCTAAACCACACAAAGACCCAACAAACAAGAGAACTTCAGGCCCATTTCACTTATGAATATTGATGAGAAACTACTCAAATTTTTTTCAAACCAAATCCAAGAGTACATCAAAACCACCATTCACCATGGTAAAGTAGACTTTATCCCAGGGATGTAGGGTTAGCTCAATAGATGAAATTCCACAGATATAATCCACTATATAAACAAACTAAAAAGAAGTCATATGATCATTTCATTAGATGCCGAAATGGCTTTCACAAAATACAACATCCTTTCATGTTAAAAGTCTTGGAGAGATCAGAAATTCATGCCACATACCTAAACGTAAGAAAAGCAATATACAGAAAAACAACAGCCAACATTAAATTGAAGGGAGAGAAACTAGAAGCAATTCCACTAAAATCAGGGACAAGACAAGGCTGTCTACTCTCTCCCTCTCTAGTCAGTACTTGACATTCTAGCTAGAGTAATTAGACAACAAAAGGAGATCAAGGGAATATAAATTGGAAAGGAAGAAGTCGAATTATCACTATTTGTGGATCATATGATTGTATACAAAAGTAAACCCCAAAATTCCACCAGAGAATTCCTACAGCTGATAAACAACCTCAGCAGAGTTACTGGATTTTTTTTTGAGACAGGGTTTCTCTGAGTATCTACTAACTCTGTAGACCAGGCTGGCCTTGAACTCAGAAATCTGACTGCCTCTGCCTCCCAAGTGCTGGGATTAAAGGCATGCGCCACCACTGCCCAGCTGAGTTACTGGATATTAAATTAACTCAAATAAATCAATAGCTTTCCTTTATATAAGTGATAAACAGGCTGAGAAATAAATTAGGGAAACAACAACTCTCTTCACAATAGCCACGAGTAATACACAATTTCTTGGTGTAACTCTTAGCAAGCAGGGAAAAATCTATATGACATGAACTTCAAGTTCCTGAAGAAAGAAATTAAAGAAACCTCAGGAGATGGAAATATCTGCCATGTTAATGGGTCGATAGGATTAACATTCTGAAACTCTCAATCTGCCATGCTTTCTTCCTCCCTTCTTTTTTCTCATACAAGACAAGGGTGTCAGGCTGTATAAGTCCAGCTTGAGCATGCTCCTCTTTCCTTCACAGAGATTCCCTAAAACTACCTTGCTATTTATAATTATTTCAAAAAACAACAATACTCCTTCGTCAAATCTCTTATATATCTGACTATGCCTTTATCATCCACATACTGAAGGAACCAAGCTACCAAAGTGAATACTGGAAGATTTTTATTTTATTTATTTTATTTTATTTTATTTTATTTTAAATGTAATAATATTATACCCTTACTGTTTGCACAAAGAAATGTAAAACCATAAAAAATATCAAATTTTTAAAATGTCTTCTCTCTGGAGAATGTCAAGAGTTAATGCAGTCATTTGCTTTTTTATATACTCATTTCATCAATGTAAACTTATTAGCATACCTTACATAAGTCAAGCAAAAGAGGCTACACTCATTATAACAGACTTGGTTGTCATCACAAAGATTAAAGAGTCATATTCTAATGGCAGATATACATTTTTGAAGCAAAGAGAATGACCCTTAGCATGCAGCTATATGTATGTATGTGTGTATGTGTGTGTGTTTATGTGTACACATGCTTATGAGTATTAGAAGACGTTCATATTCATATTAGTGTGTGTGCATGTGTGGGTGTCAGTGAACGTTAATCTGTAAAGAAGCCAGAGGACAACCACTGGTATTGTTCCTCAGGCACCCTTCATTTACTGTCTTGAGAGACACAGTCTTTCATTAACTTGAGCCTTGCCAATTATGCCTGATAGTGGTCCAGAGAGCATCAGATAACCTTTTATTTTCACCTCTTCAACAGTGGGATTATAAAGACATGCCTGTGATGATAAGCATTCACCTGAAATTACAAACACAAACCAAGTGACTCCATCTTTTGACATGGCTTCCCAGAGCAGAGCACAAGTTCTTGTATTATAAAGACAAACATTGTACTGATTGAGTTCTTTCTTCAGCCCAAGAATAGCTCTTCTTTAATCAAGAATATCCTGTTGTTTCTTGTGCTCATGCAGAAAGTCATGTGACAACTTCACAATACATCTATTTCAAACTCTTCTGCACGCTCTTGTCTTTGTGTCAGGTAGGAGCTGTAATCTCACTTGTCATTTTGTCATTAATGACAATACTCATTTCTTGCCTCAATGCACCTAAAATGGTTTTCTCATTTACTTTTCTTTTGTAGCCTTCCTATGTGTTAAGACCTAAATAAAGTGACCAGTCCTCCTTGATAGATAAATAAAGAAAGGTTTGCCTATAAATGGATAATAGAAATGGAATTTTAAATATGATGATAATATTAAATGTTATGAAAGTATTGTTTAGCGAGTATACTGAATCTAATTGTGTAGAACGTGTTCAAAATGAATTAGTCATTTTAGATGAGTATCCTGATGTGATATTTGCTGATATTATACTTGATGATGAATAAAAACTTGGATTTTAAAAGTACTTGGTAACTGGGATTGAATAAATGGCTCATAGTTAAGAATACTGTCTTCTCTTACAGTGTTTGATTCCATGTGGTGGCTCAAACTATAACTCCTGTTCCAGAGAATCTGATGTCTTCTTCTGGATTATTCAGATACCAGGCATGCATGTGCTACACAGACTCTCCTCATGTATACAAAACATTTATACACATAGCATATCTGCTATGGTACAGATTAACTATTCAATGTCTCACAGCTTTTAGTATAAAGTTGGCATATTGTCATGAACTTTTATAAACCCATGTCATGGCCTTAACAATGAGGACATATTTACAAGCATGTAATTGTAAATCTTTGACAGTGGGTTGAATGTATAAATGAAATAAACAAGAATTTTATTTTTTGAGATGTTTTATTTTGAAATATTTAGTAATAATAAGGCAGAGTCCCTCACTATTTAATTGCAAACAACACAAGCGATAAATGCAGGAAATAAATGACTCCTATATTTAGAAGACATGATGAGACATTGAGAGGTAGAGTCCTACAGATAGATAAATCTCCAAGTGGAAAGAGAAGGTAGAGAAGAGACCAACATGGAGTAACTACAAAACTTTGCAGGGATGATAATAAGGTAATAAAATACAGCAGGAAGTCATGGAAATCACAAAGCCTACACTGACTCTATCAGCACACATAACATACTGTGTATTCAGAAGTAGTGGCTGAATAGCTTTATTAACAGATAGAAAGACAAAGTTAACATACTAAAAAGATAAATACACTTGCTGAGGCAAAAGGAGAGAGAAGTCAAATTCTCTCTCACAGTGCCTTGTAATTACTGTTCAACATGTAGTAACAGCAAATTAGAAAGGTTAGCTAAATATGGACCTTCTTTGATAAAACACACTACATATACAGTCCAATATACAAATGAAGTCTCCATGGACACACAGCACAGAGAATGTCATCTGTACTTAGCAAAATATTGATTCAGAATACATAATCCCTTATTATAAAATGTAACATTACATCCTTCACAAATGATCTCTTTGTAGCTTTAGAACAGAAACCATCTGGAATGGTAAATATTCTTGCCAGTGTCCTCCTCTTTGGATAATAGGCTTAGGACTTCTCATACATAATAACAACAGTTTTGCAACCAATTATTTAATTCTATCAGAACATTCTAGGTTATAATGTATTAAGTGATTTAGTCTATTTTTCATTGTCACATCGAAGTACCGAGTTGTTATATATAATATATAATTATTTATGTGACTCATAGTTCTGGAGGCTGTGAATCTCTTATCTATGACTCAATCTATTTGATCTCTAGTGAGGACCTTCTTAATTGTGAGACATTATGACAGAAGTTTCTAGAAGAGCAAATCTGGTAAGACAGGAGACCAGGAACTAGGGGGAGGACAGTCTTACCTCATATAACAATAGTCTATGAGCATAAGATCCCAGAATAACAAAATCAAAGTCCCCCAAAGGAAGCATTTTGAGTTACTTTCACTGGATCAACATCTCAGACACCTGACCAATACATACTGGCTACATCAATGTTCACAACATCATTATTCATAGAGGTATAAGGTAATAATTATAGAAATGTTTAACAGTGATTAGAGGAATAAACAAATATATATCTGCAAAAACAATGGAAAATTATTGAGTCTGAAAAGTAAATTATAAGATGAGATATTTTACACCATATGTGGACCTTGGAAACATTGTACTAATATGCAATTGAATTAAAGGGGAAACAATCATAGAAATATATCTGTAAAAATTATTGAAATAGTCAAATTCAAAACAAGCAGAGGAGTGCTTATAATGAGATATATAAAGAAAATTCCAGAGTTGGTATATAATGAGTGGTATATATAAGAGAATATGACTTTGAGACACTGACAAGTGCCAGAAATGTACAGTAATGACAATGGCACCTTCTTCACATGTGTAAACTAATGTTACCAAATTGTACATGTTATAAAATAGAAAAATTATTTTTATGGACATATTATTTTTACTATGATGAATAAAAAAAAAATCAATTAGCCCCAGCCCCTAAATTCTCTCTGCTCATTTTTAAGACTAGCTGTGTAATTTTAATTTTGCTCATTATTGAATTATAACTTTCCAGAAATTACGCAACTTATGAGTTTGCTCCTTGAATGGCAGAAGCACAGACAAGACCCAAGAGATAGAAACTGGCTCCTACTAATTGCGTACAGAAGATCTCAACATTGAAAAGATAAGGCATTATCCCCAAGATGATGAAACATCATATTATTTATAGCCACATAGAAGATTTTTTTCAAATATTGTTTTTATAATACTAGCATGTATGTGATATGAGTGTACCTTTTAGACAGTTTCAAAACTATACTAAAACTTAAAAAATCTTGGATCACACACCTAGGGACCCAGTATGTGTGCACAGCTTTAAAAAAAAAGAAAAACTGAGACTTAGCCCAAAGCATGAAAAAAAAAAAAGCAAATATTATGCAGCACATCCCGTGCCGTTCATTTGTGCTACACTAATGGATGAGGTGTGTAAATAAATAATTCATAATGGAAGACATGTTTGGTGTTGTGGCAGGCCAATTACTTCTGCATGGAAGCATCATAGAAAACAGCCCTAGTACTTGAGGAATGCTTGAAAGGGAGGATAGGAATTGGTGAGGTGATAAATGATAGAGGACATGAAAATAAACTGGGTAGGCATCCATAGCAAAGGAGTAGTAACCAGAAACATAGGAAGCATTGAGATCATGCCATCCGACTAACATGCTTTCCTGCAATCATGAATAGAAGCAGCAGGGAGGGTGGCTCTGAGATGAACCTTGTGGCAATGGAGGACAGTTAAGGTTCTGAACAGTCTCAGCCTCCCTAGTAAACTAAATTCTGTCTGGTGATGTTCTCACAAGCATCAGGATTTTTGTTTTGGGGATATATTAAAGATTTATAAAAATAACCTTAAATCATCACATGTCGCTATGATGGCTGATACATAATACTTTGCAAAATTCCCTAAATGTGAAAAATAAAAATAGGCTATCCTTACACAACCCATAAAAGTATTTGAAATATAAAGTATGTTCCTAAAACAAAGAAATCCCTACTTCCTTAAACATAAAAACCACTAAGTTTGAGGGGAAATGTATATGTAAACAATGAATTCAACTCTTACACTTCACTCTGCTCAAATCTAAAGGGAGTAGGCAGGCAGGACTAAGTTCTGAGTTATATAAATAACCCTAATGTGATGTGAATACAAAATGCCCACCCCTAGAAATTTGCTAAGAAGAAACTAAATCTCAAATCAAAACCCCAATCGAGACCATCCTCTGCCTTCACCCTATCAGCCAGCTCTGTGTTCCCTGAGCACACTCAGCACAGGGAGAAGGGTCAGTGTGGCACAGCTTCAGTTGCCAAGGAGACAGTGTCAGCTCTCACAATAT
This sequence comes from Rhabdomys pumilio, assembly GCA_030674055.1. NCBI lineage: Eukaryota > Metazoa > Chordata > Mammalia > Rodentia > Muridae > Rhabdomys > Rhabdomys pumilio. The sequence goes on along the minus strand of JANHMN010000007.1, from coordinate 39,170,645 downwards.
TAACTACACTCTTTGAAAAGACTCACCAATGATTGAAGTGGCTGCTTAGTTTCACTTCTTCCAAATGACTAAAGGAACTCAAAGGCATCTGTGAAAACAGGTAAATTGTGAGAGCCAGGCCAAGGGCTTGGTCAGCAGTGGGAACAGACTACAAACATGCTACATCACCTTCAGTTAATGAGTTTTAAAGCTTCCCCAGGTATCTGTACAGAAACTGAATTCTTCCTTTGAAGTCAACTAATCAATTCATTCTTCCTGCTTTCGTATATTCATAGCCAAAAAAATTAAAAACCTAAAATATGAAAAGAAACATTATACGCTTATTTCCGTCACTGTATTAAAATTTGTAGGTGAGTTTTACATGTGGTAAATATTTGTATACTTGCCTCTTTGAAATATCAACTATCAACTCCTTACTTGTGTACTGGGTCACTTCAGCAGCAAAAATTAATTCCTTGCTGCTTTGGATGTTAAAACTTACATAACCAACATGTTATCTGATGTGGCTCCTGACTGTTGCTCTTTTCCCTAACACAAGGTTACTGACTTACTAAGTACGCAAATGACCCTTCCTGTCTCCTGCTTGGAGAGGAAGGGAAGGAGCTAAGGAGGATGAATGGGAGAGACATGGAGAGAGTGGGTGGGAGAGACAGAGAGGAGAAAAGAAAGAGAGATTTGTTATCCTTTCCTAGACTCTTAAAAACCCCAGGGTCACCAGATTCTGATACACTGTTGTATGAAGTTGGAGTAGCAACACCTCTAACACATGCTTAATTAGAACTGTGCCATTAGTGTATATGCACTAACTATTTTAGGAAAGAACCGGTGATGTTATTTTCAGTGTTCGCCTAAAGAAACGCTTGAGAGAAGCACTTATAGTTTCCTTGCTACTATCTCAGAGGGAAGCAACCTGCAAAGAAGCCAACAAACAGCTCCACCAACCATGCCCAAAAAACTTTTGTACAATAACATAGATGTGTCCCCCAAATCTTCATGTGTTTCTCACTCAACTTGTCGAACTGTACTATAATTGTTGATGAATCTCTTATAATTGTTTGAGCAATTTAACTGACGAGACTGCACACCAGTCAAATGGAGGATGTTCTGCTTTACAGAGCATGGTAAAAAACTGGATACATTATTACCAAGTACATTTTTTTACCAAAGATACAAATGGGATTAAAGAATTGGAACATGGAAAATGCAGTTTTGTGCTATAGCAAGACTGAGGAAATGGTTTGACAAAGCTTTACAAATACCTGATCAGTGATAGGGTATCTGAGTGTGCTTCTCTGTGAGATTTTTTTTCTGACTTATGTTGTTGTTAGGTATATTATAATAAGCTCACTGCATTTAATTTTTATTATTGGTTAATAAACCAAATGTTTTATTTGTGTGCTGGTGCAATTTGAGTTTACAATGAATTCTAAGGGAAAATGAGATGCCTTTCAGAAAAGTAAGAGAGAGCAGACTCTAAGAACAGCGATAGAAGGTATGACAATGTATTTTCCACAAATCTTACATTGGAGGCTAGATCTGCTTCCAGAATCTAATTTTCTACCTCTTGGTAGAGGCATTTGTGTAAACATGAGTGGCTTAGTTAAAGTTTCTATTGCTGTGATGAAACACCAAGATCAAAAGGCAAGTTGGGGAGGAAAGGATTTATTTGGCTTACATTTTTACAAAATTTCACATCCTAGAAGGAAGTTAGGACAGGAACTTAAGCAGAGCAAAACTGATGCAGGCAGGAGCTGATGCGGAGGTTATGGAGGGGTGCTGTTTACTAGCTTGTTCCTTATTACATGTTCAGCTTGCTTTTTTATAGAACACAGAACCAATAACCCAAGCATTGCACCACCCACAATGGGCTAGGTCCTCCCACACCAATCACTAATTAAGAAAATACCTTACAGCCAATCATTTGGAGGCACTTTCTCAATTAAGGTTCCAATCCTTTTAGGTAACATGAGTTTGTGTGTCAAACTGACATAAGGCAAGCAAGCACATAGGTGGTTCCCAACCCTTATAAATAAAGTAAAAATGTATACTTCCTAGGTACACTTGGAAGAAGAAACATCAAAATATTTTTGAAGCACTTAGTATTATTTCTTCTTTGTGAGGCATGGGTATTAATGAGTAATATTGATGCTATCAGCCATGATGTGAACAAACATGTTGTAATCTTCCAACATCTAAATTGACTCAGGTTTTTGGATTTTTCTAAGTTAATGTTCAAATGCAAGAACAAGACTTGGAAGATTTTTAGATGTGAGTCTTCTTACAGAGAAAAAAATAATCCTCTATAACATTTTCTATTTCTTTAGATGAACTAATACTACTATGTTCTTTCCAAGGATTTTCACTAAAGCACTTGCAATAGTGTAGGCATAAGATGGAGAATCACACTGAATGTCTAAAATGTCCCCAGTGTTTACTTAGAATAAACAGCAGGGTACATGTAATAATTTCCTTCTTCTAATGATCCCACAATGGTTAAGTAAAGCACCTAACTTCTATTGCTACAGTTCCTGTGCTGAAATGTAGTAGATACCCTCACAAGTATTTGCAGCAAGTTTGAGATTGATAGACATTTTTGAAAAAGCTAGACATTTTACACTTTTCAATCTATCTGGAATTTCATTCAAGGTTTCTCCACTACCTTATGACAATATCTACTTACAATATATAAAACAACAAATGTAGTAGAGACATGATAAAATTTTATTTATGAAAAGAAGCAGCAGGTTTTGACTCATGAGCTACAATTTGCTTATCTCATGTTCTAGACACTAGCTTCATTAAAGTTTCATTTTCAGTATATTATCACAACACTAAAGAAACCTGGGTTTATCATGAGTTGCCCCTCAAAATGTCTTAAATTCTAGATTTTTCTATAATAGTAGTGTAAATCTTTCTAGCAGTCTATTTAAACATAGGCTACACAGTGCTCCATTAGTCTGAGACATACATTTACTAAAATGCATTTTAGCATAAGCTTTATACACATTTAATAAACAAATGAGTGAAAACAAGTCAGAAACATTCATCTAAATTTGGTCTCAGGGTGTTGAATGATATTCTGCCTGCTATGCAAAGATTGTCTCGGATATAAGTGAGATGTCTCTCACAAGTCAGCTATATTTTTTTCAAAATAGACTTATATTAATGAGTTATGCATAATCTGTGTCTCCCAAGGGATTTGAGTCTAGAAAGCAAATCAACACATGCCCATGACCAGGATTAAAACTGATGAAAATTAAATCAACTCTCCCATCCAACTAAGTTACACCTACAAATTCACTTAAAAGGGTTCTCAAATTCAACTTCTACATTCCTGTCCACACTGTAGTATGATTCAACAAGTACAGAAAACTATATTCCACACAGAATAGCTACTTTGTCTCTGTATTTGGTAGACTCAAAACCATTTACAGGATTTCATATTACATGTGAGTTTTCTACCGGCCCTATACCTTTGAAATAAAAAGTAGAATCTGGAGAGATAACTTAGCAATTAAGATATCTTAATTTACTTACTACTCGTGTTGCAGAAAATGTAAGTTCAGCTCTCATATCGGGCAGTTCCCAATCGTCCTGAAACTGTAGTTCTAGAGGATACAACACCCTCCTTTTTTCCCTGTGCAGGTTCCTACACTCCTGTGCACATACCCACACAGACACATGTACTTCCACATACTTAAAACTAGAATAAGTTTTAATTTAAAATAATAACTAGAAATATTTAATATGAATTAATTTGCTCTGAGAATTATTCTGAATCCAATAGGGTAATTTCTTTCTTTTACAATTTGTATTTATTCTCTGCCTCTACTGTGTGTCTTTCTGGAACCACAACATGCTGAAATATAAGTAGGTTTTGTCTTTCTTGTGTCAAATCACGATACACCATAAAAACTGCCAATGATAAATACTGATGACAATTCAAGGAAAAATGAATCAAGGGCTAAAAATGTGGGGGGAAATATTAATGCATAAAAATAGAACAAAAAAAATCTGAAATGATAACGACATGGCTTCCAAAGGCATGTATTAAAGATAAGGTTTGGGAAAGAGTCGTATAATCTGGATGAGATAAGTGGATTTCATTTGTCACAACCCTGGGACATGAGTCTTGCTGATCATTGTGAATGATGCTTTGAGTGCTATAATCGAAGTAAAAGACGTGGAAGCATTTGATTTAATGCATAGACATCAGTTTTGTCTGCCAAATCCCAAGGAAGACAGCTATGAGCCCATCAATCAACATTAAGATCTCTGTGTTGAGCAGATGACATCCAAATCATGAAGCAGTCATCATTTAAAATGCATTTTTAAATCACTGATCCACTACCATTTATAATGAATATATTTTAACTCCAATAATTAATCAATTGTGACGTATTTTCTTTCTTTCTTTCCCTAGTCTCCTCTACATTCTTCTTTTATAAAAAAAAATTAAATTTACAATATATAGAAACTCAGCAAAGGTGATCCAGTTTTCAAAATTCATCTGTGAAGGTATTGTAGAGATTATAATTTTAAAATTGGAAAATGAATATTCAACTCAGATAGCATCTTGACATACACATGCCGTGAACAGAACAACCTAATATTTCAGATTTCACAACCATCCTTGTGAGTGCATCTCAAGAGGCATTGCTTTAAAATGATGTACCCTTGTACGCAGACATATCACATTTCTCCACCTCCCCAGAAACCAGTTCATCAGACAATTTCTCCTAAAGACATTCCAGTACTGTAATTTGCCACTGCTTTAATCAACAGTGAGATAATATAGAAGCCGCAGTAAATGATTCAGAATGGCTTCATCGGCAGGAAACCCATTAGTCTAACCATATTTTCCCATACTTTTCAGCACCATGTCCTGTCATCTGGAAATAATAGGTACCATAAAAGCAAATTCTAAAAGCTAAGGGGAAAAAATGCTGGGATAGAGAACTTGATGTTTATTTGGTAGTATCAACTACCACAAATTAATCAAAAAGAGGATTTTCCCTCTCAGAATATTTGAATTAGATTTCTGAATGAACGAATGCTAAAATTTTAATTAAGCATGATATATTTACATACTTCCATCAGATTGGAATATGCCAGATGTACAAAAGTAGAATCGTACTAATGTGAATGTTTCTGTTTCTAGTAAATTGATGTCTAAACAGAGAGGTGGGAGGAGGGAGAAGAAAGGAATGGAGCAAAGCAGGGAAAAGCATGGGTAAGGTGCAGTGTGAAGATGAGACTAGTGTGTGCATGGACATTGGAGTCACTTGTCCATCTCTGCCACTTGTATTACTGACAAGGAGACTACTCTTTGCAATGCTCTATCAGTCTTTTAGCTATCTCAAATATGTTAGCTGCTATCCTTGAAAGAAACAATTACCTTCATTTAATAATAGTAACTGGAGTACACAGGGAATAGAAATATAAAATTTTAGCCTTTTATCATCCACTGAATGTGATACTCTGTCCAAATTCTTCCAAACTTTGAAGTCTGTCAATGTTCCTGAGTGGCTGGTGATTTTGTTGTCAACGAACTAAGATTCCCTACAACCTTTCTCAACCCTCACAGTACTTCTAGTTCTGATGAAGCTACGTGGAAGTCAACAGAGGAGAAGTGGGAGAAATAAGACTGCAGAAGATGTGGGAATGGAGGTAGCTGAAATCAGCTTCTTATTAATTGATGATTTTAGCTCCCAAGTTTCAGAAGAAACACTTATAATATTAAGGCAGTGACTAGACAGTCTTAATCCTTTGTGAGAGTGCTACATTCTTCTTCAGCCCATGAATTTACTAGGTCTTTACAAGGTGACCATAAAGTTGCTATGCAGTGTAGCAAACACTTCAATGTTTTAATTAGATAATGTAAATTGCTGCATTATTTATGAAATTCTTTCAGTGAAGACATATAGGCTATTTTAATAGGTCATGCAGCATGTATGTTTCATTCCATACCTGTCTTCTAAATTGAATCTCTGGGTTTAAAAATCTCATAAAAGGTAAATGGTAGGTACAGTTTTTTACCCTCAAAAACTATGGACATTATGTGATACTTCTTGTGTAGTTTGATGCTTAAAAGGATGAGCAAGACTAGAATGAGAAAAATATGCCAAGTCATTTCGATCTATTAAAGGCAAAACCCTAAAACTTTGTAACACCTGCTAACATGCATGCATTAAGAACTTTCATGATATTGACTGCAGCCCGGTGATGTAGACATTACCTTTATCTTCATTGTATAGAGATTAATTGACTTTCAGGATTCACAGATCAGGTAAGCTGGCATTGTCGGGTTTTGATTTAACAGGCAAATTGTGACCATGATCAATCTCTTAGATGAAAATCTAGGCGGCTTTCATTTTTCTGTGCACTGTGACTATTAGAGATGAAACTCTCCCCATTTGAGTGGTTTCTTTTAAATCAATTTTCAAAATAGCATCTTTGTGGTAGCTTAGCAATTATGAGACCAAAAGTCACAAGGATCATTTTTTTCTTTTTATCTTAGTTTCTAAACCGAAGCCGTGTGTTTGAGCTAATTCTGTCTTATTATCTCGTCAGAGAGTAAGCTTAGGAGCTTTACACATTGAAGTGTGAGGATGTGGCTCTTCATGAGAATAAAGTTTCCATGCCAATAAAAAAAAATCATAAAAAAATGAAATATTCTGTTTCAGTGTCATTGATTGACTAAAGTACTTAAGCCCCAAATGTGAGATCACAGAATTATCTAAACATCTATCGTCCTTCATTATACAAAACACAATTTGGATTTGATCTTAAAATGTCCAGGGGAACAAAATGAAGGGGGAAACAGGATGAAAATGTTTCAGAGAAGCATACCAAAAGCCTTTTTAAAAATATTTCACCCACACTATAGTGTGGGGGAAGCCTGTCAGAAGATTTAACACACCCTTACTTTTAAAATGATTATTTAACTGACCAGAGCTTAAGAAAACAATATGTTATTCTGAGGCGGGAGTAGGTAGGTAGTGGGAGGAGCATCCTATAGAAGCAGAATGGAGGGGGAATGGAATAAAGGGTTTGCAGAGGGGAAACCAGGAAAGGGGATAACATTTGAAATGTAAATAAAAAAATCCAATAAAAAATTTAAAAACATAAAAAAGAATTAATTTAATTTTCCTTCTATAAACTTTGTTTTGGTGATAGCTATTAAACATTTAATAGTTTGAATGATTTTGTTTACTATATGATTGAGAAGCAACCTTTCATATGGTTTAGTGTTTACATAGACTCATGTTCATTCCACATTGTGTGAGTGTGTGTGTGTGTGTGTGTGTGCACTAGCACACGTGCACTGGCACTTTTTTAAGATTGGCTCATTTTCCTCCAGTTCAGATTTCTATATGAAGCTTTCTGAGTTTTAGGAACTTTTTAGCCATGAGGTGAGCAGTAATAAAAGAGATTGAATTGCAGTTTTCTAAGCAAAGAGCATGCGCCTGCAGCGTCTCTGCCTCCAGTCCCGCACACAGTGCCTCAACTTAAAAGCCACCAAGTCCAGACTCAGTGGTATGTGAAAGTGAAGACTATGCATATTTTTGTTATTTTGTATATTTTGTTGACAAAGTGTCAAACATGACACTTTGTAGTTTCCATGTCACCTTCGTATCTCAGCTTTCCTGTCATTTTGGTCCTACCAATGACAGACATAAACCAAAGACTTCCAACAGGAACATAGGCAATGCTTTGCCTTGTTTCAGTCTAAGAAAACATCACATGGTCCAACTTCAAAACTGCCTCTAAACCAGAACGCTACATAGGTGACAGGATGTAAACTAAGTGTATTCTTTATTCTCTAAGTAACACATGGATATAATTAAAAGAAAATGTTCAGTAAAAAAAAAAATCAGTATTTTAAAGAGTGAATTAGAGACCATTATTATTTCAATTTTCATTGTAATATACGATTTTAAATAAAAGCCTAATAATTACAGTACAAAATTAGAATTTTCAACTCAATCTGATTTATAACTAAAATATGAGGACTATATTAGGTATATAGTAGTATTGTTATGATGTAGAATGTGAGCAAGGACAAGTGATATCCAAAATCAATGACAGGCTAGAAAGATTGCTCAGTCCATTAAATGTTTGTCGTGGATCTCGGTTTAGATAATTTGCACTCATGCAAAAGCTGCATATGTTGGTGTGCAACCTTATCTCAAATGCTGGGTAGGTATAGATGGTGGATGGACAAAGTTCACTGTGAAGTCAGGCTGAATGGAGTTCGGAGTTGAGGGAAGGAGACTATTCCAAAACCAAGATGAAGAAACATTGACGAAGATACTTGATGTTAAACTGTGGACTCTATATACACATACATGATTACACACACACACACACACACACACACACACACACACACACACACCACATATACACACATGAGAAAAAACAGATAAAACAGATTAGACAATCTAATACTATAATAGATAATCTATGTAACAGATTGAATAACTGTAAAACATGGAAAATTGCCAGACCTATATCTTAAATCTAAGAGATTGAGTTTATGTTCCATGCTGGTTGCTGTGACCTTGGGGACATGACTAAGGTCATAGCAAGACACCAGTGCCAGCATCTTCTCCTTACCTGTCACTTACTTCAGTCTTGTCTATAGCAAATCACCTGGAAACCAGAGACAAAGGAGCCCTTTATCACACCTTAGATTAGTTGGCCTTACTTAGTTCCATGCAGAGAACACCAGAGAATGTATCTGAATAAAACAGCATAAAAGATTGTTTCCACATGTTACAGGTTACATTGCATGGGTGTACAGTTACTTTATTGAGAAACTGATGTCCTATTCCTTAATTTGCTAATATAGAAATTAAATATGGTAGAAAGTTGAAATTTTTAGAGCAGGTTCACTCTCGGTAGTCTAAAAAATTCCTCACCAAAATCCAACTAAAATCTAAGTTGAAACTATCTAGGCAGCACCTCCGCTAACATAAATATTTATTAACTGAAGTATTGCTTTCTTTAAAAATAAATTGCCTTATTCTTTGAGAGAAAAGAGATTGTAATCAGATCTTTCCCATTCTGTCTTTGCCTTGGGATTTTAAAAAGCACACTGCTAGATTTTCAATTCAGGCTTAGCAATAGAGTATGAGAGACTCTGGGAACTGTCAAATCATCATTTTACCAATAAAAACAGTTTTGACCGATCACACAGGTCTGTTTTTATAAACTGAACCTAGGTCAGAGATAAGCATGTCTGTTCATTGTATGTTCTTACATGAAATACTGCCCTAGGATGAAATGGTGACCCTAAAACCCACAGCTGCAGCCGTCCACCCAGGTGCTAATGGTATTGTCTATCCAGCCATGCACTTGGATATTTGTTTCAAACATTGGTGTCTAACAGAGTCTTTATGTCCTTCTTGCTTAGGCTCCCTGGGCAGCTGCTCTGGATTGTGGCCTGGCGAGGGTCTGGACACTTCCCCAGAGAGAGACTTCATCATATTGCTGTGAAGGAGTCAAGTCTGGAGAAGCTTCCCCGTCTCAGAAGAGCAGTAAAAGAGAAACTGGGGCAAAGAGAGCCCTGTCCAGATGTCGAGGAAAACAAATGATGATTTTCCTGTTCCGTATAGACCCAGCTGGACACAGAATAACTCAAAGGTGATTCAGGAACAGCAGTTTGCAGGTGTTCACCTGCTGTTGTCTTGCTTGCTAGAGAGGTGCTGTCAAGGTAGAGAGGAGAGGAGAGGAGAGGAGAGGAGAGGAGAGGAGAGGAGAGGAGAGGAGAGGGAAGAGAAGGTGAGCAGTGCTGTCACTGAAGCAGTTTATTTGAATCACACTCCACAGCAGGTCCCAAGGCTCGTGGATAATTACAGGAAATAGCTGCAAAATGGTTCTCATTTACAAATGAGAAAGTTCTGCATCTCCTCCAGGCCACATCAGACAGACACTACCCTTAGCCCAGCCGCACAGCCTCTGCTTATTCATTTTCAACTATGCAGATAACCTTGCTTCCTCCCTCAAGCCACTACCTTCCCCCAGTCCCAGGGTGCGGTCTGGTCCTTTGCTTCATTCTGTCTGGACGTGGTGCCCCTGGCCTGTGGGCTTGTTCCTTTTCACAGCTTCCCTTTCTCTACTCCACTACTTGCTTTCTCTATCCTTGGAGCTGTGGGGCTTCTTGAATTTCTCACACTACATATTCAGCTATATAAGAACCGACTGTGTCTGCATGCCCTCTTTTCTGTGTCTAATTGAGGGCCTGGCACAAAGCAGACAATTAGCAAATATTTTTTCAATGCATGAATGAAATTCTCATTCTGCTTTAATTATTGAGTGGCTTGCTTGAAGGCGTGTGCTCTCTTCCTTTTCTTTTTCTAGTTAATACAAGAAATTATACCCAAAATTTCCCAGGCCTTTTGTCCTCACAATTCCTCTAAGCAGTTCTCTGGAATGTGTTAAGCAAGGATTCTTTGCCAGGCCATTTCCCCCAAGTCTTGATGTGGGCAGTCACAAACTGCAAAGCAGACAGAGCAGTATCTTACATCCAGTCCCACCTACCTCTGTGCTAGAATTTCTATAGACTTATTTACCAGGCTCTGCTGAGAACGTGGCACTCTTAAAACCTTTGAAGACACACCCTTTCCCTTGTTATTTTACTCTAGAGACTGAAGTGACTCACTATTAGTGCTGCTAAACAGCTAGGAAATCACTAAGACTAGTGTTGTGACTAGACGACCTAGAAGTCTTAGGAAACCTCCAAGATGTAGAAGAGTAATATCTTACCCTGTTGTGTGGTGTTGCAAAGCTTCTCTGTCTTTTCTCAAATTCCTCCATCTGTAAAATATTAATAACCCCAGACTTGTAGTCATATAAGATCATGTCAACACTCATATATATGCATATATAAGTATGAACATATATAGCCATGCTCACAATCACAAAATATGTAGTAAATATTCAACTGAAGACCTCCAAACTCGGGAGACCCTTACTCAAGTCTCAGAAAGTCACGGCCACCCAAAAATTGCAAGACACCGTACCTGGATGCAATCAACAGAGGTTTATTAGAGAGAGTTGGCTGGCCAAGCTCAATTCATTTGCTCACACAGGAGCTGAATTGACAAAAGACCGGCTGGCTGAGGGGCTTTTTGAAAGGGGAAAACCACAAACCAGGGGAGTGAGGAGTGGGTGAGTGGTTGCTAAGAAAATATAACATAAGAATAGGGGAGAATTCCAGAGGAACCAAACCTAAGTGAATCGGGGTCATGTGGAAAACACTCTGTATACTCATTCTTCTCAAAAATGTGGTCTTGCCCTGTCACTTGCTCAACTATTTCTTAGTTGTTGCCCTGTCATCATGGTTACTAGTTTCTCAGCCCCACCTAGATGACTTGCATTTTTTTTTTTTTTTTTTTTTTTGTGGTCAGGAATGTGTCTTCCTGCTTTGGGCCTTTCCCACCAACAGGTGGGTTCTCTTCCCTGAGGTCTAAGGAATGTTAATCTAGCAAGTGTCCTCTGACTCAAGGATAATGTACCCCTCCTGGAATGTATCCCTGGGCAGTGAAGACCTAAAATCTTACATTCAGTTCCACTTCCTTGAACTAGTGTACCTGCATTCTTTTGCTCTGGTCTAGGCGGTCATAAAAATTTTCTGTATTTTTCATTCCCTTTAAAGAAAATTCTAAAGAAAAGCCTGTATATATTTTATAAAATGGTCTTTATAATTTATAATGGTTTTTATAATTTTTCACTCTACACAACCATTTATGAATCATACTACTGTGGAACCATAATATGAGAAGGAAGAAAAAAATTATGATGGCCAGATTACTATTTAACCAACTAGGATTGTGCTAGCAACTCAGTGAGCCCAGCTAAAGCAAAATAAGTTCTGTTGGAAATTTTAGCATTTATCACTGGCAATAAATAAATAAATAAATAAGTCATCCAAGTCATAAATGTCACTTACATTTTGTCTTTTATGCTTACAATCATACAAATATGAATTATGTATAATATATTTCCATTGGAAAAACTCACTCATTTCTAAAAAGAGGTCCTTGCTGGCAACCTGCCTATTTCATTCAGCATTGAGGGAGGTGTACTTACTGTATTCTGAAAGCCAGTCAGATGAAACCATCTTCTGGTTTATTTCACAGAGTAAAACAACTTCCAAAGCTTAGGTCCTTACTTATGATTATGCAAGTTGTGTGGTGAACAAGAGTACCATAGCAAAACAAAACGGAACTTTTGATCCAATCTCTCTCCTTCAAGCATTATGCAGCAAGATACAAATAAAAGGTGTGCATTGTTTTAACTTACCCTCAAATCGTTAATTAACTTGCTTGCAAATAGGTAACAAAATAAAAAAATTCAGCATAGAGGGAGGAATAATCTTGAGATATGCTATAACACAATCCATCATTTCTCTAATACTTTAATATCAGGTATTATAACCACATGAGAAAATTTAAGTTGGGAGAAATATCAATGATAAGCACAACTGACCACAATATCTGCAGACTATAACCATAGGTATAGTGAAAATAGAAATGCAATTTTTCTGGAAGGATTTAATTTCACTAGGACTTAGGTTTTGAGATGATTACTGAAGATGCTTGACTATATTGGGTGAGTCCAGTTTCTTCGGCTCATACTTAAAAGATAAACACTGAAACAAATGAAGCATGGAGAACTTTTATTGGGAACAAAGTAAAATCACAAGTATTAGATACACTGCTACAATGAAAATGAGGATGAGGACGTAGGATTAGATAGTATCCAAAGGCCCTATTATTATTTGTGTGTTTCCTTACATGGCACATAAGTGACAGAAGACGTGGTTGCAAAGGGTACCAGTTGGGTGATTGTCCCAATCATACATAGTTATAAGATGACAAGTAAGCAATAGTTCCTAAAAGTTTATTTAGAAGACACAAGTTGTCCTATTGTGCATGTACCTTAAAGCAGTCTGTGGCAGATAGGGATCCTGAATTCCAGTCCTAGACATGTCTGGGAACCTGTTTGAATACACATGGGACATTCTAGAGAAGCTGTTGTGGTGAACAACTTATTTTATTGTTTGAAGTGGGGTGATGCTACAGAATGATGCAGATGCCAGCAAGTTTCTAGGTGCATTGTAATGAAAAGGGTGTGTTTGTTGCCCAAGCAAATTTGAGTGCCAAGTTGTCATGCCATTCTTATACCCACCTTCTTCAACATGACAAAATAATGGTGGAGGAAAATATATTCATAGAAGACTGAGTACTGGGAATAATCATCCACCTGGGAGGAGTGACCAAAGAGACCTCATAGGATCTACCTGCAGCACCAGATGGATGCTCATGAAAAGCCATGACCATGGATAAAGAGAAGCTTGTGGTAAATGCCTAAGGGGCACACATTAAATCAAATTTGACATTGACTTAAGAAAAATTATATTCCTAATTACACTCTCAGAGATTTGGGTGAACCTATGTTGTCACACTAGAAAGATAAATTTTAAAATACCTAATGAGTATCACCCTTGACTTGAAAGTGACTGATCTGGAGCACAGATTATAATATCTAGGAATCCTCATTAGTGCTGGGGAAAATCCAAGTACTAAGCATCAAGAGCAAAGAAGATGGATGGATAGAAGAGTGCTGGATAGAAGAGGATTGAATAAAAAAGGATTTGGGAGAAGGGGTTGAGGGAGGCATTATAGGGCAAGAAAACTCAAAGTAAGAGGCATTTTGAGGGGTAGTATGGAAACCTAATATAGTAAAAACTTCATGAAATATATACAGATATGGAGGTCACCTAAATAAACTTACCAAATATAGGGGGAGACAGATATGGAGGTCACCTAAATAAACTTACCAAATATAGGGGGAGACAGATTCTCAATGGGCCATCTTTTGCCACAAAACGAACCTTGCAGTTCCATAATTGGGTTACAATTCTAATTGAGTTGTTGACTAGTGGTGTTTTATGAGAATGACCAAAATGCTCAGGCTTTTGCCAAAGCAATAAGTTGTTCTCCACGTACTCACATCAAGGCCCCATTGCTGATGACAACACCTACACAACTTACAGAAAGTGGAGAAGTTGAGCTGGTAGGTAGACAGAGCCTTCGGCCCTATGTTCTAGCATCTTTGGTACAAGAAGGTACTCTGCATGCTACCAAAAGAGAAAGATAAGTACTGGACCAGCAACAAACTGATTCATCTACAATGGTGCCCTGTCTACAAGATAGGCTAGTACAATGGTGCCACAAATCCTGCTGGAGTAAACAACAAATGTCTGGCCTAAATTAAGGCTCACCTCATAAGATGGAACCTAGCCTAGATACTGCTTTGGTGACCAAGAACCAAAGACTATATACTCTAAAAGACACACACACATACACACACACACACACACCAAAGTGATAAAATGTCTCCTAATGATATTTTGCTATATTCATAGATTAGTTCTTGTTCAGCCATCATCAGGGAAGCTTCTTTCTGCAGCAGATTGGAATACATATAGACACCCACAGGCAGGCAGCATGCAGAGAGTGAGAGACATTGAAATATCCAGTCCTAAAAGGAACATTTCTGTCAAATCTCTCTAATCAGTACTCAGGGAACTCTACAGAAGAGGAGGCAAAACTAGTTTAAAATCTGAAGGGAATGGAGGACACCAAGAAGACAAGGCCCTCTAAATCAACATGAACAAAGCTCAAACAAACTTATAGAGACTGAGGAAGCATGCACAGGGCCTCCATGGGTCTGGATGAGGTCCTCTGGTTCGATGTTATAGCTTCTAGTTTAGTATTTTAATGGGATTCTTGAGGATGAAATCTGGATCTTTTGCCTTCTCTTAGGATGCTTTCATTCTATTGGTTTGTCTTGTCCAACTTCAACGTGATAGTTTTTTAATCATATTATATTTTATTTTGTTATATTTTAACATTATCTATAAGAATCCTGTTCTTTTCTAATGAGAGACAGAAAAGAAAGTTGGCCTAGAGGAGAAGAGGGATAAGGAAGAACTAGCAGGCATAGAGGGAAGGGAAGCTATAACCAAGATATATTATGTGAGAAAATAATTCATTTTCTTTTTTAAGTTTAAGATTTTTTGTTAATTTATTCACTTTCCATCCCAATTGCAGCACCCCTCTACATCCACCCTAAGCCCCCCTCCTCTTATCCACTTCTTCTAGGAGAAATACAGGCTCCTCCCCTTGATATCACCCCACCTTGGCACATCATATCACTGCAAGACTATGTACATCCTTTCCCACTGACAAGGCAGCCCTGTTAGGGCAATGGAATCCACAGGCAAGTAACAGATTCAGGGACAGCCCCTGCTCCAGTTGTTGTAGGACCCACATGAAGACCAAACTACACATATGTACATCTGCTACATATATGGGGAAGACCAGCCACACATATTCAGTTGCTGGTTAAGTTTATTTTCAATAAAAGCAAAAAGTATTTTTAAAATACAGTCATACTAGATAGACTGCTTGATAATTTCTTCTTTGTTCCTTCTTTTATAAGATCTGTTCAGCTTATTGAAAAGGAGAAAAATTGTATACTCAAGAGTGTACAATTGTTTTACAAAATGTAAGTATGAAGAAGCTTTTACATGCATTTTCAAAAACATAGAAACCTAGGGAGTAATCAATTTGTAATTTCTTAAAACCATCCTTCATAGAACTTCCAGCAAAATAAATTGATCCTTAATAAAACATTTTCTTTATGAATACTAAATAATTAAATAAGTGGAGGGAAGAAAAATGAGTCAAAATACAGAGAAACAATTGATGGGTTCTCTCTGAATTCAACAGTCAACCCTTTGGGAAGACCGAAGTCATATTAATCACATCCCATACCTATTCAATCATAAGCTGTGTAGCATCTCTGTTCTCCAGGCTAAAATTCAAAACCTGCCAGGAGTGGAGATCCATATTTATACAAATCCAGCATTGCTACAGTGGAGGATACAGAAAGCATCCTCTTGAGGAAGAGAAACAAGTTTCTATTTAATACTGTAGAATACAGGTAAATTTAAAACCGTGTCTCTTCTGACTATACAGTCACAGCCTCTGCGTTCATATAGTGCCCCATCACATAGTGCCCAGTGCTGAGTACTTCAGACTGTAGAGTATCCTGATGCAAACAAACTACAAGTGTGGAGGGTATAGTTTAATTTCAAAGCCATAGAAAAGGTGCCAAGAGCTAAATGATGACACTACCTACTTAATTGTTCTTACTATGCAAGGAACTACTAACTCAACAGTTCAGAAGGGCATATGACCACATTTTTTGTCTTTTTATGCATTACAGAATCTAGAAATTTCTCTATGCACCACTGAAGCTTGTTCCCAGCTAATATGAAGTTCTGGTTTGATTTTAGACTTATCCCTACTTTTCCTGCTACTGACTGTTTATGGTTTTTTTTTTCTAGAGTCATGTTAACAATTTTAACTATGTACTATGTAAATAGAAGACTTCCATTTTTATCTAAAAGACTCCTATCACAATGGTCACACTGTGTCTTATAAATGGAACTCTGGCTGCAGAGGACACTTGACCATCAGCTTCTCTAGTCTTCACCACTACTGCTGCAAGGAAACACTATCCTGCTTCACTACCACAAGTTCAAAAATGTCCCTGAACCTATTGCTCATGAAATACCCTGAGCATGCCCTTTGTTACTCATACTAATGAGATCTGCAGTGCTACCCAAAAGATCATGGACTAAAACTAAGGAGGAAATAAGACCTATCGGGAGAAGCTAAATCACTAGAGGAAGCCCCTTTGGCAAGTATATTAAGACAGTAGACATTTTCTGACTCTGTCTGTGTTCTAGAAGCCAGTATGTACACAGACTTCATCTACCAAAGATCACTACACTTCAGTGCTTCATCAGTGGCTCAAAGCAACAGGGCAGAGCTTACATCAGTGGAAACCTTTATAATCATGAAACAAAATAAACAATTTTTAAATTGTCTCGGGCATTTTGTCACAGTAATGGAAAGTTAATAGAGTTGGTGACCTCCGTGTTTTCTATTTTTTTTTTTTTTGTTTTGTTTTGCGTGGGTTAGTTCTAAAGGTCTTACAGTACAGGAAAGCTATTACTCAAAGCAGCCTCCAGCTCTGATCAACCCAAACACATGAAAACACAGGATAATTGCTTCTGCAATCACATCCAATTAATTAGACTCCCGGAGCAAATCAGGAGGAGGGGTTTTGGCATGACTTACTTTTACTGCATAAGCAGCTATTCACATAAAACAGCATAGGAGGGAAGGAAGCTGAGAAGATAGAACTCCCCTCTGTGATTTATCTTTTGCCTGAAACACCTGCTTCTGATTTCCACAGTCTGAAGATCAACTTGATTCCTCTGGCTTTAGGAGATAGTAAGTATAAGAGCAAAGGACCAGGCAGTTTTATCAATTTAGATTTCCTGACCAGTTCTTTAAAATGAATTTGTACATTAATAACAGTATGTTGGCCCATTGTAACTTGTCTGTTGTCTATTTCAGCTTATGAAATGTCACCTTAAATAACCATGAGTTTACGTGCTCCATAGACCAGCCAAGGGGCCCAGTTAACATTAATAGCAGATTCTCGACTAATTAAACGGCTCATGTCATTGTGCTTCTTTTGTGAGATTTCCATACCAGATTAAAGAGAAAATGTGTTCCATGAAATTTTGGTATACATATGACTTAAAAGAAGGGTCAAACACTAAGAACAAAGTAAAAAAAAGAAAAAGAAAGAGTTCTGTGAATGACCAAGCAAGTCCAGAACAGACTTAAAGTAAATAAAATTATGGGGAGATGGAAACAACAATGGCTCTCAGTTCACTGCCACTATAAGATATGCAAATGACCCTCAATACTGTAGGAGTCCTAAAACTTACTTAGCTCACGTAATTCCAAAGGTTTAAGGCAGATGTACCAATCAGAGGATACAAAACCATCATCAGAAAGATATTATTTCAGTATAATGTTGAAAACTAAGAAATACGACAGCCTCCAAAGTACCTAGAATATGACTCCATTGCCCAAGAAGGATATCATATTGTTGTGTGCATCAGTGTGCTACAGAATAACTGTCATATAATATGGAGTTGAGAAGCCTGTATATGTGCAGGTGCAGATCTATTCATCTTGTTTGAGCAGAGAAAACAGTCCACGTTTGAAAAAGTTTTACACATTTTTTTTTACATACTCAGAGAATTAGGAAGAAAAAAAATTAGTCTCTTTCCATGCTTAATGAAGCTTCAAATTATTGAATATTTCAAAGAGTTTGCTTAAAAAAGAAGGATCTAAGAGACAGTAAAATCAAGAGTAACCTTTCCCTTATAATCCTAGGCATGTGTTGATGTACTAGACTGTAAATCTAGTCTGTACTTCCTCACAAGCTCACCTGGTGCGGCACAATCAGAAACACTCCTTGTTCCTTCTATGAGATGTATTAAACATACTTACATTGAAAATTATAAAGCTTCTTCAGCTTTGTCACACCCCACACATAAAAAAATGGCACACAATACCACATGGGACATATCACATTGAAAAGTCCAGAATGCAACACAGAATTGTATGAGATTACTTCTGTTTTATGAACATAAGTTAAACATGATTCATAAATAAATTTCTTGTTTCAACATTGGCCACACTCCCCAATTATTTTATTGTTTATATTCAAATATTCTTTTAAAAGAAAGTTGAATTCCAAACACTTCCAATACTATGTGTTCAGGTTAAGGAATATTCAAATCCTGTGTGGTGCAAAGTATAACCTTCAAATGCTACTGCGCTTTCCAGACAGGCACTGATTATAATTATTGCCTGACAAGCCCATTGCTACAATTTACACATGTTATATTATTTACAGTCCCTAATTACACTTTGACATAGATTGTACTTGCCAATTAAATAATCAGATATTATAAAATCAAACATTTGGCCCAAATTCAAGATAATAAGTGACAGAGTTGTGTTTCACCAATCTGTCTTCTTTCAAAGTCCATTTTCTTTCCTTTGTTATACAGTTTCTTTGAGAAAGGAAAGTTAGCTACTCTTGAGAGAAATTCGGGGCCCTCTGCTTGAAGGACTAGCTGAGCTTGTTTTCCACTAACCCCTCACATGAGAAGCCACCATGGTTTCCTTTGATCAGAAAGAATGCTTCCGAACTTCATGATGTTTACAATGCCTTGCCCTAGGAACTGCTTTCTGTCCTCTGAGATGTGAAACCACAAACCCATTGCGCTGGGTAATTAAAGATCTGTAGTACCAGCAATGCATCAATAGCAAGTGTCCTGAGTAAATTTCCACTAAGTAATTTTAGCTGCCAATCTCAAATGCCTTTCTTTATAAGTTCATTCCACTAGCATATCTCTTTACCTGACCCCATAGCATGGCGTTGGATAATTCTCAAATCGGCAGGACCACACAGCCAGCTTCCCTGGAAAGGAAAATAAAGTAAACATTCACTGTAAAAGGAGACAAATTCTGCTTCATCTTTGGATAGAGTCCAACATATATATGTTAAGTGTCTATATTCTCCTTGTAACTGTCAGATATTCAATAAAAGAAGAAATGAAATATATATATATATATATATATATATATATATATATACCATAATTTTTCATCAACAAGAATTGGTTATAATGTCAAATTCTTTGAGTGTTTTCAAAGATTATATATATATATATATATATATATATATATATATATATAATCATCCTCTCTTGATGTACTATGGAAAGTATATATTATATCATCCTCTCTTGATGTACTATGGGAAGCTTAATTTATAAGAACTATTTTTTGGACAGTTTTCTGTGGAAATATTACATTTATTTATAGCTATAGACAATTGGATATTCACAATATTTTTATAGTAGTTACTTCCTTGAAAATAAAGTGTCGTCTTTGAATTCATCATACATACATTGTTAAAACAAGACCTGTTATGCCCCCAAAAGACAAAATCATCTCAAGAGTAAGAAATCATTTGTGTAATATTTTCCTCCTTGAACTTAGTAGGAAGTACTCTCGTGATGTATGGAGTCATTTCACTTTAAAATTTACTGTCAACCAAGCTAGATAATTAAGTGTGAAGAGTAGAAAGACTACATGATAGTCAACAAAGAAACTGCTCAATTGAAAGCACTCAAAGAATTTGACATTATAACCAATTCTTGTTGATGAAAAATTATGGTATATTCAGGCAATTTATAACTGAAAATCTGAAAAAATCTTTAGTTGCAATAAATGCAATTAATTGTTAATCCCACCTAAAAACATATGAAGTAGTTTTGTGTTTCCCCATGTCTTTGCAATATACTCACAGAAACCTAACATATGCTCATTTGTCATACACTCACTCATGCACACGTGCACACACACACACACACACACACACACACACACACACACACACGAGAAGGCAGGGAAGAAGACATAGATGGAAAATTGGCAGTGCAAGTAATAATTACCAGTTTATAGTCCATTTCAGGGATGATAAAATGAAAGAAACCTAAGCCAAATAAAACCAAGAACACAACTTTGGTTACTTGGTCAATCCCAGTTAATAATCAATTAGTGTTTTATACAAAAGTATGAACTCTAGATAGTCTACCCTCAATCAAAAATATCCATGTATAGTAATTAGGACTTCATTCCTCCATGTTTTCTTCCCTTATCTTGATGTCTTTAAGCCTTATTCTAAAATCTGATCAAGTAATATACTGCAAGTGGTTTACTCTGGATATACCAAAGCCCTTCTTCACATCTAAACTTAGGTGGTGTTGGTCAAGTAAAGGAACATCTGGGTAATGACCTTTTCAAAAGTAGTTCTAGGAACTCTCAGCATGTTGAAGTGTGGAGCTGTAATTCTGTGTGGATTGTGGACTGTCAACGGGTCGTACTCAGAAGTTGCTCTATTGCAATATGGGTTATTTTTCCCAGCCCCTGGTTCTTCAACCCCTCTTTTTTTTTTCAGACTACTGATATTGTATATGAGACATAAACTTTGTTTAGCGAACTTAAAAAAAAAATCTGCTTATGTGGAACATGTTGCTTCAAATCCATTCTAATTTGTATATTTGCTTTTTAATTAACAAAAATACAATTTATACCCCCTAAATATCAGTGATCCCACTTTTCTGGGCCCTACTGCTATGTCTTAAGAAGCACACTCTTTAAGAATTTTATACAATGTACTTCAATCATATTTTTTACCTCAACTAATTCTTCAAACTCTGAATATATCTAAGCCCCTCTGCACATCCAAACTTACAGGGTATTAAACAAATGAGGGAATATCTTGGCTATAAGATTTTCAAAAAGTAGTTCTAGGAGCTGTCAGCATGTTGAGGTTTGGAGTTGCAGCTCCCTACCTATCTAATTTCATGTTCCGCCTTTCTGGTTTGAAACTTATTTAGTCCAATTTGTGTTGCCCACATACTCTTGGATATGAGGTTTCTTTTGGAGTTTAGTCAACATCTTCCAGAGATCACATCTGTAAAGAAAATCGATTCTTCCTCTCCCAGTCAATATCAAATGCCAACACTTCCTCAGGTAGGCATGGGATTTTCATCACCACCCTATCCCCATATCCCTTTCTCAGATTTTGTAGATCTTGAGCTTATGAAGGTCTTGTATATACTGTCACAGTCACTGTGAGTTCATATGTATAACTGTCCCATTATATAGGAAAAAGGTGTTCCCTTGTAGTCACCTGTCACTTCTGACTCCTCTAATCTGTTTGCCCTGTCTTCTGTGATGATCTCTGATGTTTAGAAGGAGGAGTATGATATGCAAGCCCCATTTAGGAATGAGTATTACTAGTCTCTTATTTTCTGCATCTTAACAATTTGTGAATCTCTATACTAATTGTTATCTACAGCAAGACGCTTTTTGATGACATATGAGAGATACACCAACTGATGTATATAGTAATAAGTAATAGGAGTCGTGCAAATATTATGCCTGTGGCCTGTGAAGACTTCTTGTCAAATATTGCTATTATTCCCAGCATTTCATCATATCACCAAACAATTTTAACTAGTATTTATATCATTTTACCATTAATGTTATACCAGTTATTATACCTCAAACCTGCAGCCTATAGGTAGCAGGCTAGAGTGTTTTATCATATCTGCAAAGATATAGAGCCAGAGGTTTTCTATTCTTCTTTATGTGAACCTGAGAACTAAATTCTATATTCAGTTTTACCTATTAGTCCAGATTGGTTCACCTTGTCAATGTGAAAAGAGATTTATACAAGGGGCAAATCTTTTTTTAAGATGTGAAAGATTTATTGATGTGACTAAATCTTAATTACTTTGTGTCAGGTGAGTAAATAAGCTCGTAAGTCTGATGTTACTGAATTTCATGGGTGTAGTAGCATATTTCCCCCACTACATCTTACAATAAACTTGGTAATTTGGGAGGAGCTAATGTGGGGGGAGTAGGGAGAGGAAGAGGAGAAGGAGGAGGTGGAACTAGAAGAAAAGAGGGGAGATGTAGCAGCCATGGAGAACAGTGCATGCATCAAGAATGGTCCTAGGTAACAAATTTTATCTAAGGTTAGTTATTGGGCAACAACTCAAATTATGTGGTCATCTTGTTAATTTAGCATTTCTAAATACATAAAGCCTTTGGATAATAATTAAGCTTTAGACTCTCATTTCTACCAGGTACTGCATGGATGATGGGTATTGTCTGGGGTTCAGTCAAGCTTTGTGGAGACAGTCTGTTGGCTGATCTAGCCACCACGATGGCATCTCATGGGTGCCAGGGCTGGTGCTTCTGGCTGGCCTGAGCCACAGCAGCTGTGAGAGTATGCCACCACTCTTCGCCTCAGGCCCTGTCTAGTTAGGAACATAGTGGCCCTATAAGAACAAGCCAGATTGGGTGATATTGTCTGAATATTAACCTCAATAGACGGGAAGAGCAAAGGTGAAGTGATAGAAATAAAACCATGAGGATAAACTGAAGCTCACATCAGTCACTAAAAATATTTTGCTAGGAATCTGTTCAAAACCAGAGGCTATACCATGATTTAAATTAAAAGAGAATATTTAGTAAAGTAATATCTTACAAGATGTAAAATTTGAAAACATATTATGTCATTCTATTAATTTGCTTTTTCTTCTCTTTAGCCTCTTTTATTTTGTAGAACATTACGACATTGCTATTTTCATATTGTTCTACTTTACATTTCATAAACACATTTTGGAATATCCAGGAAATTATTACCAATATTGTAAATATTATTACATGGATACTTTTTAAAAATCAATGTTGAAATTATTTATGTTCTTGACTTTCATCCAAGTAGCTAACTGCACTTTAAATTGTCTTTTACATTTTCTGTATTACAGAGTTGCAATTTTGTAAATTTACATGTGGATATCTATCTTGCTCCAAATCTATGTAATTAACAGATTAGTCTTGCTCCTTGTCTAAGGTAATTTTCAATTCTATGAAAAAAATCAGGATTTTGACGGAGATTATAACCTATATCTCACATTTAATTATATAATATTTTGGTAATAGTTTCTCTCACTATAGAACAAAATATCTTTATTTGTGTCTTCTTTCATTTTCTGAAATATTTAGTAACATTAAGTATACAAATCCCCTGACTCATTGACTTATATATAAGTGAGGTTTTTTTTTATTACTTTCAAATTGTTACTGTACAGAAGTGGAACTGATTCTTGAATATTGTTTATGTAACTTGGAACATTGTTGACTTTATTATTCAAGACATTTTTATGTAAACATTAGTTTTTCTACAAAAACATTAAGCTGTAAAAAAGTGAGGATAATTTTAATAATATACTTCAAAATTAGATGCCTTTTATTGATTTTGCTTGCCTAATTCTTTTAGTTAAAATTTGCAATACAATTTTGAATAGAAGTGGTGAATCTCAGCATCTTTGCATTGTTGCTGATCTTAGAGGAAATGCTTTCAACTTTTATCACTGAAATAGAAGTAATTGAGTGTTTTACACATACAGTATTTTATAGAAAATGCTTTCTTTCTATTTCTGGCTTATTGCATGTTTCGTTAAAAAAATGCATTTTGCCAATATACTTTTTGTGCTTATGCTGAGATGATAATGTAATTTTGTTCTTAATTTTATTATAGTAATATTGTCATAAATATTGATTTTTTTTATATATCAAACCATCTTTGCATCAAAGACATAAATCCCATTTAGTCATGATGTATAATCCTTTCAATATTGCATGGCATTCTGCTTGCTAGTGTTTCATGAGTATTTTATGTCTATGAACATCGGAGATAGGGGCATGTAATGAATGATTTTTGTATGTATAGCCACAAGAGTTGTTTGGACATTTTTGTATGCTGATATAATCTCTGCTCTAGCAAGTTATTTAGGGCTTGTCTTTATACCTATTAAGCATATTGTCTACTTTCTTTTCTGTCTTTGGTATTGTATTTTTGCTAGCTTCACAAAATGCAGAAAATCCCTTCAAGGTCTACCTCCCTTCTCTACTCACTTTCCATCCTTTTTTATTAAATAATTGAGCCCATTTTTTTGCTGCTAACATTATTTCTTATGTGTAACAGGGGCAATGCCCTTCAATAATATATTTTTGCTCTCTCAACACCTATCAATTGTCAATACATTCTCAGGTAGGAGTTGAGACTCTGCTAACCTATCTTGTCATTATTCAAATTTTATCTGGCTTGGGATTATATAGATCTAGTGGGCTGTCATAACTACTGTGGTTTTTTAGTATTTTTGTTTTTATTTCATATTCTCACTCTTAATGCTTTCTTTGATCCATTGATTTGAGAGTACACTGTTTAATTTCCTGGCATTTGCAGAATTTTCAGTTTTTCTTGTACCACTGAAATAGTGTACCTAACAGCAGACTTCCTAAATATTTGAAGCAAACTTCAATATAACAGAGAGGGAAATGAAAGGCAAGACAAAAATAGGAGAAACATTCAATCCATCATTTTAAAAATTGATAAAACAACTAGGAAGAAAATCGTAATGGAGGACTTGAGCAAAGGGAAATGCCAAATAGGTCTAACAAACATCCAACATATATTCCATACACAAGAGAATATTATGACATTACTTATACACTATCCTCATGCACACTTAGAGAATATCTAAGGTAGATCACATGTGCCTTAGTTAGAGTTTTACTACTGTGAACAAGTAAGTGACCAAGGCAAGTCTTATGAAGGACAACATTTAATTGGGGCTGGCTTACAGATTCAGAGGATCAGTCCATTATCATCAAGATGGGGCATGACAGCATCTAGACAGGCATGGTACAGGCAGAGCTGAGTGTTCTAAATCTTCATCTGAAGGCTGCTAGTAGAAGACTCACTTCCAGACATCTAGTGTGAGGGTTTTAAGCCCATGCCCACAGTGACACGTGACACACCTACCCCAACAATTCCTCACCTCCTAATAGTGCCACTACCTGAATCAATTATATGCAAACCATTACAATATGTTAATTCACAAATCACTTAAAATTTTTAAGTTAATGGAAATCATAGGTAATATGAAATCTTAGTTGAAAGTGAACATGAGTAAAATGAAAATTGTGGAACTTTGTGAAGTTTAGTTTGAACTACAAAATCAAAGGGTGTGAGCATCCTCCTCTGTATTTGTCAGGCTCTGGAAGAGCCTCTCAGGAGACAGCTATATCAGGCTCCTGTCAGCAAGCATTTCTTCGTATCTGCAATAGTGTCTGGGTTTGGTGACTGTATATGGGATGGATCCCTAGGTGGGGGCAGTCTGTGGATGACTTTTCCTTCAGCCTCTGCTCCACACTTTGTCAAACATTGGCCTGAGCATGAGGTTTCCAATAAAAGAGTTAGAGAAAGGACTGAAGGAATTGAAGGGGTTTGCAACCAGTGGGAAGAACAACAATATCAACCAACCAGAACCCCCAGAGCTCCCAGGGACTAAACCACCAACCAAAGAGTACACATGGAGGGACCCATGGCTTCAGCCACATATATAGCAGAGGATGGCCTTGTCAGGAAGGCTTGATGCCCAGTGTAGGAAAATGCCAGTGGTGGGTGGGTGGTTGGTTGAGCACCCTCATAGAAGCAGGGGGAGGGAGGATGGGATGGTGGGTTTCCAAAGGGGAAAACAGGAACGAGGATAACATTTGAATTGTAAATAAATAAAATATCCAGTTAAAAAAAGAACAAAATAGAAAAAAATCAAAGGGTGGCTAGTTAGGAGAGTTCAACACAGATTGTTTGTACTAAGAGTTTTTCCCAGTGAGCATGCTCATAACAAATTGTAACCCTGTGGCCTATCTTAGAAACTTCCTTAGAGCTATTCACAAACCCACACTGTCTATTCAACCATGGTGTGGAAAAGACATGGAGAAATTTATTCCAAATAAAGTCAGATTATCTTTCATAGCCCAGAAGTCCATCCAGCTCAGCTCACAGTCCTTGTCTTTACCAATCCAGATGTACCCTCTGTTATGTAGTCTATCATCTTGTTCTCATTCATATGTCATGACTATAACTCATCAGTTACATTTATTTCTATTGCGAGTGGCATTGGTCATTCTTCGTTGTTTCTAGAGGTAAAGGCAGAGACCATTCTAGGTTTCCTCACTGATGTGTCGTCATAGTTTAGCACAGAGCACAGACTCAATAAATAGTAATGGAATGGATTAGTAAATCTAGTGCAGACTATCAGCTCTTTAACCTTTCACATTTGCCTGGATTGCATACAGCCAGCTTCAAGATTAAGACAGTGAAGTCACAGTCAACCAGATGTGAACCTGTGGTCTTGATATTACTGGTGAAGTTTTCTAAGATTAAAAACTTCTTGTGGGGTAAAACAAAAAATACAAGATTTATTGTCTCATCCCAGCATCCACTGCATGCTCCTTCATGCTTCCATGCTGAGTCCTTGGGGAAACCTTCTTTGAATCTATTTCGAGAATCTTGAACTATCAGAAGTAGGCATCTTATTTTTTTAAGATGCTTAATTATATAGAACTCTTGGGAGAAAATGGGAAGGGAAATGTCAGTACTGATAGACTTTGAAGTCACAAAAATAATGTATCCTTCTTTTATTATTTTGAAGCTACACCCCACTGATTTCAGCCTTCCTCACTGGTTACCATTCTTTGTTTTCATGGATTCTACTTCATCCCTCAACCCTAAAACAGCATTCTTTTCTCACTCTAGCTATCCTCTCTGTAAGGCATTGTCCTTTTGAACTGCTTATGTTACATGTTTAGGTTGGTGTCACCAAAACAAAATACTTTTCAATAATTACTGGTATTAGTACTCTACTGATAAAACCTAAAATCCATTTATGTGTTCTTAGAACACCTATAGGCTGTGCAAACATTAGCTCAAGTTTCTAACAGTTAGGGGTCTGCTTTTGGAGTCTCATATTACCTGACAGTTTGGAGAAGAGCCTGGTGATTTCATGCCTTTCTCTATACACTCTAGAAGGACTTCATTATTTTTCTTATGAAATAAAAGTAATTTTATTTGGTTTATATTACTTGATGTCCACTCACCTTTATAATCTTAACATCAGGGATTTTTTGTGATTTCAAATATTCATGGTTTGTAAAAATACAATACAAACAACCTTTTAAAATGTCTCTGGGGAAGAATTTTATTAAATTAAATTAATTTTAAAAATTAATTAATTTAAGTATGTATTTAAGGTCATTTAGTCGTGTTGGTGAGACTTTATGTCTGACATTCCTGAAAGACATGTTCTCAAAGCAAATTATCTGTTCCCCCGACTCTTAGAATCTTTTATTATTTTACTATTTTTAATTAGATAGTTTATTTATTTACATTTCAAATGTTATCCCCTTCCCCGGTTTCCCCTCTGCAAACTCCCTATTCCATCTGCTCTTACCTTGCTTCTATGAGGGTGTCCCCCCCACACACACACCAACCCACTCCTGCCTCATCACGCTAGTATTACTCTACACTGGGGCACCAAGCCTTCACAGGATCAAGGGCCTCCCCTCCCACTGATGCCAGATGAGGCCCCTTCAATTCCTTCAGTTCTTCCCCTAACTCCACCATTGTGTTCCTTGTGCTCAGGCTGATGGTTGGCTGCGAGCATCCACATCTGTGTTGGTCAGATTCTGGAAAAGCCTCTTAGGAGACAGCTATATCAGGCTCCCGTCAGCAAGCACTTTTTGGCATCAGCAATAGATTCTGGGTTTGATGTCTGCATGTGGGATGGATCCCCAGGTAGGGCAGTCTCTGGATAGCCTTTCTTTCAGGTTCTGCTCTATTCTTTACTCCTGTATTTCCTCTACACAGTAGCAATTCTGGGTTAAAATTTTGGAGATGGGTGGGTGGTCCCATCCCTCAACCTGGGAGCCATGCCTAACCTCTGGATATCGAGTATCATCTTGACAGGTTCTCCCCCTCCCCTTTGTGAGATATTTCAGCTAATGTTAGCCCCATGAAGTCTTACCTTCCTGGCATCTGGGACTTTCTGGTTGCTACCCCCATTTCCCCAACCCCCATTGCTACACACCTCTGTTTAATTTCCTGACACTCTGTACATCTCCTCCATCTCCTCCCATACCTGATTCTTCCCCTTTCTTCCCTACCTTTTTTCTCTTCCTCCCAAGTCCCTCCCACCCTCTACTTCCTTTGATTATTTTGTTCCCCTTTCTAAGTAGGACTGAAGCATCCATTCTTTGTTCTTCCTTCTTCTTGAGCTTCATGTGGTCTGTGAGTTGTATCATGGGTATTCCATGCTCTTTGCCAAACCGGATGTCCCTAAAAGGAGGAATAGATACAAAAAATGTGGTACATTTACACAATGGAAAACTATTCAGCTATTAAAACCAATGACTTCATGAAATTTGCAGGCAAATGGATGGATCTAGAGAATATCATCCTGAATGAGGTAATTCAGTCTCAAAAGAACACACATCGTATGTACTCACTGATAAGTGGATATGAGACTCTTAGAATCTTTCCATCCTCTTCTTCCCAAGCCTTAGATGTGGCAGTTTTATTGCAGATGCATCTATTCAGACTGGTTGTAAGCATCCAGATCTCTGCATTTGGATTGATTGTGATTTCTATATCCTCAGCACCATGGATGAGTAGTATAGTTTCCACATACTCACCAGCACATATGAGTGAGCTTGTTCCCATGTCCCTACTACCACATAGGAATGATCTAGTTTTTACATTTCCACCACTAAGCATGAGTAATTGATCTAGTTCCTGTATTCCCATCATATATGATTTAGTTTTTACATTCCCACCACCATGCATGATCTGCTTTCTAGATTCTCACTACAATGTATGAATAACCTAGTTTTACCTTCACATCATCATGTATGATTAATCTAGTTCCTACACATTACCACCACCATATACAAATGTTCTAGTTTCTATTGTATGACTACTGTGTATGATTCATCTATTTTCTATTCTCAACACAGGATCTTGGTTTTAATTTCCCACCACCACATATGACAGAGTTTATTACATTTGGCATATATATTGTCAATATATTTTACTTGACATATATATATATATATATATATATATATATATATATATATATATATCATATATATATATGAATGATTGATAATTTACTATAGTTTTATTTTGCATTTCTTAACTGGGAGATATATATATATATATACTTTTTAATGGAACAGTTCTTTATGAATTTTATGAATGTTTTCAGTATTAAATTAATCTATGGAACAGTTCTTTATGAATTTTATGAATGTTTTCAGTATTAATCTAGGGCTGGTTTGCCTGGCCTGAATCAAACGTTTTTCACTAGTTCATTTTAAGAGTTTTGCATTATACATTCTATAGCTAAGTGTGCAATTTAAGTGCTTTAATTTTTATACAAGATATAAATCTTTTATCAAAAGCCTTCAGTGATATTTTGGTTTGTGCTTTCATTTTTCCTAACAATGCTCACTTGCTCCAGCTCTATTTTGAAAAGGCTGTCTATCCTCCATTAAACTGACAATAGACCTTTGTCCAAAGTTAATATGGCATGTCTGTGTGAATCTATTTCTGGGTTTTCTATAATGCTTCATTGATCAATATGTCTAACCTCTGTCAATACCACAGAACATTGATGATAGCAGCTATACATAATGTCTTGAGAGAGGGTAGAGCAGATATTCTTACTTCACTCTTCTTTTCTTAGGTCTGCTTAATACTTCCAGTTTTTGATTTTCAATATCAAGTGTAGAATAATCTTGTCTTTATGCACATGAAATCTATTGCTGTGGCTCTGACAGTAGATTCTTTATGGGTACACCATATTAATTACACACACACACACACACACACACACACACACACACACACATATATATATATATATATATATATATACATGTATAGTAATTGTGTTTCTTTATTTTCATAGTTTTTTAATCACTGTTTTATAGTATTCAGCATATATGATATGATAATGTTTCCTTATGTTTAGATCTGAGGAGTTGTTTCTAAACTGAGTGTAAATGGTGTCCTATATTACAACAATGTTTCCATATGTTAATTAATACATATAAGTGTGAATAGGTGTGGAGAGTAAGTTACAAATAAAGGAGAAAATAAAATTGATTTTTCCTGTTTCTCATATATTCTGTGATTTGTTAGTCTTACTTAAAATATCTAGTGTTCTTTTCTTTTATTCTGTACATTTTTTCATAGAATTTTACATGTAGATAATTATAAAATCTTTAATCTAGACAGAGGAGTTTCATTCTTTCACATCGATATTTATTTAATTCCTTTTCTTAGGCTCATTTTAATTACTGAAGTTTTCTGTGCTTTATTGAGTACAGGGATTTAAAATCAATGTCTCTGCCTTTCTATTCATCTTGTAAGGAAATACTTAGTTTTTCACAATGAAGTACTCTTTACTAACTTCAGAAAATTACTTGTAATTTCCACTTTTTCTGTAAGTGTTATAAATTGAGATTCTGTCTCAACTGTTACAACTATGTGAGTTTTGTTTCCTTTCCCTGTTCTGAGAGATTATATTGCATAAAATTTTCCAAGCTCAAAGATCATCATAAAAGAGGGAGCAGAAAGATTTGCTTATCTTAGAGTTCAATGTTTTATTCCTTTATTCTTTCTATTGTATTGTCCAGACTACTCATCAAATTTCCTACTTTGTCTACCAAATTTTCAGTTTCTAATATTTTATTTATGTTTTCTTTTATTTACTATTTATTGCTGGACTTTTCACTTTCTCCACATGTTTTTAGCATGTGTATAATTACTCATTAAAACTATTTTTCTCTTATACTTGATTTCGGAATTCTTGCCAAACAAACCTAGCATTTGTGTCATTTGTCTTGAGGTATGATGACTGTCTCATTTTACTCACTATGAAAACTATCTGGATTTTTACTATTCGCGATTTTTTTCCACCTGGATATTTTAGCATTATGTTATGAGACTCTGGTTCTTATTTGAATATCCATGTTTAAACGACCCTTCTGACCCAGATCTTCTGGGAGAGCGGGACAGTACATGCATACTCTCAACTGGAGATGGAATTTTAAAGTCTGCATTCATCCTCCTCTGAACCACAGAGGGAAGTGTTCCTCATTTTCCTGGGTTTTTATGAGACTTCAGACTTTCTACCAGACCTTGACTGACTTGCATGAGAGATGCAAATAGACTCTTGACTGATCATCAGCTAATCTATATAAAACTGTCACATGACCTCATTGCTGCTGGTGGTTATAAATACCTTTATTCTCCTCTAGGTCTTCTCTGATTTCTACACACCAAAAAGTAGAGCAGCACAGCACTGTTGCTAAGTAGAAGTCTGGACATCCATTCAGGTTTCCCACATTTTCAGCATAAACAGCCCCAGGTCAGGGGCTTATTATGGCCCATTTGGGGTGAACCTCCCAGCTGCCCTCTTGGACTTCTCTGACACAACCACAGCAGGAACTTTGTGGTTCTCATTAGAGTCTGACAAGGGTGGAAATCAAGGTTTTCTCTTTAGCTTTTACTCTGGGTGGTGGGATGAGGTCACTGCTTTATGTGTGTGATGAGTCTATCATTTACTGGCTAAAATACTCCTATCTTACTTTCCAGTCTTTATAATCAAAGAAGCAAAATGTTTCCCTAATTTTTGTAATTCATTTATTCCTCTTTGAGTTTGTATAGCATTGGCTTTCCAGTTCAAGGTGTAGAATATAAAAAGGATAATAGGAAATCCATTAAACTATTTGCTTATATCTCAAATGATATCCCACTTCCCAGTTACCCCTCTTCAACCCCCCAATCCCATTTGTCTTCTCCCTCCTACCCTTTGCCTCCACGAAGGTTCTCCTCTTACCCACCCACTCTTTCCCGGTCCACCTCTCCAGCATCCCCCTACGCTGGGGCATCAAACCTCCACAAGTCCAAGGGCCTCCCCTCCCACTGATGTCAGACAACGCCATCCTCTGCTACGTATGTGTCTTAAGTCATGAGTCCCTCCCTGTATATTCCTTGGTTGTTGTACGAGTCCCTAGGAGCACTGGGTGGTCCGACCGCCTGATGTTCTTCCTATGGGGTTGCAATCCCCTTCAGCTCCTCCAGTCCTTCTGCTACCTTCCTGACCAGGAAGCTCAGTCTGATGATTGGCTCCAAGCATCCACATCTGCACTGGTCAGTTGCTGGTTAAATCCCCCAAAGAGCCACCACACCAGGTTCCTGTCAGCAAGTGCCTCTTGGCAAGAGGAACAGTATCTGTTTGGTGTCTGCAGACAAGATGGATTCCCCAGGTGGGGCAATCCCCTTATGCCCCTTATGTAATGATTCTTTTACTTATTCAATGAATATCCATTGAGTATTGCTATTTGAATGTGAAATGGCCTCCACAACCTTCTGCTTTGGGCCACTTGATTCTCCCTCTGGTAGCCTTATTTTGGTGATTTGTGGAAACATTAGAAGGTGGAGCACAAACACAGGAAGAAGGTCAGTGGCCCTAGGCTTCCTAAATGTAGACAGGCTTTGACCAGACACCTCCCTGTCTTGAGATAGGACTTTATCTGCACAATGGACTGTATCCTTTCTGAAGTCAGGAGTCATAACACACTCTTGCTACACCAAGTACCCTTGTCACACATTTTTGTCACAGGAAAAAGAAAAGTAACTATACTTCAAATATCAGCTGATATAAAATGACCGTGATGACTGTAGCTTCAACCTTATCAGAATCCAGTAACAGATCTTAAAGAGATCTAAAATATCGTTAAGAACTATTAAAGTCAGCTGTAGCACATAAAGAAATATTTAGACTCTAAATTTTGACATTGCACATATTATTTGTAAGTAAAATTGACATATGAAAAATCATTTCATTGTAGTAAAATCTGACTATAGTATTTCATCTTAAGTAAACACACTCTAAATATAAGGGTATTTTATTCAGTGCCTACTAAATGCATGGTTAACACTGGGAGAGCTGAAAACTAGGATAATAAATCTGAATTACAAATCTAAAATGTAAGGGAGTTTCTTATTGGTGAATACACTTATTTTTTAAAGTAGTTTCACAAATATTTAAACTCTTTCTTGATGTTTTATAATGCCATCAATAACACAGCAGTACAGCTTGAGTATAACTTGGTGATGCATCCCTATGAAGATTTGCCTGTGTAATGCTGCTTATGAAACTGAATCATCTCAGCATTGCTTCACTACAGAACATTCCACTGCTCTCTTTGCCTTGGACTCAGCTGACTTCATTGTCCACCATCCTCCAGAGAACATGCTGACATTTTTAATTTGATGGGCTGCTGAGAAACCACAGCAGGGTATAGACCAACCCATCAATAGTGCATTGAGGAGTTCATTGATGTAAAGAGCTAATTAGGTGACTCTGAAGAGGGTAGCCTGATTGCAATCCATGTGACTTTTCAGTGCTCGCCCTGGAGGCCAGCACCTGAGAGGAATAGTAAATGAAGAAGCGTGTTTTCTGCTCTCCCATGGCTCTGCCAGGACCTTCTCTGCTAGTAGTAAACAATGGTTACCACCCTTCTCCCATGATGAAGGGTTCACAGTCAAACAATTTCTTTCTCCTTCATAGATTTTGAGGTGTCCTCAGTTTTCCCAAGGAAGAATCTGAGAACTAAAATTCAAACGGTTGATGAAAAATATAGGCTTTATTTCTCTGCTTTGCCTTTGGACTTTAAATACTGTGAAAATAACATCACCTACTGTATGCATACTTGTGTGTATATATAAATATGTAATAGCTAAGTGGTTTGCTGGTTTATATTGCCTATGCATAGTTTTAATAATATAGGGAGGGCTAGTGAAATTATGAAGGAAGAGAGTTTGTTAAGATCTGTGTTTCACTTCTAATTATATGGCTGAGTATTTACTTATTGTGCTATAATTATATCAAAAGTTGTGGCTTTTTCTCTGCTACTTAAAGAGTCATTAACTCAATACTAAAATAAACAATTGGTCTCTGTTATCATGATGTCTTTTACCCACTACATCTTTTCCAAGCCTAACATATTCTTCAATACACACAATATGCTATTCCTGTCCAGTAAAGCTCCTCTTTGACTGTCATGGATGCTCAGATATTTGACTTTGATTCACTCCCTTTGGAGTATGATTTTTCTGGCTCTTTATTCCAGACATTTGTTTTAGATATTTTTCATTAATTCATTTTGTTCATTGTAAATCCCGATCATAGTCCCACTCTCCTCTGGGTCTCACTCTCACAAACTTCTCCCCGATTTCCTCCTCCTCCACTTGCCTTGCTCCTTCTGCTCAAAGAAGGTGAAGCCCTCATACTCCATGGGTACCAAACCTGCTGTGAGGCATCAGGTCTCATCAGGACTAAGTGCATCCTCTCCCACTGAAGCCCAATAAATTCCAGCATGTCTGGTCCTTACCTCTGATCTTACAGCTGATATTCTTCATTGATTCATTCCTGTTAGATCTTAATTTGTTTCACACTTTTAAGAAAGCTACTTTAACACTGAGAAATAGCATTTCTTTGGAGTATTTATTGAATCCTGGGCATAGTTATATTTTATATTTTGTAGGTACTAACTCTTCTAATAATCCTCAAAACCTATATTTTACTGTATTCATCATTTGAAATGTATAATAAAAGCACAAAGACACTAAGTGTAGATAAAATTAAATATCTAAAAACTGAATAATATAAGGCTTTTTCACTTTTGCTTGAGATGAAAGTACATTTGGCTTACTGCATACCACTGTAGCTTTGGTAATCAAATATGAATTGATTATAATCAATTGATATTTGCTTTAGAGGAGAAATTATGGTTTGAATTAATGGAAGTTTATAATATAGTCTTCAGAGTGTAATTTATTATATATACAAGGTACTTATAAAATTTGATACAAACTCAAAAACTAAGATGTTTATCCAATGGATACTGTCCAATAGATACTGACAATATTTTTTAAATCTTCTATATATACTCTGTCCCTTAATAGCGAGCTCTATGTCTATGCTTGCTTTTTTGGGGAATTTCTCCTATTTCAATCATGACACCTGTACTGTTACAATACAAAAAAAAAAAAAAAACAATGTCTTCCTTTGGTCCTTATTCACACTTACCCTATCAAACAAGCTTGTGGGCTTTACTGACATATGTAGGATTCAAGATTTTCTCATATCCCCACATCTTTCTAGTTTTTGGGGTCACAAATCCCTCCCACTTGTGATAACCTCTCAACTTGACACCTTTACAATTATTCTAAACAGTGTTAGCAAGAGCCCTGGCTAAACATAAATCAATCACCTTTATATGCTGCATCTACCAGCTGGTTCTCACTAGACCTGGAAGGAAAGCTGAAACACTCCCTGTGATGTACAAGATGATGTAATCTTGGGGCACGGGTTTTACATCTCCCATCTCACTTAATTCTGTTTCTTTTATAGATCTCTTTGGAAAAACAGATGTGATCCCCACCAAATCTGTACTTGCCTGAGTAATTTGTACCTAGTATTTCCCTCTGTCACAAATTTCCTTGCTCGATTAACCACACAGACAACCCCATGCTTTCTTAAATTTCATAGAATTTTTTGTTGGACATGTTATTAAAGTTAGAAGCCTCTCTATCACGTCAAATCTTTTCAAAATTTTATTTTCCTTCCTATCAATAATTAGTACCTTATATACTGTGTGGTTGACATATTGAAATTGGTTAGTAAAGGCCTTCATTTTTTATGACAAATGCCACTTGAAAGCATAAATAGACATATATATGTGCTGGTATGTTATGTAAATTGTTCCTAATTATATGATCTGTACAATAACATTTCCTGTAAGAAGACAACAGATTGTCTATAACAACAATGTTAACACTTGTTCAATGAAAAATATTTCTTTTAAATTAATAATGTTATTGTATTAGAGAATATCTGCCAATCCTTGCGAGGCTGATGGAGGAAGACAATTGCTTTAAAGCCAGCTAGAGATACACAGCAAGTTTAAGAGCAGCATGAGCCACATAGAGAGGTGTTAGTTCAAAAATAAAATGAAAGGAAAGAGGCTGAGGGTGAAGATGATCAAGATAAGTTGCATTAAACTCTCAGAGCATCAAGAAAAAGTAAAGAGAAAAATGAAAATTGACAAAAAATGTAACAATGCATTGAATACTTAAAATGTATAAGACAGCAGCAAAGGCAGGAAAATTAACTGTAGAAATATAACTTTCATAACATAGATTAGTTTTGTGTCACATCGAACACTAATTTACTGAAACTAATTTGTTTCTACTGTGTTCAATAGTATATATATTTTTACACTTTGTATTTTGTCTGTTATTGAACTTATGCTTTTGAATTATCCACAATGAGCCACCCCTTGTATTTCAATCACTATCATTTAATTTTTCTATCAGCAATAAAATTGTTCCTTATTTTGATGGGACAGTTAGCATAACTATGCACCTCAAGCAAAACTATGGAAAAGAAAGACATTTGCTACTAAATGTCTTGCCACCGAAGCATGGATAATTGGAACATAAAAGATATAAAATGTCCCCCAACATTCATTTATATGAATGTGACACAGAAAACACAGTTTTGTCTAGGGATCCCATGTTCCATGATGTGCAGACATGCTTTCACCCATGACCATTCCTTGTTTGAAATAATATGAGTACTTAAGACATCACCTTACTTGCCAATTGATTTCACCTACGCTTTCTGCAGTGAAAGCATTAATGCACAAAGGCAAGCTGACAATAACAAGGTCATCATTCAAGGTTTCCTAGTTTCAAAGTTACAAACTCAGAATGAAAATTCAAACTTCAATAATTATAAGTTGTGATTATGGAATCATGTACTTTGCTTAATATACAAGGAACAGTTTAAATGATGCCCTTGTACTCCAAAAAGTGGGCAAGACAAAACGTGATAAACATGTGGGAATAATATAGTAGATTTCACTGGAAGAAAAATTATTTAACTGATGAAAAAAATGTATTTTTAAAAAAGTGACATTTATGCTAGGATCAATTTAGTAAAGGTAAAGCTGAAAACAATTCAAGTAGAAAAGGTTTCAGGAGTAAGAAATAGAGACAAGAATGTCATAGGTTCGTTCCTCAACTAATTCAAAATTCTTTAGTTGGATGAAAACATATGTGTATTAAAGTATGAATGTAGATTCCAAATGAAGAAACAGTTTAGATATAAGAGACATTGACAAACAATGATACAATCTTTCTCAACTGCGAAGCACTATTTTTGCTGATTTTTACCAAAGAACACAATATATAGCAGAAATTAGAATTTTTCCTTTCTTTTTATCTTCACTTATAATAGCTTAGTTAGTTTTCCAAGGTCAAAGATTTGCTTTCTGCTCTTTGATAAATAATTTAAATTTCCTCACATGGCCTTTCATCTGTCAGCTAAAATGATGAATTAAAACTCTTTGGAACATCAATTAAAATTATTTTTTAATAACTGTAAAATGGTTCTTTCTCACTGGTGAGACAGAACAAAGGACCTGAGACCAAGGCAATGGCTCCTTTCCCATCTTCAGGTACCTCTGTGATCCACCCTCCTCCCCTATGATTAGATTTGGCAGGATTGTAAAGCCCTGTTTGAACCTTGATTGTGTTAACTGCACCCTTATTGGCTCAAAAACTGTGAATAAGTTTATTGTACTGAACAATTAAGTTAGAGCTGCACCGAGTTGCTGGTCTTTTGAGCCAAATCCCAGGAATCATCATAGGTTCTGCCTCCACTCTCCAACCACTTTCTTGGTTCCTGCTACTACAGTATATTGTTTCCCAGCATAAAATATATAAAAATTTATTGTGAGAAGTTAAAACTTACCAAATTTATGCTCCAAACAGAAAAAGGGTTCCAAATAATGTTTTCATTCCAAGTTGAACAGAATGTAAATTAATATAAAGTCATGGTGTCTTAGTTTAAGTTTCTATTTCTGCAGTGAAACACCATGACCAAAGAGAAAGTTATAGAGGAAAAGATTTATTTGACTTACACTTTCATAGCATCAAAGAAATCAGAATAATAACTCAAACACGTAAGTAACCTAAAAGGAAGAGCTGACACTGAACCTGCAGAAGAATGCTACTTACTGGCTTACTCCCATAGATTGCTCAGTCTGTTTTCTTAGAGAACCGAGAACCACCAGCCTACAAACTACCCACAATGGGCTGGGACTTCTCCCATCAATCACTATTTAAGGAAATGCCTTACAACTAGCTTTTATGGCTGCATTTTCTCAATTGATGTTTCCCCCTCCCCATTTCAAGTAGCTCTAGTTTGTGTTAAGTTGACATAAAACTAGCCAGAATACAGAGCATTAAATGACATCATCCTAATGGCTGATATCCCAAAGTCTAATGACCAGATTTTGATCCTCAGGATCCACATAGTAGAATACTGGCTCTAGTAAGTTTTCCTCTAACTTCCGCACTCAAGTCATGGTATATGTAAATTAAATGACTAGTATGAAATTGTAGCAATTTCAGCCTGGTGTGGTGGCACTTTTTTGTCATTCAAGCATCCAAAAGACAGAGTCAGAATCCCTGAGAGTTCTAGACCAGCCAGAGCTACATAATGAGAACTAAACTAAGATCATTGTGAAAACATCAAGATTGTAGAAACTAAAAAGTACTATTTACCTAGGCAGTCTGTGTAACTAGTAGTTAAATAAGCTTTTTCTCATACTGCTAATAGAAGAAAACTATAGTTTATTAGAGAATACTAATTCTGCAGAGTCTAATGAATTTCTTAATCCTGTAATCTAATTTTAAAGAATAACTTTCATAGAAATATATGACCATATAAAATGTATCTTAGCAATCATAGTTCATCTACATTAGGGAATAAATAACTAACAGATTTATAAAGATTATACACCCCCACACACACATGTATATGAAATGTTATCAATTTTA
Organism: Rhabdomys pumilio; assembly: GCA_030674055.1. Lineage (NCBI taxonomy): Eukaryota > Metazoa > Chordata > Mammalia > Rodentia > Muridae > Rhabdomys > Rhabdomys pumilio. The sequence continues at coordinate 39,131,207 of JANHMN010000007.1, read as the reverse complement.
ATTGAAAAAGTAATTGTTAAAAACAATGTTAACAAATGGCTAACACTTATTAACAAAATAGAAATAAGATAGAAAAATACTATTTTCCAGTGATCTTTAACTACAATAAAAATCACCATATAGGAAAGTCAAAAGTCTCCAGTAACCCCATTTACAGCACAATCTCTACTCCTGGAGCTTGTGGAATACCACAGAAGTGGTCATAGAAAGATTGTAAAGATCAAGACAGAATGTCGTCTTTGAGATTGTGTCTTGAATAAGAGTAGGTGGCACTGGTTTACTGGCTGTCACCAGGACATATATGACAAACTGTCCTTACAAGTTGTTTATTTGAGTTTGGAGTAGAAAGTAGCCTGACTAATCCTTTGTGCTTTTAGTTATTGGTCCAACTTTTCTCTAAGTATTTGAAATGTGATTTTGGGTACTTCTGTGACATTTGCCTTTGCTAGAAAACAAAATAATACAAAAAAAGTTTTTTTAAAAAATTAATGTGATGTGTAAAAGCATATGTGTATATAGTATGCATGTACACTATTTAAATATCATATAGATTTACACATATTTAAATATCACATGTGTTACTGTAAAAGAGGAGTCAAATGACAGAGATGGTGTAATTAAAACTCATTCTTCATTCCCCAGAGGAGAATTCTCTATATGCATGGCTTGCCAGAAGGACATGGGTCATTTGTTTTGGCTTCTACTCCAAGTGATCATGTTGGTGAGATTACATGGAGTGAGCATGGAGTTGAAGAGTATTCCTTGCAACTTGCTTAAATGAATGCTATCTGATTTTTCTTGTCAATCATTTTAGGAATTATTCTTTAAAATATCATGGGCTAACATAAGCATGACAATATTAATCGGCTTTTGTAATTGCTACAAATACTATGTCAACATAAGTATCACACGTATGCCTGAGTCAAATTAATAAATGAGTGCTTATCTGTAGCTCTCTGAGAAGAAGCTACAATTTGTTATTTCTGAATATTATGCTGTGTTTCACTTTTATTTTTATTGCTTTTCTCCTTAAAAGCTGAAATCCTAGTATTAGTACTAGAAAACCCCTTTTCACATACTGGAATGCTACACAGTTTTATTGAACAAACTGAAGTCATGGGGCAGAATGTTGATTTCCAACAGTATTAACAAGGAATGTCAGCTAAGAGACTAAGGGAAATGGATCTATCAGTGAAGTGCTTGCATTTGAGGCATGAGGGAATGAATATCATCTAGGCACCCATTTAAAAGCTGATGTTGCAGTATACACCTGTCACTTCAGTGAGAGGAGGAAACGATAGCAAGACCCGTGGGAATCCTGGCCAGCCAGTCTAGCTGAATCCACAGGGCCAAGCTCAATGACAGACTGGGTGTGATAAAGAAGAACCTAAAATGCAGAATGATCAAAATACCTCGCTTTACCTCCACACACATGACACATATCATATGCACTCACATTTTCATGCACCTGCAAGCAAATGTGTCTAAGTGTGTTCATGTGCACATATAATTTACAGAGTTTCACCCAAACTTTGTAGTCAGGAAAAAACATTTAAATGCTGGAGACATAGATCAGTCGATAGAGGGCTTGCCTAGTATACACAGAAACCCTAGGTTCCCTTCTGAGCACCTCATAAACCAGACGTAGGGAAACACACCTTAGATTGCTATACCCAGGAGGTAGAGGCAAGATGATCAGAAATCCAAACTCATGCTCAGCTTGTGTGAGTTTATAAAAAAAACAAATGAAGTCCCAAGTGAAGGTGTATTTGTTGATATGGACACAAATGTGTCATGGACTCAATACCACAGCCTCACGGAAATGGCTCATCTTTCACCCAGGGTAAGAGGCAGGGGGATAGCAAAGGTTTCTTCTGGTGCAAATGCTAAAAGTGAGTATAAGCACAAGTCATTACAAGTGATTGGCCAGTGTATGCAAAAACTAGCAACTTCAGCTTTCTTCTCCCAAAAATTTATAGCTTGAGACTGTTCACTCACAGACTTTTACTGAGACTAGACAACTCCTTCCTCATGTGCTGTACATAGTGTACGTTGTGCATTGTGCAATTGGTACCCTCCATCAGAGTGGGCATAATGCACTAAATCCCAGCATTTCTGTACATGTGTCTGTTTTTTTTTTTTATTCAGTCATCACCCATAGTCTGATTTCCAGGACCAAATCACACAAAGTACAGCAGTGACATTCTTTTGTTAAATAGGCTTAAAAGATTACAATTTTATTATTCCTAATGAACACATAAAGAAAATGAATAAAATTTAACTTTTAGCTGTAGGTGAAACATTGTCATCTTATTCTGAGTTTGAAATACCAGAGCAAAACCACATTGCTCCTTGTATATTTCTCTAAAGGGGAAACAAACTTGAGATCTCTTCCAGTTTCTTACTATTGATAACATATTCTTCATTTAATATTGATTTTAATTTCTTCAGTTAATCAAAATTGACTAGTCATTTACGATGAGCCATGCTTCACTCCTTGTATCAGAAATTAAGAGCCTTACACACAAAAAAGAAAAAACTGTGGCTTTATTTTGTGTGGCTTTCATTCTAGCTGACATATTAAAAACACACTATGAAGCTTGATTGCCAGTTCTGTAGAACACAGAGCAGAGGAAACAATCATGTGTGTGTGTGTGTGTGTGTGTGTGTGTGTGTGTGTGTGTGTGCGCGCGCGCATGCACATGTGTCATTACATACAAGCAATCTGTGTGCGTGCACACATGTCTGTACATACAAGCAATCTTGTATGCAACTGAAGGTGTGCATGTGTCTTTTGTAGAATGGGTAGAGATGTATGGAGTCTTACATGGTTCTGTCTGGTAAAGCATCAAGGAGGAAGGCCACTTAATCAAAGAGCTGAGGTAAGTCTAGGGAAGAGCATTCTAGATAGTAAGGTAGGAATCAATGCAGTGGGATAATTTTATTATCATAATTAGTCACCAATATAAAATTATTTGTAAGTAAGTGTTAAATACCTCAAATGTCTTCTAATACATATTTTTAAATAGGAAACAGACTTTATTAATTCAGTTCAAGTTGGCAAAATTGAGTTTTGCTGTGTTTTTCCTAGACATGATGCTATATGTAGCAAATTCCCTCTTTTACTTTGCTCTACAAACTCTCCTGTAGAAATAGAGTCAGGAGAATTAAGATGAGAGATTCAGGAAGACGGAACTTCAAGGTAAAGCAACAGATCATCTTCATGGATTTTACTCCCTTTTCCCTGCAACATTTGATTTTGATAAGGAAATTGATGTTGAAATATCTTTTAGCAATTAGAAAGAGACAATGTGAGTAGGGGACAATGGTTTGGGTTTTTAGCTAAAAGCCTTTTTCTTCTTCTTCTTCTTTTCTCTTTTTCAAAATAGTGATCGTTTTGGGGGCACCTCATATCATCTCTTGGGGCTACTAATTTCCATCAGTGAAGTTTGTTCATTCTATTAGCTAATAATCAGAGAGCAATTTAATCCATTTTCTTCATTTTTCCCCTTAAAGATATTATGGAACACACTGAAAACAACGGAAACAAAAGCAGAATAAATTCAAGACTAAATTCTGATTGCTAAGTACTCATTCAAGCATGACCCTCACTTTAGATGACGCAATTCTGTAACTATGGTAAGCTACACACTACTCTGTCCACTGGCTCATATATATTAAAAATAAAATGAAATCTTGGCAATATCTGATGGGACACATATTGCATAAAGTATACATTTTCTCTTTGTGCCGATTGTCTCTAAATCTGGTATTTATAATTCACCCTGTCTGAATTAGCAGGCTGTTTCCCCAAGTCAATCCTGCTCTGAGCAGAACATGGAGGGTGTAGGAAAATAAAGCTTTGCTGCCTTGCTGAAAGCAAGCCATACATATTCATGGTGCAAACAGAAAATCATTTACCAAATTGTGGATGGTAAATACAAATTAACCCTGCAACAAAAAGCATAGGATTTGCATTTTCAAGACTTAGATCTCTGTGGGACTAATTAGATGATCAGTAGGAATTAGAGTTATCATGAATACAACCTGGTTGTAGATCGGGTGAGTGAGTGCTTGTGTGGCAGGGGGTTGCAGTAAGTAATTATTTTTAATTTTTCATAGTTGTTCAAGACTGGTGCATAAACTGTTGGATTTAACTTTCTGTGGATATATTTTCCAAACTATTTAATGCTGGGCAAATACAATGATGTCTTAACATTTTTGTTTGCTCAACAAAATGGGAACAAAGAAGGTATAGATGATCTAGAAGACCACTCTGTGATACCCCTGTCTATCCCTCCTGTGTTTTCAATGGGTCAGATATTCAATTCTTCCTTCCTGAAGAAAGCGAGCTTGTTAACTGCTTTCTCTCACTCAACTTTTGCTGTACTCTGTCCCATTTCTGAAATGCTGTCACAATAGATTTTCCCAATACCCAAATGTCATCAAGTCAGACCATCTATAACATCTTGTCATGCCTTTTGGAAATAATCCAACCTTCTTAGCTAGCACAGATAATCTTGGTCCAGCCTTCTCACCAGACTCATCTCCTGGCTCTCCATCTGTCAACACTCCTAACCAAGAGTCAAGTCTGTGCCAGCTGTGGTTTACACACTACACATTTCATTTTCTACAGCCCATCTTGATTAAATCATGCCCAGTTCCTATTTCCATTGTAGTCTCTACAGCTCCTAGGCATTTTCATGTTGTTTTTCTGTCTTACAAAGCACTCCTATTTCTGCTTCTTGCTAATTTCTTATGGATTACAACTCAGTTTGGACATTAAGGTCTTTGAGAAGACCCCCTGACTTTATTTTGTTTCTGTTACTGCCACATGTGTCACATTGGGCTGTGAGACTGTGAAAGGCCAGCTTAGTTTCTGGTGGAGCACTGGCTAGAGATGGCATGAAACCCTGCAAGGAACGGCATACATTTTGCCACACTCTCAGACTCCAGGCTCCTGACATGTGGCCAAAGACCTTCATTGATCCACGCCTTTTAGTCACGTAGAGAAATACCCCTACAGCCCCTCCCAAAGAGAGGTTTGTGTCACCTAGCACAGGTAAAGGGTGTGAGTCAGTCCTCAGGGCCTCAAGAGATCGCCGTATTAATGAGATACCTAAAGGCCAGAGGGCATAATTAAGCATTCCTTCCCAGACCCTTCTCCCTCCCTGTTTAAACAAGGCCTGCCCCCCACCCACCATGGGGAATCTCTAGAAGACTTCTCTACATTCTCCCCATAGAAACCTGCCAACTCAAGCAAGCTAGCCAAATCAGCCAAGCAAGTCCTGGTAACCAAGAGTCTCCACCCGGCAGGGAGCCACTGGAGCTTCTTTCCCTCTCAAACTCAATGTCCACCTGGCACTGCATGGAGTGAAGTCAGTCAAATTCCCGAGCTTCTGCTTCCCTGAACCAAGGCAGACACTTGGGATCCACAACTCCACCCAATAGGCCCCACCCCCACTCTTGAGCTACAGCCCTGCATTGAGCCCATAATTATTCTACACCTAGAACACCCCTGAATACTTTCCAGGGCTACTCTTATCTTCTTCTCTTAGACTGCCACTCCTTAAAAGGAAAAACTGCCTATCACATCGACTAGTGTCGAAAAGATTTGGTGCCATGCAATCAATGAGAAACAAATATGCACTAAATGAATAAATACCACAGAGAATGATGCTGACCTCCTCAAAAAATTAAAATGTGTCATCTGTGACACCTAAATTCACCAAGGAAGTTTTTATTATTGATGAGATAGTTTAGACAACAGAAAATTTATATATATTTTTTATTTTACTTATATACAAATAAACACTCTTGGGAATTTGTTTCAATTTTTAATTTACCCTGTCATGCAGAATCAATCCTTGTAGTTTTATTTGATTATCTTTGAAATAAAAAGTTTTAAAACTTATTATATTGTACCTAATTATTGATTCATTTTTAAAGAACACTTGGGAACTTCCCTGTGATTACCCAGAAAAATAGAAAAAGGGCTTGGAGTGAGTCAGCAGGTACTTGGAAACAAATTATAGACACACAGTTTCGGGAGAAGATCACCCTAGGAGCATTTGAAGACATGAAACACATAAGACCCAGAGAGCACTTCTACACTATCACTTGCATTTATTTTCTTGTTGCTGCTAGTGCTTGTTTATTTGTGTTAACATAGTTCAATAAATGTCCTTTAAATAAACAAATGTAGGACAAACACATTCATATTTGTTTGGGAGGCTAAAATGGGAAGATTTTGAGTTCAAGGATATTCTGGGTAACAAAATGAATAAAAGATCAGTGTGAAGTCATTATAAAAAAAAAACTTATCTCAAATTGGAAAGTGAATAGAGAACCAGGTACATAATTGAGTAGTATAATGCCCTAAATGAATTCTCAGTACACACAAACAAACTTATACACAAACACACACACACACACATATACAGAAAGAAAGAGAAACACAGAGATGGGAGAGAGAGAAAGAGAGAGAGAGAGAGAGAAAGAGAGAGAGAGAGAGATAGAATTTTCTAGACAAATACCACATACCAAAGTTAAATCAAGATCAGGTAAGCTATCTAATCAGTCCAATAATTCCCAAGGTAATAGAAGAAGATATTAAAAAAAATCTCTCAACTAAAAAAAATATCCCAGGACCAGATGATTTTAGTACTGAATTCTACTAGATTTTCAAAGAAGAACTAATAGCAATACTCCTCAAACTATTACACAAGGTAGAAACAGAAGGAACACTATGTAATTTAATCTATGAGGCTACAGATACCCTGACACCTAAACCAGGCAAGACCCAACATAGACAAAGAATTTCAGACAAATTTTGCTTATGAACATTGATACAAAATTGCTCAATAAAATTATCCCAAACTGAATGCAAGACCACATCAAAAACATCAGTCACCACTATCAAGCTTCACTTCAGAGATGCAAGCATGGTTCAATATATGATAATCCTGAACATAATAAAAGCAATATACAATAAGACAATAGCAACATCAAATTAATGGAGAAAAACATGAGGCAATCCCACTAATATCAGGGACAAGATAAGGATGACCACTCTCTCACTCTCTATTCAGTATTGTACTTGAAGTTCTAACTAGAGCAATAAGACAACAAAAAGAGATCAAGAGGATACTGGAAAGGAAAAAAATCAAGTATAACTACTAGTAGATAATATGATAATATATATATATATAATCATATTATCTACATCATATATATTAAACTATATATTATTTATCATATATAAAATATGATATATACTATATATCTTATATATGATATAAGATATAAGATATATTATATTATATATTACATTATATAATGGGAGCTGGGGAAAGGCTGAGAAAGGAGTGGGGATCCACTGGCTGGATCTAGCCCAGGGGTGAAAGGAAAAGGGGGGCAAGCTCCTGCTGGATCTTGCGGGAAGAGAATCCTTGGCTTGGTCTGTGGGTGGTGGCTGGCTTGATGGAGACGGTGGTTGGAGGTGCTGAGAGGCCTACTGAGGGAGACTAGATGCAGCTCCATAAGTGAGGACCTCTCCATTGCTCCCCACAGTGGATCCTGGTGAAAGGGAGGCTGTCATAGTTTTAAAGCTTTTATTGTCATGGTGGAAAGTGGATGAGTAAAAACTGTACCCCAGTTTCTCTGGGGGACCTGAGGTTAAATACCATTTGCATGGAGGAGTGAGTGTCTGAAAAGGGAAGCTTAATTGGCTAAGCCCTTCAGGCCTTTAGGTAACTTATTAAAATGGAGATCTGTCTTGAACCTTCTTGACCACAGGTCATGTTCTCTACCTGTTGAAAGACTTGTATTGCCCTTATGTGACTGATGGCCATAAATCTATGGAGAGTTGCAGTCTTGTGTCAGAAGCCTAGTGTCCAAGAACCAGACAAAGCACCTCAGGATCACTGGGTTTTCCAACCTTAGCTCAACCAGGAACCAGGCTGCCTTTCATGGTCCTACATATATAATCATATATATATATATTGGAAATATATATGATTCTACCAGTTCTCTGATAGAATTCTCTGAGAAAAAAAAATATATATATATAATATACCAACATTCTATCAGAGAACTTTTCCAGTTGATAAACAACTTCAGTAAGGTAGCTGGATATAAAATTATAAAATTAACTTCAATAAATCAGTAGCCCTCCTGTGTACAAATGATAAATGAACTGAGGAAGAAATAAGGGAAGCAACACCCTTCACAATAGCCACAAATAGCATAAAATATCTTTATGCAACTCTAACCAAGCAAGTAAAAGATCTGTATGACAAGAATTTTAAGTCCCTGTGGAAAGAAATCGAAGAAGATATTAGAAGATGGAAAGATCTCCCATGCTAATGGATAGGTAAGTTTACCATAGTTTCTAAATCTTAATTATCATAATCAAAGATTACCATATTGGCCATCTTACCAAAAGCAATCTACAGATTCAATACAATTCCCATAAAAATTTCAACAAAGTTTTACAGACATTAAAAAAGCAATTCTCAAATTCATGTAGAAAAATAAAAAACCCAGAATAGCCAAAGCAATTCTGAACAATAAGAGAACTTTGGGAAGAATCAACATTCCTGACTTCCAACTGTACTACAAAGAAGTAGTGATAAAAACAACATGGCATTGGTATAGAGAAAGACAGGATGATCAATGAAATAGAATCTAAGACCCAGAAATATATTCACACACCTGTGAAACCAAGACCATGTAGTGGAACAATAGCAACAACAACAAAAAATTCAATAAATGGTGTTGGTCAAACTGGCAGTCTACATGTAAAAAAATACATTGACCCATTTTTGTCATGTTCCATGAAGTTCAAGTCCAAGTGATCAAGGACTTTGACGTTAAACAAGATATATTGCTTCTAATAGAAGAGAAAGTGGAAAATTGCCTTGAATGCATTGGAATAGAAGAAAATTTTCTGAACAGAACATCACTGTCACAGGCTCTAAAGACAGCAATTGATAAATGATACTTCTTGAAACTGAAATGCTTATGTAAGGCAAAGGACACATTAATAGAACAAAATGGAAGCCCACACATTAGGAAAAGATCTTCACTAACCCTATATCTGACAAAGGGCTAATATCCAAAATATATAAAGAGTTCAAGAAGTTAGATTCTAAAAACTCACATAACCCAATTAAAACATGGGGTACAGAGCTAAACAGACAATTCTGAACACAGGAATCCTCAACAGAGGATTCTGGAATAGCATCTAAAGAAATGTTCAATCCCGTTAATTAACAAGGAAATGCAAATAAAAATGACTCTGATATTCCACCTTACATCAATCAGAATGGATAAGATCAAAACTTTAAGCAGCATCACATGTTGGTGAGGATGTGGAGAAGGAAGAACACTCCTCCATCGATGGTGGGACTGCAAACTGGTACAATCACTCTAGAAATCAATCTAGTGCTTTCGCAATTGGAAATAGTTTTACCTGAAGACCCAGATGTACTACTCCTGGACATATACCCAAAAGATGCCCCACCATACTACAAGGACATGTGTTCCATCATGTTCATAGCAGCTTTATTTGTAATAATCAGAAACTGTATGCAACCCAGATGTCCTTCAACCAAAGAGTGGATACAGAAAATGTGGTTCATTTACATAGTTGAATACTATTGATCTATTTAAAAACATGAACATCATAAATATTGCAAGCAAATGGATGGTCTTAGAAAGTATCATCCTGAGTGAGGTAATACAGACCCAAAAGGACATACATGGTATATACTTACTAATAAGTGAATATTAGCCGAAAAGAGCAGAAAACCTATGATATACTCTGTAGACCCAAAGAAGTTGACAAGAGGAAAGGCCCAAGTGAGGATGCTTGAGTCTCACTTAGAATGAGGAATAGAGTAGTCATAGGAGGCAGAGGGAGTTATGAACCTGGGTGGAAAAGTAGATGGGTAGGGAAATGGGGGGTCAGGATCAGGTGTGGAGAGAGACAGGAGAGAGAATCAGAAGGCCTTGAAAATGAATGAAAATATGCAACTGCCAGGGGGTGAGGGGTGGGAGGAATCTCTAGGAAGTCTCAGAAACCTGGGATGATCCCAGGACTCAATATAAGTGACCTTAGACCATATGCCCAACAGTGGGGATATGGAACCTGAAAGACCACCTCCAGCAGCCAGACATGACACCTAGTAGAGAAATGGAAACACCAATCTACCTACAAAACTTTCCACTGAAATTGCTCCTGTCTAAAAGAAATGCAGGGACAAAATGGAGCAGAGCCTGAATGAATGGCTGATCAGTGACCTGCTGAAATTGGGATTCATTGCATGGGTGGGCACTAATCCCTGACACTATTATTGATGACATGTTGTACTTGCAGACAAGAGCCTAACATGGCTATCCTCTGAAAGACTCTGCCCAGCAGCTGACTGAGGCAGATGCAGATACAACATTGGGTGGAGGTAAGGGACCCTTATGAAAAAGTCAGGGGAAATATTGAAGGAACTGGAGGGAATGGTAGCCCCATAAAAAGACCAAAAGTGTCAACCAACCTGGATCCCTGGGAGCTCCCAGAGACAAAGCTACCAACCAAAGAGCATGCAGTGGTCGAGGCTCCTAGCACCTATGTAGCAGAGGTCTACCTTGCTTGGCCTTAGTGGGAGATGATGTGCCTAGTCATGTATAATGTTGAAAACCTAGAGTGGGGGAAATAACAACAAGGGTCATTTTCTCAGAAGTGAAGAGGAGGTATATGGGGGAAGAACAGAGTGAGTGAGTACTAGGAGCAGACAGTATTTGGGATGTAAATAAATAAAATAACTAATTAATTAGAAAAATATATGTGTCTTCTTTATATACCTTATACATAGACATCTTATGTGTATTACTAGTTAACAGTCCTAGGAACAAATATTATCTTGTCAGCTCCACCAAAGTCCTGCCAATTCTCTGAGAGCATTTGATTAGCTATCATAGATGTATATATACAATTTGAAGATATACTTAGTAAAATGAACAAACAAAAATGAGTAAAATAAACTTTGCAAGTTCAGTAGTACTTTCTCAACTCAGATCTAAGTATAAGATTTGTATGCAAACCGAGTCTTCTTCTGACAACCACTGTGATGAAAGGATGAATGTGTGAGATCCCACGTTAACTAAGGAGTTTGCTTCACTTAGATTACATCTGGTGTCTAGAGGATCCCCTAACTCCTGCAACTTTCTCTTCATAGAATGTGTCTACATCAAACTGAGGCTTCAAATCTATCAGAACTGATGACTGGATATTGGTTTGTTAAAATATGAAGAAACGGCACCTAGAGTCAAAGATTACTTTAACAGTGACTTGAAAGTCCTTGAAGTTTATAAACATAAAAATTACATCATGAATAAAGGAAATGTTCAGAACTTGAGAGAATGACCAAATGAGCTTCAAATTGTAGAGTGCATTCTGCTCATGTTCTTAAGAAAATGGGATTGTATATAATGGAGTATATAATTGAAGCAATTATGATGTGCATGGTTCTAAAGTGGAATATATGGAAATGATCTGTTTCTAATAGCCCTTCATTTGGGTGTCAGCACTACAGTTGGCAAGTACCCCTCAGCTCTAAAAGTCTTTTCTGACCTTCTTTCTCTGTCCCTTACACTTAATTGCCCCCTCTCCACATCTCTAAGAACAAAGTTAAAATCAGATTGCAAGAAACAATGATTTACTAAGCTATCTGCCTGTAAAAGCATGCCATGTCAATGCTGGAAGATGTACTCTATCTAGAGAGTGTTTCCTGCTGTCTTCACAACTTGATAAATTAGATTATTGTATTAGTAATTTCTCTCCTTGCTGGGATTAAATATCTATGAAAAGTATTTCAAAGATAGAAAAGTTATTTTGAGTTCAAGGTATCATAAATCATGATGGATTCGGAGCACCATTACAAGGAATCATGGCTGCAAAGCTTCAAGCAACAGATCGCAGCATTGTATCTAAAATGAGTGAACAGAGAGATGAGTGCTGAAGCTCACCTTGCTTTCTTTTTATTGGTTATATTATTTATTTACATTTCAAATGTTGTCTCTTTTCCCAGTTTTCCCTCCACAAACCCATTGTCCTCTCACCTGTCCTCCCGCTTCTATGAGGGTGCTCCCCAAACCACTGACTCCAGCCTCCCCATCCTCAAATTCCCACACACTGGGTCATTGAGCCTCCACAGGACCAAGGAGCTCCCTCCCATTGATGCTAGATAAGGCAGTCCTCTGCTACAAATGCAGCTGAAGCCATGGGTCCCCCTATGTGTACTCCTTGGTTGGAGGTTTAAGTCCATGGGAGCTTTGCTGGTCTGATTGGTTGATATTATTGTTCTTCCTATGAGGTTGCTTTCTTCTCTGTATTTAGCCTTAGATGCCAGCCCCAAGGAACAGTACCACACCTAACTAATGTATACCCTCCCACCTCAGTTTAGTCCAAATAGAAATGTCCTCATGGACATGCCCAGAATCTTATCTCCTAAGTAATTCTTTATCCTATAATTTTATAATTACTATTATTTATCAAAGATTCTAATATAAATTTAAATTTAGGGGAATAAAGCATATATTCATGTTGGAGTATACTGTTAGAGTTTAGATAAAATTGGGAACTAGAATCCACACTTTCAGAGCTGGAGACATGGTTCTGTTCCTAAAATTATATGATTACAGTGAATCTGAGCTTGGTTCCTAACACCAAGTTCAACTTCAAGTAATTCACAGCAGTAGAAGAAACTACATAAATACAGTACCTCAATAAATCTCTGAAAATCTGTTGTTTGTGGTCCAAATCACTACTTCAGCAAAGTGCTTTAGTGTATCTGGCATGCGTGTATATGCGAAACATGTGTGTGCAAGTGTGTTCATGTGTGTGTATCCATTGGTACATACTTGTTTACTTGTTACTGTGGATGAGTATACATGCACATTGTCAGAGAGAGGAATCAAGATGAGGTAATATTCCTTGATCCTTGTGGATTTTTCTCAGCTAGAAGACAATGAGATTAAGGGATCCCTCAGTCACCACCTTCCAGTTCTGGGGTTACATCTACATGACACCATACTCAGATCTTTTGTGGATTCTGCAAATCTAACTCAGGGTTTCTCTTGTGCAGATAGGATTTTATCTAGTGATGTTTCCACCCATTCTGGTTAGCATTTAATTGCCTGGTCCTTTGACCTCTCTTTTAAAAGCTCAATTTTCATGATGGTTTGAAGTCAAATTCATAAAATAATTCCCTCACTCCTATAATGTTGACTATGGCTTTCTTCCCTAGTATAATCTCTAAATGATGCATGTATCCAGAAACCATAGAACAATGAAGTGAATCCAGGACAATTTTAACAAAAGCCCCCTTTCTGCAGATTGTTACTTTCTAACAATTATTATGCATAAAGGTAACTCAATCTATGTAAACACAACACCAAGACATTATATGCTATATGTCTGTAGAAGAAGCTAAAGTGAAACAGGCTTAGATCAACTTCTCAAATATAAACAATAATGTACTATTCACAGCTAATACAAAATGAGACATGAGGAGTTAACATCATTGGTAAAATACAGATAGAGTATATGGACCATCACGGATAGAAAAGATGGTATATGGCCCCAACACACAAGAAAGTCCTTGGGTTTCCAAAATCAGTTTATTGGCATGGTGGATGGTGGATGAATCTGGATGTGCGCAGCCCCATAAAACCCAGGGCGAACCTGAGTTAAATAGGGTGGGGAAGAGGGGGGAGGGGCTAGGGAGGAATGATTAATCAGCTCCACCCTCTGGCCTTCAGGTACCTCATTAGTATGTAAATCTCTCTGGGGCCTGGGACTTGTTTATCAAGCCTACCTGTGTATGTGACTGAAGGGTGAGGGTGGAATGGAGATTAGACCTCTTGTCAGGCCCAACAATAGACTCCTGTGTTTGAATGCTTGACCCAGACATATGGAGTGGCACTTCTACAAGTTAGTTAGTGTGGCCTTATTGGGGTAGATGTGGCCTTGTTAGAGGAAGTGTGCCACTGTTGGGGTGGGCTTTTAAGCCTAGGAAGCTCATGTTTGGCTAATATGTCTCAGTCTTCACTTCTGCTACCTGTAGATCAAGATGTAGAACTCTTACCTCCTTCCCCTGCACCATGTCTGCAAGCTACCATGCTTCTAGCTATGAAGGTAATAGACTAAACTTCTGAAATTGTAAGCCAGTCCTGATTAAATTTTTCCTTTATAAAAAAAAAAAGAAAGAAAGAAAGAAAAAAAGAAAAGATGCTATAATACACATTACCCTCATGGATGGACACTCCCTCAGAAATCACAGAGATGAGAGAAGTTGAAGTACTGGGAGATAAAAGAATTGATAATGAAGTAATTATGTGATGTGATACCATCTCTGTGTTTTAAAAGTCAGACCTAGATTTCTATTACAACAAAGCAATGTTCATGGGGAAACATGGCTGGGCTAGAATTTGAGCCCTGAAGGCGATAATGACAAATGCTTTGAGAATAGGAAAGACAAATCATCTTAGCAACAACAGGTAATTTGAAACCAGGGTTTTAATTGTATATAGAACAGAGAGAAGTCAAACAGAATGATGATTTGGAGAAGACAACACAGCACACAGGAAAGGAGGAGAGGAGAAAAAGACGCTATTTGTAAATTTTTCATTGTTAAAAATCCATAAAGAATATTAAAAAGAAAGAAAAATTAAAGAAGAAGGGGAGAGGTACAATATTATGCACTTGAGCAGAAGGCTTCCACATGCAAGGCTCTGTCGACTCCAAAGTCATCACAATGATTTTTTTCAAACTAAATGAATGAATAGTCTTACATCTGGACTCACAAGAATTTCTTATCAGGGTAGAAAAATGGGTGGATTCTTACAGAATAAAATAGGTTATGTGTCCAGAAAGAATCAAAGAAACAAGACATAAATGTATCAATAAATCTGGGATATTTTATCAACCCATATGTTGTACCTGGAAGTAAAGTCAGTAAGTGCTCTGGAGAGCTGGGTTGCCCCAGATCTAGCTATATGAATCAAAACTGCTCTGGATTATGTATTCGTCTTGTGACTTGCCCTTTAATCATCCCAACAGTTTACAGGGTTCCTACTATTATCATCTCCATCAAGTAATGAGAAAACGGAGTCTTAGTAGTGATTACATTACTCTCCAAATCACACAGCATGATGATGTCTAAGATAACATTCAAACCAAGGACTTTTTGATTCTCGAAATAGCACCTAAATCATCACTTCACCATGAGATGGAAATAGTTGCATTCACCAGAGACTTCTTTATTCTCTTTAACTCTGCATTTATCAAAACCAGATTATTTCTGGAGAACTGCACAAACCCTAGAATTTGATATGGTTTAGATTTTTTTTTTTTTTTGCCTCAAATGAGACAAAGCTGTAATATCATCATTATTCTTTATTAGGCATTTGTTAAAAATCTTTTCAGCTATCACATGAAGCTCACATGACTTCACCCTTCCTTATTAAGACAAGTGTTTCAAATTATAAATTAACATCTTTGACATGTTAGAGCGGTATATTCTGATTCCTAGCTAAGTTTTTAAATGGAAAAAATATGACATTAATATGATCTAATGGACAAGAGGAAGTAATGCTTCCCCTGTCACTCATCTACCACAGAAGAGAATAGTTGCTGTTAGTTTGTTATAAATTAATTCATTCATACATAAATGAAACAACCAACTAAGGTAAAAGGTCAACTAAAAATGTAATGCAGTTAACAATAAGTTTAGTCACACATTATAGATATGGATTTTTAAGGTGAATTGATATGAGATCCTTCCATAATTCTCTATAAAAGATTTATTCTTTAGTATGTCTTTGTTTTTAGATTATGATTATATGGCATAAGAGTTTGGCTTAAAGTAAAAGAAATATGTTCACATGTTAAACAGTGCATGTCCAGTATAAAAAAAAGAAGATTCTGGCATGGTTATCAAACTGAAGAATGTAAGCTTTCTGTATATTGAAGGTTACTCAGTTACTCATTTTTTACCTACCATAAATCATAACAACAAAGTTGAGAATATAAAAATGTATCCAGCTGATTACTTCACCTACAATAATAAGCAGGTTTTATGCTTTCTATGTCTCTGCTTGTACATTTTTACAAATGTCACTTTTCATGTTGTTATTTTCCCATGTATTAAAAGTGGGGTCTGTTTATACCATGTGATTTGCTAAATTGGTAAATGTTCTGAACTGATTTTTATTTGGTTAAACATTGATTTCCTAGGTCAAAGCTGGTGAAATTTTATAATTTTATAATTGTTAATATTTTAATTTCTTAATAATGAATCATGTTCCATGGTTTTGCTCTTTTTATGTGCTGTGTCTGATGTCCGTTTCAGGTTTTAGAATCTAGAACAGGTAATAGCTAACATTTTTCTGTCAAGACCAAGGCATTAAACCTTTAAGACAAGAGTTACTAAACTAAGCACTATGAAATTTAGTGTGAGATAATTCTCTGGTTTGCAATCTCGATTGTTCATCACCGAATAGTATCACTACAATGCCTACCTCTAGTTCTCCATTCCTGCCCAGAATGTCCAGCTGTTATAACTAAACTCTCCCCACATTTCACCAAATGGCTCCAGGAACATAACACTAATTTTATCCTTAATCGACAACAATCATTTTTTTCTCTTACAAGTTGTAAAGTTCTTGTCACAACACAGATTATTAATGTGCACCAAAACATAAATTATATATAATCTTCCCATTCATAAACTCTCTTTCTCATATTTAAAAATATTTAACCACTTCGCTTCTATAAAATTTTTGCTTCATTGATATCTCATTCTTTCTTTCATTCAGCAATGACAACTGTGATTTTTCAATCCCTGATTAAACAAAATATAAAAACAAGAAAAGCCCTTGACTTCAAAAGACCTACAAAAATGTTGTTCATTTCTTCACTTGAAAAAAAAATCTGTGAAGAATGTACATGAAGAAACTGTCATGGTATTGTGGTATATTGTACTCTTGGAGGACTGAGCATAGGATAGAAAAAAACTATTGTCATAAGTGGCCACAAGTCCCTCAGGTCATTAGAGACAGTGTGTCCTGTATTCTATAACAATACTTCAGTTAAAATTACTATTTGATGCTTACAATTATTAGAAAGGAGTGACATCCCAGGGTGTTATAATCTCTTTCAACCCAGTTTCTACACAATTTTATTTGGTGGTCACAGGTCATAATTTTTAGTTTGTTTGTTTTTCTTTTCTAAATTGATTTGCTTGTATATTCACAATTACAGATAGTGTTAAGACAAGTATCTCTTTCTGTGATAGAAGTGCTATAGCAAAAAACACTTACAAACTAAAGAACTTGGGACTGGAGAGGTGACTCAGCCGGTATGAACAGTTCATTCTGAGGATCTAGCTGTGGTTCCCAGGACCCACATTTGGTGGCTCACAATCTCCTGTAACACTAGCCTCCATAGGTCTAACATGCCCATCTGGCCTCCACAAACACTGAACCTGTGCGCAACAACCACACACACACTAACACACAACCAAAAATAAAGGAAAGTAAATTAAAAATATTCAAATGTAAGAGGTTTACACATCATAGTATTTATTGATCAAAAGGTATTGAAATTAGTAGTTGGTGATTGGTGAGAATTCAAGGAAAGAACTAGTTTAAGTCCATTGCTGAAGCCAAATAGAGTCTATGAAGGTTTAGGACTATGCTACACATGTGGTAAGAATGTAAACTTAGAATAACATAGTATATTTAGTTTGAGAACAATAAGAATTTTCTTTTTGTTCCCTTGAGTTGACTCCACTAAGCTAATACCATCAGCAGCAACAGCTACAGTACCATGTAACTTTATTTTCATAACTCTATATTACAACTCTTATTTCCATGTAACTTTAATCTTAATATGGACTACAATTATCTGCAGAAACTAATGCCAACTAAATCAAGCAGTTTTCGGTTATTTTTAAGAAAAATATCAAGGTCAGTTGTAAGAATCTCTGGTGACTACTGAAATGGAAGAAATTATGGTTATGATGTCTTTGTGAGCATATCCTTGTGAGCATTCAGCCTGATTTATTCAACTACCCATGTCACCACAGAGTACCTTTGTATTAGTACTCTAAGAGATGAAAATGCATTATAATAATCCATGAAATAACTGATCTTGATTAACATAATTTTCCAAGAAATAAAACATACCTCTTACTTTGTAAAATACATATACTTAGAAAACACAAATATATATCCACATATAAATATGTGGTATGTGAATTGAAAAATACAATTGTAAAAATATCTTTCTGTGTCCTATTTTTATAGATATATTTCTTTCCGTTTTGTGTATTGTCACTCAGCATTTCTGTTTTATTCAACTATCTCAAACTAAACAACTAGTGTTTAATTCATTAACCACAGTACTTAAGTATTTGATAAGCATCCAGTGAATTTCAATTTGACTACTTGAAAATTTAATATTTCAAACACAATAGTTTCAGTAGGAGTTAAACAGAGGAATTCTAATTCAAATATATTAAGCATATACATATATATTAGCTTATAATTATCTTTATTTTGAATAGTAGCAAAAGACAACTACAAGTAGGTAATATAGTAAAAATATTTAACTTTATGGCATATGGAAGTTATCACACGGTTTTACAAACATCTACCTTTATAGGAAAACTGATAAATTTTAAATAAACAAGTTAACTAAATAATGAATTAAAATTGAGGGTAGCAGTAACCTGTTGGTTCTTAAAATGGAAATAATTCATTAAAGTCTTCAAAGAGTTGTGACTCAAAATTATTCAAGACCTTGTGAAGATGGATTGATGGACTCTACTCTCAAAGCATCTGCTTCATAAACACCATGTGAGAGCTCAAACATTCACATTCTAGCATGTTCCAAGGTGAAGCTGTTTCTGTTAGTGAAGAAAACTGATTCTGAAAATCAGCTCTGCCTAAGAATTTCATGATTTACTGTTTTTAACAGCTAAGTAGTGTTTTATGTAAATGTACCACATTTTCTGTATCCATTCCTCTGTTAAACGACATCTGGGTTCTTTCCCAGCTTCTGGCTATTATACATAAGGCTGTATAAGCATAGTGGAGCATGTGTCCTTCTTATATGTTGGAGAATCTTTTGGATATATACCCAGGAGTAGTATAGTTGGGTCTTCAGTTAATACTATGTCCAATTTTCTGAGGCTGATCTTCTGAAATCAGCCATACTGATTTCCAGAGTGGTTGTACCAGCTTGCAATCCCACCAACAATGGAGGAGTGTTCCTCTTTCTTCACATCCTGGCCAGCAACTACTGTCACCTGAGTTTTTGATTTTTAGCTATTCTGACTGGGTTGTTTTGATTTGCATCTCCCTGATAACTAAGAATATTGAACATTTCTTTAGGTGCTTCTCTGCCATTTGAATTTCCTCAGTTGAGAATTCTTTGTTTAGTTCTGTACCCCATTTTTGATTTGATTTGATTTGATTTGATTCTCTGGAGTCTAATTTCTTGAGTTCTTTGTATATATTGGATGTTAGCCCTCTATCAGATGTAGGATTGGTAAAGATATTTTCCCAATCTGTTGGTTGCCGTTTTGTCCTATTGACAATGTCTTTTGCCTTACAGAAGTTTTATAATTTTATGAAGTCCTATTTGTTGATTCTTGATCTCAGAGCATAAGCCATTGGTGTTCTGTTCAGGAAATTTTCCCCTGTGCTCATGTGTTCAAGGCTCTTTCCCACTTTCTTCTCTATTAGTTTCAGTATATATGATTTTATATGGAGGTCCTTGATTCACTTGGATTTGAGCTTCGCACAAGGAGATGAGTATGGGTCAATTTACATTCTTCTACATGTGGACCTCCAGTTAATTCAGCACCATTTGTTGAAAATGCTGTCCTGTTTCCACTGGATAGTTTTAGCTCCTTTTTCAAAGGTCAAGTGACCATAGGTTTGTGTGTTCATTTCTGGCATTTCAATTTTGTTCCATTGATCTACTTGCCTGTCTCTGTACCAATACCATGCAGTTTTTATCACTATTACTCTGTAGTACAGTTTGAGGTAAGAGATGGTTATTCCCCAGAAGTTCTTTTATTGTTGGGAATAGTTTTTGCAATTCTGAGGGTTTTTTTTTGTTATTCCAAATGAATTTGCAAATTACTCTTTCTAACTCTATGAAAAATTGAGTTGGAATTTTGATTGGGGATTGCATTGAATCTTTAGATTACTTTTGACAAGATGGCCATTTTTACTGTGTTAATCCAGCCAATCCATGAGCATTGGAGATCTTTCCATCTTCTGAGATTAACTTTAATTTCTTTCTTCAGAGACTTGACATTCTTGTATATATCTTTCACTTGCTTGGTTAAAGCTAACCAAGGTATTTTATATTATTTGTGACTACTGAGAATGGTGTCATTCCCCTAATTTCTTTCTCAGCCTGTTTATTCTTTGAGTAAATGAATGGAACTAGAAAATATCATCCTGAGTGAGGTAACTCATTCACAAAAGAACACACATGGTATGCACTTACTGATAAGTGGATATTAGTCCAAATGGTCAGAATACCCAAGATACAATTCACAGACCACATGAAGCTCAAGAAGAAAGAAGATCAAAGTGTGAGTGTTTTGGTCCCTCTTAGAAAGTGAAACAAAATACTCATGGTATCAAATACATAGACAGGGTGTAGAGCAGAGTCTAAAGGAAAGGCCATCCAAAAACTGCCCTAGCTGGGGATCCATCCCATATACACTCACCAAACCCAAACACAATTGTGGATGCCAAGAAGTTTATGCTGACTGGAGCCTGATATAGCTATCTCCTGAGAGGCTTTTCCAGCGCCTGACAAATACAGAGGGGATGCTCATAGCCAATCATTGGACTGGAGTTAGAGGAGTTAGAGAAAGAATTGAAGAAGCTGGAAGGGTTTGCAACCCCATAGGAAGAACAATAATATCAACCAGCCAGACTGCCCAGAGCTCCCAGGGACTAAACCACCAACCAAGGAATATACATGGAGGTACCCATGGCTCCAGCCACATATGTAGCAGAGGATGGCCTTGTCAGGCATCAATGGGAGAAGAAGCCCTTGGTCCTGTGAAGGCTCAATTCTCTAGTGTAGGTGAATTTCAGAGAGAGGAGATGGGAGTGTATGGGTGGGTAGGAGAACACCCTCATAGAAGCAGGGCAAGGGAGGATTGTATAGGGGGTTTCCAGTGAAGGAAACCTGGAAAGAGCATAACATTTGAAATGTAAATAAATAAAATATCTATTTAAAAAAAGAAAGAAAGAAAACCAGCTTGGTTACTGGAAGTTTTTTGTAGCCAGTTTTATGATCTGGTGAGCTATCACAGGTTGTTAGGCTTTATAGCACGTATGCTTTACCCACTGAGACAGCTCACTAGTCCAAGAATGGGAGAAAATCATTCAGAGTTATACCTCAAAGTTTCATTTAATAGGTTAGATATATAAAAGAGTATATAATGGAAAATCAAAATATTTATTTGCCAATCAACAAAATGGGTTAATGAAATGAGCAGAACTTCACAATATAAGACAAGAAATTACTAAATATGTACTTGAAAATGTTCAAATTTGAGAGGTTGTGGCAGGAGAATTGTGAGCTCAAGTTTACACTTTTAGTTGTAAAAAGAAAATAAGTCTGAAAATAAAATTATCCTACACAAAACATACGCAGAACGAGACATTCATAAACAGAAAAGAAACTGTGTGAAAGTTACAAGTAGAAAAATAAAGTTCTTATTGACTGAAATATAAATTAATCCAACCATAGTGGAAATCTAAATTCATAGTCTAAATTTTTCAGGAATTTCAGTCTTTTTAAAGGATGGTGAGAAGGCATTTACAACTTTCAAGCACGTCACAGGTGAGAGCCTCCTGAACTTCTGCTCTTCTTCTGGCTTCTACTCTGCAGCAAGAAAATTCTTACCATCATTGAGGAAGTGCCGAGAAGCAAACACATCTCTTTCTTTCTCCCATGTCCATATTCTCTTTGACAGGAAATCCTCACTGCCTTCCAACTCCATCCTCTCTCTACTAACTAGGGTTAAGTCACTGCACAGCTTTCTTGAGCCCCTCAAGAGCTGTCTCATCTGCATTCCTAGGGATCACTTTCAACACAGCAGCCAAAGGTTTCTGTTTAACACTTCACTGCAGTCAAAAGGCAGGATGCTTGAAGCAGCCTCCCCCTTGTTTTTTTCATTGTTGATTCTTGCAACATTACCTCTTCACTATTACTCCTCTTCCTCCTTTCCCACCCTCCTCCTCTTCCCTCTCCTCTGCACCCTCCTCCTTTCCCTCCTCCTCTTTGTCCTCTCTGGTCCTTGATTGCCAGCCACTGTCAGTCAGGTTTTGTTTCTTTATTGTTGTTGTTGTTGTTGTTGTTTTGTTTGTTTGTTTGTTTTGAGTACATTAAGCCTAATATTTCCAGTGTCTAGATTGTCTTTTTTAGCTGATGTTCACTTGGTTTGCTGATGGGAGTGTGTGTGTGGGGGGAGGGAAACTTATTAAAATGAAACTGCCTTTAAATGCTAAGAAAGCATATGGATAGTGGAAGAGGGCTAGATTTCTCTGCAGTATGACCCTCCATTGTTGGTTAGTGTAATTATGTATCTTGGGACCAGACGATGCTCGTTAGTCATCTATTACTTCCTAACTGAAGGAGGATCTATTACTTCGCATTAATCTGTAGTGCAGCATTCAGTTGCTAGGGTAAGACTTTCTGAGGCTCTTTTGACTTAAAACTATTCCTGACTTTTCTGATTTTTTAAAATTTTGAGCCTAAATTTAGTATTCTTATTTGCATTTTTATGTCCACATTAGATCATTTATATTTAGAAGGAAAGTTGAAACCTTAAGATGTCTGAAGGTGACTGTATTTGGAGACAGAGTTTACTAAAGATTATGTTGACATGAGGTCATTAGTGTGGCCTTAATGAAAAGGGAGGCAATAGTGTCTGTATAACAAGCAGTGATCAAAGCTGCAGTTTTCAACCAGTGGGTCTCAATTCTTTTGGGAGGGTCAAGTGACCCTTTCACATTGGTCACATATCAAATATTTACATTATGATTCCTAACCATAGTAAGATTACAGTTATGAAGAGGCAACAAAATAGTTTTATGATTGGGGTCACCACATAGTGAGGAGTTTTATTAAAAGGTTGCAGCATTAGGAAGGTTAAGAACCACTAATATAAAGAGCAAAGCAACCGAGAAGAGAAGACAGCAATGGACAAGCCAGAGAGAGACCGCAGAGTAAATGGACTCTGCCAACAGGTGGACCTAGGGTCAAAACTACAGAGAAATACATTTTTGTTGTTGAAACCACCTGGTCTTATGATAAGCATTATAGATGTTCTAACAAACTAATGAATACCACAAAACACTTCTACTTCAGAAAATGTTTCCCGATGTGTAGTGATTTAGAAAACCAAATAACTAACTCATTACAATGCTTTACAAAGTAACAAAGTCCACTTAATACTCCGGCTCAAGGCCAAGGCCACCCTTTTACATATTCATAGGAAGGAGGATGTGCTTTGTTTAGAAAAGCCACCATTAATTATGTTGTCTCAAAGGGCCCAAGTGTAATTAAGAAAATAAGAGAGGCTATATCTGTGTCTCCTCCGAGGTGGAAATATCCATTTAGCTCACTTTGGCGATAGAATGTCAATGGAAGTGATGTCTGTCAGTCTGAATTTTAAGACTCAATATAAAATGTGTTACAATCACATTCTTCTGCTCTGGAATTGACAGTACCAACCATGACGGCTGCAACACAATGCATCCCCGAGGGCAGGGAATGTGAGACAGAGCTGCCCAGCTAACCAGCACTGTGCATCCCTGGAGATGAGAAATCACTATTGTGCTAATGCCTTAGGATCAAGCAGTTACTTGTTGATTTAAAGGGCCTTCTCCTACCCTAAGTGATGCAACTGTTCTGAGGTATTTTGCTCATTTTCCAATTCATAACTGCGCATGAGACACATAAGAGATCATCGCAGTCAGTGTTCATTTATTTATATCTTGGAAAGTTATGATCAGGATGTCAGTAAATATTCCAAGAGTAACAAAGCAGACTCCACTCCACACAAGGAAGGTATCAAGTCCGTTGTTGTCAGGCCTCCTACAGTGAGTGACCCTGATCATACTTAAGTACCCATTAGATTTACAAATTGTTCCTAACCATTCTCTCTGTGAAAGGTGGAGATTTTTTTGATGCTGTTGAAATTTTTCATTTCCTGTAGCTATAAATCAAACTTGCTTGTATTTGTGTTAACTAGAAGTTGTTCATGCTCCTGTACATGACTCTCACCTGTTTCTGTGCCCAGTTTTTTGAATAGATAAGGAATCTTTTCGCCACCACACAGTTTCATGGCAGGTGCTGCAAAAGACAAAACAGCCAGGAATTTTTCAGAATGTATCTTCAATCCAAACACTCTCACTTGAGAATGAGGATATAAAACTTAAGAGTTGTCCCTCTTAAATTTCTGGACTCTGACACACTCCTCACCAACCTAGATGATACAAATGTATACGTTCTTCATTTCCCTTGCAGAAAAAATCACTTCTGCCTTGGTTCCAGCACCCCTCCTACACCTTCTGTCTCACCATTTGTGAATGAGAATTTCTGGGGGTTGGGGGGAAGCTGTTTCTGCAAAGACTGCTTAGCAATTAATTCTTCAGTGATATGCAAAGGTTGGAATGCTTCAGGACCTTGGGTTAGCTTAAGACTGGGGGAAAGCTATCCTTGCCTACTTCTGTGTCAGAACTAACAGTATGTGACTATCAGATAATCCTTTTGAAATCTACTAACATTACCTAATACCAGTAACTTCTACCAACCCCAAAGCTAAGAATATTATCAGATAACGTCTATGGCCTAGAGAACTCCACATCCCAGTCTTCTGTAATGACTTCTATGATGTCTCATTAGTGTTTGTTAAACCTGCTTTAATTTATAATGTTCTTTTAAAAAAATAAAACTTTATCAATCTCTTTCCATATTGGGCTATGAAATTTAGGATAACTTAAATCTGTATTTCCAGACCATGGTCACTCAAAATGGGTCCAAAATAAACTTTACCTCATTCCCTCCAAGTTGAGAGCTGTGGTTTTTACATTAACACTACACCAAAATACATAAGAATTGAATTTATTGAAGGATAGTGTATAAGTGAATGTGACCATTGACTAAATTATTAAACATTCAAGAGAGATAACCTTACCCAGAAACCAGGTTAGGAGAGAGAGCAATGCTTATCATCACTTTCTGTTCATGTCTGAGAACTGGGGCATGTCAGAGGGAAAATTGTGTATCTTCCTTCTGCTTCTTTGTTCCATCATCACTTTTTATTGTGTTCCTTGGAGCACAAATGCTCCTATTAGGATCAGGAATTCTATTTCCAGCATAGACCACTAAAACTCATCACCAGTCAGGAAATGCTGCTTTGTGTCTGTCATCATCGTAACAAGATTCATTGTGGAACACAGTCAGACTGCTGTGGAATCCTTCTCCAGGAAATACTCTGGATTTCTAGAGAAGCCCAGAGTGAGGTACATTTTCACATGGTCCCTCTGGCTCTCTATGTGCATATAGCAGCCTTCAGGATAGCAAACAATAGAATGTTAACAGTATATTTTATAGACTTCAGGTTCTAGGGAATGGTGACCTATAGAAATCAAGGATATGCGATTAGCTGATTTCTAGCTGGCATTGTGCTTCTCAGTAATCATTCCACTCTGCTCCCCAATGTTGCAGTATGGAGAATTAAGGACAGTTCAGTGACAGAATCTAAGCCCATCAGGGTAACTTATCTCTATTGCCATGGTAGCTATCTCAGAAATATGCCAGTTGTCATAGCAATTTATTCAGAAGGATAAAGTGATCTAATTCAGGGAGGAATATGAGAAAAGACAATTGTTCAGGCTTCACTTCATTGAACAAATAGGAGAGTCTGCTAACATTTTATGGGAGACTGTTTGTAAGGGTCATAGCCATGACCCCTTTCCTCTTTTCTAGAGAAAATGACCTAGGAAGTAATGAGGAAAGGCTGTGCTCTACTTTATGTCACAAAGGAAGAAATGTCCTACAATGCCTGGCATCCTAAGCTATAAAGAGAAGAAAGTAGGGTCTAAGAATTTCATTAAACTTCTCAGTATCAAAACTCATAGTATGTCTCTTTTGCATTCTCCCCTATCACTGTGCTCCACTAATTCAGTAAAACCTTCAATGGTCCTTTTGAAAACCTATGTCAGTCTGAAAATTTTGTAGTCAAAATATGCCACCAGCTATGCTCATGAAATAAAGACAAGCAGACTTTTGAAAATAACCACATATGCTCAGTATCCAGGTGATTCATAGTATGACATCCACTAAAATATTAGAATGTTTGGTCAAATGAGCTTATGTAAATATGTTGTTGATGTGTCTCTCTTCACTTAAATAAGAATGATGCTAATAACTATGACTTTACCAGGATACTCCAACATATGAGCATTTAAATAATGTATTTGAGTGGTGACAGCAAATTCTGTGGTGGGTTTGGTTAATAATACAAAGGTGATGCTTTCCACACCCCAAATAATCTTCTTTTTTTATATCTTTGCCATTTTCTGACTACAAATAATAATAAAAGGCTAGTGACATTTATTTAAATAGCAAAATTAATGCTTTCATTTGTCACAAGAGATTTCTATTTTTTTTTTTTTTTTGGTTAAAAAAGAAAAATAGACAGCCATAAGTAAAAACATGACTCTATGTCACTCTGAGAACTTTAACTGTAGCTTTTCCTCTATTTTAGAGATCTCTGTGCTCTTCCAGTGCGTGGATGCCATCCTTTGTTCTTCACTGTGTCACTTTGATTTATACCTTCACTGTCATTCTTACCAAAGACCTTCACAGTTCATGAGCTCTCTCTACCTCACTCTTCTCTTGCATAAAATGTGGGGAAATTGGAGACTCAAATGAGCCAGGGAATTCAAAGTTTTCAGAGCAGAGAGCTAGGAACACAGAGGTGGTGATACACTGCCACCCACTATTAGTGGCCAGCAGTACACATGGCCAGTTAACATTTTATGCTATTCTTTATGTGTTCTGACTTGTTTATTGTGTGTATATGACTACACATGTGTGTGCACAGAAGCCTAAGAAATCATTGGTAAAGCACCTAAGTTAGAGACAAAGACTCTTACTAACCCCCGACTTGCAATAGTGGAGTAGATTGATTGGCTGGTGAACCCCAAATAGCTAGTTGTCTCTGCCTCCCCAGCACTGAGATTACAAATGTATACACCACCATGCCTGGCTTCTTATTAACATGACAGTGTATTATAAGAAAAGGATTCACTATTCAGCAAAGGATTCGCTATTTTTCAATCATAATTGACGATGTAGAGATAAATTGTATTGACATAGAATTATGCAAATTTGGAAGAGGTGCCTATTATTACCTCCTAAGAGTGAAAGAGTAAGGATTAGGAAGTAAAATTTATTCAATAACACTTCCTACTGATTCAGAACTCTCAGGGGAATGATAAAATACCCACAGTATGATGGTCTATCTTAACTGACATCTTGATAAGATTTGCAAACTATACCTTTGAATAGGTTTTTGAGGTTGTTTACAGAGAGGTTTAACAGGATGTGGGCTGGACCTAGTCTAGAAGCCTAGACTGTATTAAAATGGATAAAGGGGAAAGCCACCAGAGCAATGGCATTCTCAAGCTTCTGCTCCCTGACCTTCTGAGACAGGAGCACACATTGTCTCACCAACACCTAGGGGAGCTGTTCCTGCCATTATGGCCTCCTCACCAGAATGTGCTCAATTCTTTGAGCTGTAAACCAAAATAAACCCTTCTTCCCTCAAGGCACCAGCAACAGAAATCCAACTAATGCCTGGTGTGAACCTCTTCACTGACATAAAATAGTTTAAGAATAGTTTGTGATTTTTATGAGGCCCTGCCCCCCAAATTCTTCAACCTCCAAGTGGCTCATAGTAAGCAGAGGAAGATTTCTACAATTAATGAAATAGGTGGTGGTGGGACATCTGAAAAGGGCACTATTCCTAAATGAACACTGTCCATGGTTCCTGTCCCACTGAGCTGAAAGCAATCAAGGATGCAAAGATAAGTCCTTTGAGAAGTTACACTGCCAAGAAACTACTTGCGTACAATGAAAGAATGCAAGTTTATTTGAACTTTATAATTATTCAAAGTACACTTTTATCATTAGGAAAGAGAACATAGCTACTCCTAAAGAGAATTTTGTTCCCATAATCTACTTCTCTAGAGCCAAGAAAAACAAAGGAAGGGAAGATTGCTTAGCTATCAGTAGTTGATGAAGTTGAGACTTTTACCTACACTACAGAGTCAGGAACTGACCAAAAATATTCAAAACCAACCAGAAAGAGCTCTACTAATCACTTCTCTACGGGGGCTGTATTTCTTGGATTAGTAACTTAAATGTTCACATTTGTCCCTTGCTAAATATATGTATTGTTCATATACTCCCATTGACCCACTAATGGACATTAGTTAGGAGGTGTCTAGAAGATCCATATGTATATTCACTTTGTAGCCTTACCATCTAAAAAGAACTACATTCAAAACTGAGGTAAAGACTGTTTTATGCTACTCAGAGCTCCAGGACCTAAGTTAGTATACTAATTTATGAAGTCTCTTGAATATTTCTCCTTCGGAAAGAGATTAAGGGTATTCTGTATGTTAGAGAAGTGTGTGCCATGTGTACAGATGGAAAGAGTCTGACAGAAATAGTGATGTTCACCAAATATTTTATGAGCTTCCCTGCATTTTGCAAGCTCATGAGAATTAAGCCAGTTCATGTGCCTTATTTAGCTCCTGGAAAAATATGTTTCACTTCCAGGGTTAAAGCAGGGCACTTGCTGGAATAAAATGTTCTATTTTTTTTCTTAGAAACCAAAGAGATCTCATGACCCCTTGGTAAAACTAGGATTAAAGGAGCCACTACATCAAAGGTAATTACTATATGAAGTCATTATAAATTGTTAAGGTGTGCTATAATGCTTTAACGGTGTTAGGAAAAATAACCATTGCATTAAGTTTCTTGTAGTACTGACATTCGCTTTATGTTTAGTTTGTATTACAGAATCATCTATCCAGAACTATCCTATAGAAATGTGACAGGAGCTATATTAGCAGCTAAAATTTAAAAGTGATGGAAGTATCAGTTGATTATTAATTTCAATCACTGTTTTAAGTAATGCATCCGCTATGTACATATATAATCCATATTTATTAAATGATACATTGCATATTTATTATATCTTAGAACACATGTTACAATTCAAACTGGCCAAAAAGCTGATATCTAGTATACTAGTATTAGATATCGATATTTAGTATTAGATAACGATATTTAAATACACTAATGAATATTGTCCTGTATTATCAACTAGAGCTTTCAACTATGAGACAATCTCCATTCAAACCTGATGTGAAAACTATAGTCACCAACCAGAGAACCTATACCTAATAAGGTAATGAACAAGACACGTACCTTTGAGAAAGTATCTCCTTGATGTCTGTATTCACATTGCTTTAATTTTATTTGTCAAATTTGAAGGTATTTTTAAAGAATAAAAGTAAACCATGAGCAAAATGATAGTTCACCTTTGAAAGGAGAAAATTATCACATGTAGTTCAGCCTAGACTTTAGATGCAATTGCAGTCCTACTGGCATAATTGGGGGAAGTTAAAAATGAAATAAAATAATCTCTTCAAATAATATCCCACAGAACTTTTAAACTACTGATGTCTATAGTAACATATAGTTTCTTAAGCAGTAGTAATGCTAACAGCCATTCCCACGGCAACAGTGAATATTTTGCTTTTTACTGCCATCAAATTATAGGGTAAGGACCTGAAGTCCAGCACAGCTTTCTGCCATCAATTCATCTATGCATGCTTTCAACAACTTTGTAAGCAACCAATCCCTTTCTGCTTTGTGTGACTGGAGAGCTTTACTTTTCCTACATCAAATGTATATGTATATAATGACCTAGAAATATAAACATGTTAACCTTTCTAAGCACCTTTTTAAGCATAAGCATGGGATTTTAAAAGAAAAGAATAGGAGCCTTTTATTTCAAACCGTAGACATTGGAGAGATAGTGGATCTTTTTTTAAATATATATATATTTTATATATATATTTTAAATATATATATATAAAATTTACATTTCCGATGCCATCCCTTTTTCCCATTTCCTCTCCCTAGAAAACCCCTATCCCATGCCCCCTTTTTCTTTTTGTTTTTATACAATTTTTTTAAAATGTTAGTCAAAGGTTTTATAAGTTTGGTAATGCTCAATCAGAGGTGTAACCCAATACCCAACCTAGATATATAAACTGTCTTTGACTGGTGGAGACACGTGAACATCTGCCTCCATGCCCCCCTCTTTCTCTCTCTTTCTCTCTCTTTCTCTCTCTCATCACCTTGCTTCTCCTCTCCTTCATCTTTTCCTCTCCTTCATCTTCTCCTCTCCTTACTCCATCTCTTCCTCTTGGTGCTCCTTCCCCCTTAGCTCCTCCTACATATCACCCTTCCTGTTAAATAACACTTTTCTCTCAAAATACAATTAGAGCATAATTATTCTTATTTGTACCGGTGAGGTACAAGATAATCCTCATACCCAGTCCATCATTTTGTCAACTAACCAGAACCTCTGTCGTCTCTCCTAACTAAAACACTTAGTTTTAAACCTGGCTGTTTTTCTTGGCTTTAGAATGAATGAGGGAAAAAAAGATAAAAAAAAAAAAAGAAAGAAAGAATGAAAGTAGGAAATTTAATAACACAAATGGAAGGACTTAGAAATCTAGGAGGCAGTTTATGTTAATGGAAACAGCATCATAGAAACTGGAAAATCACACCCTCACAGAAGCACAAGGAGCGGGGATGGGATAAGGGGTTCCTGGGGGGGGGGGGGATGGGAAAAGGGGATAGAATTTGAAACGTAAATATTATAACCAATTAAAAAAAGGAAAAAAAGAAAAGTTGTTAGAACCAACACCTTAAAAAAATAAAAGTCAGCCCTCTAGGGAAAAGAAAATTTTCTTTTCTTGATACTAAAACTTGTTCTGAGAATTGTATATTGCAGAATACACAGCCTCGGTGTATCTACTCATCAAGCAAACTGAGCAGACCTGCTCAAACCTCTGATGTCCTAGAATTCCACCTGGATACAGTGAAGACACAGCATCAGAGGCTTATCAATTTACTCTTCCCCCCACCCCTCTTCTAATATCTCAACGCCCGTAATCAGCTTGAAGAAGTTAATGAAGAGTCAGCGCCCCTATTCCCTGGGCTTGAGGACTAAGGTGGTTAATATTGGGCTGTCTTTCTGGGGAAAAGTAGAGGTTTTCAGCTGATAGTAGGTCTTTTTAAGGAGTTATGACAACATCCTTAGGAAGGAATAGGCAGAGACTTCAAAAAGAATGATGGATAGGAAGGTTAACTGACTGCTATCAATCTGCAAAGGACTATCAATTGTCTTTTAATATATCAAACAAAATCATGGGAATAGAATGAAAATAGAGAGAAGAATATATTTTTTACAGATAGGATTTTAACAGACACACGATATGAAACTGACACTCATGTGAGTTTATGTTTGTAGTCAGAACTATTTTGTTTCATATCCAAAAATCTGACTTAAATTAACTTCATAGAGCTTGCTGATTTGTACAGTGGGAAAATTTAGAGTTAAAAAATTAAACTTCAAGAAAAGCTGAGTACGTGACTTCAGATATTATTACTGGCATTCAGGCTAACCCATTCCATTTAGCTTTCACAATTCTTCCTAAAGTCCATGCTAAAACAGTCCATTATGTACTGTTAGTACAATGATGTTATAGCAGGTCAGTTGACTCTCTCTGCTGTTCATGAAGACACCATTTATCTTGGCCAGAAAAAATCTCAATAGAGGCTCCTGGGCCTCACAAAAACTGATTTAAGTTGGATGGTGTATTCACTTCCAAATCACATTTTGTATAGGCATTTTAGCACTCTGGCTTGGTGTTAAAAGAGAAAGGTAAAACTAACTCTGAGAAAAATCACACTGGCCATTTGAATTTTCTTGTTGAAAATGAGTGGGGTTTACTTTGAAAAAATTTATAGCTTTGCATCAATTGTTTTTTTGTTTTTCAGATTAATCTCAAGCTACATAAGTATTCATAAATAATTTCCATACAGATTGTATTTTATTTTTAAAAATATTGTATTTATCTTTTTCAATTTGTGTATGTTTGGATGCATGTCTGTAGATACATGCATGCCACCATAGAGCACCTGTGGAGGTCAGAGGACACCTAACTCTGTAGAGTTGATTCTCTCCACATTTTTTATTGGATATTTTATTTACCTTTCAGATGTTATCCCATTTCCCCTTACATTCCCCCCCCCCCCCCCCCCGCCCAGGAACCTCTATCTCACCCCCCTCCTCCTGCTTCTATGAGAATGTGCCCCCACCTACCCCTCCCCACTCCTACCTCCCTACCTTCAAATTACCCCAAAACCTGCATCCAGCCTTCATGGGACCAAGGTTCTTCTCTCCCACCTATGCCCAACAAGGACATCCTCCTCTACATATACAGCTGGAGTCATGGGTCCCTCCCTATGTGCTCCCATGCTGGTGGTTTAGACCCTGGGGAGCTCTGGTTGGTTGGTATTGTTGCTCTCCCTATGGGGCCACAAACTCCTTCAGCTCCTTCAGTCTTCTCTCTAACTCCTCCATTGGAAACCCTGTGATCAGTTCAATGATTAGATGTGAGCATCTGCCTCTGTATATGCCAAGCTGTGGCAGACCTCTCAAGAGACAGCTATATCAGGCTCTTGTCAGCATGCTCTTCCTGACAAGGATGCTGAACATTTCTTTAGGTGCTTCTCAGCCATTCGAGTTGCCTCAGCTAAGCATTCTTTGTTTAGCTCTGTACCCCATTTTAATAGTATTATTTGGAGTTTACATTCTTGAGTTCTCTGTATATATTAGATATTAGCCCTCTATCTGATGTGCGATTGGTAAAGATCTTTTTCCAATTTGTTGGTTGCCATTTTGTCCTATTGACAGCGCCCTTTGCCTTACATAAACTTTGCAATTTTATGAGGTCCCATTTGTCAATTCTTGATCTTAGAGCATAAGCCATTGGTGTTCTGTTCAGGAATTTTCCCCTGTGCTCAAGTATTCAAGCTTCTTCCCCACCTTCTCTTCTATTAGTTTCAGTGTATCTGGTTGTATGTGAAGGTCCTTTATCCACTTGAACTTGAGCTTTGTACAAGGAGATAAAAATGGATCGATTTGCATTCTTCTACATGATGTCCTTCAGTTGAACCAGCACCGTTTGTTGAAAATACTGCCCTTTTTACAATGGACAGTTTTAGCTCCTTTGTGATCAAGTGACCATAGGTATGTGGGTTCATTTCTGGGTCTTCAATTCTATTCCATTGATCTTCCTGCCTGTCTCTGTACCAATAACATGCAGTTTTTATCACTATTGCTCTGTAGTACAGCTTGAGGTCAGGGATGATGATTCCTCCAGAAGTTTTTTTATTATTGAGAATAGGTTTTGCTATCCTGGGTTTTTTGTTATTGCAAATGAATTTAAGAATTTCTTTTTCTATTACTATGAAGAATTGATTTGGGATTTTAATTATGATTGCATTGACTGTAGATTGCTTTTGGCAAGATGGGCATTTTTACTATATTAATCCTGCCAATCCAGGAGCATGAGAGATCTTTCCATCTTCTGAGATCTTCTTTGATTTCTTTCTTCAGAGACATGAAGTTCTTGTCATACAGATCTTTCACTTGCTTGGTTAGATTCACACCAAGATATTTTATATTATTTGTGACTGTTGTGAAGGGTGTCATTTCCCTAATTTCTTTCTCAGCCTGTTTATCTTTCAAGTGAGGAAGGCTACTGATTTGTTTGAGTTGTTTTTATAACCTATCACTTTGCTGAAGTTGTTTTATCAGGTTTAGTAGTTCTCTGGTGGAAGTTTTGGGGTCACTTAAGTATACTATCATATAATCTGCAAATAGTGATATTTTGAATTTTTCTTTCCTATTTGTATCCCTTTGACTTATTTTTGTTGTCTAATTGCTCTAGCTAGGACTTCCAGTACTGTACTGAATAGATAGGGAGAGAATGGGCAGCCTTGTCTAGTCCCTGATCTAAGTGGAATTGCTTCAAGTTTCTCTCCATTTAGTTTGATGTTGGCTACTGGTGGGCTGTATATTGCTTTTACTATGCTTAGGTTTGGGTCTTGAATTCCTGATCTTTCCAAGACTTTTACCATGAAGGGATGTTGAATTTTGTCATATGTTTTCTCAGCATCTAGTGAGATAATCATGTGGTTTTTTATTCTTTGAGTTTGTTTATATAGTGGATTACATTGCTGGATTTCCAAATATTGAACCATCCCTTCATTCCTGGGATAAAGCCTACTTGAACATGATGGATTACTTTTTTGAAGTGTTCTTGGATTCGGTTTACAAAAATTTTATTGAGTATTTTTGCATTGATATTCATAAGGAAGATTGGTCTAAAGTTCTCTATCTTTGTTGGGTCTTTGTGAGGTTTAGGTATGAACGTGATTGTGGCTTCATAGAACGAATTGAGTAATGTTCCTTCTGTTTCCATTTTGTGAAATAGTTTGAAGAGAATTGGTAATAGGTATTCCTTGATGGTCTGATAGAATTCTGCACTAAAACCATCTGGCCCTGGGCTTTTTATGGTGGGGAGATTTTAATGACTGCTGCTATTTCTTTAGAGGTTATAGGAGTATTTAGATGGTTTATCTGCTCCTGATTTAATTTTGGTACCTGGTATCTGTCTAGAAAATTGTCCACTTCATCCAGATTTTCCAGTTTTGTTGAGTATAAGCTTTTGTAGTGGGATCAGATTTTTTTTTAATTTCCTCAGTTTCTGTTGTTATATCTCCCTTTTCAGTTTTGATTTTATTAATTTGGATAATGTCTTTGTGCCCTCTTATTAGTCTAGCTAAGGGTTTATCTATCTTGTTGATTTTCTCAAAGAACCAGCTCCTGGTTTTGTTGATAATTGTATAGTTCTTTTTGTTTCTACTTGGTTGATTTCAGCCCTGAGTTTGATTATTTCCTGCTGTCTACTCCTGTTGGGTGTATTTGCTTCTTTTGTTCAAGAGCTTTTAGGTGTGTTGTCAAGTTGCTAGTGTATTCTCTCTCAAGTTTCTTTTTGTAGACACTTAGAGCTGTGACTTTTCCCCTTAGCACTGCTTTTATTGTGTCCCATAAATTTTGGAATGACAAGCCTTCATTTCCATTAAATTCTAAAAAGTCTTTAATTTCTTTCTTTATTTCTTCCTTGACAAAGTCATCATTGAGTAGAGTGTTGTTCAATTTCCATGTGTATGTGGGCTTTCCATTGTTTTTGTTATTATTGAATATGAGCCTTAGGCCATGGTGATCTGAAAAGATGCAAGGGATTATTTCAATCTTTTTGTATCTGTTGAGGCCTGCTTTGTGACCAATTATATGGTCTACTATGGAGAAGGTACCATGAGGTGCTGAGAAAAAGGTATATTCTTTTGTTTTATGATGAAATGTTCTATATATATCAGTTAAATCCATTCAGTTCATAACTTCTATTAATTCCATGGTATCTCTCTTTAGTTTCTGTTTCCACGATCTGTCCATAGCTGAGAATGGGGTATTGAAATCTCCCCTATTATTGTGTGAGGTGCAATGTGTGCTTTGAATTTTAGTAAAGTTTCTTTTATGAATGTAGTTGCCCTTGCATTTGCAGCATAGATGTTCAGAATTAGAGTTCATCTTTGTAGATTTTTTTCTTTTGATGAGTATGAAGTGTTCTTCCTTTTTTTGCATTTTTATTTTCTTTGACATTTGTTCCAATATTTTTTCATGGTATCTTCTGCACATGAGATTCTCTCTTGTATCTCTTGTATTCTGTTGGTGATGATCTATGACTCCTGATTTCTTTCCTATGTTTTCTGTCTCCAGGGTTGTCTCTCTCTGAGATTTCCTTATTGTTTCTACTTTCATTTTTAGATCTTAGATTGTTTTGTTTAATTCTATCACCTGTTTGTGTTTTCTTGTAATTCTTTAAGGGATTTTTTGTGTTTCCTCTTTAAGGGTTTCTACCTGTTTACCTGTGTTTCCTGTATTTCTTTAAGGGAGTTGTTTATGTCCTTCTTAAAGTCCTCTATCATCTTCATGAGAAGTGATTTTAAATCTGAATCCTGCTTTTCCAATGTGATGGGGTGTCCAGGACTAACTATGGTAGGAATGTTGGGTTCTGATGATATGTGGTAACTTTGGTTTCTGTTGCTTATATTCTTATGTTTTTCTTTTACCACCTGGTTAACTCTAGTGCTACCTGCACTCACTATCTCTGACTGAATACTCTCTTTCCAGTTATCTTGCTTGTGTCAGAACTACTCAGAGTCCAGATGTCTCTGTGATCCTGTGATCCTGACCTCATGGGTGAAAGATCTCCTGGGACTCAGGTTTCCTCTGGGATCCTGAAATCTTGTTGCTCTGAGTACAGTGGTTCCTCAGCTGCTCTGAGTGTATTGGTTCCACCAATGCTCTAAGATGGTTCAGGGTAGAGTGTCTTCACAGGAGCAGATCAACCAGGTGTCTGCCCCAGTTAAAAGTCCCGAGTAAGGGGTGGAAGGGGAATGGTATTTTGGAAGGGTGGAGTTTGTGTGGGTTGCAGCTCTGGGGCTTAGGGTTGTGAGGGAGGGTTCTTACCTGCTACTCTAGGAAGGTTCAGGATATGGTGTCTTTATGGGAGTAGACCTGCTAGGTGTCTGCCTCAGCCAAAAGGACCAAGGGAGCGGGCCATATAGATTTTAGAATTCATATTACTTTTTTAATTTTAACAACTAACAGTAATCTTCCCTGAAGAAACACTTTCCATATAAAATGCAGGAAATGGCCACAGTATATAAATAATAAAAGTTTGTAGCAAGTAAGCAAATTTGCATTGGTAAAATTTTTCAGTTAAATAGTGTCAGACTTTAAAAGGCTAATTTCAAAAACATGATAGTATAAAGTTACAGTTACTTGTCTTGCGGTTCTGTAGGTCAGCAGATTGGCCAGGGCTTAGCCAAAATATGTTTCTTTCTCATTGTCAGTTTTGCACATTTATGCATTAATCATCAGTTTTTAACTGGTAAGTTGCAACATATGTGGTGCTTTTCTTATTTGTCCCAGAAGACTGGACTCACTGGCTTGGAACTGTTTAAAGAAAGAGGATGGCTAAATTACATATTTGCCATCAGCCGGCAGACAGATAACTGGCTAGATTTGAGAAAAATGTGTTCAAATAACATCAAGAAAGACAAGGGCAGTGTCAATGTGCAATTGGCAGACTCTGCCAATACTATTTTGAAATGTTCCAATGGCTAATTTTAATCATAAAACACGAAAAAACCATAATCTTTCTTCTTCCCAAGAAGAATTAAAAAAAAAATACAGGATGGCTTTTTGTTATTTTAGTTTACAAGAATCTGTCTCACAGTAATTATTTCTATTTTTTCCATTTTCAAAGTAAATCATATTCCCAGTAATTCTCTTCTACTACAATAGGTAATTTTATTATCAGTCGTTATCTCTAATATTACGATCTGTATATAATCTAAAGTGAGCTTTGACAACCATCTACTGCTTATCAGACCAATCGGAAGGACAAAGAAGAAAAGATGTCTGTTCTACACACAAAGGAAGAATCCAAATCCTCCCTACCCCTGCTTCTAAGAACGGAAGCATAGAAGGCATAGCAATTTGAGAAATCTAGCTATGCACAAACTTTCAATCCACATTATTCTGTAATACTTTTTCCCTCTATTGAATTGAAAGAAGTTATACTCTTTTCTCCTAACTCTGAGGCACATTTTTCTCTATGACTGTGATTCATTCCCCTCATTCTTCATTTAAGAAAAGATTATCTCAGTACTTGTCAGGTTGATAGTCTACTTCTAGAAAATGGGAGGTACTAATCCTCTAATGCCATTTCTGTCAGGATGGTAGTAATTTGATCATCATTATTCTGTACATATCCTGTGAATTCATAAAGGCCAGATTCATGTGTGCCAGCATCTCAATTTTTACAGCAAATCTTATGGGTGAAATCCAGACCATAAAGTAAGATGTAGTTTCTACCATTTGGTAGGGAGAACTAAAAGGTATTTATTTATTTATATATTTATTTTTAATTTAGAGCTACCATACAGTATGAAGTCTAACATTAAATAGAAATACTTGATTTATCATTTTTTTTATTTTTAAATGACTTTATAAGATAAGATACTGACATTTTTAACCACGCTTGTCTTTCTTCCAAATTATTTCAAAATAGCATCTAAAATTAAGCTCACACAAACATACAAGAAAAACGTAAAGACTTTATAAGAAGCTTAAACAGGAGTTACATATAAAGAGAACTAATTTACCATATAAGGTTCAGTAGAAATTATCTCCAAATATCCTCAGGATAAGACCATGAAATCCAGTATTCTAAACTAGACTTATACAATGACCTCAGATTGTGATTCTAAAATGAAGATGTTTTATGCAATTGCAAACTAATCCAACGGCATCCTCATAAACCTCACCTCAGAAAAGGTTACAGTTATTCTTTGGCTAAAAAGGGCTTTTTTGTTCATGAAAACTTACTTTGCAGAGCTAGAATTATATTGGATTTAACTTAGAGTCTTTAAATTCATTGCCACAGCACAAAAAAATGGACAGTGGACATTTTGCAACTCAGTAAATGTTTTCAAATCTATCTCTAAGGGTCACTATACATACAGTTTCTATAGAAACCATATTTCAGTAACTTAATATCTAAAATGAAATCACCTTGAAGTCATCTAAAACTATTCTATGTATTTCATCATAGAACATAAACTTTAAAACAATAATTCAATGAAATAAAGTTACAAAGTGCCTGTTTTATTTTTATTATATTTAGTGTGTGTGTGTGTGTGTGTGTGTGTGTGTGTTATCTCCATGGCACAAATATGGAGGTCAGAGAACTACTCAACTGAGTCTTTTTCTTGTTCAACTATGTGAGTTGTGGGGATTAAACTCAGGTCATCAGAACTGGTGTGTTTCAAAGTCGTTAATGAGGTGCACATAATATGAAATTTTACAGTATGTTACTAGCATCACAATTAGTCCTGTGTACTACTTCATTATTTTTAATAAGAACATTTCCCACTTTTAGTCATGAGTTGGTAGAAAAATTGAGATGGTTAATATGAGTGGAGGAACAATTGGATAAAGAGATTTGCTCTTTAGAAAGTCACACATTAGGAAAAGACTTACAATTCCTTGAATTCTTATTGTCCTAAATGCATGTTGTTTCTGAGAATTTCATCTATTTAAAGAAAAATTAACCTCAACATGAACCTAGTCCCTAAGCAGTCTTCTCCTAAATTCCAGGAGTAGTTGCAATCCTGTGCTCACACAAATGATTCTGACTATCCAAATAGATGACAAAACAAAACTAAAAACATAAATTAAAAAAAATACAGATAGGTACGAGTTACTATAAACAACTAGAAAAACATAAGGCAGGGTAGAAGAGAAATTATTAAATTAAATACATAGATATAATTCTTAGATAAAATTTGCTAATAAAAAGAACAGCTCAATCAAAAAAGACAAATAATTAGATAAAATAATCAATAAGTTGTCAAAATATACTTCAAATTACCAATGCTTTCACTAAATGTTTTCTTTAAATATAATACTAGTGAGACTTCAAACCTGTAGTCTCAAGGCAAAAGGCTCAAGCAAAAGAATTGCCATGAGTTTGATGCCAATGTGAAATAGTTTTTCTTATATTTATGTATATGAACAAATATGTGAACATATAAAATGTTTATTGTGTGAATATATATAAACATGTACAATGACAAAATTATAATATTTTACTTGAACTAGAAGCTTACAGAAAAGAGTACTCTCAGTGTTGGTGATGACAGGGATATTTATGCCTACCCCTTTTCTATAAAATAAAGACTTGAAACCTACTAACATTTTTGCTGGTTATGTAAAATTATGAAAAAATTAGTCAAAAGCCTGCCCAAGTCAAAAGAATAGAGAAAAATAAGTATGATGCATCTGTGTTAGAGTTCTGAAGACACATAGAAAACTGTGAACCCTTACAATTTGGGTTGATTTTTCTTTTCTTCTGCTACCTCTAGTATAGCTTCATATTTGAAAGACCTTGATCTTAAATTCAGCTGCATCTACAGAACAGATACTACAGCAGAGATTTGAGACTACTTTTGTCTACATAAAAACTCCTTTTTCCTCCATAGAATTCTTCCTGAAAAAGATAATTCTGGAAGCTACACAAATGACT
Organism: Rhabdomys pumilio; assembly: GCA_030674055.1. NCBI lineage: Eukaryota > Metazoa > Chordata > Mammalia > Rodentia > Muridae > Rhabdomys > Rhabdomys pumilio. The sequence continues at coordinate 39,090,719 of JANHMN010000007.1, read as the reverse complement.
TCATCATTTATTATAGGAAATTCCTTCAAAACAAGCTATCTATACAATGAACTTCTTGTATGGTTGTTCTGTCAGTATAATAAAACATTCACAGGAGCAAAATGCCGGACACCCATGCAACTGATCTATTGTTTCCTTATCTGCACTATAGGTTTTCTCATGAACTTTTCTCCAGTCCCCACCTGTATAGATCCATATGAACTTTCTTGATACCAGATCCCAGTCCTTTTTTAACTTCCTCCTCTAGATTATACATTAAATTACATCAATGCTTTTAGTTACAAGAATGGGTAATGATTGGTATTTGTTTAATCAACTGATTATGCCACTATTTGGTAGAAAAAATATTATTTGAGAATTTTAGAATGCTCACTAACATGAAGTTGACATGACCCTGTTGCAGTAGGTCATGGGCCTTGACTCAGATGCTATATTTCATATTTAGGTTTATATTACTATGGCAAAAACTTGACTCAAAAGCAGCTTGCAGAGGAAAGACTTTATTTCAGTCTATGCTTTATAGTTTATCAATTAATGAAGTTGGGTTAGGAACTCAGGACAAGAACTGAAGTGGAGAACATAGAGGTATGCTGATTATTGGCTTGCTCCTCATGAGTTACTCAGCCTGCTTTCTATTGTAACCAGGACTGTTTACCCAGGAGTTTCACCACCTACAGTAGGCTGAAACCTCTTACACCAACCATTAATCAAGAAAATGCCATACACTCCCCCTCTACCCCTCTCCAGATCCTGGTGGAGGGAGCAGACACCCAGCAGGTCTGTACCCTTGTGGAAACGCATCCTCAAACATTCCAGAGAGGCCAGTGTCCTCAGAGAGACAGGTAAGGATGCCTATGCCCCAGAGCCACAGCTGGGGCAAGAAGCTCGCAGGAAACCCCACCCCCCAGGCACCCAAACCCTGTCCCTTCAGAATATTACGCCCCTTTTGCCCCCTCTCCAGATCCTATGGCTGGAGCAGACACCCAGCAGGTCTGCACCCTTGTGGAAACCATATCCTGAGACATCCTAGAGAAGCCACTGACCTCAGAGCAGGGGACACCATACCCAGAGATGTCCTAGACGAACCACAAAACCCAGAGCAGCAGACACCATATCCAGAGACATTCTAGAAAAACCACTGCACTCAGAGCAGCGAACACCTAGCTGGTCTGCTCTCACGAAGACATCTTACCCTGAGACATCCTAGAGGACACTGCACTCAGAGCAGCTGGAGCTCAGGATCACAGGATCACAGAGACATCTGGACCCTGAGGAGTTCTGACACAGGCAAGATAACTGGAAAGACAGTCTCCAGTCAGAACCAGTGAGTGAGGGTAGAACTAGAGTTGACCAAATGGCGAGAGGCAAGCACAAGAACACAAACAACAGAAACCAAAGTTATGTGGCATCACCAGAACCCAGTTGTCCCACCATAGCAAGCCCTGAACACCACATCACACAGGAAAAGCAGAATACAGAATTAAAATCACTTCTCATGAGGACTTGAAGAAGGTCATAAATAACACTCTCAAAGAATTTGAAGAGAACACAGGTAAACAGATAGAAACCCTTAAAGAGGAAACACAAAAATCCCTTAAAGAATTTCAAGAAAACACAAACAGGTGAAGGAATTAAACAAAACCATCCAGGATCTAAAAATGGAAATAGAAACAATAAAGAAATCTCAAAGGGAGACTACCCTGGAGATAGAAAACCTAAGAAAAAGATGAGGAGTCATAGGCACAAGCATCACCAACAGAATACAAGACATAGAAGAGAGAATCTCATGTGCAGAAGATACCATGGAAAACATTGACACAACTGCCAAAGAAAATGTGAAATGCAAAAAGCTCCTAACCCAAAACATCCAGGAAATCCAAGACACAATGAGAAGACAAAACCTAAGGATAACAGGTATAGATGAGGGTGAATACTTCCAAGTTAAAGGGCCAGTAAATATCTTCAACAAAATTATAGAGGAAAACTTCCCTAACCTAAAGAAAGAGATGTCCTTAAATATACAAGAAGCCTACAGAACCCCAAATAGACTAGACCAGAAAAGAAATATCTCCTGTCACATAATAATCAAAACATCAAATATACAAAACAAAGAAAAAATACTAAAAGCAGTAAGGGGAAAATGGTAAAGTAACATATAAAGGCAGACCTATAAGAATTACACCAGACTTCTCACCAGAGACTATAAAAGCCAGAAGATCCTGGACTGATATCATACAGACCCTAAGAGAACACAAATGTCAGCCCAGACTACTATACCCAGCAAAACTTTCAATCAGTATTGATGGAGAAACAAAGATATTCCATGACAAAACCAAATTTACACAATATCTTTCCACAAATCCAGCCCTTCAAAGGATAATGGATGGAAAACTCCAACACAAGGAGGGAAATTACAACGTAGAAAAAAACAAGAAAGTAATCTCCTAACAACTCCAAAAGAAGATAGTTACACAAACATAATTCCACTTCCAATAACAAAAGTGACAGGAAGCAACAGTCATTGTTCCTTAATATCTCTTAATATTAATGGACTCAATTCTCCTATAAAAAGTCATAGGCTAGCATACTGGATACATAAACAAGGCCCAGAATTTTTCTGCATACAGGAAACACACCTCTGTGACAAAGATGGACACTACCTCACTACCTCGGAGTAAAAGAATGGAAAACAATCTTCCAAGCAAATGGTCCCAAGAAACAAGCTGGAGTAGCAATTCTAATATCAAATAAATTTGATTTTCAACCAAATATAATAAAAAAAGTTAAAGAAGGACACTTTATACTCATCAAAGGAAAAATGTACCAAGATGAACTCTCAATTCTGAACACCTATGTATCAAATGCAAGGGCACCCACATACAGAAAAGAAACTTTGCTAAAGCTCAAAGCATACATCACACCTCACACAATAATAGTGGGGGATTTCAACACCCGACTCTCAGCAATGGACAAATCATGGAAACAGAAACTAAACAATGAAACTAACAGAAGTTGTGAACCAAATGGATGTAGCAGATATCTATAGAACATTTCATCCTAAAACAAAAGAATATACATTTTTCTCAGCACCTCATGGTACCTTCTCCAAAATAGACCATATAATTGGTCACAAAACAGGCCTCACCGGATACAAAAAGATTGAAATAATCCCTTGCACCCTATCAGACCACCACGGACTAGGGATGGTCTGTAATAATGACAAAAACAATTGAAAGCCCACATACACACGGAAACTGAACAATGCTCTACTCAAGGATGACTTGGTCAAGAAAGAAATTAAAGACTTTTCAGAATTTAATGAAAAGGAGGACACATCACACCAAAACTTTTGGGACTTCATGAAAGCAGTATAAAGAGGAAAACTCATAGCTCTAAGTACCTACGAAAAAAAAAAAGAAAACCTGGAGAGAGCATACTTTAATACTTTAACAATTTGAATGCACACCTGAAAGCATTAGAACAAAAAGAAGCCAAGAGGAGTAGACGACAGGAAATAATCAAACTTAGAGCTGAAATCAACCAAATAGAAACAGAAAGAACTATACAAAATATCAACAACACCAGGAGCTGGTTCTTTGAGAAAATCAACAAGATAGATAAACCCTTAGCCAGACTAAACAAAGGGCACAGAGACAGTATCCAAATTAATAAAATCAGAACTGAAAAGGGAGACATAACAACAGAAATTGAGGAAAGTAAAAAAATCATCAGATCCTACTACAAAGGCCTATACTCAACAAAAATCTGGATAAAATGGACAATTTTCTAGACAGGTACCAGATACCAAAATTAAATCAGGAGCAGATAAACCATCTAAATAGTCCTATAAACCCTAAAGAAATAGAAGAAGTCATTAAAAGTCTCCCCAACAAAAAAAGTCCCAGACCAGATGGTTTTAGTGCAGAATTCTATCAGACCTTCAAGGAAGACCTAATACTAATTTTCTCCAAGCTATTCCGTCGAATAGAAACAGAAGGAACACTACCCAATTCGTTCTATGCAGCTACAATTACGCTCGTACCTAAACCACAGAAAGACCCTACAAAGAAAGAGAACTACAGACCAATCTCTCTTATGAATATTGATGCAAAAATACTCAATAAAATTCTCGCAAACCGAATCCAACAGCACATCAAAAAATTTGTCCTTCATGATCAAGTAGACTTTATCCCAGGAATGCAGGGATGGTTCAATATTCAGAAATACATCAATGTAATCCACTACATAAATAAACTCAAAGAAAAAATCCACATGGTCATCTCACTAGATGCTGAGAAAGCATTTGACAAAATTCAACATTCCTTCATGGTAAAAGTATTGGAAAGATCAGGAATTCAAGGCCCATACCTAAACATAGTAAAAGCAATATACAGCAAGCCAGTAGCCAACATCAAACTAAATGGAGAGAAACTTGAAGCAATCCCACTAAGATCAGGGACTAGACAAGGCTGCCCACTCTCTCCCTATCTATTCAATATAGTACTGAAAGTCCTAGCCAGAGCAATTAGACAACAAAAGGAAGTCAAAGGGATACAAATAGGAAAGAAAGAATTCAAAATTTCACTATTTGCAGATGATATGATAGTATACTTAAGTGAATCTAAAACCTCCACTAGAGAACTCCTAAACCTGATAAACAACTTTAGCAAAGTGACTGGATACAACATCAACTCAAACAAATCAGTAATTAAGCAATACAAAAGACTTTACAAAAATGTCAAATAGAAAACTACATCTGTAGATGCTTCCTAAACAAATATACATGGACGCATGAAAAGAGCTAAAATGAAGTTATATTATAACAGGGAATCAATGCCCTACACAATGCCAGAGATAAATAAATAGAAGGTCTAGTGCCAAGAATGATATACAATACTGTACTGTTGTGAAACAACATACAACATGGATAGAGCACAAGAATGTTAGCCTAAGTGAAGAAGAGCCAGTTTCCAAAGGCTGTAAACAGTCAAATCTTACTTCTATCACACTCTGAAAATAACAATATTCTGAAGAATGAAAGGAAGTCAAAGAGATTAGGTATACAGCAGAGGAGGAGAACATGAAGATGCCTTTATGTAATAGTTTATGCATGCTAATTACATGAAATATATATATGCCAAAGGACTAAAACAGTGCATAAAGCATTAATATGTATTCAGATGTGTATATTTTGATTACCATACCATACTATAGAAATATAATGTGTGAGGGAAGAGGGTATTATATTCAAATTCTCCCACTTCCTATGAGGCTACAATAATTTCAAAATGATAGTTGAAAAAAGTAGGCAGAAGAAAAATTAGTGACAAAGACATCTAATATCAACTAGTCCTCATTTGATATTCAGATTTAAATGAATTATTTTTTTAACCACCTATGTCTCCTGGAGAACACTAGATCTCTGCATCTTTCAAGGATCTCAAATTTCTCACTCTTTTATGTATTTCTGTCCCTTAGCATTCTTGATTGGTTTTATTGCTTGATTTTCATGCTATGCTTTCACGACAATGCAAATACATATGGGGTCAAGGAAGAAACAGAAAACACTCATAATAAGTACTTTTAAAAGTTTACTCAAGGTTCTGTACATTATATAATTTACTGTGCTTATAGCTGGTGTTTGCTCTGGCATTATGCTCTTTCTCCATTTACATTCTTGAAACTTGTCTTCCTCATTTTAAGTGAAGATTTGGAAATATTTCCTCACTTTGCATTCATAGAAGTCCGGATAAAATGACAAATATAGGTGTTGTGTGTCCAAATTCCATCCAAAAACATTAGAAAAGCACATTTCAGGATGATGCTTTTGTCCATCAGAAGAAATTCAGCATTAACTGTGAGTGTAATCATGTTTTCCCAGAATGTTTTGTTAATTATGTATTTACTAATTAATTTTGAATCCACCAATCACTTATTCCCTTATTAAGAATGTACTCTAGCCATAATATAGTTGTCTGTTCATTCCCCACCTAACTGATATTATTTCAGAAGTGCTTAACCATATGCTCAAGATTTTAAAAGATTGCAATCAGAAACATGTCACAGCAGTTATTTTCCTAAGCAGCATTAATCAATTCTGTTTAGTTTCTCTTATATTTCAGATTAGTTTGCCTATGTCCAGCATCTGGTGCTCAGAGATTTGACTTAACAATTATTGCGTCCTCACACACAAAATGTCTTTCAGTGATTACCAATTAGATATATTATTTGCTGCTCTAATAGGTAATGTATATTTTACTTTTTAAATTTTAAATATTTACACTGATTTTATTGAATGTCAATATGTATTCCCACTCATAGAAGAAAATACAAACAGTTTAGTTGGAAGCACGACTAATTTATGGTTTTCCTGTAACAGAGACTGTGAATTCCTACTGTCCACAGTCATTGTTCCCATTGGTGATGGATTCCACTAATTTTTACTTAAATTATGGCTCTAAGGAATTAATATCACATCCTTCAACTTCTCTTAAAGCTATGAAAAAGCTATATTGTCAAAGCTGATCAATAATAATTAAAGTGCTTTGTGAAACTTTTAGAAATTTTTCTAAAGCCGTTAGCTATATATTCATTTTTTTCTTTCTTTCAGAACACAATTCTTGGTTACATTTGGCAACTCCATATATTTTCCACAATGAGCTAAACGTGTTTAAAAAAATGAAAGAACAAAAACGTTTGTTCTTTGAGATTTTTGAAGCTACCACTATGCAATTTACACTGTGAATCCAGATGCTGGCTTTTTTTGCTAGTATGTTGGCTTGCTTTTCATTTGTTCATTTTAAATTTCAATGAATTTCATTTTAAACTACACAATATTTAGCATCTAGAAAGAGAAAAATTGAGTATGACTTTGCTACAAAAAAATAAAATAAAATACAGCACAGGCAAGCTGAGTAAGCAGTAAGAAGGTAGACCCAAGTGCTGAAGCTGGGACTGGTATCACTTCCTCAACCATGAGAAATATTAGGTCAAGTTCACATTTAGTGTTCTTTATGAAGAAAACTACAAATAGACAAGATAGTACTTTTATGGGAAGTGGTGGAGAAAAATGTGTTGGTTGCTTTTCCCTCTTCCATCAAATTCCTGCAAAAGAGAAATAGAAAGGAATCAATTCACTTGTGCTACAGTAGAACTCTGCCGATGGCCTGGGGTTTAACTTGACTGATGACCAGCAATTTCGCTTCTAACAGGTTTGAAAATCGAACTATTTTTCTCTCTTTTACTGAAGAGTTTCCATGTAGTTGTGGAAATCATTCTTCAAAAACTAGTAACATAAATAAATTTACAGATGCTGCTGGCATTAGCTAGAAAAGGGTATTTTTTTTTGGTTCCAACATTATTTATTGAAAAATATTTCAGAGTCCCAATTACAGATTGTAGGTACAGATGAACTAAAAAAAAATAATAATAATAACCTGAATTAAACTAAATGTCAAAATTTTTACTGAAAAATTTCTTAGTTGTAGACTTTTGGTGCAAATTAGTATTCTGGTGTCTTTCTCAATCCTTAGCCTCCAAAATTAGTATATTTCTATCTATCTGAGTGAGTTTATAGTATAAATGTGATCAATTGTTATGTATGTACTCAGACAAGCTGAATGCACTATGCCATGGTGCTTAGATTCTGTTGTTAACTTGGAAGTGACAACACTTGGTAGAGTCTTTGGTTTCTTAGCATTTCACTTTTTTTTTCTTTTTGGTTATTCAATATTGAAAATAGTGTAGAATTTCAATGCAAAAATTTCAAAAATCTACAAGAAATATAAATTATTTTGCAACAAATTAAATAATTTTGTTCTTTCCCCTTAAATAGTATGTATGTAAATATATAAACATATACACCATTATTTTAGATAGTTTAATGCAAATCTTTGATGTTAATTTGTACATTGCTAATGAAGATGGTTATTCTGTAAAGTGTATTTATAAATTTGTTCTACAAATCAGATATCATTGTCATTGAAAGTAGAACAATGAACATGAAGTACAAGTACTATGTCCATAAGGTTAAATAAACAAGGATCTATTTTTCAGTACAGACCTTTCTCAAGGATTGCATTATTTGTTAAGGCTGAAAACTACATAGACAAACCGTTTCATTAATTAAGATGTCTTGAGGTCCTAGATACTTTCCTAAAGCCAAATCCTTTTCAATCCACCTTGTCCTACATAGCTGATGCCCTTTGTACATATTTTATAGAAGAGATAACTAAGGTATTAAATGCTTAGATTTCCTATGTTACAAATAATCTTGTGGCAGACACAGACTCAGATCCAACAGCATGTAGTTCTTCTGTGAGTTCTTACAAATCCCTTAAAGAGAAGAAAGTGAGGAATGGTAATAATTATATGAATATAATTTAAAGAAGGGTGAAAGTTATTGTATTTGTTTCCCATGGCTATCACCTGGTGTCAATAGGCACTTGATGAATATCTTCTACCTTGTGTCTAAATTAGTTCAGAGGAGCTAGATAAAATAAACTTTATGTTGCACTCTCTGTTTTTCTGTTTTGCCTGTGCCAATGAGTTACCTATAAATGCAGTACACTAGAACATTATTTATATTGTTACATGTTAATACAGTTTCTTCCTGGAATACTTGATGTTCCTGATACTTCTTAATTGTTCCCAGTCTACCCCACCCTTCAACTTCATAAATAACCAAAGACTTAAGATCCCAAGATTCCCACGAGGCTAATAATAGCTGTTTATGAGTACATTCATCCAATTACACCAAAGTTTGTTTTATACTTGCTTTTAAAAATCCTATGATGATTATGTCAACACACACCTTTTACATTCCCCCTTTCAGCTTTTTAAATGAGTAATAATAATTTATTGCCAACTAATCTAATTTAGGTTATAACACCTGCTGGTTATCTTAGGGTTTTATGGTGTCAGGGAGTAGGCTTTAGCCTGTATTCAATATGAAGATATTTTTTTTTGGCTCTCTTTAAAACTTTTGCTGCAACAATCAACTGGATTCTATATATTCTCATGGTATAAAACTGCCTGATTTTCTAATTGATGCATGTGTTGCTTTTATAAGGTGAAGTAATGGGTACCCATTTTTCCGGCATCACTTTAATAATCAGTGCTGCATTCATGCATCATGCAGTACTATTGTGTAATGGGTGTTGGAATGCATTGATCACTTTAATAGACAGTTGTTAATTTTATCATACATTTGGACAGCAATTTGCACCAGCTCTAAAGACGATTCTTACTCTTCTTCTGGGAGAAATTGAGAAATCAAAGAAGGGTAGGCTCTCATAATTCATAAGATACTAAATGCCAAGATTGGGTTAACCCATTCTACATATATCATCATATTTGACCTACAGCTATTATACTCGTCTTGAGTGAAGATCAGAATAACATCTACCACTGTACTCCCACTTCAGATAATTAAACCTTACAGTAATGGAGCAAATATTGTTAAAAGTACATTATTGCAGTTCTCACTTTCATCTTCATCGCCATCATTAAATAAATTGAAATCATGAGCTGAGAGCATGACATTATCCTAAGTGCTTCCTGCTTTGGGGAAAATGATGCCAGTATCTGCACACATAAAAAGTGACAACAATTAGTCTGAATTAGCGTTTTCTCCATCAATTTCCATCTTCTCAGGTTTGATGGAATATGGTGTAAGCTCTTATTTGCTGAAATAATGTTTGGTATTTGTTTGGGTTTCCAAATACCAAAATCAAAACAAAGGAGTTAAATTCAAGAAATGACAACATGCACACTGCATTACCCTTAAGATAGCAGTCTTCAGTGACTAGCAAGCAAGATGTACAATGTTCTCTTTGTGTGCTTTCCACCTATTTACTTGAACTAGAAGCCTACAATGTGGGCTAGACCAGCTGGCCAGCATGCTTTGGTAATCCACTTGTTTCTGAATCCCTGTGCTGGAATTACACCCTTCAATGTTATCTTTGTAATTTTTTTCCTTCAGTTTTTGCTTTTGTTTTGGTTTTGTTTGATTTGGTTCAGTTTGCTTTTACATGGGTCTTGGTGATTGAAACTCAGTCATCATGTCCTCATGTTTGTAGAGCATGTGACATTGTTACACAGTGAGTAGGTCGTCTCATCCTAGTGATAGAAAAAAATTGATACTCTGATTGAGAATGTGCAAGTCTAACACATTTTAAATATGTAACATTTTTAAATGAAACACATTGCCTGTTTTGACAGCCATTCTAAAGGAAACCTAAGTACCTTGTCATTTTTTTATAAAAAGTCTCCAAAATTAGTATCATATAAAGCAGAAACAATAGAGTGGTATGGTAGATTGGAGCGTGGTTATCCTGTCCTTTATGGCTAATATCCACTTGTAAATGAGTACATACCATGCATGTCCTTTGGGGTCTGGGTTCTCTCACTCAGGATGATGCTTTCTAGTTCCATCCATTTGCCTGCAAAATTCATGATGTCCTTATTTTGAATAGCTGAATAACATTCCTTTGTGTAAATGAACCATAATTTCTTTAATTCACAGCCCAAAGAACCCAAATGACTAGGAGGGCCCAAGAAAGTCTGGTTCAATCTTTCTCAGAAGAGGAAATAAAATAGATATCAGCTGTGGATGGAGGGAGGTGACTGTGTAGGAGAGGGGATGGAGAGGAGAGAGAGGCAGGAGAGAGAGATCAGCAGGAGAAATCAGAGTGGGCAGAGTGGGGTGTTTCTCTAGGACATGCCAGAGACCAGGGAAAGGGGGCAGACACTAGGGCAGCTGTGGAGGTGACTCTAGCTGGAACTCCTAGCAGTTGAAGATATGAATCCTGAAGTGGCCACTTCCTGTAGCCAAGCAGTAATTCCATTGGAGGGATAAGGACAGCAATCCACACATGAAACCTTTGATCTAAATGTGTCCTGACTGTGAGATGTGCAGGGACAAAGATAGAGCACAGACAGAAGAAATGGCCAACTAATGTCTGGACCAAGTAGAGACTCATCCTATAAGCTAGAACCAGTACCTGACAATATTAATGATACTCTGTTATGCTTGCAGACAGGAACCTAGCATAACTGTTCTCTGATAGGTTCTGCCCAACAGATGACCAAAACAAATGCAGAGATGCACAGCCAAACATTAGATGGAGTTCAGTGAGTCTTGTGGAAGAATCAGGGGAAGGTTTGAGGGCCCCAAAGAGGATAAAGACTTCACAGGAAGACCAGCAGAATCTACTAACTTAGATCCTTGTGGCTTCCAGAGACTAAATCACCAACCAGAGAGCATGGACTGAACCTATGTAACAGATGTTCAGTTTGGTCTTCACGCAAGTCACCCAACAACTGGAGAGAGGGGTCTGTCCCTCATTGTTATTTGTTGCCTGTTGATCTCATTGCCCTTACTTGGACTCCGAGATAAAGAGTGTGCTTATCCTGCAGTGACAGATATAAGCAAATGAGGGGGTATACTAATGGGGTTTCCCTCTTTTCAAAGTAGAATTGGAGAGGGAATAGGAAAGGAGATGGAAGGGGGACTGGGAAGAGAAGGGGACTGATACTGGAATATTAAGTGAATAAATTATCTTTTAAAAGAGAGAGTGGTATAGTAAAAAAGATATTTTTAAGGGAAAATAGTAAAGTGTGCAATTTTCTTCTTTTATGTACTTTTGAGGGTTTTGATACATTTGTGGTGTTTAGTCATTATATATTTGTCCCGGCTGGTTTTGTGTCAACTTGACACAAGCTGGAGTTATCATAGAGAAAAGAGCTTCAGTTGAGAAAATGCCTCCATGACATTCAGCTGTAACACATTTTCTCAATTAGTGATGAAGGGGGGAGGGCCGCTTGTGGGTGGTACCATCCATGCGCTGGTAGTCCTGGGTTCTATAAGAAAGCAAGCTAAGCAAGCCAGTAAGAAACACCCCTCCATGGCCTCTGCATCAACTCCTGTATTCTGACCTGCTTTAGTTTCAGTGTTGACCTCCTTTGGTGATGAACAGCAATTTGGAAGTGTAAGCTGAATAAACCCTTTCCTCCCCAACTTGTTTTCTGGTCATGATGTTTGAATAGCAACCCTGACTAAGACAATATTTTTTCTCATTGTTGCTTTGCTCTTCCAAAATAAGCACACATGTTTATGTTTATTTATTTGTAAATGGGACACAAAGTAGGACATGCTTCAGTATGGCCATATATGGCCTAGATCCGACCTTCATTCTCTGTCTTCTTAGTCACGTGGGTCTAGTATAGAATCATTTCTTTCCTGTTATTAATTTCTCTACATTTCCATATCTATATCCTAATTCAAAGTGCGTAATTGTAGAGAGATGGAATTTCTCATCTTTTAAGATGCCTCTGAGACATTTTATTATTATCATTAGTGGTGGTATCTTCCAGTTTTGTTTTACATGATATAACAAAAACTTGGCATGGACTTCTAGAAAGCAATCACTCTGCTGGAATACTTTCTTGCTAGGAATCTGGAAGTGGGCTGAGGGTGTTCAAGTGCATCCGCTCACCAGCCACTTGAACTTGTGTGATGCTGCTGGAAGTGTCCCTGGCATACTAAGGCAGAACTTCAAACATGTTTCTTTGACAGAAGTTTCCTGGGAAATCATAAGAGCTGACAGACAACATTGCCTAGCATAATGAAGAACAGAGTGGCTTATTTTGAGATTGTCCTCAGGAAATGGTTACAAACTGGGAAGGCACACCCAAAGGAATTTCCCCTGAAAATTCATGGGGTGGTACCAGTGGGCATCTTAACCAGCTGGTATACTTCAGCTATTGCTGATTTTATTGAAGAGCAAACTAATTATACTCTACTGTTAAATTAAATGACACAGAAGTTATCTCTGAAAAGCTTTCATTAGTGTTCATAAATAGCCTTCTAATTCAGACAGAATGAATGCAGTTCACAGGCAAAAATAATCTGTGTCAATGGGTTTCTGTTCAAGGTCAAAAGTCTGAAAAGATTCTGATGTTATTTTTCATAAATTAAGGTTATGTCATAATTGCCTCTCTGCTTTCTATAACAAAGTGCTTTTTCCACCAAATGGTATTTCTAGAAGAAATAAATATTTTATAAATCCACTTCTGTAACTTACATTCAAGTAGAGTCAATTTTATTTTTAGAGTGTTTATGCACTCCTACTTTTAAAAAAAATCATTTAAAGTTCTACTTATAAAGATTATATTTCTTCTTTACTGCCAAAAGATCACAAATGCCTACAAGGCAGAAAACTTCCTGTCGAACAAGGAAGATTAGATGAGGCTTTCAAGAAAAGATTAATCTGCCCATTGAAATCCAGTTGGTATTGCTTAAGCGGATGATTTTCTTAGCAACCAACGCAATGAAAGCAATATGACTTAATGTCACCAGCTTCAGTGAGCCAACAGCTTGGTTCGACCAAAAGGCATTAGGTTCAGTTTTAAATAAAGTAATCATTTAAAAGTGACAAGAAGCTAGTGGTTGTCTATAAAACCATGCAGCAGAAATAGAGGCTATGTGAAATTTAAAGAGGACTACTCCATTTTTAGAATTCAAAATTTCAAATGAAATCCTGAGAGCCAATATAATTATAATTGCCAATAGGGACAGAGATTGCACATCTAATTACAAGGATTGTAAGATCAAAGCAACTAAACTGAGAAACATTTATCCTTATTTAAAAGGGCACAAAGACCAAAATTTCTCTGTAGAATATAAATAAGCCTAATACTGTTTTATTTAGACTTAACGCACACATGTCAAAACACAAAATGCTTACGTATTTAAATGTTTGAGATTCATTTCTGTTTTTGCAAATTCTAACTAACAATATGATTATGATTATATAGATTTCTATAAACCTCAAATATCTCAGCCTCTCTCTCGGGTTTTGTTTCTTTCCTGTGTTTCCATGTACTTAATCAAGATTCAGATAACCACATATGGTCTGAAATACCTCTCTTCCTTCAAGACTTTTATTTTTTTTAATCTCTCAACTCCCTTAAGTTAAACTAGCATAGTGTCATGAATCTATGATGACCTGCTCTCTGATGACCACTGCAACATGGATTTTGGCTGATAGAATTCATTACAATCTTCCTTTTTACTAAAAAGCCTTCAGAAAATTCATCCATTTTGGAGGCATTTAAACTGAAATACAGAAAAAAAGCCCAAATTTATTTGATCAGTCCCCTACTCAAAGATTTAGAGTCATAACATTACATTTGAAGGCAGATGATCTGAAACAAAGAAAACATGCAAAGGCTGCCTGATTGGCTCTTAATAAATGGAAATAGCTTGTCCATCTTAAAGAGAGTAGATAAAAACAGCATTACAGTACATTTACCCACAGCTATTAGCATTCTAATTTATCCAGGGAAGATCTGTTGTATAGTACAACAGATAATTTCATAGGATTTTTGAGGGGGGGAAATTCTGTAGAATTTTTAGGACCTTGAGAAAGCATAAAATAAATACCAGGAGGACATATTTCTCTCTAAGATATTTAGGCATGATAAAAACACAGCCAAAATATGGAAGGTTGGAAATCAGGAATGGTGATAAAATCACAGAGTCAGAGAGATGGCCAAATGTTAAAGTGAAGAGTATTTCAGAAACTGATGGCTTCTTTCTGGAATACTGTGAGTGTTTGTGGTGGACTATGAGCAATTGACTCCACCAAAGAATAGGTCTGTGGAATTCCCAGAACAAGACAGTGTCACATATAGGCAAAGTACAAAATGTGGGGTTAATAGCACTGGTAAAAGGCAGGAAACCATGGTCTCTGTGAGAAAAAAAATAAATCTTAGACTTCAAAGAGAACAGAAAAGCTTAAAAGTGAAGCCTAATAAGAAAAAAATAATAATTGAGTAAAACAAAAGATTAAAAGCTGAACTTGTGATGTTCAAAAATTCACAAAGTTATAATAAGTTAGAAGTCATGGAAACATTCATGAATGAAGTCCTAGATGTGGCCCCTTATGAGACCACGACAACTCAACAAGAATGCATAAATTAAAGATTGAGAAAGTAAGTTGGGACATAAAGTTAAGCCTAAGAGAGTAGACAAACACAAGGCAAGGTATTTTCTAAAAGATACAGATAGAATAACATGAAAGAAAAAGACTCCCACACACAAATTAGAAGAAATGTGAAAAAACAGACAAATATGTAAGAAGAGACAAAACTGGGCTGCCCTTCGTCATCTCTGCAATATTGAAATACTAGAAAGCATTCACAACGCTGGTAGGAAATGAAAGTCTGTGATTCATAACATGTTTAACATCAGAAGATTTCACTGATATACAAAAGCCAAAACAAGAAATTTGAGGATAATACCAATTCTCAGAAAAAGAACCTGCCCACATAGGTACACAGTGAGACACATCTGGAAATCTTCTGGTAATGTCTCAAACTCAATAATAAAGATAATATTTTACTATATACTCCATGGCAAAGTTTACAGAAATTTGTAGACAAAGATATCTGACTTCTGTCATTTTAAATACTTTCTTTATTTCAAATAAAGAAAAAGCAATATTAAACATAATTATTAGAAAATGAAGAGCAATATAAATTATTATAGGTAGCAACAATCATCTAAATTCATATATATGCAAACATAACTCCATAAAAGTAACAACAAAAAACACTTCAAAAATGCAGAAATAAAAACTGAAAATACATTGTAAAATACATTAAAAGAACCATTAGTTAAAATAGTAATTACCAAATAGAAGATATGTAGTTATATACATATACAAATAAATATGAAAAAAGATGAGTTGAAAAATGAAACCAAATATTTTTACGCTGAAAAGATTATAATAAAGACAAGAAACTAACAAAGCAAACTCTAACAAAAAGAAACCTAACAGTTCAAATCCTCTATTAAAGGCAAGAATTCTTACGGTGAAAAATCACAAATTAATAAATGTCACTCTCAAGGCAGAAGAGGCTAGCACTACATCACTCCATGCATGTTGTCCAGTTATAGGTTTTGATTAATTTGGTCTTTGCAGAAAAATTCTATAACAGCATCACTTGTGTCTTTTCCGTACTGAAAAAAAATGGGTATGAAAAAAATAAAGAACATATTGAGATGTTCCCTAAACTTTAGAAAAGGTTAAAATTAAAAAAAAAAAAAAAAAAAAGATGTCCATCAAATTAAAAAATACTGGGAATAGAAATCTGAATAGTTTTTTGTTTAATTGTGTTAGGGAGTTTTTCTTTGGTTTTCTTCAGTTTTGTGTTGGTAGCATCTCACTGTGTAGTCCACATTTGCCTGTATAGCCCAGTCTAGTCTTGATTAATAATCCTCTTGGCTTAGCATCTGAAATAATAATAATTTTAGTTATTAAATATTAGGATTTAATTACTTTGCAAGTTATTAGAATATCTTTTAAAAGATCTGTATGCAGTATATTAACCTTTATTTCATACATACTTATATGTATGCAATGAATAATATTTAGTGTGGCATTAATACAAGTTAAGTTCAATTGTCTTATAGATGTTTGGGTTCATTTTGATGGCCTGCATTGTATTTTCAAATTCCCTAAATATGTCCCTAAAGGACTTTTGTGATCAGAAAATCTGTTCATCTAATATCCCTGCATTCAGAGTATACATGCTGAACATTGAATTATGTGTCTGGGTTGTCGTTCAGAAGTGATGACTTACATTGGGGGAAACTATTACAAAGCAAGGAAAAGCATACAAGTTATTTTCTTGTCGGCAAAGAACTCATGAAGTTGACTCTATGTAGACAGCTGTGCAAACTGGGAAGCCGGGTGTAACGTGAAGTTCAGAAGGCAAAGACTCCGGTCCTCCAGTTCCCAGGAAGGTAGTCCACATCAGTCTCCACCGCATGAATGGGGTGAGAATGTCATCAGGTACTTCACACAGCTTCATTTTCCTTTCCTATGGGATTTTTTCCCTGCCCTCTTGGCTTCTCCCCCTGCTCTGTAGATTCCACCGGCCTCCAGCCACCATGGAAAATTAAGTGTCAGCAATTGCATAGTTCTCTGGGAGCTCATTGCCAAATATAACACTGAAGGAGATAGTGGGGACACTTTGGAGGTACTTCTCTGGCAGACCCAGGCTGAAAGTCTTCATGAGATCTGTCATTAAAATTAGATGTTGCTCGTATAACCGTGAAAAACAGGTACAAACTTATCTCCTGGAATTAAGAGTTTAGAGAAAAGGCTGACACTGGATCTTTAATTGCCAGTGAGATGAATGGAACAAGCAGATAAGGGTGGGTGCCATGAAAATGCTTTTAATTGTGCAGGTACCCTCCCATGCTCCCACTGCTTCTTATGCCAATGTGGACCTCATTACCTTCTGTTTTGACCTGGGCTACTCTGTGAACACATCTCTCTTTCCAAGTCACCAGTTTCTTGCAGGCATCTGCACAGTGCCTGCCTCAAATTAAATGTTTAGAAATGTCTTGCTAAAATGAATGAGGACAAAGCCTTGGGGAATCTCAACGGGTTTCCTCATTCAATATTTTCTATTTAGACACCACTTTCAAGACACCAGGAGGCATGTTTATTTGATTAGCTTAAATCTCACTCCTGATCACTGCTTGAGAGTGATTTTAGTTTCTCTTTTCTTCCCTACTCCTTGTTGTCTTGTTATTGCTTCATCTAGAGAAATGGTGAAGTGAAGTGAGCAAAGTAAGGCCAGCATTGAAGTTCAGGATCAGCAAGCCAATCTTGTATATGCTTAGAAAATAGGGACTATAGGGGCTAGTTTAATGAGTCACAAATATATATATATATATACTCAATATTTACATTTTGCTGTAGGAAACGTATAACAGAAATGTCTATGTTTTCTAAATTTTAAAGGAGAAACCAGTACATGGGAGAAAAGTAAACCCTTGTCTAAACCATGGGGCACATTTTGTTCCCTTTTTTGTAATCTTTAACCCCAGAAAGCCTCTTCCATCTCTTCTTTCTTATAATGAAGTTGGAAAAAGCCTTGCTTGCCATGCCTTGGAGAAAAAGACATACTCATTTGATTCATATACTCCCACTAAACACGGTACATTGGAAACTGCACTGGTTATGTTTCTTGTTTCTGCTGGGTCAGAGGAAACTAGAGTGCCCTCTTAGGGTTCTCAGTCCCATTAATAAAAGAATTTAAGAATGGACTCAAATGGGAGACTGGGGACAACTTTATTAGAGTTAAAAAGAAAGACTCCTGGGTCAGGCATGCAGTAAGAACTAAAAGCTGCCTGGACTAGGAGAGAAAGAAAACTGCTGTACCCTGAGAGTAAGGTCACACAGGACATGCACATGGCAGGAGGCAGCCATGTACTGACTGGCTTATGGGAACAGGGAGCTTAGTGAAGAAAACCCAAAGTATAAAAAAGACGAAACAAAAGTAAAAAACAAAGCAACAACAACAACAAAATCAATAAAATAAAAAATAAAAAAACAACCGACTTGGATTCTGACCAGCACACAAAAGACAGCAAAAGAAACAGGGAAAGTCATAACTTTCTGAGGAGAGAGAGAGAGAGAGAGAGAGAGAGAGAGAGAGAGAGAGAGAGAGACAGAGAGAGACAGAGAGAGACAGAGAGAGAGAGAGAGAACACTACAGATGTTCTGCTTACTCTCTCTTCATTCTATTCAGGACTCCAGCTCAGGACGTGGAGCTACCCTCATTTACTACGGATCCATCCATCTCAATTAATTTTATATAGAAAGAATTCTTTCATAGATATGCCCAGAAGCTTTTTTTTCTAGTGACTCTGGGTTTCTTCAAATTGACAATCATTATTAACAGTCACAGGAGCAATAGCTGAGCGTTAGCATCACTTGTGATCTTTCGTTAGCACTTTTTTTTTCAAAAAGTAGAGATGTTCTGACTTTATCCTCAATTTAAGACTCCTTGTATACCTACCATCTATCAGGTAGACTGTAACCATTCTGTATGTCTTGAAGACAACTAGACCATTGAACCAATACAGTCTCATGGGACCTTAACATCAAGACCTAAGTAATTGTCAGGTCAAAATTAGAAAGCACTACAGGATTTTCAACTTTCTTCAAGCAGTCCTTCCTTGCTTGCTCCAGTTTTGTAGTCTGTCTTCTGAGACAGTGCCCTCTCCCCTGCCTAACCACCTTTGACATTAATGAACTCGAGATATTCTCAGTATTTTGTTGCATCCTTAACGGTCCCAGATTCATGGTAGTCCATCAAAATTAATGCTTGAAGATAATTATTAAGATGGAATTTCCACCCTGGCAGCCCTAAAATTGGAAATCAGATAAGACTACCTAAGAATATCTTCTCTTTAAGACTAAAAAGTAATATACCATCCATCTCAGGGGTGCTATTTAGACACCCAAATCAATAACCAGCACTTACACTCAGGATGTTTCCAAGACTGAAATAGAATCTCTTTTGATGTCTATGTTGGATATTCCCACACATCTTAAGTTACTAGAAACTCTGGAATCATGAGCACTACAAAAACGTGTTCAGATCTGTGTCCATTTGTATGGTCAGAAAGCCTTCCTGCCAGCTGCCTTCAGCTATGACTACAAAAAGAAATGCCTTGGCCTTTTCCATGCGCACACTCATGATGCCTATTAAGAGCCTGCAACGTTAGTGAAAGTAGGTAACAGTTATTACAGCAGTCCCCGTAGCACATGCCAAGCATGATGCCAGAATAATTCCATGAAAAGGAGGTGTAATCTACTTCTCAGATGATGAAATATAAGCACATAGTAAGTTAGTGCCCGATGTCCACACAGCTAGGAAAGGCATGATAGAATTAGGCATAGTGTCTCAGAGGGAAAGCTACCCACATTGGCTCAAATGTCATAGAAGACTTAAGATGGTCTCATTTGTGAACTCTTGCTTGGAGCAGTAAATTTTGTAACAAAGAGAAGTAACTGATTTACCATCTGGACAAAGAATTGGATTTTTGCCTCACCACACATTCATTCAATGAATTCATTTGTGAAACATACATTGATACTTGGTACCAAGCCCTGTTCTTTGCGCTGGAGTCTAATTTATATTAATAGACAACATCTGCATGCTCACAGTGCTTCTTCTGGGAGAAGTGTGATGACTGTATGCAAATCAACACATAGCACACTAGATTTTCCTTCTAAAAGGAGAAAGTAATACTTCCCCAATTCAAGGTCAGACTCCAACACATGCAGTAGGTTCTGGAAACTGCAGATACAACATAAGGGAACTCTGTATGTTAATGTTTTCTCCTGTGTCTATAATACCTGTTAACAAAGCATAATTTGTAAATAAAAAATAAAAAAGGATTATTAAATGAAGCAACTAATACTAGATTAGAACAGTCACAATAAACTATAAGCTGAATAAATGCAGACCCTCAGTTACTCTCTCTCTCTCTCTCTCTCTCTCTCTCTCTCTCTCTCTCTCTCTCTCTC
>JANHMN010000007.1:39065873-39070310 GCA_030674055.1 Rhabdomys pumilio | reverse complement strand
CTCTCTCTCTCTCTCTCTCTCTCTCTCTCTCTCTCTCTCTCTCTCTCACTCTCATAACCTCCTATCTTCCTTCTTTTTGTCTTCCTCTCTTATTTACCTTTGTTGCTTTCTCCTCCTTCCTAGGAAGGGCATGTGTGTGTGTGTGTGCAGAGTGTGTACAAAACTACACATGAACATGTTTATATGGGCCAGAGTTTGACTTTTGGGACTTACTGAGTATGAGGTCTCACTGTACACAGATCTCACAGATTGAAATAATATATAGCAAATCAGTTTGCTTTATATGTCCCTTGTATTGACCCCTGAACACTGGGCTTATAAGTGGTTTCCCCATACCTGATGAGTTTATATTGAACACTAGGGATCTGAACTTCAGTCTTCATCCTTGTGCAGCCAACATTATATCTAGTGAGCCATATCCTTAGCCCTTACTGGTCGCCCTTATTGAGAGGATTTGATATGATGGAGCACCAGCTTGTTGAGATGAACTGTGGAAGGTATCATTGGCATTATGACATGCATTTGAATATTATGTGCAAGCTACTGGTACCCAAACCAAGCAATATTTTGAAAGTTGATTTGAGAATAAAGATTGTTAGGTGACATGAAGGTAGTATATACAGCTTAGATATGTCAGCCAGATGTAAATGTAACTTTTATTCTCCAGGTATAGTTGGCATCTTGGAGGCTTACTGAATAAACTCACCTTTTTTTGTTCTTTCTGAACGTTGACTGGCTGATTCTACTCAGCTGTTTTGGCCCAAACTCCTCTCCAATGTCACAGATTCAAATTGGCTTTTCTTGCCTTGTGACTGAATAACTCTGCTTGGCCTCAAACTAACTCTGAAAATTTGTTTTAATCTTCTGTCACCTTCCCATTCTCTGGCTCATTCTGTCTTTATCTACAACCAGTCTCTGTAAAACTGTCCCAATAAAACTGTGTCCCCTCTTTCTCTCTATGCTGCCTCTTTATGTCACCTCTCTTATTGGTCATATCCTATCTTTGACTTATTCTGTCAAATCTTTTTCTCTGATTCATCACTTTATCTGCCTCTCAATTAGACATTCCTTTCAAACATGGGCGCTTCCTTCTACAAACTGAACTCACCTACATTGTTTGGGATTAAAGCTGTGGTGTGTGTGTGTGGGGGGGTGTGTATTCCAGCCAGAGGGATTAAAGCTGTGTGGTGTGTCTGAATTCAACTAGATCACGCAGACCTAGAAGGTCTTTTACCCCGTTGCCAAATCAACCATGTTGCTGGATTAAAATTCATTCATCACCCATATGAGGTCTTGAGGTAGACAATGAGATATGATTGACAAGTAATAAGGGATCTTGTCATCAGTGAAAATTGTTTCACTGTGATAGCAATGAAAGTACAAAATTGGATGGGTTTTACCAAATGAATTACATTTAGACTTTAAAAACGATTCTAGCTGCCTTCTAAGCAACTAGTTTTGTAATAAAATTTGGTTCTACAAAATTAGACAATATAAGGCTTACCACATGCATTCAGGTAGACTCATAGGGCAGATTGTGAAATCCTGATCAGGGTCATTGAAGCAAACCTATTAGCCTGAAGTGGTGTACATAGAGAGCCCCTTAGATTTCTGCAAAGTCACATAATCTGTGAATATTGTTAGGGCTTTTAAAACCAGTTTAGAAATAGAATAAACCGAATAAGCCCTGTTACATCAGCAGTGAGGATATTTGCCTCGCAGTCAGAGGCTTTATCTATAACTGTACTTCCAATAATTCACCGAGAGGAACAGTTGGCAGAAAGTCTGAGATTTTGAATCTTAATAAGTTTGTGTCCTAGATGAATATATGACAATGTGCTTGATATGATAGTCACTCCCATTTCCCTTTGCCCATGGCCATAGCACCTCTTCTGACTCAGTCTCAAATTAGCTCTCCTCTCTGCCTTCTACTTCATAAGCCCACTTCCATTTCAGAGACTGTATTAGGACTCCCACTCTTACCCTAACTTCAGTATGTCTGTTATCGTCTCCCTAAATCATCTTTATTTTCATTCCAAACTTCCCTTAACTAAGTGTTTCTCCTAGTTACTAAGACTCATCAGTTAATCACGTTCAGCTGCTCAGTTTTTCAGAGTCAATAACCAGTGCAAATATATAAGAAATTCATAATTTCCTTTCCAAAGGCTTTGTCATCTCTCTGTCACCACTCCATTCATGATATCCCCATTTGAATATCAAGAAAATGTCTCCTCCACCTAATAGCTGGAATCAATCCACCATATTTCAACCACGTGTCACTAACGTTGGATAAAGATGTGAGTTATATCACCTCTTCATTAAAAACTCGTTGCAATTCACTGGCCAGCAGAGCCAAAGTTCTATTATTTAGGTAAAAAAGTTTTCTCAAGTTTGACGGGCACCAAGTATTGTCTGTGAAAACCAAAGCTGGACAGTGAGTAAGGAAAGAAAATAGATTTTATTAAGACTTTCTGTCAAGAGGAAAAGGAAGCTCTCGGAAAGAATGATGAGTGCCAGGTACCACAGTGACAGAGTTTATAGTCATTGATCAGATTTGGAAAGGAGGGAAGATCAGATAGGTAGAGAGAAAATTAATAAGAGTATTAAACAAACTCAGTCTTTAAAATTTCATGATCTCAAGGACAGGAGAGAGTGGATTGTCAAATATTTAATAGTATAGGTGATAATACAGAATTTAAAAACAAAATGTTTAAAAAGAGAACAGTGGTGGTGGCTCCTATAGGCCTGAAGTTTGTAATGAAACTCCAGTGAGCATGTAAATTCTCATTTCACCATTGTATTAACATTGCTGAACATTGTGCCCTTATGTTTATGGCTATGGCAAGCTTACTATGTCAGTATGCTCAGAGCAATGTCAGTGGAGAAATCACCCTAAAATCAAATCAAATACTAATTTATCTGACTCTCTGTATAATGGTGACATTAAGATAATTATATTACACAAATCATAATACACACACACATATATATGCACTATTTATAAACATATATATTAACTATACATAGACAGAACCCATTACTTGCTTTCCATAATTAATAACATCTTTCTTCTCACAAAGGAGTGTGGTGGTGCATCCATTTTATAAATAGGGTAACACAGAAATATCAAGTCATTTCTCATGTCATAAAACTAGAACATCACATTGCTGAGATTTGAATTATTGCACTATTCAGTACCTGTACCAATGGAACTTAAACTCCACACTTCTAAGAATATATACCAGGTTTTAAATTTCCATGGAGTCAAGCACACAGCAGAGACATGCAGACATGTGGGAGAAAAAGTCAAGCAGACAGATAAAATACAATCTACTGTGAACTGGAGACAGCCTCAGAGTAAGCTAGCACGCAGGAAGCTGGTCAGCTTCTGCTGCATTAACCACTGTTTCAAAAGAAGTCAGAAATCTCGAATTTTAAATGAAACTTATCAATGTCTAACTAGGAGCTTAAAGTAGTTCTCAACATTGTGGAGCTCTATGCTGTCCCTCCTGGTGCAGGGGGTTTGTTTGTTTTACTTGCTTGCTTGTTTTTGTTTTGCTTTTGTTTTTAAGTTCACAGTGCAGTGTACAAAACTGAAGCTGTGTTATGCAGAAGAAAAGGTTTGAGCCCAAATTTTGCACCCTGAATATAACTATGACTTGATCTAATTACCTAACCTCTCTGGATTTGTTTCCTCATCTGAATTCGGGGATCAAACCTATTTCATCACAGCTCTATACAAATTATGAGACATACCACTAACAAAGTAACTCGATATTGCTTGTCCAGCACACTTCCACACAGGCTTGCTGTTGAACACTTCAGTGGGTGTTATTACTCCACCTTGCCCCTCCACCTCCACCTTGCCCCTCCCCCTCTACCTTGCCCCTCCCACTCTACCTTGCCCCTCCCACTCTACCTTGCCCCTCCCACTCCACCGTGCCCCTCCCCCTCCTTTATAGTTTCTTCCATGTGATTAAACTCAGGTCAACTAGAGAATTACATTTATGTAAATTGCTCCCTAGGTAATGCCATTCCTAGGAATAAAAACGTACAATTACAATTTGACATTCTTTCCATGACCTACCGACGGGAGGAATTTTTTTTTCTTTGTGCTGTTATTTTCATGTAACCTGTTGATCTTTGTTACAAACTGGCTCACTTCGAAGTTCATATTCTAAGACACATTTTTAAACATTTCTGATAATCTCTACTTGACTAACGTGAAAACTTTTCAGGGGAGAAAAAGTATATAATAAAGACAAGGGAAAAAAAAAAGCACTGAGTTAGGAGGCAAGGACCAGCCAAGAGTGAAGAGGTTGGAAGAGTCTCAGCCACATAGGGGTCACCCTACGCTCACTTTGGCAAAGGGCTCCTCTGTTCTCAGCTGTGATCCTCAGCACACAAAGCCAGCTGGGCATGTGCGGAGACATGGAC
>JANHMN010000007.1:39000873-39060873 GCA_030674055.1 Rhabdomys pumilio | reverse complement strand
TGATTGTGACCATGAAGGAATGAAGAAAAGACAGACAGATGGGAACAAGGACAGAAAGCTAAGACTGGGTGATCTAGTCACTCAGTTGGAGAAACCACAGCACCCAGGAATGGCCAGTGCGTTTATTATACACAGTTGAACAAAAAGGCAGAACTGTTGTATACAGCTGATCGTGAAATCAAGGTTATTACAAACAGATCAGCAAGGAGGCAGCATTGTTGGAGTATTGCTGAACAAAGAGACAAATTGAGCTAACCTGGGAAAAAGCAGTCTCTGACAGGACCAATCCTTAGGCAAAACTTACAAAGGGGATAAAGCTATAAAGGACACTTTCTGTACATACTATCAACATCCATTCACGGATCAGAAGGGAAGACTTTTCCATTTTCCTTTAAGCCTCATTCCCAGAGGAGAATGCTTTGCCACTCTTCCATGAATCTGAGGCAAGGGCCCTTAACATGGCCATGCACCTGAGAACAGTCCATATTCTTTAGGACTTTACACACTCGGGGCTTCCTCTGCTTTCTCCAGCCATGCTTCCAGCCAAGTCATAGTCCTGAAGAAGCCCACCACTGACGAGTGTGTAAAGCTTGTATCTGCCTATTTTGAAGAATTTATAGTACAAGCGAATTGCTCAAATCATTAACAAGTGTTATTTGGCTGATAATGTATAACATAAGTACTTGGGATTTTAATCCTGTTTTCTGTTTAACTTCATTCTTTGACTTCATACAGTAAAAAAACGCATCTCATAAACAAACAATATTTGGGATTTCTGTAAATTAGGGAGTAAAGATTTGATGGCATTTGAACCACAGGGGGTGGGGTTAGGGGTGGGGTAAGTAGAAAAGGAAGTAAAGAAACTATTTTTGTTTCAACTGTTCCATTAAACTATAGAAAAGAATGTGCTTGCAAAAATCATGTATATTTTCAGTCCAATCATGATCACATTAAATAAATATGGCACACATTTTTTATTAAATTTTCAAAATTATGTTTCGAATAAGCAATGTGAAGGATGCTATTTCCTGAGGCCTGCCTTCTTACAATATAAAACAGGTTTTGCTCACACACTTCCAACGTAACTGACAAAACTAATGAGCTCCATCAAGTGAAATAAGCCAAAATAACTTATGTTCAAGGTGCAGGCATATCACGGAATCACCTCCACCAACAAGTAAATGATCTCAGCCATTGAAACTATGCACATCCTACTGAATGGTCTTCATCTCCCAGGGACTAATTTTATTTCATGTGGTTCTAATATAGGAACGAAAGATCAGGGAGAAAGATTTCTTCCAGAGAAATGGTCTATCATCTATTCTCAATTGTAAATTGAGTTACCACAGAAAGGTACATGGTAAAGATGAATAAAAAAGGAGAATATCGTATGTGAAAGAACTTGTGATATTAGGTCACAAAATTATTTTCTCAAAGAAAGAAAATAATGCAAGAAATGAGAAGAACAATGCATGAGTTCACACATATATTTCTCCTAGAAGGAGCCTATGGCACAGCAGATGACCTTGTAGTGAGGTTACTGGATGCAAGTTTCCAAACCAGAGTGTAAGACCAGAGATGTATCTCAGTGGGAAAATGCTTACCCTGAATGTCCAAGGACTGGTACTTGCTTCCGAGTACCAAGAAAATGCAAACGAATGTCTGATGGAGAGACAAGAATGTTGCCATGGTGGCCTCTCTGCCCATCTGAATTTCACAAGAGCAGCTACTAGCTATTCTGCTAAAGAAAGAATCCTTTTCCCTCAGAGCTTCAGGGTGGCCTTCTATGCACCACTTAGTAGATATGGTTGCAGTAACTCCTTTACTATTTATAATTTGGACAAAATTCTGGTTTCAATAATTAATGAGAAAAATGCTTCAAACTGTAGACATGATCCTTGATTTCTAAACCTGGGGCAGCCAATTTCTGATACATTGTACTTCAATGTAGATTCTCATTCATGTTCAATTAACTTCTAAGTGTTTATTTATCTATATTTGTATACAACTGAAGAGGCACATGGAACTAAATATACAAACATGGTGCTTTATTTCATTTACATGGAACTAAATATACAGACATGGTGCCTTATTCCATTTATCTGCTCTTTATGTGTGCAAAGTAAATAGTGATCAGTAGCCGAATGTTATCAAGCACACGCATGTGCACATGGTTACCACACTCTTTTAGTAATTACAGCAAGAAT
This sequence comes from Rhabdomys pumilio, assembly GCA_030674055.1. Classification (NCBI taxonomy): domain Eukaryota; kingdom Metazoa; phylum Chordata; class Mammalia; order Rodentia; family Muridae; genus Rhabdomys; species Rhabdomys pumilio. The sequence goes on along the minus strand of JANHMN010000007.1, from coordinate 39,058,666 downwards.
AGCATTCATTCTGAGCCTCTTCCTCATCAGGTGTCACACACTTCCCAAAGGCCATCTGAACAACTTCATTTTAATGTTGAGCTCTACGATCTATCACTTGACCAGTTTCAGAATTTATAAATGAATTCCTCCAAACATTCCTACTTCATGCTACTGCTTGTTGCATCAAAAGGAATATCCACTCTTATTTATTTGTTATAAAATATTTACCTTTATTGAGCTTCTGTTTTTGTTAAATCATTTCTTATATTTCTTTTCTGTCTTTTTTCCAAAGCCTCCTAGTTCTCCTTCAAATTCATGTATGTGTGTATGTGTGTGTGTGTGTGTGTGTGTGTGTGTGTGTGTGTGTGTCTGTGTATGTGTGTAGTAGTAGTTGTCTTCATAGTTTGAAAACTGAATCCTCCTGAGGGCTTCTACCAACTTACACACACTATTCACATTATCATGATTATTGTTGTTGTTCAACTCCTATTTAAGCAGTCATGTTGGTTAGACTTGATGGGTGACAGATTAATAGCCAGAATATAAAAAGAAGTCAAAAACAAAGAGTTAAAGAAGATTCATTCAATAAAATGGACCTAAGAACTAAACTAAGATCTCTCAAAAAAAAGTAATAAAATGGCTAAGAAGCATCTCAAATAGTAATAATAATAATAAATGACAGTAAGTTCATCATTACTAACAATTAGAGAAATGAAAATCAAAACAAGTTTGAAATTTCATCTTATACCAGTCAGAATAACAATGATCAACAAAACAATGTTAGAGCTGGTGTGGGAGGCTCATTCAGTGTTGGTAGTATAACAAACTGGTCCAGCAACTCTGGAAACATAGAGGAGAATTTTCAGAATGTTTAAAGTTATCTCCTATAAGACCAAGATATTCTACTCCTTAGCATACGCCCAAAGGACTCTCCATCCTACTCAACAGATACTTGTTTGATCATGTTCATCGCTGCTCTGTTTACCAAAGCTACATAATGGAAAAAAACTGATTAGTGGATAATTAAGATGTAGCACCATCTTAAGTAAGGTTACTATTCTGTGGTAAAACCTCATGAACAAAAGGAACCCAGAGAGGAAAAATTTTCCATTGTTTATCATTAAAGGAAAGTAGTGCAGGAACCTTGAGATAGAAGCTGATGCAGACACCATGAAGGAGTGCTGCTCACTGGCTTGTTTATGATGGCTTGTTAAGCCTCCTTTCTTCTTAGAAGCTGGTAGACCAGCTCAGAGAGTGGCACCACCCACAATCTTCTGAGCTCACCCATATCAGTCACTCATTTTATAAATGCCCTACGTTCTTGCCTATAACTCAATCTCTGAAGGCAGTTTTAGAATTGGTGTTTCCTCCTCTCTGGTGACAAGATGACCAGATTGTAACATAAAAACTGTAAGTACAGCTATGGAATTGGGTTTAATTGTAGACAAAAATGAACCACAAAATTTTTTAGGTATTATATATTTAAAGGGGAAATTTTAAGAAGTATTATTACCAATGCTACCATTTATTTTACTACTCTGGTCTCACAGCATAACAAAAAGAAAAGTTAAAAAGATTATTTTGATATTGTATGTGAAGACTCCCAAATTCGGGAGACCCTTACTCAAGTCACGGGAAGTCGCGAACACCCACAAACTCCAAGACACCGTACCTGGATGCAATTAGCAGAGGTTTATTAGGGAAAAGAGCTGGCAGCCAGCATTCAAACTGCATACTCGTGCAAGAGTACAGTTTGACCCCTCGTGGTAGGCTAAGGAACCTTTTATAGTAGGGGGTAGGGAAAGGAAGGAATTTTCACGCAGTTACACATGATTAGTTATTTTAAATATCAGCAACTTGCAGAGGCGGCAGGATGGCTAGTTAGGGCTTGTCTGGGCATGCCTTTTTACTTTTCTTTGTGGCCAGGAATCTGTCTTCCTGCTTTGGGCCTACCCCACACACAGGTGGATTTTCTTCCCTGAGTCTTGAGGAATGTATCCGGGGCAGTGAAGGCCCGAAATCTTACATTCAGTTCCACCTTCATGGAACTAATGAGCCTGTATATATTTTATAAAATGGTCTTTATAATTTTTTACTCTACAGTATGCTTCATCTTCTTTAGAACTGGGTTATTGCAGGCTTACTAAATTTCAGGAATTTTGTTTCTGACAAGCACAGAAAGTGTATTCTTCCCACTCTTAAATGTTTTAAATTACTCAGTAAATTAGACTTTTTTCTTCTGGAAGGAATCACTTTTTATTTAGCACATGTAGACAGAGAACTTTCTAAATTCGAGCATATACACAAAGGACTCCTTGGTGGGGGTTGGTCTGGTGCTGGTAGGTATTCAAATGCTAAATACTGGCCCCCAAGATCTAGTTGCTCCACTAAGAGCAGATTCTCAATACACTAAGTGATGCTATGTAAACTTTGCTCCTTACAAGGCTGACAACCAATAACTTGGGAGAATAGAGGTAGGCAATTACCCCAGTTAGTGGTCTGAAGTAGCACCACAAGGAGAGAGAAGTGGAGGAAAAACAAGAAAGAGAAAGAACACAGAAGAAAAATAGGTCTCCATTAGATGTGATGGACCAGTAGCACATAGCCAGTGACATCCTCACAGACTGATGGAACAGAATTAGCACAGATGAGACACCAGCAAATACTTTGGGAGCTTATATAGGAATTAACCAGTTGAGCATATGGACTAATAGATTAGAGGTAATTAGCCCAGTAAACAAGCTAAATCTGGTTAAATGAATCTATAGGACTCCATCTCCACTATTGGCAAGCTAGAAGGGTCATATTAAGAATTATAGAGATAATTAATAACTTTTAAAGCAATATCTCCTCATCTTACCACAGAGATATTTGCTCAGCATTGTTCCTTGCTGCTTTATTCATAATATCTAGACATTGGAAACAACCTAAATGTCCCTCAAAATTTTTGAAATTCATAGTTCAGTGGAAGAAACTAGAAAAAAAACTACCAAGGTGAGGTAGCCCAGGCTCAGAAAGAAAATTATGTTTTGTATTTACTTATGTGTAGATACTAGCTATGCTAAGTCAACGGTAAATAAATAAATACAACCATAGAGGTTATGTATAGAGTAAGGAGTTAGGGAATGAACAGATATATCTGCTTATAAAGTGAAATAAAAGTAATAAGCCTGGATAAAAAAGAGGATAAACTAAAGAATGGGGCAAGAGAGAAAAAAGGAGAGTCAGCTAAATTAAGAGGCATTTAAGGGATAGTATGGAAACCTAATACAGTAGAATCGTCATATATATGCAATATAAATAAAATAGTCAAACAACTAGTGAGACAGAGCCTCAACTGGACCTCTCTTATCACCAAATGAAACTTCCAGTAATATGATTGAGTTATATCTAATTAAGATGTTGGCTCAAAATTCCGTGGAATCCTTCAAACAACCCAGACTATTGCCAGGACTATATGTTTCTCTCCAGAAACTGACAGAAACATTCTACTGCTGAAGACAGGACTACTCAACTTATTGACCGTGGGGAAGCAGAACTGGTGCCAAGATAGTGCCTTCCCTCCTACATTCTGGTCTGTTACAGAACTACACTCCTAAGTTCCTGCCTGTTACAGGAAAGCACTGTGTATGCTACCAAAGGAGAGAATCCTTAGCACTCACCTAGCCATAGTTCATTTGTTCTACAATAGCATCCTGCTTGCAAAATATGCTAATGCAATGGCAAGGCAAAGTCTTTGGGAGTAACTGACCAATATCTGATCTGACTTATGTCTCCCTCCTTGAAATGGAATTCATACCAGACTAGAACATAAATGGGAAGTCTCAATCAAATCCCTCCCCTCAGGACTCAAGGAACCCAGTAGAAGATGAGACATACAGAATATACATGTGTGTAGATGTGTGTGTGTGTGTGTGTGTGTGTGTGTGTGTGTGTGTGTGCACTTGTGAATTTTTTAGGGGATAACTAAGTGTGTGAATGAATGGGTCTCTGCATCTATATCTGCTCTTGTGCCTGTTCTTGGCTTTTTTCCCTTCTATTTATTTGTTTTATCCTATTCAGACATATTATTTTGTTTTATTGAATTTTTATCATATTTTATTTCATTACTATTATCCATTAGAAGCATGTTTTCTAGTGAGAGACAGAGAATGGGTAGATCTGGATGGATGCTAAGGCTGTGAGGAACTTGGAAGAGTGGGACAATGGAAAACTGTAATCACAATATATTATGTGAAAAAAATCTATTTTCAATAAAAGGAACAATTATAATCATTTGCTTATTTTAAAATAGCTCCTTAAATAGATTATTTTATTGGAAGTCATGGGAGTATCATGTTACTTCAGAATTTTCTTATTTATGTAAGAGAGTAAGTACTCAAATAATGAGAAAGAAGAAAGAATACTTGCTAGACAATGAGTGAACAGCCCAAGGAGCTCTAATTTAACAAGAAAGAATTGATGCAAGTTAGCTCCCATACAAACTGCATGTAACTGCTTGGCATAAAATAACTTAAGTACATTTGTTTTCTCAGAGCCTAATAGTACAAGACAATCTCCGCTGTAAGAGTCAGACACAAGGCTGTGTAAAGATATGGAAGAGACAAAAACATAAAAGAGCTTAAGCTTTATGAGTCAGAATGGTAATGGCCATGCAAAGCTACAGGTAGACACATGGTTGTTCATAACCACTGAGGAAGTGTCACCACAGGGGTGTGTGATCTCTAACTCAGGCCAAGAAGTCAGTTCACAGAAGACTTCCAGCAAGTCAGACATCTATTTACATACAGTTTGTAGTGGGAATTCTACATTTGGTTCATAGCTCGTTTTTCTTTAAATTATAAATATTTTAGAATAACTTACTTAATGATGAAACATTCTATAGATAATATTTTTCTATACTACATGTTTCCTAACAATGTCTTGGGGATTATGTAAAGCAGTTTAACAAGAAACCCCAGCAGTTGTAATTGTTCACATGCTAAAATTAGCCCTTCCATTGGTGCCAAGTACTCAGATCTGGGGGACTGAATGGTATTATAAAATTGAAATGTATATTTCCCTTAAAGTTCAAAACAGCTCTGACATAAAACCTTTCTACAAAAAATAATCGGGTTCCTCAAATGCATTATGATCTAATTTTACATGAAAGTATCGACACAGGTTTGCTCCCACAGAAGCTGAATGGAAAAGTACATGAGTTTGTCCAGGGACTAACAGGACAAGACAATTTCAGCCACAAGAGTCAGCAAATGCAAAATGCATAGGCTAGCAGCACATACACGAAACAGGAGCACGTAGAGACAGCTCTTCATTTCAGTTTTATTTTTGCTGTTATCCCTAAGCATACTAGACCAAGAAGGGGGTACTAAGCAGAAAGATGCATGTAAATATTGATAATTTTATAGTTCTGTGTGTTACCAAGCTATGAAATAAGAGTTACTTTTTTTGCTTTTCTTCAAAAGTTAGAATAAATTAATTGAAGTTTAGCTCAGATAATTTTAAAAGTCTTGCAAATTTAGTAAGGTTCTATGCTAAGTCCTCAAACAATCTTAGCATGGTCTGCCATGTGAAGAACTCTTCTTGCTCAGCATCCATGTGTCACACCTGTTGTCATTCTTACTTGGAACAGTACTCTTGCTCCATTGTCTTGTCACAACCATATTGTACTCCTTCTTATTTTTCATTACACTGTTATATTGGGCTAAAATAAAAATACTCAGAAAACTCATCCGTAGATGAGGAGAAAACACAGAAGAGCTAGTGAAATTCTTCTAACAAGTTCAGCTTCTTGAAAAATAAGAGAATTTGGACAGAAGATTTAAACTTTCAACATCTCAGGGTTCAAATTGGTAGAAAGAAATTCACATCAGCATCTGTAAATAGATAACAAATTGTTTTTCTATAACCCATCATTTTTGTAGTCATGAAATGGATTGTATTGTGGGCTATATTCTGTCCCTTTGAAATGTAAAGGTTGAACACCCAACAACAAGTGCAAAGGAAGGAGACCAGCTGGGAGACAGGTCTTTGAGGACAAACATAAGGAAGATTAAATAGATTGTGTAGGTAGGCCCTAGTGGAAGATACTTGGTATTCTTAGGAGGAGATGATACAAAGCAGAGACAATGTGAGGGTGCGGTTTAAAGAAAATAAAAGGAACAGTATCTAACTCAAGGAAGAAAGACACATTCTGACACAAGCATATTGACACCTTTCTGCCACATAGACTCTGAGGACAATTCTCTTTATGTTTTGAATGTTAGCTAATTATATTGTGGCAGTATCAGAAACCCAATATTAAATGCATAAACAAATAGAACTGTCTTCAGAGTTATCCTTATTCTTTTTAGTCACCATTTTACTCCTTAAACACCCCAATCAATATAAATGTTCTTTCTTCTCCTCCCTCCCTCCCTCCCTCCCTCCCTCCCTTCCTCCCTCCCTCCTTCCCTCCCTCTCTCCCTCCCTCTCCTTCCCTATCTCTCTTTCACTCTCTCTTTCTTCCTCTCTCTCTCTTATACAGATAGACACACACACACACACACACACACACACACATGCACACACATCCCTAAAAGTACAGAATTTCTTTGTTTGTGCATAATTAATACTATTCTTCTCATGTATAAGCCACAGTTGGAAGATGACCCCAGATGTTAGTCAATTTTTAATTGCATTAGTAATCTAATATTAAGGAAATGCTACTTAAGAAAATGTTCCAAGATGTTGGACCAAAAATACAAAAATAATACAGAAGATATAATCTATAGATGCCCAAGAGATTGCTGAGCTGTTAAGAGTACTGACAGCTCTTTCAGAGGCGGAAAGATCAGTTGCCAGAACCCACATTGAGGGGCTAACAATGTAACTCGAGATTCAGGGGATGTAATGCCTTCCTTTGGCTTCCACAGGCACTTGTATACACGGTACACATATAGCCTCAGACCCACACACACACATAAACATAACATAAAATAATAAATAATTTAAAAAAATATATGATGAATGTATTAAAGATTAACTACATTTGATCTAGAGTCTGCGAAAGACTAAGAAAGAGTCATCAATGTATTTTGAAAGAATGACAGGTGGTCTTATCTCTTTCTGGTTCACACCCATTGTATTTTTTCCTTAACTTTAGCCATCTTTGATTTATGTTACCTCAGTAACACTATGACTTTACACAAAACATTTGACAGCTACTGTCTTTTTATATTTTAAAATTAAAAAAACTCGCCAAAATGTGCGTGGTTACAATATTCTTGAGCATTTGCAAGGGCTCTCAAAGTGTGGTCCCCGGATCATTAGTGTTGGAGTCATCCACCCTCACCTAGGACCTGTTAAGATATAAATTCTGGGTCTCTTTGAAAGAGCAACTGAAACCAAAATTTGTGTTGCAACCTGCATTCCACCAAGTCCTTGCAAGGCAGGCTAAAGGGTAAAAGTCTCTGATCTTCAGTTCGTGGTTCTCAACCTTGTCTAAATATTAGGATCACGAAGAAATCTTTAAAATAGAAATTCTAGAGTCCTATCCCCAATTCCATTGATAACGATTTCTGCTCAGCTCAAAAAGCAGTACAGTTTTAGAGTTTCTTGTCCCTGGATGAAGCAAATGAATGCCCAGGATTTTGAGCCATTTGGCTACAATATTGTTCACTGAATATCTTCAATGGAGGACAGAACTGCTAGCTGTTTTAGCACAGTTAAGACCCAAAACTATATAATTCTTGGATTCGTCACTTCAACCAGCCTGTATGAATGCTTAATTCTATGTAAACAACAGTCCTCTGGTCTACCCAATCTGTTTCACTAGTTTCCATTTCCTGCAATCATTTGTTTAAACTTTATGAAATCTAAAATTAAAGGCATGCCATCGAAATCTGGGATTGCAGTTCTCATTTATTTGCATGCAGTTATCATCCGCCCTGGCTAGGAGACCCAAAGATATCTGCGAGTGAGCAGCCAAACTGGAAAGACGTTTGCGTATGTTTGCTCAATGCTACAACAATATGCTGCAAGGAATTAAAAGGACTGGTATTTATGTCACTAGACTGCAAATCTTGTAACAACTTACAGTGTATATATTACAAATGGTGGAGGGAAATATGAGCATTTGCAAATAGGAACATTAATCTTCCACTACCCTCATCAACCCAACATCGGTTAGGGCTTTTCAAAACCATTAAGACTATTAGTTCTGACCAGAGATAAGGAGAATAAACAAAAGTTCTTGCTGAAGTGGAATCAGCCGTGTTGCCTTTCAACATCCCTTAGTGAGGGTTCATGGAACTCAATGGTTTCACGGATCTGTTTTCCTTGTTCAAGGCTTTGTTTACTCTGCTCCTCCCATGTCTGGAGAACTTAACATTTATGTTACTAAAAGAGCTTTCTGCTGAGTCTATCCCTGTCCTGGCTCCCATGGGAGGGAAAGGGAGTGTAAAAGATTCTCAGGATTTAGGCTGCGATAATTTTGCTTTCTGCCAAGAAAGAAGCCACATTTTAGATGGAAGTAATTTAGAGGAAGAAAAGTCAGAATAAAAATACCTAAATTATTCAAAAAAGTGGAAATATTAACTCTGCTTTTAAATCTATAACTTAAATGTGCCCAAGAAACTCATTCAACTCTATTGTATAACTTACAATATATCTGAAAGGAAATTTTGATTTTGATCTTGAATTCAAAGACACAGACCTGTACATAACAATGTCTACTGTTGGGGGTTATGGCTAGCAGGAAGCGAAGATAGTTACTTCTCCTTTTAGGGTTTCTTAGCTGGTGTGCATCAGTTTTGTCTAAGGATGTAAGAGTTTAGAGAGGCATCGGTATTCTCTGTGACATAAATATCTTTTTAGCTGAATAGTGATTTCATATGACTTTAGAAGCTAAAAGGAAAACTTGTATCAGAATTAAACCCTTTACTCTGGCTGTACTACAATCACCAATAGAAATTCCTTATACAACTTCTCAATTATTTTTAAAGAGCTATATGCTGGCTTTCAAGGCAATACATTGAAATGTTCATGGTCAGGGATTCTATAAGTCTTTTGTGTGTAACTTTATCTAGTCAATTCTCTAGTATCATCATGACTTTGCCCCATACCTACTACTAGAAAATTAAAAGCAATTCCCTAAACACACTACCCAGAAGAAGCTTTAGTAATGCCATAGTGCATTTATGTGAAAAAATATTATTCCAGTGCTAAAAAATAAATTATCCATAGACCTAAGTAGTATTCTAAGTAGATAACTAACTAAAATGACACCATAAAATGACCTGATAGCTAAAAGTCATTCCAAATGTTAATATGGAGTCATGTGACTCCACTATGACATCCTGAAGGTCAAGGTAGTTAAACAGAAAGCTGTGCAGTAATGTTCCTGCATACATGAAAGCATGTAGACTGGTCTTGTGCCCTTTGGGATGAAAGTTAAAAGTCCCCGGTGCTCAAGCAGATGAAAGAGAAAACATCGGCCCTTCCGGTAAGAAGCAAGACAGAAAGGGTTCTCTCTTCAAAGCCCCAAATTTCTGCAGAGGTGCCCTTTGCAGCCAGAGTGTGGCTAATTAGGCAATTTACATGAAGCCCATGATGGAGCATGGTGTTTAATCATGTTGATTTGACAGATAATTAGGAGATAAATCACTCAAACTACGGAGCTACTGTATCATAAAAACACAGCTCAAATACTGATGACAGCGCTTACAATGGCACATATTCATTTAATTTTTCATTTTACTGAAAAGAAGGCAAAAGGCAATTTGTGTGACAGCCACTCTTGCTTGTAAACGCTGGCAAGGGTTGGGCTCGGAAACACACCAATCTTTCATGAAATGACTCTGCTTCTCATTTAAAGGCTTATATTGAAAAGTTATAAAATATAATGTGTGGTTTGGAGTCTGGTTAACTATGGGCATGGGCAAGTATGTGCCTTTGAATTGTGTGGGAAGTACCCATATTTATGGTCTTTGAGGGTTGTCTATAACATTGCTAGAAAGGTGGTCTCTTAAGGCTTCATGTACCTCTTTGAAATGTTTAAAGTACTGGTGATAAATTGTTATAGTTATGTGTTTTATCTTGTTTTGAAGAATTTATCATTGAATAAAAGTAAAATGTAAACATAAGTGAAATGGTCCAAGTCCATACATGTTATTCTTAAATATTCTGTCATAGACATCTATAAACAACTAGGAGAAAAATCAGAAATAATATGTAATTGAATATTTAGTTAAAGGCTAAGAAGTTTACATTTGTGTTGCATATAGCACCTACAATTGTATAGGGATAAGACTATTCCATGTTTTATTTGAAATCAAAATGAGAAAGAGATGGCACACCTCGGATTTGCTTTTCAATCTCCCTTCCCCAGCCCCACTTCACCTCTCTCTCCCCATCCTTTTCTCTGTCTCTCCCTCCTCTCTCCATCCCTCCACATGTGTTTTCCAATAAGGTTATATCTTGAAAATTGATTTTTTTTCAGTTAAGAAAGGGCTGAAATCATAAAACCATTCAGACACCTAGCTATTGAAAGAAGGCTTGAAGGATAGCTAAATCTGTGTAAATAAGCACAAATTAATCTCAGCAGTTTGTATGGCTATGCTATTATAACTTAAAGCGATACTAGGGAGGGATCCAATTACACAAACTGTTCTTACAATTATATGCTATGTGTACAGATTCTGAATGCCGGCCTCATTTCCTTAAATTGTACTCCTTCCCTAAATAGGAGCACTTTACAGGACCTTTTTTTTTTCTGTATTAACTATGAACCATGACACAACATTTTTGCATAAAAACAGTTAATGATAGTCTAGCATAGTGTTTACTTCAAAGGTTTATAAATAGCTAAATGAATATACTTGGTTTTCTGGATGTAACTGAAGTAGCATAATTACTTTCTAATTCTAAATACGAGTGACAAGATTGAGACTAGAAATGGACACTGAGTCTTAAGATGGGCTACTTGTGTAAGGGCATATGGTAGTTATGAAAGACTTTCCCAAGAATGGGTTTGAATGCTCTGCTTCTATTCTAAGTGATGTGATACGTTAGGATTGATGCAGTAAAGGTGCTTCTTTTACAGGATAGGATGCTTCCTGACCTTTGTAGTGACCTTTGTGCTTAGAGTAATATTCTTGAAGTTACTTGTCTATCTCACATGTTTTGCAAGTGTTAGATACCACCTACCTCAACAAAGTATTATTCTAGAACCAAAACTACTTCCCCTGGTTGGTAGAACTAAATATTAAGGGAAAAGTGAAAAGAAAAACTATTTGGAAAATTGAATTGCCTGAGAATTCATCATCTACAATTCACTCAGAAATGTAGATTTCTCACTCTTCCCTTAATATTTAGTTAATATTACAATATTAATCTACAATTAACTTACAAATGTAGATGAGTAAACAGCTGGTGGATAATAGATGGAAGAGAAAGAAGACGATAACTAATAAAAAAAGGGGGGCGATAAAAACATGTCTATTTGTGTGCACACATACACGGGCATTTCATTCATGTACAATGTAAACATCCAAATTGATGAGCAGGAGGGAGACAACTGCAGATCTACAAGGCAGGTTGAATAAATTTGTAAAGAGCACAGAACCTACAGCTAGCGACACTGTATGCTGAATCCAGCACTAATTTACTTATTGGTAGGTTTTAGATCCACATAAGACCATTATAAAACAGGTATCTTATTAATACACACTTGATAAGTTCCATGCACATATTAGGTGTTTTATTAGACAAGAGGGATGCAACAATAAAGAAGTAGTTTCTACTCTTGAAAAAGTGAACATCTTCTTTGTCTAATTACAGGTATTTAGCAAATGATATTTCTTTTTAATTTAGTGGTCTCCAAGTTTACAAAATTTTATTTTGGAGGCAGTATTCCTTTGATTCTTACTTTGTATTTTAGGCTCCTTTGATTCAAAACTAAATAACCATAAGAAAGTAAAACTGCTTATAACAAGACTTGTTTGTTTATTCTCTTTGAAATGCTAGCCATTTAAGCATAGGATGTGACTGGACTATCAATTATGTATAAAAACTGGATGAAAATGCATAAAAGTACATTCCATTTCTTTCTAAAATCTATTTGGGCTATGGATCTGGGGAAAGAGACACTATCAATTGTCAGAAATACTCTAAAAATAAATGAAACAGATTATTCAAATTCAAGGAGATGAAATCAAGATGTGTTTTACTTCATGATTAAATTTCATTCTTATTATGGACTCCTGTTACTCTGCTAAAACATTCTGAACAAAAGGAGCTTTGGGGAGAATAGGATTTGTGGTTGTGCATTTAGAAGTGGAGCTTTGAGATATTGGCAGAGTCATGAGTTTTTTGACCTGGTCAACAGATTCATGCATCTATAAGCTCCTGGTTCAACATTTTTCATAGAAGTAGCTTTGCTGTCAGAATGAGCTCTCATTCTTTGTCTCCCTTTCCCTTTGTCAACCTCTCCCTCCGTCTCTCCTACAGCCAAGTGACCTTCTACTTAAATATCTGAAACCATGAGCTAAAATAAATCTTTTCTCTTTTGAGATTACATTATCAGATATCTTGACATGATAACAGTGAGTCACTAACAGTCTTTTTAAACATAAAGTATACTAATCTTGATGGCAAATTCATCTCATGTCTCTGGATATTTAACAGTAATATTTGTGGAGAAATCCACTTAAGATGTGACAAAACAATTACATTTCTATGAACTATTATTATTAAATTGTTGTTCTTCAAAATTCTCACATATAATGAGATTTGGTGCAAAACAATTTATTTCTAAAATATTATAAAATTAGTGAAATATTCATCACATTTAACAAATGTAAATGCCTAAATTGTTATTTTTAACTCATGATGTCTTAGACACTTTTCTATTGCTGTGCTAAGACACCATGGTAAGAAAATGATCATTGGACTTGCAGGTTTAGAGGGTGATTCCTTGACCAACACAGTGGGGAGTATGGCAGCAGGCAGGCAAGCATGGTACTGGAGCAGTACCTAAGATGTTAAATCTTCAGACAACAACCATAAAGCAGAGAAAGAGGGAGATAACTGTAAGTGATATGAGCATTTGAAACCTCCAAGCGAGCCCTCAGTGACACATTTCTTCCAATAAGGCCACATTTCCTAATCCATTTGCAAACAGTCTCACCAGCTGGGACTCAAGCATTTGAACACCTGAGCCTTTAGGGAATATTATCCTTGAAACTACAACACAAAACCTTTAGCACATGACCTTTAATTTTAATTTTCAAAGGTAATTTAAAGCTTTAATCATTTTAATTGTGTTGCTACATTTCAATTAGTAAAATTTTAAGTATATGGAATGTTTAGGGGATGTCTTCGGTAGTGTAACCCTCTGGATGAAGCACCTATCTGGGGCATAGCCTTTGAGAATTTGGAATCATGCTCCATTTCTAGCTCACTCTTTCTGATTTGTATTTATGATTGGGGATGGGAGCCCTCAGTTTTCTTCTCTGTCCCCAGTGCTTGCCCCTTGCTGCCATGCTTTCCTTGCCATTAGCCCTTGACTTTGCTATACTGCAATTCAAAATAAATGTATTCTTCCATAGGCCATGGTGTATCTTCATAACAACACATGAGAAATTATCTCCTAAGCAGCCACCAAAAGGACAAGTCCCACAAAAATCTTTGGTGAGGAAATAACTCAAAACTTCTTCCCTTCCAGTTCATGTTACCTGACAATTTGACAGGACTAAGGCATGCTAAATATCTGGTAAAAGAGTATTCCCCAGAGGTGGCAGTGAGGAGTCTTCTAGAAGAGATGAACATTTGAATGGTAACAGGAGGAGAAGGAACCCTGAGCACTACTGTGGAGTCAGAGTGCTCCATTGAGAGAACAGAACTGGATCAAAATGACAGAAGAGTCAACTCAGGCTCAGTGACTGAGTTGATAGATTCATTCCCACTTGTCTTCAGACATTAGTCATGTTCGCCCTCATGCTTTGATTCATGACAGGACTTCCATCCTCTTTGTACCATGCAAACATTACGTCAGACATTACAAACTTAATTGTGTGACCAGCTTTTCTTTCCCTCTAGCTTGCAGAAGCCAGCTCATGTGACTTCTTTGCAGTGTGACGGGCTGAACAAACTACATTGCACCTGTTATATTATATGATTCTGCTATGCCACCAGTACTTATTTTTCAAGACAAATCTCACTATGTAGCTGTACCTGATCTTGAACTCATGTTCATCCTTCTGCTTCAGCCTTCCTAGTCCTGGGATAGGACTATTAATTGATTAAATTGTAGAATTTCTTGACTTCCTTAGCCATCTGAATCAATTTCTAATATTAAAATTACCATAGTCTATATATAGTTTACAAGTTCTGATTTTTTGGTACCACACAATTCATTATGATTGCTGATTCTTGGAAACAGATCTAGAGGAGAGTGGTATGGTATCATTTTAAGTATGTTGTGTCTCTATAAGTTTCTGTTTCTAGTTCTGGGTCTGCTTTTAGCTGAAAGGGCTTTGCTGCCAGCTAACAGAGAGAATACGCAAAGAAGCATACATACTGTGACTAAGAAGATACCCTTAGCTCTCCATGATTCTTATGAAATGTTATTGCATGAGGATGCCTTTGGTCTAAAGCAGGAGCAACCTAGCTTGCTATGAAATTGAAGTTCTGCCTTCTAATGTCTAAGTGTCACCCAGTCTGAACCATTAATAGAAAAGCTCCAACACTCAAAAGTTACATTGTGCTCCATCCTGAGCACCAACAGACTGAAGGAAAATAAATGATTATAACTAAATGAATGCCCCTTCCTTTTGCCTATATAAGAGTGCTCCCCCACCCACCCACACTCTCCTGCCCTACCATTCCAGCATCCCCCTACTCTAGGGCATCAAACCTCCCTGAGACCAAGGGCCTCTCCTCTTGTTGCTGTCAGGCAAGGCAATCCTCTGCCACATATGTATCTGGAGCCATAGATTCCTTTAGATACACTCCTTGTTTGGTGGTCTAGTCTCTCGGAGAACTGGGTAGTCAGGTCAGCTTATGTTGTTCTTCCAATGGGATTACAATTCCCCTCTGCTACTTGCCATATATCTCTTCTTATATCAAGATATTTTCTATATAAAGCCTTAACTTCCACTGTTCCCTTGTCTAGGATGGGGTTATATCAGATCTTCCCAGAAATTCTCTTCAGTGAAGATTATTCAATCATTCTTTCCCCCAGAACACATTTCGAGGAGAGCTTTTTCTTCCTCTAGAATTACCCACCTTTTTCTACCTTTTGGTTTTGTTCACTATTCTGAGCTCTTTCACTTTACTGTTCCTGGAATATAAGTACAAAAGCAAAGGCTTTCCATAGTGTACTATATTAAACTTGTTGGGCACACAGCAGCTTAGATAAGTACATCCTTTCCCCTCAGGTTTAAGTCTATCATTCTATATGTATCTTGAAAGGCCTGTGACTGAACAATTCATTATCTCATTGACAGATGGATTCCTATTATATTTCAAAAGCCAAGGACTCTGATACTAGATGGCAGAAAACCAGGGAATAAGAAAATGGCCTTATTATTTTTTTGTGTGTGTGCTTTCTCTGCTGCTCTGGCATCAGCAACTGATTCTGGCTTCCTGGTTTTCTTTTCCTCAACTTTAAAACATCTAAATGGGACATTATCAGAAAGATCAGCAGCAGCCAAGGAAAGTTCTTCGGGTAAACGTTAGAACTCCTCTTTGTTAAGTCCCACCCCTCAGACACCTCTCACCTCTAGAATGTAGGATAACATCATCTCTTTAGAAGGATTGATCTTATGAAAGTGCGCAAGGATAAATAATGGAAGAGAAGAAGGATGACAAAGAGTGACACATGAACATAGAGGTCAATGCATAATGCACATGATCAAACATTTATACATCTGTGAAAGGGTTATTATGAAATTAATTTTCCATAACAAACATAATTTAATAATTTTAATGTGTTGGGTGTTTTTCTGCACTGACCATAGTCAAGAATTTTTAGCAAGTAGAGCTTTTTTCTTCTGAGTCCTAGCTGAAGACAGAACCTATTACACCCTTGTGTCCGTGTTACATTTAATTCCTCAAAAATTTGTCTCTCAGTGTGGTTTTATGCCCTTACTAGGGCTCAACTGATATAGTAGATGTCAAATAAATTTTTAACACATTAATCAATAAATGAATGTGGCCAGCAGATATACCATTGACAAGATTTGGCCACAGAGAGTCACCTCATAGAGTTCTTATGACACAAAATTGTCTTCACGTAAATACAACTGTGGCTTGGTTTTCTTGTGAGCTACTGGAACATCTAGGTTAAAAGTCATTACTCTACCTGCGTTAGCTCTCCTTCTATCTCCAGAGTAGGATGGCTTGAAACTCAAAAAGATTACAGGGTTTCCAGTGAAAAATTTAGAATAAAGCCTCTATAGAGAAAAAGATATGTGTATTTGTAAAATTACTTATGAGGATTGCAATATTTGTACTTTCTCATAATCATTGTCTTAATCCCTACATTAAGACAAATTAAATTTCTTTCAGCAAAATATCTTTCTCATTTATAATGTCCAGATTTTCCTGGCATTGTAATAATGTAATAATGTATTCTTTCTGTTTCATAGTGTATGTTTTTTATTAAAATATTAAAAAATATATAAAGAAATCTATGAAGTCCTAAGCCTTCAGATTGAGTCACTAGACACAGGACACTGCTTCAGTTACTAACCTTCTGGGTATGCAAGATCCGTCATCTTATTTTTATTTATTGTTTATTTTTTAATTTATTTTTAACGTATTCTTTTCGATGCATATGTATATGTGAACATTCGCATGCCATGGAAGAGGTATGGAAGTCAGAGGACAACTTTGGGGGTTGTTTCATTTTCCTTTCATCATGTGGACTTCTGGGAAATCTAACCCAGGATGGCACCCTTGGTGGCAAGCTTCTTTACCAATTAAGCCATTTCTGCCTGAGATAATGACCTGAGAATATTTTAAAGCAGTATATCTATGACTTCCTCAGGCTTCAGAAAACCTCTCAATGTGCTGAGTGTAGAATTCAGTATGTGTTGGGGGTGTTAAGCCTCTATGTTCTGCAGATGGCAACAACTTCTGAGACTAGACATATACCCAACACGATTTTATAATATGCAGCCAGGAGAAAAGTTTGAATCTCTCAAAATGTAACTCTCCTTGTATTAGTGATGAAACTTGCTACTGTCACTTAAATAAATTCTTGGCATTTTTTATTTTAATTATTTTAGAGGTACTTGCTATGTATCTGAAACATACTTCAAACTTATAACGCTCCTGTTCTTGCCTCCCTAGAACTAATGCTACTAGTGTGAACAACTGTTCCCACTTCTATTGTGAGCCTTGGAAAAGTCTAATAATAATAAGCAGTTTCTATTTTCTAGGCATTGTTGCAGGAATTAAGATGTAAGATGTAAATTTATATGAGCACACATTCACAACACTATGGAGTTGTGATGTGATTTATAGGATGTTCTCAACATACGTAGGTACACCAGTGAGTGGACAGAGAGATAGATGACGGACTGATGTATGCTAGATAGATGATATACAGGATAGATGATAAAAGATAGATGACAGATTATGATGGTAAACAGATAGATAGAGAGATAGATAGATGATAGATAGATAGATAGATAGATAGATAGATAGATAGATAGATAGATAGGCAAATAAACAGATACATAGAGGAATTTCCCTGCCTCCCTCCAGCCACATATTCAAATTTCATTAATGGTCAATATTTTTTCTTTCTGATACAAATGAAGGCCCTGAAATCAGTTCAAAAGAGTGTCTAAAAATGTTTTATTTGAGCCACAACAAAACCACACCTGATCTGTTTGGAGAATTTCAGCCAGGGAAGAGCACACTTTCTTGTCTGAATAACAATTACTGAGATGAGGAACGATGGTCAGATTAAATACACATAAAATCCCATCTATAATAAGCCATTTATTATTTTCTACACATATCCTAAGACCATTAAAGGTTATATAAACTCACTTTCACAACACTGTGATGATGTCAAACAACATTACCTAAAGAGAATTTTCAAAGTGCAATAGTGTTTCAAGTGTGAGTGGATCTCATGGCTGGTGACTCTCAAATTCCTATCAAGCCTAATAAAAAGGATTCTGGTGTTGCAATGATGTGTTTTCTGTTACTATGGAAACCTATAGGTGACTATGAATTCTTACACCAGCTTTATTTGATCATCTATATTCAAAACCATCTACACATCTTAACCTGGCAAATGATCTATCACCAGCTCTGTCTACATGCTATAATTGGGTATTACAAAATGCATGCAATATGGGGCAAGTCTCCAACATTCTTCCCTTGGGCAATCATTGCTCCCATCATCTTTCACCTGGGAAAAAGGTGTCAAGTATATTTTGATTCACAAATCATCCAGGAAGACTTTGAGCAACCATCAACAATAGTAATCATTTGCCATCTGTTTAAGGCAAAATATTGTTATCAACTTTCCTATATCATTTGAAATTAAATCTGGATGGATCATTAGTGAAGAATTTACTGTTAAATTATGAAGCAATGAAATAAAATGTCTACGTAGGCTTCTAATTATAAAACCTTTTTTGAAAGGAATGTAGCCATGAACATAAAGGCAGCTGGATATTCCTCTAGTAAAACACACTTTGGTACAGTTGCTCTCCCAGGCTTACACAAATCATTTTTATTTTAAAACATCTTGATCTATGCTCAACAATAGTAATATTTCTTTTGGGGTATATACAGAGAGAGAAGCATAGTTATCCAGAGTCATTCAGATTCAGCTCTGAAAAATTTAGAAAAAAATAGATGACAAAAAAGAGAAGTAGGAAAATTCTGGTGGTGGTGATCAAGAGGTTGCATAGTGAATTCTTCAATTTTTAAGACACAGAGAAAATGTCAACAGTATTTTAGCATACAAATGGCACTTTGCATTGAGAAAAATAATGTAGAAACAAGGAATCAAAAAGCATGGACAAGAAGACTGCTCTTTTATACAGAGTGGTGTCCAGATGTTCTCCTGGATAAAGGCAGAGCTGAGTAATGACTTGAGTTTGTGAAAATGAAGAATAAATAGTCCTAGTCTCCATTAAGAAGGGAAATTCAAGAAATGCACAAAGCAAATATAAATGTACATGAAGCAGATTTTCTATTTTGGCCTTATATGGAGATTCAGAAAGGAGGAGTCTAGAAATACAAGGGTGTATATAAGTTTAGATGAAGCTTCTATAATACTGGTTTTGTCTCATTTGTAGATTAAAGTGTGTATTTGTGTGTGTGTGTGTGTGTGTGTGTGTGTGTTTCTCTCTTTTGTATTGACTTTTAATATAATATGAAGAAGCAGGAAAGAAATTTTGCAGGGAACAGTTACACCTACTTTGAACTACTTTTGGTTTTCATGTTGTATTGCAGATTTCACATGTTTAAATATGAGTCGTTTAGCTATATCTTGAAAGAGCCCCTCTGGAAATGACATAAAAATTTTCTATAGGATTTATTTCCTGTATTTAAAAACACACAATAAAAGTAATTCCATAATGTTCAAGTTCAATCAAACAGCTTATTTTTCAAATTATAATACATTTATGTATCTTTTAAAATTAGTTTTCTGTTTATATAACCATCATAAACTTACTTTTAGGCCTTAGCTAATTTTTGACTTAATTTATTTCAAATAGCATTTTGGGTTTTTCAGAAGTTTATGTTTATTATTGAATACTAAATTTGGGACATTTTTTAAATTTGAAAAAAAATCTTTTATATAAAGAAAAAAGCAAAACAAAAACAAAACACACACACACACACACACACACACAAACATACACACATACACATACACACACCCTAATTCCACAAATTTGATTCAAAGAGAATAAAACGTTAATTCTAATTTTTCCAGTGTGTTTTTGGGGGTTCCTGTTTTAGACAAAAAGAAAAAAAAAGAAAGAAAGACTATGATATTTCATTGGTAATAATAAGTTAAGTAAGCAAGCATGTTAAATTATTAAATTTGGAGAATACACTCTGCTTATTATGTTACTTACCCTTGCAGTGAACTAGAAAATGAATGTGGTCATTCCAGACTGGTTAAATTGGAAATGTATTTTATACAGATGTGCCTAATGTAGTTTCCTGGCAGAGGAAAACTGCACACAACTTATTATTTATAAGTATACAAATCTGGCTTCATACTGCAGCAAAATTCTGTAGACTCTTATTTCCCTCTCTAGATCTTGTTTTTCATTTTCAGGATAAATTGACCTCCTTTTATCATTTAAATTATCTTTATTAAAACACTATTTTTCCCAGAATCTTCAGCATGGGTTCATTTATTGGTAGGCTGGGAGTTAAGAATTAAGACTGGAATTTTAGAATAAATATTGAGCAATCTATGCAAACCTAGGGATTCACCATCCTTAATCAGCAATTAATTGATTTTGTACAAGCATCCTGTTTCTACTGACAACTCAGTTACAAATGCAGTTCCTTTTTTACTCTCTTTTGTATCCATGTTCTTAAATTTCATTTTTTTCATGCTAACTCATTTGAGTTAGCTTCCCATCTA
Organism: Rhabdomys pumilio; assembly: GCA_030674055.1. Taxonomy (NCBI): domain Eukaryota; kingdom Metazoa; phylum Chordata; class Mammalia; order Rodentia; family Muridae; genus Rhabdomys; species Rhabdomys pumilio. Next base: position 39,038,064 of record JANHMN010000007.1, on the reverse strand, counting down.
TTAAAACAGTTCTATAGACACAGGTGTCTGGACATTTATGTCTTTTTGAGTTGTTTTTACTATCTCAAACTAGTCATGAAGACAATAAAAGTTTATCTAGGCTGATTCTCGATTAGAGTTCTATCTATCTCTATCTCTATCTCTATCTCTATCTCTATCTCTATCTCTATCTCTATCTCTATCTCTATCTCTATCTCTCACTCTATCCCTGTCTCGTAAGCTTTTTTCATAAAATGTGTTGCAAGAAGGTTTTTGCTATATGTGAGATTATATTGTCATCTCCCTTGACAAAAGCAACTTAAGGAAGAATTATGTGGATGTATTGGTTTGACAAGGCTACATCATGGCAGGAAAGAATGGCAACAGGGACATGAGACAACTTGGCATACAGCACCCATAATCAAAATGCAAAGTATAATGGCTATTGGTGCTTAACTCACGTTATCCTTTTTATTCAACCTAAGACCATCACCCATAAAATGATGCTTCAAATTTGTGAGTCTTTGTACCTCAACTAACTAATCTAGATGCTCCCTCAGAGACATATCCAGGTGAAACTAAACCCTTTCAAGCTAACAAATCAATAATAATCATAACAGAGTACATTGGCCTTAGATGCCTAGCCCCCAGAACTATAATTAAATAAGTCTTTGTTTTTTTATAAATTACTCGGTCTCTAGCAATGTGTCACAGCAGTGAAAAGCATACTAAGACATTTTCTGAAATTTTTGCCAGAACAAATGTCAGTGCAAGTGGAATAAGTTAATTGTCAGGAAATACTTCAGGAGATGGGAAGGATTCTCCGTGGATAAAGCAACTAGTCATACAAGCATGATGAACTGATTTCAGATGCCCATAACTATTGTAAAAGACAGACATTGTAGCATGCATCTGTAATCCTATGAAAAAATACTGAGTAGATGAAGCAGAAATTTTGGGTTTCTTTAATAACTCAGTTGTGTCATGTAATGTTTTTCTGGAAGCTGTCTTGTGAGAGTGCATGTGATGCTTTGCTGGAAACAGACACTTGATGGGGCATGGGATGTTTTAGAAAAAATATAAATGGAACCCCACAGTGAGAAAACATTCTTGCATTGCTATACTGTGCAACACTTCTCTGGTCTTCTCTGATCACTTCATAGAGAGAAACATACCCAAGAACTTCTTGTGGTACTCCAGCTGATTCTAGTGACTTCCCCTGATCTGTGCCAATTCTGTTGAGCCTTGCTGTTTCTGCTGTTACAGAGTTGTGTTTGTGTTTGCTACTAAACTGAGCTGCTGATATTCTTACAATGAAGAATGGAATCACCCCCAAAGAACTATTTCTAAACAGGTTCACAACACTCTTTCCTATTAGCCTTCTTTCCCCCCTACCTCTGAATGGTGAGTTTGAAGGGAGGTTGGAGCATTTAAGACCCTAAATAAAGTAGGTTAAGAAAAAAGTCTAAGCCTACAGGGATAGATAAGAGAATCCGTAAGAACTAATAAATCAGATCTGTCATATGCAATACTGAACAAGACAATATCATGTCTCAAAGATGATTGAAGATGAGCACCAACACCTAAGATTCTATTCTGATATCCATATATCCACTGTGGTACACACACAGACACATACACACACACACACACACACACACACACACACACACACACCACAAAATAAAAATAGAAACATTTTGGAGGGTAATATTAACAAATATATCAACATACACATATATTCCAAATTGTGTGGGATCAATTTATATGATATTAATTACAGAGATTAGAGAGACTGGATGATACTGAGATGTATCATGTCATACATGTTCATACAATCATTCTAGTAGCTCCTGTAATAGGTTGAATGGTAGAGATCAAAATTGGAAGGAAAACTATTGGTAAAATTCACATTGAAAATGATGGTCTAATGAATTCAAATAAAATCATTACAATTCTTGAAGAAATATTGCTTTCTAGACATATTTTTGAAGAGTGATAACACCAACAGGAAATGCTAAATATATTTGAGGTAGCATATGCAAGAAAAAAATCAGGATTAGTTCTAGAGATTTTTTCTCTAAGAAAATAAAGAGATAATAACCGTTGCTACAAAAAGAGCGAGTGGGTTGTGTGTGAACGAGGCAGAGAGTCTATGTGTATTTTCCAAATGCACAGAGCTAGAGAACCTTACGCTGTAGCATGCAAGACGGCCATAGTTAAATGATTAGAATGGTAGTGAAATTGATATTGTTATATAATGTTTAATTCAACTTGTGATCACAGCAAAATATGCCTTAAACATCCACTGAAGGTAAAAGTTAGTAGGAATATCTGTGAAAACAAATTTTACCAAAGTTTTGGAATTTTCAAATGCCAGTGAATAGCTAAAATATTCAGTAAAAGGCTTTATGTGTCAAAAGCCTATCCCCGGGTTCCTGCAATCCCACATGAAGCAGCTTGGCATAATTTACAATAATAAGGAAGAAAAGATAGCTGTGGGCCAACTTGATATGTAGCAATTAGAAATTCAGTGACTCATTTTGAGCAAAGGTGGCATATAGACTGTGATATGGCAAGGCACACGTCCCAGATGGTGGGTGACACTTCAAGAACATATAAGCACTAATGTACTACAACACTGAAGAAGAAGAATATGGAGCTCACAGAAGAACATCAGAAAGGAATCTTTAATGCAATGCTAATTTCAGTATGTCTACCTATGATATATGGTATAGGACACTCAGTTTCTCCAAGGCATCATGTTTTTATCAGTAGAGGAAATATCTCCTGAATTATGTAGAAGTATGCAGCTCCAGTAAAATGCTAAATGGCTGTCATTTCCTCTGTTCCCTTGTGTCAGCATCCTGATTGGACCGAATTGTAAATCAGTAGGATTGGTTCTTCTTTTGCATTACTGCAGCAGGGAATAACCTTCCTTGGACAGATCTTAGAAGCCAGAAGTGAACAGAAGCAAAGCCAGGGGCAATAAAAATGCTCAGAAATGGTAAGAATGACACTCAGATAATAACAAACTCTAAGTAACAGGATAGCAGGTTCCAAGTATGAAAACAAAGCAAGAAGCAAAAGGAGAAAGACATTGTTGGTCACTCTTGTTCTTCAGAGAAATTCAAACAAAAATTACCAAGATACAGAAAGACCATCATCAGTAACACAAATGACAACAAATGCAGAGCAGATGTGGGGCAAAGGAACCCTTACATTGTTGATAACGGTCTAACCAATGCAGCTTCTATGGAAATAGGTTTGGCGATATCGGAGAAGATAAAAAATAACACTAGCAAATGACTCACATATATTACTCCTGGGCATGAACTCAAGAGCCTTCATCTTAACCCAGATATTCTTTACATCTACGTTTATTGTTGGTTTATTCACAATAACTAGGAAATGGAATTAATCTGGACGTCCATCAGCTGTAAGGAAAGAATGGTAGATATAAACAATGGAGTTTTTATTCAGCTAAATCTTTAAAATTACATATAAATAGGTGGAATTGTAATGTGTGTGTGTGTGTGTGTGTGTGTGTGTGTGTGTGTGTGTGTGTATTAGCCAAGTAACCCAGACACAGAAGGCAAAAATGCCTTTTGTTTCTCAAATGTCAGGGCTAGATTTGAATATTTTGTTTTGCGTATTTAACTTTGAGTACAAAGTCATAAAGCAGGATATGTCTTAAGAGATTGTACCATCCAGATGATAGGACATAGGAAAATGGAAGCAGAGTGGAGTCTTAAACAGTGAGAATAGTACTAGTAGGAAGGAGTTATGGAGTGGCTTAACCAAATAATGTGTGCTTGACCAAATCATAATCATATCTATTATTACAAAATCTAATTTTAAAATATTATTGGAAAGAACAACAGAACATATTTGGTATTAGTCTGGAGCAATGTTTGGGAATGGTGGAAATGATGGATTGACGAGTAAGTGAACAAAAACTATAGATATATGAAAAGTCCTTAGGTAAAGACACTAGTTTGCAAACTAATTAAAAACCATAGGAGTGTGTGTGTGTGTGTGTGTGTGTGTGTGTGTGTGTGTGTTTACAGGAGGTCTGGGGTGGGCAGTGCTTCTCCAAAAAAAACATGAGTCACTAATGAACATCTCAACGGCAGACATGGAATACTTCCTTATAGGACATTGGCTAAGGAAGCCTTAAAAAATTCATCAAATAAAATTATAATTAAAATTCCAATTATAATTCTTGGTTACCCACACAACTAAATGGAAAGAACTTACTCCTTAAGACACCACAAACTTAGATTGTAGGATCTCAATCTGAGATGGCCAGGAAACTCTCAGTGCAGGCTAGCTTTCATAATGACAAAAGATTTATGCAGACTTCAGAGGAGAAATAGTCAGTGGTCTTTCCACAACTTGAAAAGTGTATGCTGCATTTCTGACCTGCCAGGAGAATATGACCATTATGATAAGAGTGGAATTATTATTTGGGGGGTAATAAACTGTTTCTTAATGAATTTGAGTCTGTTCTTTGGAGGGAATTCAAGTCATTCTTGGTACCATAAATCTTCTTTAATAACAAAATGACAACAAAAACCTCATAACTGAGGATATGCTAAAAGGGAACATTCATTGCTCTTCTAATTAGATATCTTGTTGGCTTGTCTTCTAAGTATTTATATTTATTCTCATGGATCTGTGTTGCTCTAAACTTGTTCAGGGAATCTTTTATCAAGGGGTGTCAGCTAATGCAGATCCATAACTAGTCAAAGTGGTAAGCATAAATGACTGCAAATTTTCAATCTTAAATAATATATGTAATAATAATAATAATAATAATAATAATAATAATAATAATAATATATGTAATAATAATAATAATAATAATAATAATAATATCAATTTTCTCACTCAAGATGGAAGAAGAATTTCAGTACAAGAAGAAAAAACCTACAAGTCCTGGTCTGGAGGGAGATGGATCAATCAATAAAAGGTGGGCTCACAATATCAAGAGTCAGAGGATAAGGAAGAAGTGTGTTTTTACATGAAATGGCCATTACAATTATGAGTTCAGAGTATCTGTGGTTAACTGCACAAGATCAGATCCACCATACACTGAGGAAGGCTTCTGGGGTCTCATTCATATCTGCATTGCTACTGGCAGTTTCTAGTTTTGAGAGAGAAATTATTTTTGGTAGGTCTATGACCACTGGTAAACTCAGTGTGTCCCTGGGAGATGATTTCTGCTAATGTGCATGTAGGCAATAGTAGCTAGACTCATATGGTTAAAGAAAGACAAGAGGAAGGGATAAAATTGGAAGAGGAACATGTTGAGAGGGGTCTTGAGGTAGTTGGAGAGGAAATAGGAAGTACATACCATTGGAATTCACTGTATACATGCATATACTTCTCAAGAATAAATTTAAAAGTTTTAATTTAAAAACTCTGCTTTGGCAAAGCTTTGTGATCACTGTGCCCTAAATTTTGGAAAGATGTCTAATTATCTCTAGAGCTGAGATTCTATAGTAAGGAGTGAGAGGCATTCTGCAGTCAGCTTGGTGGGAGGGAGAAGGTGCTGTTTGCAAGTAGTGAATGGAGGAGTTTGGTAGTCAGTCCATGTTAACATATCCCACGTGTTTAAGTTGTTATCATATATTTTTTTTTATGTTACAAAGGGATTGAATCTACTAACTTGGTTATTGCTCTCAATTTATATATATATTTTTACCATTTCTATATATTTTGATGCAATTTTATCTAGGTTTATTAGTGTGTGTTCTACAGTTCTCTGCTCCCACATCCCTCCTCTCTAGAACCATTATTTCAAAATTCCTTCATCGGGGGTGAGGGGAAGCTGTCATCTTACAAAGGACTTCCACAGACCTTGATGAATTTATTCCTTTCCAGTTTTTTCTCTAGATAGAATTCTCTGTCAGAGGGGGCAGGGAGCCTCTTATAAAGTACCACAATACAACAATTATCTTAGCAGATTTTTCCCACTCCCAATTGCCCTGTAATTGCTCAACCTGTGGGTTTCAAACTCCTTGGGTTGCAAATCAGATATGCTGTGTATATTACACTACTATTCGTAACAGTAACAAAATTAATTCACAAAGTAGCAATGAAATAATATTATTATTTTGGGTCTCCACAACATGAGGAATTGTATTAACGTGTTGCAGCATTAGGAAGGTTGAGAACCACGGTAAGCTCTCCTATGGGTTAGCTCTATGCTACTCTGTGTCTTTATTTTGCTGGTTTTCCCCAAAACCATCATGATGCTAGTCAGGTGTGTTCAGTGACTGTATCATGATGGCAATCACCTGGATATTCAAGGATATTTCATTTGTCTTTGCTAAGGCAAGTTTTCAGAGTGCCTCGGTGCTATGGAAACAGATTTATATAAATGATTATACAAGAAACACATCCTGTCAGAAGAGCTCTTAACTGGTTACACAGTGACTTCTTCAGACTGAAACTAACTCCCTGAAATAATTGCAGTGGAAATGTGTGTTGTCAGAACGTGCATTTAAAAAAAAATGCCTTTTCTCTATCTGATCACATTAACCACCTACACATGATGGGAAATGTCACTTCTGAGAGTTGGTTGGCACAATTTTGCTCAATACCTCACACTGCATCATAAAATTACTAGTTTTACCAATATGATATTTATGATAGGTAAAGTCAGGTAAAATTGTACATTTATATTTTATTCTAGTACAACATGAAATATTTAGGAAACTTTAATTGTCACCATTGTAAGATTGAAGGGATGTATTTATTGTGATAATTTAAAAACTTATGCAAATCCACATATGTTACTGCCTCATTTATTAACAAATTTTATAAGAATTTAATGAGCATATAATATTTACCTGAAGCAGTAAGAGTAAAAGTTGAACAAAGCCCATCTTATTCACCTTCACAGATTAATAGCATATAATGTGTACTTAAGTAAGGATGTAATAAAATTCAAAAACTCAAATATATTCCTTAAGGATTTAATCATCTGATTCTAAAATACACTCCTTAAATTTCTATGACAGTAAGATTCACTGCTCTCCCCAGCCCCCTAAACACTGACAATTATAATTTAATTGACACAGAGCGTTTATTGAGGCAAAATGTAATATGCTAAAATTTGTTTCCGATTGAATCAGAATCATTAAATAACTAGATGGACTTTTCCTTGCCCAAAAGTAGGAAATTAAGATAATTAAAATTACCACCTGGGCTAGAAAGTCAAGATGAGTAACTTGGTACTCAAATTGCCCTGGAGTCACAGAAAATGGGAACGTGAGTCGATTGTTCTCAGTTGGAGAAGTTATTTCATATTACTTTATTTTCATCATCTCCCATGCCCTTGAGAATGTCCAATGAAAGTTTAGGCTTTTAAATCTCAATAGAAAGCTCTTCATTTTTTAAAATGAGTATGTATCTAAAAGTTAGACAAGGAAAAAAAGCATCCTTAGTGTATATAGCTTCATTTACAAGCACAGAAGTAGCCTCGGATGAAAACTGGTTCCATCAACTTGTTGATATTTAATACAAACATAGTAACAAAATATTTATTGGACAATAAACTAAAAAATATTCAACCTCTTTGTTCTATTTCTAGTGCTCATTTTCTTAGAGAAAATGCCTTCAATGTGGAAGGAACAATAGATGCCACAGAACGTAGCACAGTAAAGGGAAAGAAGGTATGCTTAGAGTAATAATTTTGTAAAAATTATCACCCTTGTCCACTCTTAGAACAAGGCTTGCAGGGCATTAGCAAATAGAAGCTTGTTGTAAACTCCCAAGCAAGAGAAAAAAGGGGAATCTCATGTCTCTTGGTTAGAACTATAAAACTAATCTACATGTATTCTTATCTATAACAGATGTGGGGAAAAATGAAAAACTGGTTAACAAATATTTTAAATATTTTCAGACCTTAAAGGTCAACCAGAATTCTACTTCATCTCTTCATGAGCAAGCAAGACAGAGTAAACTACCTTCCCTCCTAGAATTCAAAAGTTCTCTCCAGGATCAAGCTATTATAGCCTTTCTACAAGAAATAGCATTTTCTGGAAAGATACAAATGCAACAATCACTTCTGGCAATATTTACCCTCTCAACACAGATTTATTAAAGGCCTTTAATTCTTGTCTTTTGTTACAGAGTGACATTTTAGCATATTTGAATCTCTTTACCAAGTAAAAGTTAAAGGAACTGGTACCAATAACCACCATGTGATAGCTGAAAGACAAGGCCTAGCATTTTATAGATACCTTCAGAGATTAAAATGTATTGCCATACATATTATCTCATTTTTATGATGTTTTTCTTTATTATTTATTCATGAACATCAAAAACTGAGACTAAGATACTGAAGCTCTTCTCTATCCAAAACACAGCGTGAAACTTACCTTCAGTATGATGTGAATAAGGAGTAGAGAGAGGTGGGGTAATTGCCAAGATAATTGCACTCCTTTCTCACATGAAAACTGAAAGTGAGATCTAACAAAATAAAGAGAGAGAATGTAATACATGTTTAATATATCACATGAATTTTATTCTCTCTAATGTTTGTTATACTCTACACTCTTTAGAGAATTACATTGGAGGTCTAAGGTCTGAATTTAAAAGTGATTTGGCCTAATTGAACTGATTTAGATGCTGCAGTTTATGACTTTCTGATTCTCCACTGTGTTATTTTGTAGAAAACATTAAAATGTTGCAAGCTCTTACATTACTGGAAGGTCTTCAGTAAGCGTGAATGATTTAAATTTTTCACTAAGTAATAAGGATTTGGCACATGGTAGACCCTCAGTAAATATTAAGTCAATAGACCTGATGACTTTATCATTTTCATTTCTCCAATTTGAAATGAGACAACACTTTTGAGAGTTATGAAAGATTATACAGACAATACTAGAGTCAGAATTAAATTGAAGACTTAATGTAAATATCTTTTTCTTGGTACCAGGCTGATGTTTCTAATTTTAAGTCATGATATACTATAGAGGCCCCAAATTAATATAATTGGTCAGAAATTACATTTTCTCCCACGAAACTGAAGGAAGGGCAGACATATGCAACACAGACAACAGCCCTGAACAATGAAATATAGACAAGAAAATAAATCAAAACTAGCAAAAGAAAAAAAAAAAACAGTGTATCAAGCATTAGGCTTAAGGAATGTTTTGTAAACCTTCTATGTGTTTTAGGTCAATGAGGGAAAACACACTTACTGCTGTAGGTCATGGCAGAAAGTGTTAGAAAGCCACGGGCATCAGTAATTTGTTTTCACTAATTGCTCTTTTTAGCATTTCCAAGAAGAAAATAACCTCTTACAACCTAGATTTTCTTGATTATCGCTTCCTTTGAACTAGGTTAAAATTGCTTTTCGTGGTTATGAAATCTTCAACATTTAAAAGATAAACAATAATGAAGGTGACTTACACTAACTTGACGTAGACTAACTGACTGGTTGTGGTCTCCATGTTCCCTCAAGTCTTCATCCTGTCTCTTCACTTCCTTCCCAGCAGGCACACTTCCTCCCCCAGGGTCCATGTGTAACAAGAACGGCTAAGATTCCACTTTGCCTTATTGCATCCCTCTCTCCAGAAGTAACCAGTGTTTGAAGTTAGTAGTCTGAACATGGAATTGTCAAGACACCTATTTATCTCCCTCAGTTCAATGAAGCATTGTTTCAAAAGCTGGAAATATGGGTGGTATTTTCTTTTTGCTTTTCTTTACAGTTTTGAAAATGTTAAGATTATAATATAATTGCAATGTTTCTCATTTCCACATCCTTCTACCAAACATTTCCATTCTTTTTCCCCATTCTTCTTCAAGTCTATGGCCTCTCTCTCTCTCTCTCTCTCTCTCTCTCTCTCTCTCTCTCTCTCTCTCTCTCTCCATCTCCCCCTCCCTCTCTGTTGTTCATACGTGAATTGTATGTGTATATATATGAATTTCATGGAATTCTAAGTCTAAGAAGTTCTTAGACTCCTAGGTGTGGTGTTGTTGATTTGCCTTGTATTCCAGTAGATAGTTTAAAACTGAGAGGATTGAGGTGGTGCTTATACTCTAACTTGCACCTCAGAGCATAAGAGCTTTTTGTTGTCTACATCCTTTAGAACAGTGGAGTTTATTAGACTGATTTTTTCAGCATGAACTATGGAAAAAAATTGATTTTTCAAATTATTTATGAGATTGAGCCTTTTTAAAAACATATTGATTGTATTTTTTTTTTTGGAGTTGAGGGTTGTTTTATTGGTTGTTAGAATTCCTTGTGCATTGTAAGTACTAATGTTTACTATGCATATCATAACCTTCTTTCCAGTCTGTGACGCCATAGTGAGTTTCCTGATAGGTAGGTACACATGGTAGATCATTATTATTATTAGTGTAATAGGTTTTATGAATGGGTATTTATTTTTATGTAAAATAATGTTTATGCTAATGTAAATATAGACTCAGCATTGCCTTTCAGTATGTTTTTATCATGTGTGTGTGTGTGTGTGTGTGTGTGTGTGTGTGTGTATGTTTGAGTGTGTGTATGTGTAGCCTTTTTATACTAGGAAAAATAGCAACTTAATTATTCAGATACAACACTGTCTAGTGTGACTTGTTCTCAGTCTTTTTCTTCCTTACAGAACCCTTGTGTACTTCTTGGTCCTCTTTCTTGTAGTTAAAGTTTCATATTGCATAATAAATATTTTTGAAAAATTCACTGAAATTGAAATATTATCAGATGATTGATATGCCTATAATATGGAAGCTTGCCTATGACAAAATTAACATAATTTTTAGGTACATGTTGTTTTCATAGTTTCATCAGTTTTTTTAAGTAACTTTGATGTGTGTTCATAGTTTATAAAGCTTAATGCTTTGAAACAGCATTATAAAGCTCATGCACTGAATTAAAGATGATCTTTGTATATTATTTTTGTTCCCATAAAGGCTGTTCAGTTATTTGATTATTTGTGAATATTCAAATATAAAAATTTTTAAATATCTCATAGTAATTAGCATATTATTTTCAAATAAGAATTTGGTCTATATGTTTCATTTTAGACTTCTTGTGTTTGACTGCTTTGTATTTTGTTATGTTTTGAGAACATGACTGTAAATTAAATAAAATCAATAATCAGATTCTTCTTCTATAAGGTATAGAATTATCATATATATCATGGCTCATTGTCATTTATAGAGATAAGTATAAACTCTCACTTATGATTTTATATGATATACCATACTAACAACTCTTTATAAGTATTTATCCTCTATAATTGTCATATTTTTATGTACTTCTGGGTTTAGTTCATGTGTTAATTTCCTATCATTGTATAATGGTGTTTGTTAGATTTTAATTGCTGTAATAAAACACCTTAAAACAAGGAGTTATTTTTTGACCCAGTTTTTAAGGTCTCAGTCAAGAACACTAGGCTCCTTTACTTATGGGTTGTTATATTCTGAAAGCCATAGAAGGGAGCACAGCTGTGAGGAAATGAGGTATTTCAGAAGGACTGGGAGGAAGAGGCTGAGGACAACATACTGCCTTAACAGGCATGCTCTTGTCCTCACTCCCGCTCCTTCAACCAGGCCGTTATTCTTAATTCCTATTTCATACAAACTCATGAACATTTGAACCCATTGAAGTTAGTGTCTATTTGATACAATCTCTAAATGGTGCCATCACTGAGGTTAAAACATGAGCTTTATAAGAGGAAATATCATTTCCAAACAGTCATGATAACAAATTATTATAATTTGTTATCATGCAGTAGCTAAAAAAAAAAAAAAAAAAGTTTCCACCAGTTAGCAGCAGTGCAGATATACCTCTGTTCAGGGTATTGGTCAGTAAGTTAATCTCAACTGAAGCTAAGAACATATTTGCTCAGCTTTCTGGTTCTTAGAAGAAATCATGACTATGGGGTTGTAATGTTGATATACTATTTTCTTTCCAGATTCTGGATTAACTGAGGGTTTAGTGACTTAATGCCAACATAATATCTATTCTAATATGGATTTATTAACTCAAAGTCAGTAGCTGCAGAGTATTGATCTGCCTGTATTGGTAAGTTGCTGCGTATGCAGAGAAGTGACAGACCACCATGTCCACAGGATGTGATCAGACCATTTGAGGGGAAATAAAACTGGTAAGAATCTTGAGAGTCATCCTATATTTCTAACTATAACCTGCTCAGTCTGCATAATGCTACTCATATGTATGTTTTCATCGTTGACCATTTGTTATTGGATAACCAACTGGTGTGTTCTTTCTGTGCAAGACTATTTCTCCCAATCGCAGTACTCCTTAGTGCCTCTAGTTCTTTGGGTAGGATTTCTGTATTATGGGTTTTCCCCTGTGATGCATCTGTTTTCACACTGACCTTGTTTGTTTAAAGCATAAAACCCAGCCCAGTCTGTGTATAGTGGGAACCTTGTTGCTTGTTTTATTCTCTTGACTGGTACTTGAATGTCTGCCTTCACGGGAAGTTTTTAAAGGTTGCTCCAACTTCAGTAGGCCATTTACATAGTTTCTTTCATTGATCTATTGTTGAGCACTCTGACCATCAGATTCAAACTCTCCCCCATTAATCATGGATATAGGACATAAAGTATAGAATAACCACACTACAATCCACAGACGCAAAGAAGCCAAATAACAAGGAGGCCCAAGAGAGAGTGCTTGAGTCTCACTTGGAAGGGAAAATAAAATAGACATCAGAGGTGTATGAAGGAAGGGAAATGGGTGGGACTGAGAGGAGAATGGGGACAGTGTAGATAGAGTGGTTCCTTTTCCCATAAAGGGACTGGTCTGCCCTGTCTGGCCTCAGTGGGAAAGGGTGGGCCTTGTCCTGCAGTAACTTGAACATGTGTCAGGGTTGGGGAAATATCTAGAGGTTTCTCCCCTTCTCAAAGTAGAAAGAGAAGGCGAGGTGAGAATGGGCTATGTGAGAGGGCTACCTGAAAGAGAGAGGGGAGCTATGATCTGGATGTAATGTAAATAAATAAATTTAAAAAAAGAACAAGGAAAGGGAAAAAGAGAGAAGGGGAGAAAGAGAGAGAGAAAGAGAGAGAGAGAGAGAGAGAGAGAGAGAGAGAGAGAGACAGAGAGACAGAGACAGAGACAGAGACAGAGACAGAGACAGAGACAGAGACAGAATGGATGCTCTGTATGCTTCCATATATAGGGAATTTTCCCTTATAGAAGCATTTTCTCAGTCGAGTTTGCCTGGTCTCAGCTGAGTGTAGCTTGTATCAAGCTGAAATAAAACTAACCAGCACAAAATGCTATGGTAGAAAGGTTGATAAGATGGCCCTGCAGGTAAGTGTGGTTACCACAGAAACATGTAAACCTGTGTGCAAAATCCTCCCACTGACATATAAAGCATAGCTTGGCTGACCACATCACGACCACAGATGGGTAAAAATAGGTGTCTTGCTGGAACTTTCTGGCTGCCAATCTAGTTAAAGTTTCTGTGAGAGACTCTATATCAAGAAAATACGACATAGTGTAGTAGAGCAAGACACCTGATACCTTCCTGTGGCCTCAACACCAAAAATTACATTTTTGTTTAGTTTATTTTTGCAAAGCCATGCTTTTCTATTCACTTGCTCTATGTCGATTGGAGAGATGATGGTAAGAAGTCTTCTGCTTCTACACATCTTACAGTTATGTTTTAAAGAAAAACAAGTACATGATAACAAGGAAGAAATACCTTACGAAGTTAAACCAAGAGAATTGAAATTCATTTTTAAAATCGCAAATATGTTCTTAGTGAAGGTATCCAAGAATGACTTAGATCCTGTGTTCCACTTACTTCTTCATCTGTGTTCCACTCACTTCCCCATGCTCCTCCCTCCCCAAAAGAGCCTTCTCCAATTATGATATTTGATCTATTTCACTGGACTAAGTTTGCAACACGCTATACATTCCGTAAAGGATAGGAACTAGAAGTTTCTCCTTTTTGATTTAAAAGCCTAAGAATTTCACATAGTAATGGAGCACATATGTGATTTTTAATGCACGCTAGCATTAAGAATTCAAATGAGATTAAATTATGGATCTCCCTAAATATTGTCTTCTTTTGGAAAGATTCTTACTCCATGGCTTAGGATAGACTTGCTCTCAAAATTCTCCTACTCCCTCTGACTCACAAGTCCTAGGACCGTGAACATGCACTGCCATGCCTAGCTTTTAGTGATTTTTTTGATTTTGGTTTTTGATTTTGTTATTTTACATTCTTTGTCAATCCCTTAACCACTGATTATCTATGATAAACTGATTGAAGGGAAGGAAGATAGTTTTTTTTTAAAAAAAAATGGAGGAAAAGATGGATAAAAGTATCTCTATTTTCAGATACCAGAATCAGGATGCTACAGAAAGGGAAACTGGAAAGTTATAAATAAATCTCCTTTTTCCCTTTCCCTTTCCTTTCCCTTTTCCCCTTTTCCCTTTCCCTTCCTTTCCCTCTCCCTCTCCATCTCCCTTTTCTCTCGCCATCTCCCCCTCTCTCTCTCCCATCCCCTCCCTCACCTTCTCCCTCCCTCTCCTCTCTCTCTGTCTCTGTATCTCTATCTCTCCCTTGGTCCTCTCCACGCGAGCATGCTTATGTGTGTGTGTGTGTGTGTGTGTGTGTGTGTATGTGTGTGTGTGTGTGTGTGTGTGTGTGTATTATTGTCATAATGGCTATTTTGATTTGTATTGTCATTTTAAAACATGCTAGTCTTCTTTTTACAATCACTATGTCTAGAAATTTCTGTCTCAAAGATGGAGAAATCTCCAACTCAGGTTGTGATGACGACCTTATTAAAGGTTATCAGTGATGTAGCTTTTCTTCATTCTTTTGAACCTCTGTCTCTTTAATGGTAAACAGAGATTTATTACTGGCATTTCTCATATTTTGCTCAAGGTGTTTTTTGACTTCAAAAACTACGGGAAAAAGTAGTGATTTGAAGGTTTGGAGACAAAGCAAAAGAAGAAGTACTGACAAACATTGTGGAGTCTGAACAGTGTGTAAAGTATTGCAAGTGTTTTGGACTGGGTGTTCCCATCCACCATTGCTGAAGCCTTAACACTGACTCCAAACATCTTGTCTTTCCCATCAAAGAGAGCCAAGTCTGTTCCACACTATATTAACTTAGAGAAATTAATTTACATTTTCTTTTTCTAGTTTTCCTCTACTGAGGCTCTTAGCATAAACATATAGTTTTAATCTGGCGTGCAGCTTATTTTGTTACTCAAGGAATTATATAGAATTGAATTTTGTGGTTCAGTTGGCTAAACTTGGGGTTGAAAACTAAACATTTCTGGGGGAAAAATGGATGAGAATATCTTACATTTGTTGAACATAGCCAAAAAAAATTTATTTTTAATAACAGAACCACAGATGGGATGCCATCTGTCAGAGGATGGCTGGCTCTTGAAGCAGTGTTTACATCTGGGGGTATGGTGCTGTCTTTGCGAGAAGAATCATTGTTGGATTAAACTTGAAGAGGAGTGATAGGAGAATCATGAATGTTGTAAACTGCTAAGGATAGGATCAGTATGTTTGTATGCATGCAGTTTTCATACATTTGGAAGGGGAAACTGAAAGAAAATCTGTCCATTGTAATTATGTGATGATAATAAAAATAATTGTAAATTTTAAGGCACTGTAGGCTTTTTTTTTACTCCCTTGAAAAAACTATGAGTATGACATGAAAAATAATTGACTGTTTCATGTTTTCAGCTTCCTCTGTAAATCCCTCTGATAATTGTTAACAATGTATTTTCATTTTTGACCCCCTCAATTTATTGAAAACTTGTAAAAAAAGAGAGAGAGAAAAGAGAGAGAGATTTCTTTCCATTTTAAAAATTATCTGGTATGATTCTGTTTCATCATTCAATATTTATTTTATGTTAAATTGATTTTTCATAATTTAAAGCATATGAACAGAAGAATGCTGATTATAAAACTGGTATGTCAAATTTTATAAATTCTTCTTAATATATACATTAAAAATATACACAACTGTAAACTCTACAGAGATTTTGATAAACATGTACATTTTGTAATGTTTACAATAAGATAATTGTTTCTTCAACCATTTATTATTTCTTCATTGTAATGAATACAAGTCTTTTTTTTTTTTTGACTTTTTAACTTGTGCAGCTCAACAAGATGGATCCCATACTCCACATGGCTTGGATGACCAAGGAACTGAGACTACAGAGCCCAGTGACCTAGGGTAAAATCAAACAATACTGGTCTAAATAAAAAGAAGAAGAAAGAAGGAAAAGAAAGTCTAGTGATAAAAGGACTTCTGATGATAGTCTTCTGTACTCATAGCTCAGTATATTGTTCAGCCATTTTCAGAGGAGCTTCCTCTTGCAGAAAATGACAATAGATATAAAAATTCACAGACACATAATACACAGAGTGGGAGACCTTGGAACACTTAGCCCCAGATAGGATGTCTCAACCAAATCACACCCCTCAGAGCTCAGGAAATACTATCAAAGAGGAGGCAGAGAGAGTATAAAATCCAGCAGTTATAGATGACACCAAGAAAACAAGGCCTCCTAAATAATCTATCCAACCAAGCAAAGCTCATACAAACTTACAGAGAATGAAGCAACACACACAGGACCTGCATGGGTCTGAACCAAGTCCTTTGCGTATATACTATAGCTTCCAGTTTAGTGTTGTTTTGGGATTCCTGAGTATTTAAATGAGTGGCTTCCTGATTTTTGTACCTTTTCTTGGACTCTTTTTATTCTGTTGGTTTGTCATGTCCACATATGATCTGATAATTTTTGTTTTACCATATTATAATTTAGTTATATTTTTAAAAAATGAATGAAGGAATGAACAAATAAATGGATGAATGAATGAATGAATGAATGAACAAAAACCTAGCTTTTAGGGAATAGGTGAATAATTGAATTATCATTTAGCTCTTTTGGGAAAAGAAAAAAAAATCTGTTTTCTTCAATAGAGTGACACTATATGTCAACTACTCTAGGACAATGTTCAGGGAGTAGTTGGCCAACATATTATGGAATCCACAGTTTTTTATGTGCTTTTACTTGGTTTCAGGTGTATTGGGGGTATTTTGTTTTCTTGGTTTGAGGTGATTTGTTGTTGTATTGGGCATTTGTTTGTTTATTGAGAAAGAATTTAAAGTTAGACGGGTAGGAGGGGAGAAGTTCTAAATGGGTTTGGAAGATGGGAAATGTGATTGAAATATATTTAAATTTAAAAACTGTTTTAAATAATAAAAATATAATAAAAGACACACACACACACACAGAGAGAGAGAGAGAGAGAGAGAGAGAGAGAGAGAGAGAAAATGTGCAGTACCTTTCCACTTTCTTTAGTCATACTACTCTGCATAAGCACAAAAGAGCCTTTATTTCTATCTCTCCAAATGTAGTATTCTTTTGTCAATATCCTCTCCTAGCCTCTGGTAGACACATGGTACTTTCAACTTGTATGAAAGTACACCATCACTGTAGATTCCACAAGAAGTGAAACAATGCACTTCGCATCCCCTTGTCTTTCCTATGTCATCTTACTTAATAACTTCCAGTTTCAATTGTTTTATTACAAATAGTGGTATCCTTCTACACTTTCATGACTAAATAGTATTTCACTACAGGTTTGCACCACATTTAGTTAAACATTTGTCATTTGATGGACCCTTCACTTGGTTATTCTGAATAGAACCGCAATTGGGTCATTTGTAGAATTGTCTCTTTGACATATTGATTTCATTTCTGGTGGATATATGTGCAGTATTGTGTTTGCTGGTCTGATGAAAATAATATGCACATCTTTCCTTTGACAAGGGGTTAATATACAATCTATATATAATGAAGCCTGAAAACTCAATAGCAAATAAAAATCATATTCAAAGTGGAAAAAAATTGTCATAATAATGTCAAAGATGTGACAATGCTCAGTATTAATTCCCAGAAAAATGCAAATCAGAATGAAAATTAGTCACTAGATTCCAAGAAGTGTAGCTGGTACTGAAGAGACTAAAACTAATACATCTAGTGACCATGTGGAGAACAGGAGAGCCTTGCACACGTTTCATAGGAATGTAAATTAATAGAATCATTCTGAAAAGTAGTATATAATTATTCAAACAATTAAAATTAGAATTTCCATATGATTCACTAAAGTTTAATTGACTTAAACATGTAAAGAGGTTATTTGATTTGCTTGCAATTCACTCCCTAATCAAAAGTAATTTTATTAGGGAGTATATTCTAATGAATACCCTTTTCCTATCACCAATTCAAAACATATGTAAAGCAAGGCATCTCTTATTCTCCACCTATATGGCTAAAATTCTGATGTTAGGAAAACTACACAGGTTGTAAAACTCTTGTGAGCATAGGTTGTAAAAAAGTACAAAAATTAATAGTGATAACAATGAAGGACATAGAACATTTTAGATTATGTTTAATATGTTATGTTAATAGATCATATAAATATGATTTATACATATTTTCATATCCTGATAGAGATATAGTTTTTACATAAAGTTTAGTAACTGTAAGTGAATTTAGTGAGGTTACTGGGCCTGTGATGAGACCATTTCTCCTCTGCTATATAATGCTGCCTCCTATGTGGGGAAAGGTTATTAGTGAAAAACCACAAAATACTGATCAAAGTGATATAAAAATTTAATACATTAATGATGAGAGTGAGAATGGAAACCACCTTAAAGAATCAGGCTCTATATTTCAATAAGAATCTTAAAGTATTAAATACCTCCTGTCAAAAATTAAAGAAATAACCAAAATCATACATTTAAAACCTCGTTTGGCATTTGTGGATCTACTAGTCAGAATTCGTAAAGTATTAAGAGTTTTAGATCCATTATTTATATTGTGTCTTGATTTGAATAAAATAACTGTTAAGGAGCTCATGGGATATCCTTTCTGTTCATCAATAGAGGAAATCATGGACAGGCTAAGGTGGAGAGGTAAGGCAATTTTCCTGTGAAGATGGTTGAAACACTTCACATCTTACACATTTAAAATTGTTCCTAACAAGGTGCACATCTGTATTTAAAACACAATTCCAAAAATACAGTAATACACAGAAGACCTCCTATCAGAGGCTCATAAATAGCTTGTGTTCTTTGTGTGAGAAGTTCTGCTGAGATGCAGTTTCACTCTATGTGAGTGAGATCAAGGTGCAATACAAAGGAAACCAATCCTACAGGACACATATGAATAACAATGATTTAACACAGTAGAACACTCCATAAAACATGATAAATATTCAGCAAATGCTAGCTATCGTGAGAATACCTTGTCATGTAGACTTAAGGCTGAGATGGGATAACTACCACAACCATATGAATTATAAGAGTATACATACATGTATGAACACATGCACACACTTATGCATATATGCAAATAGGCAAATTTAAAAAGAGATACTTGTTAATTTTTTATCAAATATTTGTGATGCTTTCTTTGACTTGTAACGACATTTATAATAATCATTAAATGTGTTTAAAAGTTATTGTTTCGCAGCAAACTAATTTTAAAGAATAAGTTTTAAGAAACATGACGGTTACCATCTAAATTAGGTGCACTATAAGGCTACTGGAATTGTATTCAGATGCTCAGTATATATAGCTGAGATCTCTCTCTCTCTCTTCCAATGTATCTTTAAAATGAATGTAAACTATATAAATCAATCACTCTGTACTGTGTTTTTACTAGGCCATAAAGGTAGCATTGTTTTAAAAGGCTGGCCTGATAAATAGAACTTCCTAATGAGTCTCTTTTTTTACTTACCAATTCCCCTCACATGACTTTCCAAGATATAGAAGGTATATTTTACATATCATATTTTATGAGTATCTCTGAATCATTTCTCTGCATCCAAAGCCAATCAATAGCAATGCACTCAAAAGTACTATGCAGAACCCTGGAGTACCATGTATTAAGTTCCTTATTGCATCAGTTAAAGGATGGACCCCGGCAACGTGTATTTCTAACATGGACTCAAAGTTATTTTGATGTGTAAGCCACTCGTTGGTCTTATTAAATTCCTGACTTCATAGAGCGTTCCATGTTTCTGTTGCAGGTTCTTCCATAGAACAGATTTCATGCATTCAAGCAACTGAATATTTATTTGTCAGTAAACACTAAATATAGTCCAAATTATTTGGAATCAGCATAAAGAGGTATGAGACTAGGGACCTAGAAAGACTCTCAAAGGCACCCAACAAATCTAAAATCAAATGGAAGCTTCTGACCCTCCAAATCTCGGAGGTGATGAAGCAGGCTTTCCCAGTCATGACCACTTACAGTTCCTGACCATCCACACACACAAGCAGGCTGGGTTCTGGTGCTTTATGATCCAGTTCTCTCTTAGGCCAACTCAGCTCTGGTGTCAAATACTGTGCAATTGTTTTAAATTAGTAAAGCTTTAATCAGACACAGAACACTGGTAAAAATTATTAGGAGAGAAGTTTAGTTTTCTTGCCTCTTCAACATATGAAAGAAAAATAGGAGGACATTGAAGGAACATAATGAATAGTCGAAAATACTATAACTATAATGATCCACGAACGTATTGATTGACTCAATCTATACAAGGCTATTCATAAAACCGTGACATTTCACATGGTGCAATATTTTATCTTTTAAATTTTTTCTCTAGAAGCAATTTCTTATTAAGTTATTAAATTAATTAATCTAGATTTCTTCACTAACTAGAATACTTATCATCTTCTTTAGGTAAAAAAATCTTACTATTCCAGAAAACTATTATGAAATATTTGCAATTCTGACTTATTCTGAGTCTCAAAAAGTCATTCTAAGCATTTGCACACAATGTGCATGTTCAGAGAAACAAGGTTTTACACATGTGCAGATATGCTTTATCATTCCTGTGGCTTTGAATATGTAAATGAAAAAGAAAGTATTATTGACAATTAACTGTTATTGACAATTTTAACACTTATGAATGAGGTTTTAGATAATGTGGAGATATTTAGAGCAGATAATACGTCTGTGTTTATCCACTGTGAAAAAAAATTCCCTAACATGTTGGATATAAAGCCTGGAAGAAATCAATTTTCTAAATACATGTCTCCTCATGCAAACACTTGTTTCTTACCTTTCTCTTTACTCAGCTTAAATTCTGTTGTGACTCATAACTACTCATTGGAACAAATCTATGTAACTAATCCCTGTGTTCTCGGTATTTAGAGAAACCCAGGTTTAAGTGAATGCAACTTTCTCACCACTCTCTTTCTGCTGTCTCCCAGATGAACGTGCCTAGGGAATAATGAATCCTTGGGTTTTGATGTATTTGTGAACATTGACCCACACTGACAGCCACCAAGTTGCTGTATTTACTGTGTGCAGCTATTCTCTCACATTCAAAGTTAAATCCACATCTCATTCTCTGTCTTCCAACAGTAACATATAGTCTCACCCTCATTATTGCCTAAAATATTTCTTGTAGACATTCAAGTGTAAAAGCCATCAGAACTGAATTCCCAGAGAATAGTGTATAATAACATACTTACCTTCATCTATGTCCACACAATGGCCTTGACTGTGCCTCTTGCCCTCTTAATAGCCTATTCTGTTAATTAGCTTTCTCCCTAGGAACCACAAGCCAGAAGATTGATGTCTCCTTGAAATGTGTTACTTCAGAGCACACTGCTTTCAAAGATTTTCTCTTGTGCAAGATATTGCTATATCCACAAATCCACACAGCACCACCTTTTTTTGCTTTGTGGTTGTTTTTGTTTGTTTGTTTGATTTTCGTTTATTTTTGAGATAGTATCTCATTGTATAGTCTGGGATGTCCTCGAGTTCCTTATATAGAAGCTCCATTCAAACTCCAAGCCACCCGCATGCTTCTATCTACTGGGTGCTATAATTACAAACATTTGCCTTCCTACCTATATTGAACCACATTTTTAAGAGAAGAAAAAAAATATGATATGACATAAAATGGATATTAGAAGTTTCCTATTGTTCCCTGAAATTTCTACACATGTAGTTCAGTTTCCACAGTCCCCATGAGATTGTTTATTTATCACCAAGAGGACCTACGTGTTACTAAGTCCAGTCATGAATCATCCATCCTTATCTTTCTGGACCTGTCAGAAAAATGTGGACTAAATCATCACCATACCTTCTCCAGCATTTTGCTACACTTCGAATCTGGGAGATCACACTTTAGTATTTGTTCTTACCACCATCCACTCCCAGTTGCTTGTTCACTGTCTATGAGATCTCATCAGGTCTTATGGCTTCACTCTTTCATTTCTAGCCCTTTCGTAACCTGGGCTCATAAACATTCGACCAGAAATGGTACCCATATCAGATTGCTAATATTTCAAAACCCACCTGATAAAGCTAAAGTCCTGTTCCCCTCTTGAAAAATCGCTTAAATTTCATACAATAATACTTCCCCCTTTCAAAATTATCAACCCCATTGTCTCGGTGTATTAAGTGGAAAAAAACATCCTGAAACCCTCCTCAAGGTCTGTCTTTCTACATATGCCTTGTATCTGTCAGCAAGTCCTTATGAGCTTTGCTTTCAAAATATGTCCTGTATCAGACCACATTTCCACACCTCTGCCAAAACACTCTAGGCCAAGGTGTTATTTGTCAAGATGATCTCTTGCCTGGATTATGTCAGTGGTCTCTAACTTAATCCATATACTCCTTCACCCATCTGCAGTCACTGATTTACACAATCATAAAACACAAACCAAAATCTCCCAAATCCTCCTCAGCAACCCCTCTGCACCCAGAGCAAAATCTACCACCCTCACTCTTAACCACACAATTCCCTTTGTGTTTTTCCCACCACTCTAAGGAGACACAATACCCAATTCTGACTTCCCTAGTGACAAAGTGGAAGAGGACTAGTTTTTTCTTGTTGTTTGGTTGCCATTGTTCTCCTGCTGCTCTGGCTACTGATGTTGCAGCATATACTTAGGTTGTCTTGAGCCCACAATACTCCTACTTCAGCCTACCTGTTGGGAATAAGACATTAGGCACCACACCAGCCTGAGAATGGGCTTTAAGTTGCACCAGTGAATATATATTCACTTATAATAACCATTTGACTCTCTGTAAGCAATAATCCTAGTTAGTGAGAGTGTGTTATTGAGCCAAAGTACAGGGACTTCAACTTTTAAATAACTTCTTCAGGAAAATGTAATACACAAATAATGAGACATAAATTAAATGCAGCTGCCTCCTCCCCTAGGAATCTCTGAAGGTACACAGAAAGAGAATTTGATCTTTTTTGAGGAGCTACATAAATTTTCATTGAGCAAGCAATATTGTGCTTAAGAATTAAACAGAAATGGCACGAGGAAGACAAGGATTTGGGCCCAGGAGAGAAAAAGAACAATTTGTACAAAGGTATCCAGAGGGTTTACCTGTCTTGGGAACATATAAAAAGTAGAGTTTCTGGATAAGAGCTGCTCTTCACCATCTTGCCTTTTTTTAGTTTAGTTTTGCTTGTTTGTTTGTTTGTTTGTTTTTGTTTTGTTTTGCTATTATTGTTTTGTCTTTTTTATATTTTGTTTGCTTTTGAGGTAGGAACTCAGGATCAGTCTGCCTCCACCTTCCAAGTGCTGAGATTATAACTGCATGACCCATCATCCAGGTTTTTAGACATATAAACAGCATCTCAAAAGTAGCAGGAAGTCCTTAAAAGAGAGGTTATGATGAAAGAATTATATTCAGCTTATAGAAATAAATCTAAACTTAGACTTGGGTGGGTTTTGTCTAAATATCTCTTTTCTCTGTGTATGTCTCTCTTTGTCTCTCTCTCTGTGTCTCTCTTTGTCTCTGTCTCTCTGTGTGTGTCTGTGTGTGTTTGTGTGTCTGTGTGTGTGCATGTGTGTTCTATGTGTGTTCCTTGCTCTCAAAGAGGGCAGAAGATAGCATATGATTTCCAGAAACCAAACTTATAAATAGTTGTTACCTGTGATGTTGGTGTTGGGAGCCAAACTTCAATACTCTGAAAGCAGCAAATACTAGTCCATCAAGACTCAGCAAGCACTTGCTCTGGCTATCTCTTAGTAGAGATGAACTCACAGGGGACTTTTGACCCACAGTAAAGAGTTGTCATTATTCAAGGAGGAGAATGAGGGGGAAGTTAAGCAACCATAATTTGCTAAAAGACTAAAATAGATGTTAGAAGTTCATCATAATAGGTGTGGTATGGGTTACGGACATGGGCTTATTGACCAATTTCCATTAATCAAAGATTCAGTGAAAAGTAAATTGAGGGCAAAATCAAAAAAAATTCTAAGGATTCATTTCTTCTCTTCCTTGGCAGGCATATGCCAAGTTACAGAAAATGATGAGATAACTTTTTTTTAACCATAGGACAGGGAAGTCACCCAGAGATCTACCCTGCCTCATTTAATTACAGGTGGGTCACAACAAATCTGAGCAAAAATGTGAATACCCAGTGTGCTTAGCCTCTAACTCAGGGTCATATGAAGCAAAAGCATCTCCTTTTGGTAGATTATAGAACACTGACTAACTCAGCAGTGTAACCATGGCCAAGTCCTTAGGTACCTGACTGATGAGACACATGTATTGTTAGGTGTGCTTCCAAAATTCATGAGCAACAATAAAATATACAGTCACATTTCAGAGACAGCATTAAGACAAAGTATTATGAACTTATTTTTCTCTGCCCAACATTTATATGCTGACAATCCAGGCACCAGTGTGATTATATTTATAGAAAAGGAGTTTATAGAAGTAATTACAGCTAAATACAGTCTCAAGTTAGGTCTTAAATCATATAGAACTAAGACTCTTATTAAAAGAATAGACCCTGGCTCTCCCTGTCCTCTCCTTTGGTCCACTGCCTTCTTCTTTCCTAGTTTCTGCAGCTCCCTCCTCTTCTGAACCTCTAAATGTAACTAAAACTCCATATAAAGATATACAAACTATAAGAACAGTTAAAATGAGGAGAGCCTTTTTGAAAAGTCAACTTGCATATTTCCCATGGATTTTCAGTTTTTTGAACTGTAAATATATAAATTTTTGTTGTTTATATTTGGTGCTGTGTGCATTTTGTTAAGGAAGTCCCAGTTTACCAACTTGAGTAGCCTTCAAACAATTGAAGAAGGAGCAAATATTTAATGAATTCCAAGTACAATGGCCATACAATGTAGCTATTTTAAGAGCTAAACTGATGATTTAAGAACATCGCATTAAAAAGTGTCATTTGCTCTAACAGTCCCACAGAGGAATTGTCCTATGGTTCCTGTAAGAAAACAAAGTTATCACTCACAGGGGAAACAGAAATGTGTTTTATGTTCTTTTCTAAATATGGCTTCAGTTACCTTGCTGTAAATGAGTCCTCTGGAAGGAATGGAAGGAACAGATAAGATAAAAAGAAGCTAGAATGCTATTTAAAAAAAATTCAGGCAGTGCACAAAGGATGTGACGGTAATTGTGTCCACATGAAGGTGACTTCATCAGAGGAGGAATAGAATAATCAAGTAGATATTATGGTTCAGTCTCTGATCAGTCAGCTCCTTTCCCAGGCCATTGCTGTCATTGTCCAATGGACCGTGAACAAGGTGGCCTGGGAGGTAGAGATGAAAGTTATACAAATGTTCGGGAACGTGGACTTCTGAATCTCACTAAGGCTGACGTTGCTACTGTTGCTTCTGAATTTCAGATCTGCTAACAGCAGAGACCAACACTGAAACCCTGGTAGGGCACCGTTTTGGTGGTGCCTAGGCGGCACTTTGGTGTCAGGTGACTACATTGAAACACTTGCTTCATAGTAAAGGCAATGCTTTGCTATTACTGGAATAGATAATCTGGTTTTATATTTCCCTTTCCTGCATATTATGCTTCAGTCAAAACTACCATGTATACACTTTCAGAATTCCATATCCACCATTATTGTACCCCACAGTTTTATTTCTGGCCAAGAAACTCACGATAAGGCTAGAGAAGTGTGGCAATGTGTCTACATTGTGCTCCTCACCATACTGAAGCAGCTGCTCTGATAGAAAGATGGAATGGACTTTTGAAGACAAGGTTACAGCACCAGTTGAAGACAGTAGCCTGGAGGGCAGGGCAGCATTCTCCAGAAGTCACTATATGCTTTGCATCAGTATACACTATATGCTATGGTTTCTCTCACAGCCAGGAGTCATTAGTCCAATGCTAGCAGTAGGAATGGCTCTACTCACTATCAACCCTACTGATCAATTAGGAAAACTTTTACTTTCTGTCCCTGAAACCTTAAGTTCTACTGGTCTAGAGGTTTTGGTTCCAGAAAAGGAACACTAAGAGCCACAATAAACATTCTATTGTACTGAGAGTCAGACTTCTCCCTTGCCACTTTGGGCTTCTGGTGGCCTTAAACCAACTGATCCTGACTATCAAGGGAAAACAGAATTACTTCTCTATGGAGGATATATTGAAGATTATGACTGGAGTGCAGGAGATTCTCTAGGGCTTTCCTTGAAGTCTATTATAAAGTCAATGAAAAAACTACAACAAGCGGATCCAGGTAAGATGCCAAAGAGTCCAGAACCTTTAGGACGTAAAATATGGGTCATCCCTCCAGGCAACTAATCAATAACTTGGTGCTTGGTGAGTGTAGGAAAAAAAATAGGATATAGAGGAAAATGGTTTTGAATATCAGCTAAGGTCACATGAGTACTTGCAGAAAAGGATTGTAACTAGAATGAGTATTTTTCTTCTATTTTGATAACTTATTTTTGTATATATATCAAGTAATGTTTGTGTTTTCTTTCCTCTACTTCTTTTTCATGTAGTATAACGTCAATTGAGGAAATGTCAATAATTACTATGTTTAAGCTATGAAACACTAAATTTATATCCCACAAGCGATATTTCTGCCTGTTTTAAAGTATGTAATGTGTTTGTGATTTTTTCAGACAGTTAATCAGGTGAATTGAGACTGGTTATTGTTTTCACTTAGAAATTCAACATGACACAAAGAAATGTTAAGTTAACAGGCAGTATTCTTGCCATGGCTATTCTTGGTTCTAAAGTTGATACACAGGAAATCGCCTAAAAGCCAAGCAGGTTGTCAAGCTCCTGAAGAATTTTACTGATCAGATAATTTGAAAAGACCCACCCTAACTCTGGGCTACACATGGTAGCAGTCTACATAAAGTGACATGAAAAAAGGAAGCTTTGTTTGTTGGTTTGTATGCCCTCACTGTTGCCACTATTGCTGGCAAATTAATATGTTCTGATCCTGCATGCAGCATTCATTCTCTTGTATTAGAACCTACTTCTTCAGGATGCCTACTTAGACTGAAGACTGGTAGTTCTCTAGAACTTTCCTGGGATTCTGGCAACTTAAGGGGCTGCTGAGACATCCAGTCTTTTGGACCAAAGAATACTTAGATTCTTGGCATTTTGTTGTTGGATTGTTGGATCACAGCCTGTAAGTCACCCTAATACATCTGGTGTGTGTGTGTGTGTGTGTGTGTGTGTGTGTGTGTGTGTGTGTGTGCGCTCACACAAATGCACATGTGTGTTATATAAACCCCGTCCTTTAGAAAATGCTAACACAATGACTATGGAAGGGGCAGAGTCAGGTGGCAATGAATATGTTTTAAAGCACTAAAAGAAAAATAAAAACAATTTATTTCTATTCCTATTCCCTTTTTGTTGTTTGTTTGTTTGTTTGTTTGTTTGTTTTTCCCAAGACAGGGTTTCTCTGTGTAGTCCTGGCTATCCTGGAACTCACTCTGTAGACCAGGCTAGCCTCGATCTCAGAAATCCTCCTGCCTCTGCCTCTCAAGTGCTGGGATTAAAGGCGTGCACCACCACCACCCGGTTCTATTCCTATTCCTACTGAAAATAAATTTCAAAATAAAACACACACAAAAAAGGGGACAGATTAAAACTTAATGGGAAAAAGCAATAACCAGTAAACCAGAGCTCAGCAGACTGGTAAAACAAACAAATAAAAAATAAAAAACAAATAAAGAACAAACAAACAAACAATACAAAATCCTTTTTAAGGGGCCTGAAGAGATGGCTCAGCAGTTAAGAGCATTCGCTGCTCTTCCAGAGAAATTGAGTTCATTCCCAGCACCCAAATTGGGCGGATCACAACCATTTTTATAGCAATTTCTGAGGACATGTTGTCCACTTCTGGATTCAGTGTATACATATACACAAACACATATACATAAATAAAAATTAAATAAATCTTTGAAAAAAAGAATGTTTTCCTACAAATAAATGATAGTAAATAAATTCTAGGATCTAAGAAAAGGAATAATGGCTAATATACGTTAAAATGCATATAATACATTTTTAACAAAATCCTAATAAGACAGTTGCTTTTTAAAATGTAAAATAGCATGTTTTGTGGCTTATTACACATAAAAACAAAATATAGAAGACAAAGAATGCCCTTAAGACAAAGGATGGTGAAATAATAGCTTTGTACTGTCGTAACACTCCCTAATTTTGTGATTTGTGGTTAAATTAAGATGAAATTCATAATGATGAATTTCACTATAATTTCCAGAGATGTTTGATACATAAAAAACAAAATATATAAGATTTTCATAAATATGAATTATTTCTTTACAAAAATGTGTTATAGTAATATGATTAAAAGGCTTAATAAAATAAAATAGAAGACTGAAAATACCCAAAGAAGATCATGGTTGTTCACACACCATATTGTAGTTTAAATTGTAGAGAACATTAAAATACAAATACATATTTAAATTCAATAGAAAGATGCTTAAGGAGCTGATGGAATCAAGAATAAAAACGTAGCATATAAGGGAGAAAAAGTGTGACTGCATTGTAAATGAATAAAACCCTCTTAAGACAGACAAGGAAATTGTCTTTGAAAACTGTAAGACCAAAGACAAATTAATCAGATATTAACTTGTATTTTAGTTAATAGAATTATTTCCAACTGATATACAAATTAAGAATTCTGATACAGGTACATGATTACATTGGTCGTGGACAATGAAGAAAATGAATGCAAGTTGAGAGGAACCAGAATTTTGTTTCAGAGAGATCCTCTCAGTTTCTGATTTAGTTGCTGAGATAAAATACCTGACAAAAGGATTGGGGTGGTTTGGTTCACAGCCTGACAGTTCAGACAACAATGAAAGGGACTACTGGGGCCAGAAGCCTAAAAAATCTGGTCACATTATGTGCTTAATTACAAAGCAGAGGTAAATGCTTGTGATACTCAGCTCAGTTTCTCCATTTTATTCAGTTCATAATGTCATAAGGTTAAGTTCACAGTTAAGGTGAGATTTCTCATCTCAACTAGCCTAATAACTATGATTCATCCCAGGCATTACCACGAGCTTGACTCTTAGGATATCATGTCAAGTTGATAATAAATGTAAACCATTTCTGTAGGCTAATAGGGATTAAAGGAGAGAAAAACTGGACTATCTCATATGATACTGTCTTAATGAGACAGATATATCAATGCAAATTTTATTTCAATTAGTATACATGTAAATCATCCTCCATAAGAATGTTCATATGTAAAAATTAGTAAATATACATACATTGTCTTCAGAAGGTCTAAAACATCTTACCTCAAGATACAACTAGAAACCATATTGGGGTTTCTTATGTCACTCACCAATAAACCAAGTGCCAGGACCTTTAGTGAAATAATTGATTCTACTATTTGATAAAGGAGTTTATAGTATGAGCTAAAACACATAGTAGTATAAAATTAGTCCCTTGCGCACATACACACCAAAAATAAATAAAAAAGCAAAAAATAAAAATCTAAAAAAGGAACACAAGACTCTACTGAAAGATCTACCAGTGTCCAGAGCTAGGAACATTTGGACAACATAATACATCAAGCAGTACTGAAGTATTGATCAAATTATAAGAGAAATACCCATAAGTACAAAATGATAAAAAATAGACCAGTAAGTAATTTAACAAATGAGGAGACAGATAAACCAATATCACATGCAGAAGAATTTCACGGAATTCATGTAACATTATCAAGGAAGCAAAAATAATTCTTTCTTCTTTACATGTGCCCTGCTCAAAAGTTATACTTTTACAAATAATACAGCTTGGTAGCTAGGACTAAAAAACCATAGTACAGAAACCAAAAAATGACTACTTTTGCCTGGATTTTGAGTTTAACACCCACTGTGATAAATGTTCCCTCAACATGGGATGATGAAACTGTTTCTGACTATTCAGTCTTCATTCAAATGACTAAACAGGTTAAACACCAGACAATCTCAATTCAAAGAAATTCTATAAGTGGACCAGTGTCCTAGTTTGCTTTCTATTGCTGTGATAAATATCATGGTCAAAAGCAACTTGGGGGAAAAAAGGCTTATTTCATCTTACAGCTTGTAGTCCATCATTAAGTGAAGTCAAGGCAGGAACATGGAGGCAGGAAATGAAGCAGAGACCAAAGAGGAACTCTGCCTACAGTTTTGCTCTCTGACTTGCTCAATCTACTTTCCTTTATAGCAGTTTCAACTGTACAGACATCTCTCTACCTATAATGGGCTGGCCTTTTTCTCAGGACATGCAGCTGGGAAAATGTCCCATAGACATAACCACAGATCAAACTCATAGAAGCAATTCCTCACTTAAGGGTTCGTCTTCCCAGATATATATGTATGGTTATGTCATGTTGACAAAAATTAACTATGACACATGATTATATAAGCTTTTTAAAAATAACTAAAACAATATAGAAAAATACAGTGAAGGGTCTTGTGTGTTTTTCCATGTATTGCATTCAATTCTTTGAAAGAGGCACTGGTTAAAAGACAAAATCCAATTAAAACAAGGAAACATTTCTCTGCTTTCAACAAGGATGCGGTAACAGAATCCAGACGGACTGTTCTCTTAAACAACTGAAACAACTAGGTACAATCAAATCTCTAATCAATCAGGTTTAGACTCATGAGCCACCATGTAGTGATCCCTAAAAAAGGCCAGAAACTGAAGGCAACACTATAATTGTCTCATCTTACCCTAGAGATTTTACTGGCTACTCATCAGTGAGGAAAGAACTGAGCAGCCTGCCAGGGTTGCAGACACAAGTCCAGGTAATGAGGATGCTGAAAGAAACTCTTCAGGACACACAATAAAGGAGGAAATACCTGCACACAGTGAGCAGTTTAGAGATGCATCGAGGGTCACCCTTGAGCTTTTATTAAGTGTTGATTGTCACATGCTTATGACGATAGGAGTGGAAAAGCCCAAAAAAAGCAATCAGAATAGTATCCAAGGCTCAGGATGGGTAAATACAGAAAAAAAACTTCGTGACTCTTGAAATGTTATAGTAGAGATCAGTAACATAATTTCATAAACTAAATCTTGAAAGCAACAAGTTGGAAGGAATAAATTGTTTCCAAATAATTTAAATGAATCCCAAAGAAGAAACAGCATAAGAAGAGTATAGTGGTGCAAAACTATCTATATCCAAAATAAGATCAACTTCAAGTCAATGAAATTTAATTAAAATAGCAATAAATATGCTTGGAAGCAGAAAAAAAAATAGCCCATCATTTAGAACAATGAATTGCTCAAAAAACAACTGACAAATAATATAAATGTGAAAATAGTAAACAAAGATACGAAAATTTGTGTTAGATTTTTCTCTTCAAATTTGGAATATAATTAGTCACATTAAGGAAAATACAACTGGTCTAAAGATTGAATTCTATGATATTTTAAAGTTTACATATACATATATACATGTATCAAAATTATGTTTTAGTTAAATCTTTTAAAGAAGAAAAACAATTGAAATTAATTTAAGACAAATGTAATAGAAAAGCACATAATAAAATTTACAAATAAAAGTGATAATAATAAATATTTATATTTATAAATATTTATAAATACAAATTAGAGAAAATGATCCTATATTAAAGATATCAGAAAAACATAAAGTAGATAAGAAACAACAATTTGTAATTCTCAAAATTTAGACAAAAAATATGAACATTTTGTTCAGTTGACTCAATGAAATTTGAGCACAAGGAATATGATACACTCTGAAAATCAGTCTGGGGGTTCCTCAAGAAATTTGACATAGTACTACCCGAGGACCCAGCTATACCACTCCTGGGCCCTGAAGGTGCTCTAACATGTAATAAGAACACATGCTCCACTATGTTCATAGTAGCCATATTTATAATAGTCAGAAGCTGGAAACAACCCAGATGTCCCTCAACAGAGAATTGAATACATAAAATGTGGTACATTTACACAATGGAATATTACTCAGCTATTAAAAATGATCACGTCATGAAATTCACAAGCAAATGGATGGAACTTGAAAATATCCTGAGTGAAGTAATCTAGTTGCAAAAGAACACACACAGTATGCACTCACTGATAAGTGGATATTAGCCCAAAAGTGAGGAATACCCAAGATACAATTCACAGACCATATGAAGCTCAAGAAGAAGGAAGACAAAGTGTGGATGTTTCAGTGCTTCTTAGAAGGGTGAACAAAATACTCATAGTAGGAAATATGGAGACAAAGTGTGGAGCAGAGACTGAAGGAAAGGCCAACCAAGACTGCCCCACCTGGTGATCCATCCCATATACAGTCACCAAACCCAGACACAATTGAGGAAGGCAAGAAGTGCTTACAGACAGGAGCCTGACATGGCTGTCTTCTGAGAGGTCTGCCAGAGTCTGACAAATACATAGGCAGATGCTCACAGCCAACTATTGGACTGAGTGCAGAGTCCCTGATAAGGAGTTGGAGAAAGGACTGAAGAAGCTAAGGGCGAGCCACAATGTCAACCAGCCAGACCCCTTCCCCCACACCAAGCTCCCAAGTACTCCCAAGTACAAGCTCACCAAGGTTCCAACCACCAACCAAAGAGTACATATGGAGGGACCCATGGCTCTGGCCGCATGTGTGGCAGAGGATGGCATTGTTGGACTCCAGTGGGAGGAGCAGCCCTTGGTCCTGTGGGGGTTCAATGCCTCAGTGTAGGAGAATACCAGGGCAGGAAGGCAGAAGTGGGTGGGTGGGAGGGGAGCATCCTCATAGAGGCAGGGAGAGGGCGAATGGGATAGGAAGTTTCCAGGGAAAATACCTCGAAAAGTGATAACATTTGAATTGTAAATAAAGAAAATATCCAAAAAAAGAAATAAGATACAATTTATAAGTTACATCATAACAGCAATGATACTGATAACTTAGTAGTATCCTGTGAAGAACAGCCTGTTCCTTCTAGAAGAACAAAGACACAAGTGAGAAGCAATAGAAAGAATAGAAAAAGAAAAGCAATAAGAAGAGAAGAGAGGAAAAAGAAGAAAAAAGAAAAGGAAACAGAAAAGGGAAAGGAAGAGGGAAAAAAAGTTTCTCAGACATGTGGAGCATAAAGCACTCAACACCTGGGAGAACACAACTTACAAAATCTGACAACTTTTCAGGTAGCAACACAGAATTGCATTTAAGACCAGAGATAGACACATGTGGTTGCATGCAGGAAAGAATTATTTTAAAAATTAGGGAGCTTTTAAAGGTACATGACTGTTTAAAGCATAATGGACATCAGGGCACTCCGAGGTTTATATCATATGCAGCAGGTATAGCATGTATGATAACAGGATCAGGAGCAGTTGAGCTTCTGAGGAGCTCTGCTATTGGGTTTCACTTACAAGTTACACCATAACAGCAACGAGATTGATAATTTTACTAGGAGGCTATGGAGGACGGCCTGTTGCTTCTAGAAGAACAAAGACACAGGGACAAGCAAAAGCTCACTTGGCAGTTAGCAGCCAACTTAAATCTGCTATTTAACAATTCTGAGTTAAATGTGTACACTATAAATCACAAGCAAGTGGCAAAAGAAAACACCAAAATTTATAGCCAATTGTAGGCAACAACTACAATGTAACTATAGAAAATATACAATTAACATGAAGCCAACAATAAAAGGAGCACAGTACATATGGCAAAAGGAAACATATGAAAAGAGTGAATTTGTAGCCCAGCTCATCAGTCATATTTAACATATGTGGTCTGAACATTCCAATTGGCAGGCAGAGTATTTCTCATAAAAATTAAAAACAAGTTAAAACTTTACAATATATATAATCTCTTAAAAATTTCACCAAAATGTAAAAGCATTAATAAATTAAGGATAAAGAATAGCTCTCTACAAATTCAATAGAAAATACTAGTATTGTTTTCACTACATAGTTTGAACTCAACTATAGTTAATAAAAAGGACTGTTCCACAGACGGAATTTCATGCCTAATACTGTAAACCTAATCAGAAGCACATGATGAAGGAGACCATATGCCCAGAAGGAAACCTCCTAATGTTTTGCTAAATGGTCCTGCTGTCAAACAACATTCTAAATATTTATGTTTATATCCATAGATCTGTGCTGCTCTCCTTTTTGGTCAGAAAGGTTTCTTTTTGCCATGGATAAAGGTTAATGCAGAAACTCATCATTGGTCAAAGTGCCAGGTAATAAATAACTTCAGTGCCCAGCTGTAGATGGTTCATCTATATTCACCACCCATCATGTAGGGATCATAGAACTGCACAGACGAGAGTGCAGAAAACAGTAAAGGAGCCAGTAGCTGGGGAAGAGAGCTGTCAAATGCTGTTTTTTGGATATGATGAAACTGTTGTACATCTTGACCCGCAGAGGGTAAGGTTATCTGGAAAAATATGTGCATAAGATCAAGTCAAAGTTGACTGTAAACGTTCCATAATGGATAGTGGAACAGCCCTCAATACCTACACACATCAGAGGAACTGTTGGTAATTGATAACTTCTGGGACAGGAAGAGTCAGTGTACATTGGGAACATGGCTTCTGGCACGTTTCTCATGCTACAGTAAATCGCCACTCACTCATGTGAACCATTAACTGGATCCAAGTTTTAATAACAAAAATACATAAGGACATGGGGTAGAAGACACAGGAGGAGTTGGAGGCAACTAGTGTTGCATGGTTGTAACAAATATGTATTGTATAAGTGTATCAATTTTCAAAGAATAAAAATATTATTTTAAATGAGTCATACCAGGACATTCTCATACACTTTAAATTGATTGTAAAGAAGATTAAATTTGTATATTGATTTTGTAGGGAAGACTGAGAAGACACGTCAAACAAAATGTTATGCTACTGGTAGGCTACAAAAGTAGTTATACAGAGTGGAGATCACTATGAACATGGAATTGTTACCATTGGCCACTACTGAGGCCAGGATGCTTCTCTGAGCATTATATAATATCTTTATCAATGCTTAAATCTCAACAACGAATTATTTGATTTTTTCCTACTCACAAACAACAATAAAATCTTTGTGTTTCTGAAGCAAGAAAAAAGTGAGAAGTAAAACTACTTCTGGATCACAACTCTTTGTATTTTAAAATTATTTGAATATCTACTAAAAACTTGTTATAACTAAAAAAATGAGTACATAAACCTAATACAAAACCAGATATTATTCTATAACAACAATAAAAATGTATTTGAATCCATTCTAATACACTTAAAAATAATTTCAACAGAATCATTTCAAAACTTAGAGTAAAAACTAGAAACCATCTTGTTGAGTTGTTGGTCCAAAAGGTTCCATATCATCCCTAAGCATCACAGACTATTTACTCTCCACAATAAGACAAGGCCCTATTGTTGAAGACACAATTTACTTACATTATTAAAAATAGAGAAATAGAGCTGTTTTTCAAATAAAGGTTTCACCTTCTAGTGACTAGCATTGGTGGTACTCGACAATACTTTGCACAGTACTAGAGCAGAAGTATAATCATCATCATGACCAGGCTGTAAAACCTGGGCTCAACAACAATGGCCTGTTTTGTTTTGAATTTTGAGTGTGTGTGTGTACTTTGTTTTGTTTTTGATTGGTTGGGGTTTTTTTTGTTTTTTGTTTTGTTTTTTTTTGTTTTTTTTTTTTTTGCTGTTCTGGTTTTTTCTTTGTTTTTATTTTTGGTTTTGGTTTTACTTTTGCTGTTGTTGAGAAGAGCTGAAGTTGAACTTGGATGGGTAGGGAGGTGGGGAAGATCTGGGAAGAGTTGTGGGTGAGCAAAGAGTATGATCAAAATATATTTTGTGAACAAAATAATAAAGTAATTAACTAGAAAACACCACAGAAAAAGTCCAAAGCCTAAACAAACTGAATATCTGTCCACATTCAGGTATTATCCCTTCTAATTTTCTTCTCTTAAATTGTTCCTTGGTTTATTGTTTACATTTATAAAATTACAATGTAATTATTTCATTTCCCTCCAACATTTCACTTGCCCCCTTACTCCTTAAATATATAGCCTTTAGTCATGTTATTTACACAGAAATGTTTATATTTACATACAAATTCATCAATGTGCAACTACAAGCTCCTGAGCCTGGGGTTTAGGGGTGTGATACAGACTGCCCATTTGTGGCTGAGAGCTCCATGGACACCATTTCGAACACTTGTGAATTTCTGCATTAACCACTGTCCAAAACACACAAAAACTTTTTGATGCTGTCTCAGAACTGTACTAAACTCTGGGAAAGGAGAAAAACTTTAAGGAGATTTTGACCCTAAGCTCTAATGCCAATATTCTCAAAATTGATCTGCAGATTGAATTATCATACTCCCACCTGAATTTATTTTGTAAAAAAACAACATGCTGCTGGTTTAATGATTCACATAAAAATGTAACTTTTCAACTTTTCTTCTTCTTCTTCTTCTTCTTCTTCTTCTTCTTCTTCTTCTTCTTCTTCTTCTTCTTCTTCTTCTTTCTCCTCTTCCTCTCCTCTTTCTTCTTCTTTAGATTTACTTATTTTTATTATATATGTACTAGTGGTTTGTCTGCATATTTTATTTGTACCACATGTACATCAGAAGCTCAAAGAGCCAGTACAGGGCATGAGATACCCTGGAATTTATATTGTAGAGAGCTGTAGGCTGTTGTCTGAATATTGGGACCTAAACCCTAGACATCTGCAGGAGTAGCAAGTATTCTTAACCAATGAGCTAATACTCCAGCCCACACTCTTCGGTTTTAAAGATTCAGTAATCAAAACATTGTGGTCTAACATCAGATGAGACGTGCCCATAAAATTCATTCATCAGAGTCCCAGAAATAATCCCACAAGTTTCCATTGTAGTTAATTTATTTTGCACATAGTTGCTGAAATAAATAGTCTGGGGACTAGGAAATGAAAAGGGGT
>JANHMN010000007.1:38960714-38990873 GCA_030674055.1 Rhabdomys pumilio | reverse complement strand
AACATATCTGAAAATAGAAGGCAGAGAGTGACTGAGGAAGACACCCATTGTTAATCTCTGCTCCATACACATGCACACCCGCACTTGCATGAATAAACAAACACCAGGAAATAATCTTTCATACGCCGGTTTGATGAGCATTGAAGGCAAAATACTGAATGGAATGACAGAAATAAAATTAATAAATTAGAAAAGAATGTTTTGAAAAAGATAATAGCAAAGCAAAAGCATTAATAAGAATTCTGTGATTTGTAGAACAGTTTCAAGCCATTTGATTGAAAGGCACATCTTTGATTCCTATTTCTGCTTGATTCCTCCAGTACATGTTATCTTTTATCTTTTAACTTTCACAAGCAAAAGTAGTAATATTGATGAGGATCCTATTGTATCTCTGCAGTGACATCTTTGAGAAAAATATCTATATAAATATATATATATATATATATATATATATATATATATATATATATGGAAATATATATATATATATGGAAACAGAGCAAGTCTTCCAAATGTCATCTCACCATTAAGTCATATGATGTAGCCAGTTGGGAAAAATACAATTATACTAAAGTGCCTTTTTTTATTTATTCAGTTATTTTTCTTACAAATAGCTTAAAACTAACTTTAAAAAAGTTAGTTAGATAACTTAGCTAAATAAAACAATAAAAAAACAAACAAATGCAAATATTGAGAAGTACAGTTGCTGACACTATTCTTTAACTTTTGATACTATGCTTCAGACATCTAATATAAATAATAGAGATTAATAAGGCAAGTCTGTATTTTTAAATGAATTTTACATTTTAAAAATGTATACAGTCTTAATAAATAACTATATAGTTTGGAGGAAAGAGAGGGTGTTTATTGCTATTAAACACCAAGGGATGAGGCAGATTGAATTAATGTATCAGGGTTTCAAGTCTGTATGGGAGGTGCTGATACTAAGGTCTAGTTACTTAATTGGTTCTTGATTTTGTCAATAAAGAAGGCCAGGAACCAATTGCTGGGCAGAAGGTACAGGTGGGACTTCCGGGCCCCAGGAGGAAAAAGCAGATGCAAGAAAAGAGAGAAGGGCTTTTCTTCCATGCTTTGGAACGAGAAGCATACAGTAGTCATGTGTAATCAAGGGAGCCAGAGCCTGAAGATCCATTGGTATGTTGTGGGAGATGTTTGGCACAGCTGATTGGAACAGGCCACTGACTTTGGGGCAGAAGAAGAGACAGAGATGGTGGTTTGGTAAGGGCACACATTTCCAAGAGGGAGGTATCTGCGCCCAGCATTTGTGTCCTGCAAAACTCTTTGTGTGTCCTTTATCCTCAGATCAAAGAGTCCCAGTGGAGCTGGGTGCTCCCTCCAGGAGCAAGGGTATCAGGAGTGAGCTGGTGGAGCAGTTGATCCCTTAGCAAACGCAGGTAGGAAAGAAAAGCCTGGTCAGTGTTGGCAGGGCCGATTCAGCTGAGCTGGGTATCAAAAAAGGACCCGGGAGTGGGCCGGTAGAGCAGCAGCCCCTGGGAAAAGCGTAGTGTGTATTTACAAGTACACACAACGTAAGTCTTCCTTATTTCCCTGGTTATCATTGGAGGCTATTTGTAGCTCTTATATCTACCAGCTGGACCATTCTTGGTAAGATCATCAGCAAAGAAATTCTAAAAAGAAATAAAGTCACATGTGTCATAATAAAAGACAATTATACCTAAATTCATGAACACTAAGTTGATAACTTGCCATTCTACATGATACATCTTTCTTCATTGGAAACGATATTCATCCTTATGCTTCTGATTTTATGAAAGAGGAAGAACAATGGGATCTGAAATTCTAATACATATCTTAATACTAATAAACTAAATAATAATTTTATTTTTTTCTGTGGCTGAAGAAAATTACTTTTTTTTTATAAATACCACATTTGCTTTTCCCATTCATCTGTTGATGTACCTCAAAGCTGATTCTGTTTTACATATATTGTAATTCTTGCCATGAGATTGTATATATGCAGACACTTCTATGTCCTCTTATTCTAATACCATGTAGAATGAGATAAATAAATTGTTTAAGTGCTTTCAATTTTAAATCATAGTATTTAAATTACAGAATGTTAAAATAAAGACTAAACATCACTTAAAGACGAATTTCTAATCTGGGATAGTTATTTCAACTTAGTAAAAATTATAAAACATATATTTCTTCTTAGACAGTAAATATTGCTTGAGAAAATATGTAAGAGTGCTAAGTTGAGAAGGGGTGAGCTTATATTGGATAATCCTATATATAAAC
This sequence comes from Rhabdomys pumilio, assembly GCA_030674055.1. Lineage (NCBI taxonomy): Eukaryota > Metazoa > Chordata > Mammalia > Rodentia > Muridae > Rhabdomys > Rhabdomys pumilio. The sequence goes on along the minus strand of JANHMN010000007.1, from coordinate 38,988,593 downwards.
TTGACTGAGCTATGGGATGATCAGATTTGTTAAGTATTATTTCCAGAGCTGTCAAAGAGTGTATTTCTGGGAGAAGTAAACATGTAATCTATTAGATTCCAGTTATATTGGGCATCTTCCAACTCAATGAATAATAGATGGCAACAAAATTATGGAGAACAGTTGGTTGAATTTTCCTAATTTTTTTGAGCTGGAACATTAATTATGTAGCTCCCTTTGTCCTGGCTTCCAGACTATTAGAGCTAATATTAATATTAAAAACAGGAATTCATTAATGAAAATCCATCAATGCTGAAATGTCCAAGAACGTATTTGAATCTCACAGCTAACCCATAACAGGAAAACATTTAGTCATTGAAAACAAAACTATTCCCTGATCATTTAATTTCAATAATAAGTTATATCAAATATAATGTGTGGCCAATACTAGAAACAGTGTACAAAACAGTTAAACATGTATTATTGAACAAATAAAGAATTGAAAAGAGTTGAAACAAGAGAAAGCCTGATAAATAAAAAAAAACCCACATCAATAATTAAATATAAAACTAAAACAAATTTGAAGAATGGTAAATAAAGCCAATATCTAAACTTCTAGTTAATGATTACACAACATACAGTCAATACAATCAAGTAAAAATTGAAATTATTAAAACTTAGAAATAAGAAAAATACAGTACCTCAAACAGGTAAGATTTATTTTTAAAATTCCAGTAGCCACATGGTTCACTCTGCCACATTCAATAAACTCAGTAAAATGAATATTTTTACCTAGAAAAAAATCAGTATTCCCAAAGAAGACTTCAGATGAAGCACAAAATTTGAATAAAGAAGTAACTTTATGAAATGGATTTGCTCATAGAGGGGCTATTTCTTTAAATGACATGAAGCTCTAATGGCTTCGAAAGAACTCTTCACTGAGAGTGTTGTGCGGTTTGAACACTTTTAAAGCATGGGAGAAATGGAAAGTGTCATACTCCGTGTTATTAGATTAGCTTGCGGTTCTCTATATGTACTCCCACACTCTCAGTCATAAACTGTCAGAGTCTAATTTGTTGCCACAAGAATCTGTTGAGCCCAGTCGCCCTTCTCTTTTACAAATGTCATTGAAGAGACTAAATGAAGTGCTTTTGTAGTGGAGGCCAGCTCTCACATGAAAGGTAAAATGCAGAGTATCCTCCATACTGGTGACACAGGAGAGAGTCTAGTCTTCTAAAGCATCAGGAACCTGCACAATTTGCTCTGGGCAGATCTAAGAAACACCAAAACTTTCAAAAAAAAGCATGGACAGCTATGACTGAGCAGCAGTGCGTGGCCTCTTGTGAGAACTACAGATACTACAGAGGAGAGGTTACGAGCAACAGGGTAGGATTTTCTGAGACTCTAGACATTTTATTGTATTCTTAGGAATAGGAAAGAGACTCAGGAATAATTGACATTGAATTTCCTTCCAATCTAGAAGGTAGCATAGAGAAAGATGAAATTAAATTGATTTGAAGAAAAGAAGATGGGGATATTTCTTTCATAATTGGCCTTGTGTATCAAGATTAACATTCCCTACATACAGATTTAAAATAAAATGTCCTTCTTGTAGATTAAATCCAGGAAAATAAATAAATTAAGCATGGTTAATTCCACAAATGTAAGGATGGTTAGATATTCAGAAAACTTCTCACAACATTCCTCATAATTCACACACACACACACACACACACACACACACACACACACACACACAAACACACACACGAGCTCTTATCATATATATATATATATATATATATATACATATATATATAATTTAAATTTATTTGAAAATTTTAATATGAGTGATTTTTTAAAATACATTTAATTTAAATTCTCTAGTAAAATTAAAAATAAGTATATGCTCCACTACTAAGTATTTTTATTACAATTACTATAATTACTATCTTTTTTTCTCAGAACCATCCTATCAGTATTATACCTGAAAATTTATATTGCAATGATAAGTAAATGAACGCAGAATCAAATAGGTTGTTAGCTAATAAAATTCAAGTGTAGGCTGAATGTTTTGTTACCTTCTAAAATTAAGCAAAACAAAACAAAACAAAAACAAACAGAGAGCCAAACACAGTAAATGATAGAGCAAAAATATGTCAGGTTTACTTTACTCTGAGCCCAGTGTTTTTTTTTTTTTTTATCTGAATGAATAGTTTATCTCTCTTGTTAAGTTATTCATTCTTGACAATAATCTTGTGTTGCTGCTTACTTTTATGTTTCAGTGGCATTGGTGTGATATTGCAATTATATAACACTCAATGTTTTGCAAAAGAATCCTGGAAAACTAACATTTTAAATAAATCTTGTAATCAGGTATTGTGGGCCCCAAAGGGCATAGGAACTCCATAGGAAGACCAACAGTGTCAACCAACCTGAACCCTTGGGCCTCTCAGAGTCTGAACCACCTGCTGAATTAAATTTTAATAAAAAACACGGTAGTGGGTTCACTACCTGCCTCAATGTTTAAGTTCCCATATGAAAGACACACACACAGCCTGTATATGTTAGTATAGTCTATGCAGCACAAGAGCTGGGGCACTTCCTAACCCCTATGTGGTTAACCCATCTCTAGCCAATGAATTATCACTTATGAAATTCTATATTCTACCTTGGCTGTCCTGGACCCAATTGGGCAGCCCTCTGGGCGACATTCTTCTGACATGGTGGCTATGCCTACCTGTCCTGCACTCTTCTTATGCATTGTGTCTCCCCTCCTCCCCTCCTCACTCTTCCAGCATTGTGGTTCTCCTTCTCCCTCCTTCCTCTCTCCATCCTAAGCCTGGGAATCCTGAAAGTCCCGCCTCTGTCTCCCCTGCCCAGCCCTTGGCTACTATCTTTATTTACCAATCCCACAGTGCTTCCCACCTCCCCTTCTAGTATCAGGGTCCCTCAGTGTCTTAGTCATGACATGTGGACTTTCTTGTAAAAACAATTTTGGGGACCTACTTTACCTATGAGAATGCAAGCAGCATTAGGTCAAACTACTACAACCACTGACCAAAGAACATACATGGGCTGGACCTAGACCTCTCTGCTCATGTGTAGCAGATGTGCAGATCAACCATCATGTGGGTCCTGAAAGACTAGAACAGGGGCTATCCCAAAAGCTGTGGTCTGTATATGGGATATGATCTACTAGCTGGGCTGCCTTGTCTGTCCTCAGAGGGAGGGGAAGCACCTAGCCTTGCAAAGAGTTAAAGTATCAGGGGTGGGAAGAATACCCAGGGCAGCCCCCACCTACTCAGAGTAGAAGGGGAGGAGGGAAGCATTGTGGTAGGGGATAACTAGGAGGGGGCAGTGAGTGGAATGTAAAGTGAATAAGTTTTTACATTTTTTAATTAAATTAAAAAGAAAAAAAAAGATAGCTCAATACCATACATGCCACAGGAACCAGACAGAAACCCTCCTTCCATATTGTAATACATTTAAGCCTCAAGTCCAGCATGATAATCAGCTCAATACCCAACTGCTCCTGTCAGTGAGAAAATAACACTGGGATCCAAAAAATCACCTGGTTCCATTCTCACTACTGCCTCTGAGAGATCGATAGGCGCTAATAGTGAGCATCCAACATCCAACCCTTAGAAGTTGCTTACTAGACATTGCAGGGTTCAACCCCATGATGTGAGTCACTTGAATCCACAGGAGTATCCTTCTTGATAGTGATAATGTGTCATGAGATAAAGATGAACACTCAACAAGGGAGTTGGTGATCATTAGAGAAGTTGTAACTCCAGGAGCTGCTTGGATTCCATCTCACAACATGTCATCTGATGTTCTCTATGAATAACTATCGCAAAAGAAAGAAGCATGAAGTGAGTGTCAGAATGTAAAGACAGACTGATTTCTGAGGATCTCACTTTTGAGTCACTGATGAGTCTCCTATAGATAGCAGTCAAGGTTTAACCAGAAAAACAGAATTAATATGTTAATTGACACACACGAAGGGGATTATTACAATGCATATCCTAACTCAATTTGAGGTACTGTCTAAAAATTCTCCATGAGTTTGTTTCCACAACGCTTGCTAGAGGCCAGAGCAGATAATCAAAAATGAAAATCTTCAGCAGACTGCACGATCCTTAAGTCCAGGCTGGAATCCCACAGAGACAATCTGCCACCCATGTTGGCTCTTGTAATCATTAAGGGGGGAAAGCCCACTGTGGAAAAGCTCGGGCCCTACTTCAGGATTCTGCACATGGTAAGTCTGTGAAATTGGAGACATGATAATTAAAGTGAGAAACTCTAGAACCAGGTTTGCCTAATGCCACCAAAATGAAACAGCTGTCACAAGCTCTGTCTTCTCCCCTCTGGCTCTGAAGACCTTGATCTTTGTATCCCACCTTGAAACATGTCCAAAAAAAAATGACATTTGAGGAAATATAACTCCCCGTAACCACACTGATACAACTTAACAACATCACATGCATACTACAGCTTATGTACAGATAAAAGAAACACCTATACATTTTTAATAGTAAAGAATCACATTACAAATGGAAAGCAGAGAGAATAATTAAGACCAGAATAATTGAGGACTTACATATGCATTATCATTTAATTTACTGAAAAACATATTCAAATAAGTTCTGTGAAGTGCCTTTCAAATCATGATGACAGCAAGGGTGCAGGATGTGCTTGGTAGGCTTGGCTGTTGTTTCACAAATACCTTTGAAGTAAGGCAGGTATCCATATATTAAGAGTGGTGATGGAGTCTTTTTAACCAAAATGGGAGGAATAAAGTAGATGATTTTTCAAGATTCCTCCAACTTCATGATTGTATTATAACCCCAAAAATGTTTAATTGTGTTTGTTCCCATGGCTTCAATTATCTTACTCGTAATAAAAAAAATTTTTCAGTCTAAAAAGCCTTGCATTTATAACTTGTTGGCTGCTGCAACTGTTTTCCATGAAATGCCACAGGGGGGAAAAATAACTTTCAAGAAGAATAAATGCTTCAAAAATTTGGCTTGGAACAGATACACAGTACCTTTTCTGTTCATGAAAAGCATGCAAGAGCTGACCTTAAAATAGCATAGTCCCTTTGTAAAATTGCTCAAGGTTAAACATTGACAATGAATAAAGTTTAGGAATAACAACCTTTTCCCAAAACACCTAGACAGTTCAGATATCTGTTTAAAAGAAGGAAACCACCTTCATTTGATACTTGTTCTCTACTTTTCAGGGCATCCTCCTTACCATCTTCTAAACTATAATTAATAGTCAGAGTTTGCATATATGAAAGAATGGGATGTGTGGTTGGAAGGTGGTTACAAACATGCATCTTGTCACCCAGAGTTTAGTTCCCAACACTCGTCTCATGTGGCTCACAGTCACTTCTAGTTCCAGGGGTAACTGACAGTTTACTTGACCATATTCACACATATGCATAATTTAAAATAATAAAAAGGAACCTTTACAACACAAATAACATATTTCACAAATAATAAACAATTTCTGACATTCTTCCCCAGTACATTACTAGCAAAAAAAAAAAAAAAAATAATTCAAATAACCCTCTTCCAATATTGTCCCCTGATGGATATCCTTATTGATTATATTGATGTCACCCTGAAACTCTCCAGATCATTTAAGAACTGATGTTCTTAAATTATCAAAAGAGAATTGTGACCATCCCTTTGTTGGACTACAAATTTTACAGGTTTCCCAGAGTCACCTAACTACTTAATACTATGTAGCTAGTATATAACAAAATAATCCAACTCAAACACTATGAACCCAAAGTCCATATGTTACAAAACTTACACAAACAGGAACAATATGATTCCTGAGAGTTTCTTAGGCCATAGAGTTGTATATTAGATTTGAGAAATAAAGTATCACACTTTCATAGTCTTGCAGCTTACTCTCTATATTTCTCCTCAGTTTGATTTCCTTGAAGACCTTTTAGGAATCTCCTGGTTAGAGAGGATAGACAATCCTAGATATCAATACAAGCATCTTTACTTATAACATCAGACAATTATATGACCACGTAAGGTCTAGTTTGCTGTTTACTCAAATGGTTGTTTGTCTTAATTTTTGTAATATTCTCAGAATGAAAAACTACTAACGTCTTATAAATATAGTAAAGTGGCCTAAGATTCCATTGTTGTGTTTACATTTTGACCAGAGTACACTTTCAAATGCTAACTAGATATTGATGATGTTTACCAGTCTCCAACTTTTTTGAACAATTTAAGGCTCTTTGAGTTTTCTTCCCTCATGATTCTTATACATGCTTCTTTGCTCTGGATAAACTATCTTGAACATACTTGAAACAAAAAGCCTGTAAGACTTTTCAACATCAAATGGCTGTTATGAAACACTTGGACAGGCCAAATATAAAAGAGCCAGAAACATAAGGATTAAATTTCCCTTGACATCCACTTAAGTTATAAAATTAAGAAACAGTGATTGGCAAAACAGTTTTGGAAATTTTGTAACATTTGAAAGGCATTCAAGATGTTTTTGAGAACTTGAAACAGGCTAGGTTCTTCCATTCAAAATTTGAAAAAGCATAATAAACGTGTACACATGGGAAGGAAAGTGTGCGTGCATGTATGAGGGGATACAATTGTTTGCTGAGTTTCACAATTTTAAAAAGAAAGCCTTTGCTTCTAGTTCTCTTTTCAGAGCTCAACATTGCCCCCCCAGTCCCATGCTTGTATAATACTTCAATTAATTTGTGAAAGAAGTTTTAAAATATGGAAAAATATTTGCTTCTCAAACAACTCCTATCATATGACCTTTAGTGGCTAATCTCTATGTATTCGCTCCTTTGGCAAGTGAAATCTTCCAGTCATAACCTTAATCTGTGTGTTGGAATTCCAGATGGCTCTGCTTATGGCATATCATAGATGGAACCAAGGCTCTTCAAATATGATTTTTTTGTGGGACAGTCTAATTGATTCTTCAGGCAATGTTTCTACAAAGTACTCTAGGATATATTTTGACTACTCCCTGTGCTTTATAACCTTCCCAACACTATTAACACTGGTTTTCATTTCTGAAAGAGTTACGTTCTAACTCTGAGTAATTAGTGGTCATGGGAGAAATTACTGTAGATTTAATCTCCTAAACTATTTTATTTGTATCACACTGACATTTGTATATCTCTTCTAAAATCTGACTTCTCAAATGTATGGTCTGTGATCATGACTTCCAAAACGCACACTCATACTCAGCAAATATTTACTAAATAACACGTTTACATCACACCCTTTCATGAACTAGAATAATAGAATACTTCATACTCTAGTAACTTCAAAATTGACACATGTATGCACATCTTTTCCCAAGGAAGAGATTCATGTATGTGAGCACTTGCTGAGCCGTCTCTCCTTTACCATCTTCAATTAAATCTGTCCCCAAGCAGAACACATCACTTCTTTGTTATGTTGTCTGCAATGAACTCAAATCACTTCAACATTGCCAGTGGGATCCATGTGTGTGAGTGTTGGTTTTTATCCACACCCTAGGGCCAGCCAGTTGCCCTAATCTGGAAAACCCTGTAAGGATGAATTGTTGGCATTTATTTAAAAGGCTGTATTTTAGAACTGTCTGCCTCAAGTGATTCAACAGTTTTTTTTTCTTTCTAAAATGGACCAGAAATAGTGTTAATTAACATAATGGACACTAGGGAGGAGATTTTTTTCTTGATGAAATGAATGATATGCAGGATATGTACATGGACATAAGCTTACTCTAGGAAGCTAAAGAGATTTAAGAGTCTACACTTTTAAGAAGAACACTCTAAATAAATAAATAAATAAATAAATAAATAAATAAATAAATAAAAGAAAAACTTTCTTGCCTCCCATCAGTAGCACATTCAAACATTCTGGAACATACCCCTAATCTGGATGACTAGCTAAATTCTGCCACTAGAATCCCATTTACCTCAAGAGAACCATTTATGTGAATGACTAAGGATTATTTGCTCTTCTCAAGTAGGTTGTATGTCTTTTGGGGATTGCTAGATAATAAAAGCCTTTAGGTAAAACAGTATTTTTTTCATGAGAACAATTTTTGTTAACTTAGGAAAAATATTAAGCAAAGGATATTAGCAATTCTACACGTAACTATTCGATTTAGAAGAATTTGCCAAACTATCACCAAATTGATGAAAGTCAGAGTTGTCTTACTTCTATATCCCTATGCAGGTAAGAACTTCTCCACTCAGGTTATCACGTCTTTCAACCTGGGTACCACTGCTCCTGCCCCTTTGGTTATTCCCCAACACAATATGATCTTCAGCCCTAGGATTTTGCCACTGTGCATTTTTTAGTTTATATGCTGTCTTCTTTCTCAGTGAACTCCCTCACAGAAGAATCTCATCTGGATTAAATTAACTGGGTCTTAATGTGTCTTGCATGGTGATCAAAGTGACATATTTTCTAAAAACTGCAGATAGAGAATTATTTAAAATCGAATTTCAGTAATGGTGTGTCACTTCAGAGTTCATCCTTCTCTGCTCTTGCCCAGTGTCTGCAAGAGAATGTCCTTATGTCCAGATGATGAGACAAAGATGCAAGTGTCTGAATTTGCTACTGACAAAGGCACAGAGACTTGAAGGAAAGAACATTCTTGCAAGAGTTGGCTTGGTGTTGAAACTAAAATGCCAAGTTGACAAAACAAGAGTTTAGAGAAGTCAGTTCTTCTGACCATATCATGAAGAGCCTTGTATAGAACAGGTGATAACTGTTGAGGTTTTTATCTTTTTAATTATTTATTCTATGAAGCTGACAATGTAAAATTAAGCAGAATTTCTATCAAATTAAGGATCTAACAATTACTGCATTTCTCATTTTTGATTCAAATTTCACATCCCTTATCAAGAATAGAGACTATAAAAAGCTACTTGAATTCTTATTAGCATCTATTCAAAGGCTTCTACTTTATAAAAGTGTTTAGTATTTGCCACAGATGCTTTGGGATATTCATGACAGTGTCTTAGATAGTGATCTGAAGTTTCGCTCATGACCACGAGTGAGAAACAATTGCTCTTTCACATGCCTGGTGCTACTTGAATAGTACTAGGTGTCAGAACATGTGCTCATTAGGCCAGAATATGAAATATGAAAAAATGGGAGAAATAGGACCTTTTATTTTCCTTTAAAATCTCTGTGTTCTGGTGTCTTTACACTACCTCAGACTTCTCTTGTAAATCTTTATTAGTACTTTTAATGTTTCTGATATCACCAGTATATCAGAGCAAAATAATGCTGATGAGATTTAAATTGTAATACGCAATATGTCATTACAGAAATAATGTTATTAACCCTGTATGCAGGATAAGAAACAAATGTCTAAAGCAACTATGCCACTTGGACAGACAATGCACCCCACAAGAAGCATAGAGGAAAAAAGAAAAAAGCCAGTACCAGATATGAGAAACTTTTTCAGATGGGTAGTAATGATACTAAAAGTTGTGATTACATATGCCCTTATGTATGTATGTATGTATGTGTGTGTGTATGTATATATGTACTCCTAAATGTATTAAAAACTACTGTCATGGTCTATATGTTATTTGTATATGGACAGTTTTAGGGCTGACCATATGACACTGGATATATATCTTTTTTAATTAAAAAATTACATAATTGATCTTAGAAATATTGACAAAACTGATCCATTAACTTCTGGTCTATCTGCTTTATGAGCATTTAGAGAAACTATAATTCATGTTTGTGTTTGTTATCTGTTTTACTACGTTTTAAAAGCAAAGTCAAGTTTTATACTTATTGGTACTTTTGAAGCACATTCTGGTACATTTTTATGAATGTTTCACTTGTACACATAATTCCTTCTACTATTATTTACATATACATATGTACATACATTTGTACATATCTGTTTTATGCGGTTTATTGTTTCCAAACATAAGTTCTATAATTCTGTTTTTTCTACATCGTGAATCACCCCTTTTAAATCAATGTTATTGTTTTTCTAACTTTTAACTTTATAGAACTACTTTATTTCCTTACAGATTCACACACACACACACACACACACACAATGCAGGTATATATACAAGTACATGTGCACATATACATGTGCAGGAGGAGATTAGAGATCAAAGTCACATATCTTCTTCAATTACTCTCCACCCTAAATTTCTGAGACAAGGTCTCTCACTGATTCTGGATCTCACCAGTTTGAACAGACTGTGTGGTCAGTAAGCCCCAGTGACCCACCTCTCTGCCTTTCTAGCGTTGGATTATAGGTCCATATTGTTATGCTCCATGTCTTTTCTGTGTGTACAAGTGATCCAGGCTCAGTCATTATGTTGTCTTGACAAGCATTTTTCCATCTGAAATTCCTCTCATTTTTTTATATTTTTACTATATATCAAGCTTCTAAAAGTATTTATTTTGCTTTTTAAAGAAAGTTTTCTTCTATTTGTTCTTGGTTATTTCTCTTTTATTGTTTCTACCTTACTCTCTACTATTTGTATTATAAACATCACCTGTCATAAAATCTATCTTCTCTTTCTTTCTTTCTTTTTATATACGTCCATGTAAACTTCATCAGTTTATTTCCTAGCCTAATTCAATTGTTAATTATGTTCATTTTTTATTTGAACTTTATTTTAATTTTGTTGTTGTTGTTTTACACAGAATCAAGATTATGTGACTTTAGAAGGTGCCTTGATGATCCAGATGGGTTTTGATGTAACCACACATACAGACAAAGAACTGAGTTTTCTCCTTAGTTGTTTCATGGAGTCTGTTTCTCAGGTTTATTTCTCCTGAGACTTTCCAGCACATCTTTGGATGCTTTTATTTCTTCCTTCACTTCGTGACTTTGTTAAGCAGAGAGCTTTGTTTGTCTGTTAATATAACTTCTAGTTTATTTTCAGACATTATATTTAAGTTTTTATCTTCTGCCAAAGTGGAAAAAAAGTAAAGCTTATATTTTGTGTAGCTTTGATTTCACTAGACTGATGATCAACATGGGCAAGATTATATGAAAGGTCCATTATTTTTTTTTTCTTTTGCTTGTAGGTCCTCCCACAAACAAGGTAAAGCTGGTGCCTCATCAATACCCACTTTTCCTGTTTGAGGGCCAATAATTGGGTTTGAATTTCATTACCAAATTGTCAGGTAAAATTCCTACAGTGTTAAACTTTTAGGAAAATTGCTTACTATGGCAAGTAGTGCTGTTCCCTCTGTTTCAACGTGGTTACTTACAAGAGGAGCTTAAAGAAAGCTCTGAATTCCAGTTTCTTTGTCACTGAGAAAATGGAGATCTACTACACATCTCCAAATTGTCTCCCACTTCTTACTCTTTTACTCTGGTTTGGTTTGGTTTGGTTTGGTTTGGTTTGGTTTGGTTTGGTTTGGTTTGATTTGGTTTTCTTGCTGTTGTTTGAGACACTGTAACTCCCAACTCATCATGTAGAGGAGGCCAGCCTGGACTCTTTTCTCCTCAGCGTTCCAAGTGCTTAGATCTCAGGCGTGAGTCACCATTCTGGGATCTCCCTTTGTTCTTGTTATTCCCAAGACAGACTCCAAGTGTATTTTTCTTATCCACTGGTAAGCAATCTGTCCATCTATTTTGTCAGTTGTCCTCTCCTTTGCCTTATCTATGTGACGTTTCTTAAAGTTGATCAAGGTCTAACAAAATCTCACATTTTCAATGGCATGATAGAGGCATTCAGATTTTTAAACTTTAAATAATTTCAATGATATATGAGGAGTGAGAAGAAGTAAAAACATGTGCGCAGAGAATTATTTTGAATCTCAAATCTGAAAATGTGGCTTTTGAGCCAAACCACTGTGTAAAAGCCAATTTTCTAAACTACAGACGTGGTTGAAATGGTTTAACTACTCAGCATTTGTTTATTTGAAGGAAAATATTTTAATTGCTTTTAAGAAAAAAAATGTGTCTTTTAAGATATTGGTAAATATTGCTTATATACAAATATTATAAGGTAAAAAATATGTTAACTCTATTTAAAAGCCAGGTTTAATATAACTTCGGAACAGGGGAACTGAACTGGTAAGCGTTACCCCAGCATTTTAGACTTACAGTAACAGAATTTAAAGTTGTTATGTTCTCATAGTCTATCTTCATTAATTAAATGCTGCTGATGATAAAGGAGTCTCATAAGACTTATAAGACAAATTTTGTCTTTAATTAAATGCTGTTGATATTCAGCAGGTCAAAAACACTTTTGACTCGGTTAATCTTTATTGTCACATATGGCTTTACTTTTCTGGCTATGTATGTGTTCATGTATGTGGGGATGGATGTAGGTGTTCTTGTGTCTAGGTATGGTCTGAGTGCTCATATATGTTTGAACTTTGGCATAGAGGCCAGACATCATTATTAGGTATGTTCATCAATTATTCTCCACATTCTTGAGACAGGATTTCCCACTGAACCTAGAACTTGACCATTTGACTAGGGTTAAGTGGCCAGTGATGTTCAAAATTTTTCTTTGTTTCTATCTTTCTAGCACTGGGTTATGGCTTTGGAGACTTGAGACAAGAATATTTTGAATCTCACATTCATGTTTCACTGTTACAACTTTACTAGGTCAAGTGTTCATGGGATTAAAGTCAATATGGTAATTTCCCTGCTACCAATAAGACCTACTGAAGTCAACAATATCTGGACACCAGAATCTTTCCTGCTGCCAAACTGGTTGGCCTCATCTGGCAATGTTTATAATACAGGAAGGGATCTTTATTTTACAAATTTTAAAATGATATAAAAAATATTTACTGAAGAATTCACCAAAGGAATCATTTGGTAATAATTTTTTAAAGAGATGCATATAAAATATTTGCTGATAAGTTTGTGGGGATGAGAAGCTTCCTTCTTGCTGATTGATTCCATAGTATGGGACTTGCCATATTGGGTGTGGGAAAAAAATTATCAATAATTTTACCCAGCTGTTAACTTTGTGAGTCGCACTAAAGATCACCTGAAGGTATATGCATGGCTACAAGTGTTAGAGTATAGCCAACCTGATATGATTTCTTTCTGTAGAAACAATCCTTAGCAGGGGAACATTCAATGGGGTATAGAGTATAAACATAGATATGACACTGGGAAGGGGGTGGTGCTACAGGGGAGAAAGTGTTTCCAGGGGAAGATGTTAGGAGAAGTAATAAGAGAGTGAATATGATGAAGACACATGAAACTTATAAAATTTTACTTATGTATTACTGCGCCTCTCAGTACTTATCAGAGAAACTTTTTGTGCACTAATTGGCAATTAATATGGATACTTGCAACCAGCTAATGTACAGATGACATGTGTTTAAGAGGAACTCCAGCATAAATGGAACATATAAGACATTCTGCAGCATAGGTTCAGGAAAAAAAATCATTAAAAAGAGGGCAAAAATATTGTAAGTGCTAAGATAGAGGAGAACAAAGACCAAAGAGTATTTACTGGATGCAAGAAGATCAATGCACTCATTAATTGTGGGTTGCCTTCACAAGAATTACATAAGATCAAACTAGTCAACATTGTAGCATGGAGGGTGGGGGATGGAGGAGGGAAGTTAGACAATCGAGTACAGAGGGTTCATAGATAAGGAGCTACTGATATTTTACGGCTGCCAGGAGAGTCAGGCTCCTCTAGAACTATGGGTATTTTTACTTTTGCTATGGTCTAGTGGATAACCCAACATCCACAAGTGTAGGAACATCTCAAATGGATTTGGTGGAACATAAAACAGAAATAGATATGAATTTGATGGGTTCTAAAGGAAAGAAACACAACATGTGTACTGCACACATGAATGAAATTACAAGAGAATTAATAAAAAGTATACTTACAAATCAAAAACCCAGGTGTGGTAAATTACAATCTGAAATAAAAATATTCACAGATGGGTGTGATATTTGAGTCTTTGCTTTGGTTCTTTGATACTAGAGTGTGTATAGACGTCATTATGATTTTGCACACTCAGACAACCATACTATATTTAGAGATGTGGGGGAAGACCATTGGACAAAATTGAACCAAACATTTCAGACTTCTCCCTCCTAGAATTAGTCCTCACCAAATGTCCTACATTTTTGCTTTTCCATGACCTCCTCCTCTGAAGCCTCAGCTTTCTTTAAAGATATAAAAATGTTCTTCACTGGGGTATTAGCATTTGCTGTGTTCTGCCTGAAGTAAGTCTTTTTAATCCTTCTGCATAAAGCCCTCCTGCATTCTCTTAAGGTTTCTGCTTAAATATCAATTTCTCAGAAATACCCTGCCTGACAGTCTTAGGCAAAAAAAGTGTTTTCTGTCATACTCTAATCTTTCACTTGTTGAAATATAATTGCTCAATTCAATATACACCATTCTGTAAAATGTTTGAATTTTATATACAACTTCCTTGACTTGTCCTCAAAGCTGTGGGCTTCTGATGGGCAAAAGTTTGTTGCGTTTCCTACTGATAATTCTGCCATGGAGATCACATCTATCATATGGCTATGGTTTGGTGAGTAATTAATTGTTCAATGAAGGAATGTATAACTCAACAGGAAAAAAATCAACATTTTCTTTTGTTTTTATGAGGAGTAGAATACTCTTATCTTGTCATCAGAGTCACATTAGGCCAGCTTAGTTTACATGGTGTAGAAAGTGAGCATTAAATAGTTTACATTAAAAGGAGGTGGGCATAAAAAAATTTGGGGAGATAGAAGTTATTTTTATTTGATAATCACATGTGAAATTCTCAAATACAGTTTAAATTAAAAATAAAGTATTGTCTGGCTTCGGTGAAAGAGGATTTCCCTAGTCCTGCACTGACTGATGTGTCAGGGGGAAGGAGGGGTGACACCCAGGGGTGACTTCCTCTTCTCAGAGAAAAGGCAATGGGGGAATAGGAGAGAAGTTGAAAGAGGGTGGATGTGGGAGAAGAGGGGAGGGCTGACATTGGGATGTAAAGTGAATAAATAAATAAATAAATAAATAAATAAATAAATAAATTTAAAAAGTAATAAAGTAATGGGAGTCAAATTCTTCTCAACTCCCCAGGTCTTGAAAGCTAGATTCCATTACTTTCAAGCTGCTGAGTTAGAAAGATGTTAAATCATGTTAGTTCTGATTGTGCCCATGTTTTCTTATTCCATAATAAAAATATTTTGTAGAAATCTTATATTACTGTGTAAACATGGTTAAGAACGAACAGTCACTTCTTATGATAAATCATGCACATTAACTTGGTTACAACAGGAAATACCCAGAGTAAACATTGTTTCTAGGTGTGTCTTTGAGATCAGATCTGGATGTTAGTGAAGATGTTTCATTTGAATCTAGAGATTAAGTAAAGTAGATGGATGACTCTCACAAGAGCAAGTAAACATCTTCTGATCCTCAAGACAGTAATGAAGAAGGCACTTATTCATTGGCTTCCAGGATGCCTTCTTGGAATGTATATATGTTTTCTCTTGATCTTATATGAAAATTTACTTCCTTACAGCCCCTAGTTTACATTATAGGGTATATCACTGTAATTTTTAGGTGTCTAATTTTCTCCTGGTAGACTGTGAGATTTGGCCTTCATAATCACATAAACCAGTTCCTCATTCGTTTTATTTCAATATAGGATTGTGACCACCATACTAAGAAAATCATGCCAACTATAGATTTTCTGAGACATCCTTGGTAAGTGGAAATATTTATGAACTACATTTTAACTTTCGTGCAAGCGACTGCCATAGAAAGACATTATGCATTAACATCCATGTTTCCTGGGGGTTGGACATTCCTGACTTATTCTTGCTATTATGCTAGCACAGCAATAAATAACTCAAAGAATTCTCCCACGCTCCAAATATCTTCACAAATGTGTATCCCTTCATGATCTAATCCCATACAACTTTCTAAGCAACCCATTATCATCCTTTTCTAAATAACTGAAATTATTTTTGTCTCATACATAAGCTTGACATGTGAGACTAATGCATAGTGCATTAAGCCATCAGAGTGCACATGTAAAGAACTTGCAGGGGTGAGAAGGCAGATCTCATACAATTTTGTGTTTCTGTCTCTGTATGTGTTCATGCATTTTCTTAAGAGCATCACATTGATGCCTCAACACATTCTCATTTTCTTTTCCTCTATTTGCCACAAAACTGTGGCTAAGAAGGGCATATAAAACATAATCTGAGGCAGGGGCAGGGGGCTTAGTAGTTAAAGGTATGCTTCTTCTGCGTGCTATTCTTTTCTGCTGTACTTTCATTTTCTCTCAGATACGCCAAAATTTCATTCTTCTCCTTTACCCTACACTCTTCCACCTCAGCTTCTCTCAGGAACCCCTTCTTTATTCAATTCTCAGCTGGAAACCTCTTCAGCTTTAGAGGGAAAGTATAAACAATAAGAAAAGAAGCTTTTGTGGTTATTCTCTGACTGTTCCTCAGCACATTTCTAACTTTCCTTTTACCTCATCGAAAGAAACATCTACTCATCATTCAAACCTCAATCCTTCAATTACTCAAGTTCTCAGTACCTTTTTTGTTACCTTATCTGGGTTTTCATATATCAGTTTCTCTGAGCATCTGGTATATTTACATTCTTCCTCCTTGATAGGTTTCTAATAACATAAAAAAACTTCATTGTTAGTGGAAAATGTTCCCCACAAGTTAGGAGGAGAGGAAGAGGAAGGAGAGGAGGAGGAAGAGGAATGAGAGGAAGAAGAAGAGGAATAAGAGGAAGAGGAAAGAAGTAACAAGGGAGAAGAAGAGATAGGGGGAGAACATGGAAGTGGATGTGCGCGTGTCTCTAGTTGTCAAAGATAGTTGGTATATTTAGGTTGGATATTGGGTTACACCTCTGATTGTAAGGGTATCTTGTTATTGATCATTACTAAATATATAAGCCTTTGGATAATCTAAGCATTACAGTGTCATCTGTACCAAACTTGAGTGGATGGCATGATGGTCTGGGCACAGCCCAGCCTTTTGGAGACATCATGGAAGATTGGCAGAGCCATCTCCCATGCTGGAGTCTGGTGGGTGGCAGGGCCGGTGTCTCTGACCACCTGAGCAGATAGCCTAAGCTGAGCAGCAGCAATATGCCGCCGCCTTGGCTCCTGGCCACAGGCCTAGGCTAGTATGGAACGTGGCGGCTGATTAAGAAAAGCCAGATTGAATGTAGCCATTTTTAAATATCTCCCGCAACAGTTACCCACTGATGATGAAGAATAAGATAAAACAATGATCTCTTAGAATTCATTCCCAATCCATCAAATGATATACTCTTAACTATGGCAAAATTGTTCCATATGCAATGATGTGGTGGCCATGATAGTAACACTATGATAAATACTAGAAAAAATAGCTTAAAAGGAGGAAATGTTTACTCTTGTTTGTGGGTTCAGTAGCTTTAGAACCTGGCCACTTGGCTATGCCATCTTTTGGCTTTTGATAAAGCAACATATCAGTGCAAAAGCATGAGGTAGAAGAAACTTCTCACCTGATCATGGTGGAAAGCAAAAGCAACAGTAGAGTTGGTAAAGTTCCAATATGACCTTTGTGGGCAAATGTCCAGTGTCCTCAAGCCTCCCAAGTGGTCTCATCTTCTGGAATTTCTAGCACCTGCTAAACACTCCACCTGCTGGGAACCAAGTTTCCATTTCATGGTCCTATAAAGGACATTGAAAAATTTATGCTATAATACTTGACTGACCAACAAGATGGCCAGATATGTGGTTAAATATGATTTCTGTGTGAAAAGATATTTTCAGAGTAGATTCACACTTTTGTTTACATGGATTTGTTTATTATTGAGGCAGAAAGGTCATGCATGCCATAGTGTATATATAGAGGTCAGAGGACAACTTTCAGTAGTCTGGCCTCCAACCCCTTCTACCTTATTATCTTAGACTGAACTCATGTCTTCCAGCTTGGCTTCAAGTACATTTACCAGGAAGCCATATTGACTGGCTTAGACTCACTTTTATATTAAAGAAATCATTAAAGCATATGTCTTCCTCGAAAACATTGGTAGAGATGACCTAAGCTGCTGACACCCCTGATGGAATAAAATGTAGAGGAGAATAAACTTGCTGTCTACCTGACTGCTTGGTAGCAGAATTCTTCACCTTCTTCCCTGAGTTCTCCAGCACTTCAAACTTGATTGTTGACATTGCATTGTCTCTTCAATTCCCTTCCCTTTGTTGTACATCATCAGCTTTACTGGGAGAAATCTAAAATAAATTCACTCAAATCAAAGCCTTCTAACTTCATCTCAACAACCACATTCCTGCCATCTTGACAATGACACATCTCCATCAGCACTCAGGGCAGATTTTCCCAAAGACAGAAGGCTGTTCAGTTAGCAATGGACAGTAATAAGGCACATGGAAAGAGGAATCATGATAGAACCTTGCAGTTTGATCCACTTGCTGTTTGTGCCTTTCAGGATTAGAGCAGCACAGAAGTGAAATGATCCACCTCCCAGGACATACCCTGGGTTATGAGACTTCAGATGAGGTTATGGGGAGGCAGGCACAACCAGAATTCCTGATAGAGGGATGTGTTTGTCAACTTTTAATCACTCTCTGCCCCAGATGAAAGCACTGAACACTTGCCCATGGATACCAGGAAAAATTAACAAGAGAGACTCTTAAACTGTCTTGGATTTTAACAAACTTCAAACAAATTATGTTTCTGATGTTTTTATTGTTATCATTATTGTTTGCTCATTTTCATTTGGTTTTGTTTTAACTTAAAACCCTATTAACACTCTTTAAATTTTTCCTTAGGAGCATAGAGGTCATTTAGAATTCAAAATCTGTACTGAGAAAATTGCTACTTAGAGGATTAAAGAAATTTTCTTTCAATAATTGTATTCCTGCTATTTCAATTTTGATGATATATCTAACTCTGAATGTTCTAGTCTTTCCAACATCCGTGATTTGGTAAGATAAATACACAATATCTAGATTGGTAGGTTGTTCAGTCTCCATCGAGGAGTAACATATATCCACTGAACTGCTAATAGCTTCTTTAGAAAGCCCTAAGCAAGTTTGATTTTTATTGGCAGGTTCATGTTGTTTGCCCTAGATTCATTCTCAAGTGCAGTATGGAAATCCCCTTCCTTCATCATCAGTCTGACTAATTTGTTTTTAATTGAGTACCAGTGTTGCTTCACTTCCTCTACATTTTGGCAGTTTTCTTCCATTTGATGCAACAAGCTTTTTGTGAGGAAAAAATATTTACTACAAACTGAAAGCAGGTTTCTCTGTGGGTGTTCTGATAGCTTTGTCATTTGCTTGATCCTAGAATGTTGGCAGTTTAAATGCCTGTCTGACCTTTATAGAAGCTTTCAAATAACTATCATATTTTAGTGCTATTTTCCAACATCTCTGAGTAAGCTTTGTTTAGCATTTTGCTTTTTGCAAACACTGATATAGAGGAACAACTTCCGGTTCAATTGGCAACACATGGGTGGATTCTGATGAATAAATGTGGGTTACAATCTAATGCATAGGCATGTAAATCAGCTAGGATCGGGAAAGAATAACCTGACTGAGAATGTCCATTATATCCCAACAAGTCTGATATTAGATGAGGAGATTTAGATTCGGAGAGGTTCAGTGACAAGACTAAAGTCATAGGAGAAGAATAAAATCTGTTGTCAGTTCTCAGCACTGATATCTACCCTATCAGCACACACTGACTTTATATTTCGGCATTTCTGGGATGAATTCCTTCTATTGAAAGGCTGTTGGAGTGGGCACTAGATGTAGAAGAATGCTGAGACATTTTTGTGGCTTTAAAACAATGAACAAATCAGGCATTAGTCAGCCGTTTTCCTCTTTTCCACCCAGCTTAGAAATTTTGGAGAGACAATAAAGTATTTTCTTTTGTTCCAGTAATTCTTAAATAGTTCCAAGAAATACAAGACAAATAGAAAACACTTAAACAACATGGTCTTTTACCTGAGCCATTGGACCTATAAGTAAGAGAAAAACATTCACAGGTACTAGAGAATAATTTTCTTAAGCCTGCTGCTAGTAAGTGCCAGGTAACATGTAAATTAAGAGCTAAAAGTCTGGGCCAGCCCAAAGGAAGAGCAGTAGGAGGAGACTTTGCTACTACTATGCAAACCTAAATGAAGATTAATTTTAAGCACATTTCAAAAGGAAAGGAAATAGGAATGATGAGAGGAAGAGAGAAAATAAGTTCAATGTTCAATGGTAATATCCTCTTAACACAAGTAAAGCAAAATTGGGGAAACTCCTAAGCAGGTATACAAATGGAAACACTTGGAACTGTTCGTCTATGGTGTTCTGGGTTAAAGAAAAATATTCCTTAGGATGTTTGAAGCAGGGGAAATGGTACCAATGATGTTAAATCTCTTCCATTGTGCCCATGAGCTTCTATCTTTACAGATAGCTCTGTTTGAATTCTACAAGTCAGATAACCACAAACACACACACACACACACACACACACACACACACACACACACACACACACACACACATACACACCACCTTTTTATCCTTCTTTACCATATTTTTCAAGTTATAGAAAGTAGGAAATCCACCTAGGTATCTTCAACTATAATATAGCTTTCCAATTTTTTTTCTCTTGAATTTTATTTTTAAAAGAGCCCAATGTTTCTGCCCTCAACCAAACAGACGACTCTTCAATTCAGTTGTGTGATTACAGGTTTCCAATAAAACTTATTGCAAACTTACCCCTTCCTGTGTCTCCAACCTCATTTCAGATTTTGAAAGAAACCCACTAAGATTCCAAGTGCATCCACATCCATCCTACAGCACTTAGCCCACGACCTTTATTTGTATTTTCTGTCCTCTCTGACTCTGATGATGTTAACTCACTGTTTGGCTTTTCTGATAATCAACACATTCATGGCTCCATCATCTGACTTGCTGGCCTAGTCAAATCCCCCTTATTAGATCTTATGATGCCAGATATAACTCCTAAACACTCAATACTGTTATTGTTTCTTATGCTTTTTGTGATTATTTGAACAAACTCAGTATCCTCTAGGCTACGAACTCATTGGATTTTGAGATACTTTTATTTCTTTCCTCGTCATATCTTAAGAGCCCCAAAGACTACCTAGTCCATAATAGGTACTCGATTATAATTTGGATGAATGGATGCTAGCTAATAGCTTTTTAGTCTTACTTTAATGCCAACCACTACTATAAACATTATTGCATTTTTCTTTAATACTCAAGACAACTCCACAAATGTAATTTAATTATTTTTCCATTCCATGCGAGATTATAGAAGATAGATGCATCATCTGAGTTCTTGTGAATAATGTCTAACAGAAACAATGCCTGGCTTTCTGGTGTTGCGTTTGTGTTTTCATGTCTGATAAATTGATGGACAGAAAGCTAATGAGTCAGTGTCTGCACTAGGCTTGAAAAGAGTTATTTGGAAATAAGGAAGTGGATGAAGACTGTAGGTTTACAATGGCAATCAGAGGTTTGGGTCACAACTGACAATACTGATGAAGAACATCGAAAGAAACAAGTAATGCCCAATATGTCACAGTCAGACCAGTAAGGGAAACTGGCAGTAATTTTGTTAGTGAGTGACTAGGGAAGGCCATGCCGAATACCTTTGGTCGATGTTCCAGAAGTCTTCGGTTCTACGGGTTTTGCATATTAGATTCTACAGCTGAGTGTAGTAAAGCTTTCTCTTTTTTTCCTTTAAATGATTGAATATTCCTTCCAAACCAAGAAATTCATCTGTAACATGTCCTTTTGGTACCATGGAGCTTGGACACTGTACAATGTGTTTCCCGTAAGTAGACATAATTCGTCCTATTATATGACGCCTTAGTGTTATTAATTAAACAATGGCATCTCATTCATTTCACTTTGTATTTTGTACAAAATTAAATTCAAGAGTACGAATTATTATTCAGAAGTATATATTATTAATATAGAATACAGATTCAGAAGGCAATTCTCTAGGGCTAGATTGACTCTTCAAATTATCAATAAATGTAGTCCTGTTTTTGTGTCTGCTTAATACAATTTTAAAACATTACTTAGTTTTAGAGAAACTTTACCAATACAAGCAGACAGTTGTTTGAATGACAATAATTAATAAAAATACTAACAATAAATAATAGTTTATAAATCATTAAAAATAGAGTCTCTTTAACTAGTCCTAGGCAAAGCAAAACTGCATGGATTAAACCACTTGAAAAAAGTCTATAAAAATCTGTTCTTCTAGTTCATTTGTAAACATATATTAGATTTCTCTGAAGCAAAAGGAGCCACATGATGCTTTCTTATTGTGAAATGGTTTAAGCTGCGCACTGAGTAATGTGGTTGAAAGTCAAACCACCGAACCATTCAGATTCATTTAAATAGATTTACTATCGCTTTACAGAGGTATAATAATGTAAACAACTATGACGCTGAAGATGTCAAAGATGAGATTTAAAAGTATTCACATGCAGTCTTGCTCTGTTTTTTTTTTTTTTCAAAAAAACAAAACCTCATAGAAAAAAATACTGCTTTGACTAGTTTTATTTCTTTAGTTTTGTTATTCAGCTTGGCGGCAAAGAGTAATGAGAGAAGAGGGAATCATTGTGTGCTTCTGCACGCATAGGCTAGTATAAGAATGTGAACTCTGCAGTCTCTTGGCGACTTTTCAACTCTGCAATCTTTAAAAACAAAGACTTAATTTCAGTGCATCACTGTTTCTTAGGAGGCTGAGCTGCCCAAGCGGTAGCACCCATGTGGAATCTTTGCATGGTTTTGACTGGCTATAATGGACATGGAAGAGATTCTGCCATTTAGTAGATATATAACCAAGTATAGGTCTTACCCTACTAAATATGACTGATGATTTCACCATTCATGACATCAGTCACAAAAATATTGTTGTAATATTCAAGACTTCTTGCAATTTTCAAAACACTCTGAAACTTCAGAAAAATTTCATTCAGTTTTGATCCTGAGCATCTACCAAAGCGAACCATGCCTCCTCTTAAGGTAGCCATCCACTGAGCCATAAATAGTACACTAGTTTTAATGTACGTATTTGTAAAATCCCTTCCTGAATTTATTATTTGGTTTCTGATGCTCTATTGATGGGAACTGGGATGATATTGTTTCTTGTCCATGATTTTACTGATGCAACGCATATACAATCTTATTAAAACATAATTCAAATTTTACTAATTTATAATTTGCCTAGGCTTATCTGGAAGTTTAAATGATAATGAGTTGCTGGGATTTTTTTTCAAATATGGGAATTTTTATCTGTCAGATACTAAAATATTTATTAATTTGTAAAAACCTAAGTTCAAGAGTACTACAGAAGACATGATGGCATATCAATGAAGATATACTTAGA
Organism: Rhabdomys pumilio; assembly: GCA_030674055.1. Taxonomy (NCBI): domain Eukaryota; kingdom Metazoa; phylum Chordata; class Mammalia; order Rodentia; family Muridae; genus Rhabdomys; species Rhabdomys pumilio. The sequence goes on along the minus strand of JANHMN010000007.1, from coordinate 38,965,226 downwards.
TATTCTAGTAGCTCTAAAAGCTAACAGTAAACCTGAAACATTAATTAGAAATATTAAAATATAGCATTTATGCGCCAATGTTGTTTTCATATGCTGATAAAGGAACCTATAATAGTAGATAGGTTATCTTCTTGAAAAGAATCATAACATTATTTACCTAAGAACTAAAAGGCTGATAACTTTTGATACAGTAATTCCTTTTCCAAAACATAAACTAAATAAAATATAAAGTGATGAGTCTTAGGTTTGTACTGCTGTAAGCAGATCAATGATCAATGGAAGTTTTATAAAAGAAAATATTTAATTAGGGCTGGCTTACAGGTTCAGAGGTTCAATCCATTATCATAAAGGTGGGAGCATGGCAACATCCAGGCAGGCATGGTGCAGGAGGAGCTGAGAGTTCTACATCTTCATCTGAAGGTTGCTATGAAAATACTGACTCCCAGGCAGCTAGGATGAGGGTCTTAAGCCCATGCCCACAGTGACACACCTACCCCAACAGGGCCACACCTTCGAATAGTATCACTCTAAGGGACAAGCATATACAAGATGTAAATTAAACATTTGTATATGCATAGTATTAATAAAATACAACAACAGAGAAGATATATGAGAAAGTGAAATAAAAAAATTACCATTTTGTCTATCATTAGGGAGATAAAATTAACTAACAAGAATCTTATTTTCATAATAGAGGCATTAGAAAATGCTCACAAAAATCAAGGTGTCTAAAGATTAGATCAGTTTTATTTCTGTCGTTTTCTAACGTGCGAGGAATTGAACTCAGTTTTGTAATCATGCTCAGCAAGGACTCTGCCACTGGGCTTCATCCTCAGTCTCAAGGATGAGGCTTCATCAGCAACTTCAAACCTTTCCAAATTACTCCTTCCCGTGCCCCAGCAAGAAAGAAAAGAAAGTAAAGGAGCCAAAGGCAGGGAAGATGCAGGACATTTTAGTCAGCAGGGAAATGAAAGAACAGTGTTAGACAAAAATGTCAAGGAATTTTGACTGGTGTATTGCAGATGGAGACAGATTGAAAGACAGACTTATGGTTCTCTTTCCAAGAAAATGATGCAGAATGGCAGGAAGTATTAAAAAATTCTGGCATCACATCATAGCCGTCCCTCATCCAGAGAAACAAGGTTTACAGTCAAGAGTTTTCTGCATGAGTAATGCGAATAACTACTTGGAGTCCTTTTCTCTAGTGGATTAAACATAATCAGACACAGCATCTGTGACTTTGTGGGCTTTTTGAGTTGTTTGAGGGATGGATGTCTTGGGCTCCATATCTCCAATCTTGACCCATTCTCAACAGAAACCCATTGTGGAGGTCATATGTGAATATAGACAGACTGATGATTTTAAGGCTCCATTTCTTTCAGCAATATGAGTACAATTTCTACCTCATGGGGAGACAAAATAATGTGATAAGGATTAACACTGAAGACTTTCTTTCTAAGGAGATACTAAAGATGACGACAATCTTAGCTTTAAAAAAAAAGTGATACTATAACAGCGTGATAAAGAAGTGGTCTAGAAAGCATGTCCTAACTCTGCACAGCTAGATCAAAGGAGTCCATCTATGCCTCCATGTTGGGCAAGCTCCAAAGTTAGAATGATTATTAAGTGTGGCTCACTTTTCAATAGGTCTAACTTTGGAAATGGTAGAAGCACATGTGAACCAAGGCAGTTCCAACAAAAGGCTTTGGAGGTGGACACACAACCTCCTGTACAAATGGCTGGGAAACAAGCAGCCAAATCCTAACAGGAGCCTCAGATGCTTCCCCCAACAGTAACTACGGCAGGAAGTTAGAAGCCAAGGCACAGAGCATCTCACATCCCAAGACCAAAGAGGAGGCCACTGACCAGAGAAGTCTTTCTTCCTTGAGTAATTGTTATCCCAAACACAAGGCAGGACTTTTGAGTAAATTACAGACTTCCTGAAAGATGTCTTATTCAAACCCAGAAGGCAGAAACTCCAGAAGGCAAAAATGCCAGGGCTAATTTCACGATTACAAGTAACAGATGCAAGAAAACCTGAATATCAGGAGGCCAAAGTTGGAGTCTAGTGCAAAAATGTCAAGAGCATTACAGGAAAAAGATGATATGCACGACGTAGGCCTTCCTACATCAAGTAATAATTAAAATAATGAGTCATGGACATGACCACAGATCAGTCTGCTGAGAGCAATTCTTCAGTTAAAGTTTTCTCTTCCCACATAGGTTTGTATACAGTTGAAGCTGGACTCTAACAGTAGTTAAACATTTAAAAGATCAAAATAGTGCACATGGTATTATTTCATTGGATGATAACAGCACACCTTCTGAATAGAATACAAGTCCTTTTTACACGTTACAAACTTAAACTAGCAGGCAGTGGCTCACTTAATGGAGCACTCCAGTGTTAATCAAGACAAGCCAGAAAAAAACATCGTGTTTCCACTGAGGAGATAAATAGCTAGTTCAGGCTCTGCCATCTAAGTATTCTGCCATTGTTGCTGCATAATGAAGTTAAACATAATGGCTATAATTTTCCAGCAATACAATTATCTCTAGACATTGGTACAGCCAATTGAAGGTTTGTTGGAATTAAAAACACAACAGATGACAAAACAAGATAACATAAGTGGTTTCTAACACCAAATCAGAAAACATAGTGGAATAATAACCTACTTATAATAGCAAGAAGTTAAAAATATATCTAGGAGATGAATTTAATAAGAATATATTTTTCTTTAAAGAGAAATGTCTATAAATCTCTTGGAAAAGACTAAGTATTAATGTCAATAAACAGAAAAGAGTATTTTATTTTTTTGTTTAAAAATCAATACAATAAAATACACAAACAATTCCCCTATTCAAATATAACATATCAAGGACAACCCCATGAATATGTTTATAAATTGATAAGTCATTTTAAGAGAATATCTGTAAGGGTAAAGATGCATACATTAGGACAAAAACTAATTTGAGAGACGGTTTTTGTTTAAATATTTGAAAAACATTACATAACTTTAATAATAAAGGCTTGAAACTAAATAGTATGGCAGGTATTTTCTCAAAAAAGAATGTACTCCTTCCTAGAGGAAAGAAGTAGAGAGTTGGATTTCTCTTTTATCTTTTATTTAAGAGTATATTCTAGAACCAAGTTGGAGGTACACACCTGTCATCCAATACTCAGGAGGTTGATGTGAAAGCATTATGAATTTAAAGCCAACCTGGAATATACATAAAAGCTTTCAGGAGTAGCAGTAAATTCAGTCCTAAGTACACACAAACAAACATGTACACACTCAAACACTCATGTTTATACACATGCACACACATGTGCACACATGCACACGTATATACATGTGCACTTACTCATACACACACAGAGATATGCATACAAACATATACTCATTTACATATACACACATACACATATGGACACACGTGCACATATATGCACACATAAATAAACACATGCAGACAAATGCATGTGCACATATATACAAACAGACATGCATACACACATGTGAACATCTGTAATATGTTTTTTATTGTAAGTAACAACAACAAACAGGGGGACAATCTCACAAGCTTAAATAAAGGAAAATATTAGCAAATGATAACAAAATCCTGGAACTAAGACAGATTTTATATTGTATCAATAGCATAAATAAACTTTAAAACTTGAAATACAAACATTCTAATATATAATGTTAGTCTGAACTATTTTGCCAATTCTATAGAAAAATACGTTCAATAAAGCAGACAGATTGTACAAGCACTCAATTTTTAATACATTGTGAATATGAAGAAAACTTACAAGTCAATACAAAGCAACCATCCTAGTACCTGCCTTGTTCTATTGCTTCTTAATTTGCTCAAAATAGTAGAGTCTCTCCCGTTAATGCTGTGACTTATCCACTCTGCTACTGGTCGACAGATGGTTTGTTTTCATTTTTTTAATGTTATAAATAAAGTGCTTTGGACCCTCATTGTGTCTGCTTTACATATGCAAAATTGTTTTCAAAGGGATGAACCCAGGAGTTTCCTCAACTTCATCACACATGGCATCAATTAGTTTCCAAAGCGTTTATACCAATAAGCACTCCCACCCACAGAGTCCATGAAGGAGGTCCTTCTCCCATGACCCGTAGTATTGTTAGGCATCTTATAATACACTCATTTATAAAAACTAAGGAGGTATTTGGTGGGGATTTTACTTGCGTTTTCTAATTGTAATACAGCAGCCAGCTTTTCATATGTGTGTTGATCATTTCTATTTTCTCAAAAATTCCCCATTATACCTTGATCTTAGGTATGAGCTGTCCGTTTTCAGATATAAAGGAGTTTGATATTCTCATTGTCATTTCTTAAACTAGTCATGTTATGAGTAGAAAGTGGACCTAAATGACACCAGTAATACAGTTTATTTGAGACTTAATCTGAAGTCTGACCCCACAAGGATAGTTATTTCATATATATATATATATATATATATATATATATATATATATATATATA
>JANHMN010000007.1:38895860-38948619 GCA_030674055.1 Rhabdomys pumilio | reverse complement strand
ATCTAGGCCTAAGTTAACAGACTGAGTCAGTAAATCCTCAATGTAGAGACTACAATTACATCAGGAGAATAGAGGCTGAGCAAGGCTACCCAATAGGAGGGAAAAAGGCTCAAGAGCAGTCAAGAGAGTTAGAGAAATACCTACACCCACTGTTAGAATTCCCATGAAAACACCAAGCTAATAGCCATAATATATACACTGATCCTTGCAGGCCTCATGCTAGTCACTTTAGTTTGTGTTAGCCCATGAAAGCCCTGCCTAATTGACTTAGTGGGCCATGTTCTGGTGTCCTCCATCCCCTCTGACTCCTGCAATTGTTCCTCTCCTTCTTTTGTAAGATTCCTGGGTTTCAGATGGGAGAGACCTGATGAAGAAATCCCTTTTATATTCTGTTTCTGCATGTTGTCTGGCTGTGGATCTCTGAACTTGTTCCTATTTGCTGCCATAGGAAGCTCTGTGATAATGACTGGACAAGGTGAAGACTCCCAAATTCGGGAGACCCTTACTCAAGTCTCGGGAAGTCGCGAACACCCACAAACTCCAAGACACCGTACCTGGATGCAATTAGCAGAGGTTTATTAGGGAAGAGAGCTGGCAGCCAGCGTTCAAACTGCACACTCGTGCAAGAGTACAGTTTGACCCCGCGTGGTAGGCTAAGGAACCTTTTATAGTAGGGGGTAGGGAAAGGAAGGAATTTTCGCGCGGTTACACATGATTGGTTATTTCAAATATCAGCAACTTGCAGAGGCGGCAGTATAGCTAGTTAGGACTTGTCTGGGCATGCCTTTTTACTTTTCTTTGTGGCCAGGAATGTGTCTTCCTGCTTTGGGCCTACCCCACCCACAGGTGGATTTTCTTCCCTGAGGCTTGAGGAATGTATGGGGCAGTGAAGGCCCGAAATCCTACATTCAGTTCCGCCTTCCTGGAACTAGTGAGCCTGTATATATTTTATAAAATGGTCTTTATAATTTTTCACTCTACACAAGGCACTAACCTTGTGTCTCTGGGTTATCTATTCTCTGGTTCCTGGCCATCCAGGCAGTATAGGGCATGGGCTTCGAGTTAAAGCAAATGTTGGTAAAGTACTACTACACATTCTGCACCACCATTGCTTCATTACATCTTGCAGACAAAACACATTATATGTGGAGGATTTTGTGGCTGGATTAGTGTCTAGGTTTCTCTTTACATAGTCTTCAGTGATCTTCTTGCACCAAGGAGACTAGAACATAGCGGTAAAGGCTCCATGCAGGTACCATCTCTTCCTCTCTACTTTCAGTGAGTGTTATGGATGTTATCCTTTGCAATGGAGTCCTCCTATCCATTTCCAGAGAGATCTTCTGTCTGGTCTTAGCCTGAGTTGTTTGGTGATCTCTCCTTGGACAAGAACTCAAATGTATATAATTTAGGATCATAAGTTAAGCCTTACTTAGCTACAAAAGATGGCTGGTTCAGGCTCTGTATCCTTTATTACCAGGAATCCTTACGAGGATCATCCTCATAGATTCTAGGAAGTTTCTACAGCACTAGGTTTCCACAACACCCCATTTCCCACAAATGCTCCCCAACTCCAATTATTTCTTTTTGAATTCTCTTCAATGTCTCTTCTTCCTGAATTCCTATTTCTAGCTCTATATTTGGTATAATTTTCTGCTATGATTTCATTGCATGGGTTCTCTATGTCTTTAGTGTTTATCTCACGTGCTTTGTGTATTCCTTAGAGACTCTTAGAGTGGGTCTGTTCATTACATTTTAGTGATCTTGGGCATTGTGGTTATGCTTGATATATTTCATCTTCCAATAAAACAAAACTATTATTTCATACATATCATTCTATTTTACTGTTTTATTGTCATGTATAAAATATGAGAATACAACATAAGCATTAATCAGTTTATTAATTTTATAATTTTTAAATATTTAGATATAATTATATTTTCTTTTATCTTAGGCTAGCCTTTCATGTCTCTTGTTAAAATTTCTGAGTGGATAATTAGCAGTCTGTATTTGTATCTTATGATTACACAATATAAACTGTTGTAAGAAGCAAATTATGAGTTTCTCTACGCTAATCCTGGAAAGCTCATGTTAACCACAGTTACCTGAAAAAGGAGGGAGATGTGCGGATCTAGAAATGTAGACATCCATCCATCATCAGATGTTGCACACTGGATAAAATAGCTTAAAATCCAAGAACACTTCTAAGAAAGTTATACAACCAAATACAATATAAACACAAAGTATAAATGCTGAGAGTATAAAAGATCTTAAATAACCCCTTCTGTTATAGGCACGAAGCAAATATAGAAAGCTACTAGGGCCCCAAAGGAAGATGTTTTCTTATTTACCATTCACTGCATATGGGAAAATCAGGGCAGAATCTCTTTCAAAACAAGAAAGGATAGAGAGGTTTAGAAACTCTCCCACTGTGAAGCAAACTGTTTCATATAACCATTCATTTCTCCCAAGGGAGATGATTCTCCCCATGCTTTCCTGGTGAGATTTCTGACATTCAAATATTCTATGCATTTTCTAGTTGTCTTCTTTGCAGAGAGAATGTTTAATAAATTTAGTTATTTATTCCTGTTCTACTACAGTGTACTTGTGAGAAAAGGAAAATTAACTTTTAAGTTCATTGTTGTCCTTAACAAGAGAAATTACATTGAAATCTTTTGTAGAATCTAGTGTATCCTACCTAAATGGAACTTTGAGATTGATGAGAGAGAGAGAGAGAGAGAGAGAGAGAGAGAGAGAGAGAGAGAGAAAAGGGGGTTGATTGCATCAAGGGTACAAAGTATTAATCTTTAATGCAGTTCATTCAATGCTTCCATCTTTCAGCCTCTTGGGTGTATGATATGTCTATACTTCTTGTCATGCAAATGACTTAGAATCAAGCTCTGGCAAGGGAGTTATACCTAAAATGGGGTGGCTGAAAGGATTTCATAGCAAAAGGGTACCCTGGAGGGCCAAGTAATGCCACAAAAATCACACCACAACAGAGCTTATGCAAAAGATTTAGTGGAGAGAGGGGATCTCAAAAGTCTGCCTTTGAGTATCAAGGCAGGGAAAAAAGAGGGGAATCCGGCCATGTTGATGACTGTGGCAACATGTTGCATTTGCTGCAGGTGTGAAGGCCTCTAATGCTGAGTCACTGAAGGCAGGGTGGGGGAAGGGGAGAACCCGGTTCTGGAATGTGGTTGGTTCTCAGTTGATGAGCAACCATTCCCACATTGGCTATTCCAGACATCTGAGGGTGACCAAATAGCTCACCTCCAACAGACTGATAAGTGAGAAATATTTATGCTCATGAACTCTCTGGAGATAGGAGTTGAAACTATAATTGAGACTTTCCTGACTGCCATCAATGTCACTGGACCCATCCTTGATGCAGTCATTGTCCTTTGTTAAAGAAAGTGGAGTCGTTCTCCAAATAAAATGAGTATGAGCAGTGCTCAATTATAAAAATAGCAAAGTCACTTTAAGACTCTTAAATGTTATCTCAAGTTTATTATTTGTGAACTGATTCTGTGTGATGAAGTTCAGACCTGAAAACCCGCATTGTTTGCCAAGCACAGTGGACTGGGTTTCCTAACCTCACAGTCTTTCACTCCACCTGTGGTATTCACAGTTACTGCAGGTGGCAAGATGAGTTTAGAACAACAGAAGCTAATGTGGCTCTTTACTCCCAGTCTCTCCCCAGGATCCTTGGCAGTTTCTCTCAGTCTTCTAGTGGCTTTCTCAAAACAGCTGGAACTTAATTCTGAAAATACAGAGAGACAACATTGTCCTACAGCTTTTAATTGCCAATTAACCAGGTTTCTATTTATGAAGCCACCTCGTCTGTAATTACAGTTTTTTTAAAAAGGATTTTAATCACGAGAATACTACTCCGAGTTTCTTAGCTGAGTTTTTAGGGTTAATAGGTTGTAATTTACACCTATAAATAAAAATGTTTCCCTGTAAGTGCTACAAAGAAATAAAATGTGTAACTATATCTCACATATGTGAAATTTTTAACTATACTAAATTAGATATCTGGCAGATAATTTCTTGAAAGAATAGCACTGTAAGTTAATGAACAGATCCTAATGGGGGCAAAAAAGCTTAAATATAAAAATTCACAGTCTTTATCCTCAGTTATATTTTTTATAACTTCATTCACCTTCAATAAAACAGTGTGAAATTTTTTAAAGAGAAAGATTCCGAAGTAAATCATTTAGCTGTCAGTTATGCACAGTCTGAGCATCACGAGGGAAGCTCTCCCCTTGTTATTGTGTACTCCCCAGGATTAAGTCACCCTTTTGTCCTTATACCAGCATTTGGTCACACAAATCATCTATGAGTGACTGAGTCGCTGTCCTGGACATCTGGTCAGTGTTGTGATTTTTCAGAGTCTGTGCCCATGTCTTTTTGTAGTTTACTCCAACATGGCCACAAAGTCCAAGAGTGATGATGCCAGCAACTAAAAATTGTTCACAAGAGAAAACTATTCTGAAGTGGAAAACTGGAAGTTATCGATATTATAAAAAACAAAATCATAAACTTAATTTGCAAAGATCTGTGATTAAAAAAAGAGAAACGTCTATCCATGTTATTGGAAAAAGGAAAGAGCACTATGTGTTAGTCTTGTTGTGATCCCAACTACATAAAACGATGGGACTATGAAATCTAATTAACTGAAATGAAGACTAGCATTACATTGTAGATCAGTACACTTCATGGTTTCCAGTATTGACTAAGAGTCTCTGCACAGATGTCCCACTGATAACAAGGACTACTATATTATGAGCATATCATAAACATTGCTCCAGATATGCATATGCATGTATATGTAAATGTATATGGGTATATATCAAATACATGAACCCATAAGAACACATGAAATTCTCAAACTAAAAATTACTTTTAAAAAACAAGAGATAGATTCCTTGTGGACAGTGTCTTTTTTATGCAGCATGACAGTTGCAAATGCAGACTTAGAGACATGATGCTAGCAAGCACAAACTCAACATGGTGAGAACACGAAGCCCCACACTCAGCTAAGAAGCTTCAGCAATTAACAGGTGCTAGAAATGGGATAGCCAGTTTGATTTTAGGGTTTGACCCCTGGCCCAGGGGATATGACACACTCCTCTGACTTCAGCTTATCAAGTGTTGTAAATGGTGCACATACCTACACGCAGGCCAATACTCATAGAATAAAAACAAATGCATCAGCTTTTTAAAGGCAGTGGTTTATATGTGAACTCCAAAGTAATGTTTGAAGGTATGTTTTTTTTTTAAAAAAATAAAAATTCCAAAACCATATTAGTTTCTAATTGCCAGTCTTGCTAAATGCAATTACTGCATTATTTCTGTTTTCCTGTGTACAGGGGAAGTGAGCAATATGTACTCACTTAACCAGCTCTGCAGCAAAGATTTCTTATTTGGCTCGAGCTGTGCTTGCAGAGTTAAGTCACACACTGAACTAAAAGAAAATAATGATCAAGTAAGTTTTACTGAACATGCTCTTTTTATTATTTAGCAGTATATGGATTTTTATATTTCCCCCAATGTCCGACATACCTCACTCACTCCTCAGGGTCTGTGAAAGTGGTAGACAAGATAGACCATTTTCTCCTTACATTGATTATGTAAACTAACAGATACTGTTACTAAGATAGTCAGGAAATATATTGGACACATTTCTTACACTGAGAATTTATAGCTCATTGCCCTTGCTTTGTAAAACTATCATTTAAAATTAAGCACAGATATAACTATCACTATGAAGATCTATTGTATGTGATATGCCTTTATAACCATTTAATTCTGTTCTCATCTTTGATCATACCTTTAGCAACAACCAATGTGTTCACAGTCACTATAAATTTGTTATTTGGTAAATGTTGTTGAAGCACTATGATAATATGTATAATTTTTATGATGTTTACTTTTTTCTTTGCTACTCAGTTTAATATCTTTGAGATCCATCCATGTTGTCCTGTCGATCAATTATTTGTCCTGTTTTACTGTTGACTACTATCCATAGTGTTGTGTATCTTCATTTATTTATATTGACACCTGCCTCAGAGAACTGTAGTTGTTTACAGTCTGACTACTACAAATAAAGCCACAATATGTGTGTAAGCTTTTGGCATGAACATAAATTCTCATTTTCGCGGAATAAGTGTACAAGAATGTGACTACTAAAATGTATGGACTGTGTGTACTTATTGCTGCAGCTTTATGAAAAGAGTAAACTTTTCCAGAATGACTGTACACTTCTACAGTTCCTCAAACTTGTTTTCTTTGGTCCCGTTTCCCCAGGCTTATCAAAATGTTTATTGCTATCATCTTTATTTTGGTTGTTCCAGTAACTAGTGATACTTCAGTGTGGACTGGCTTTCTGTCTATATATTCCTGTTTGTTATTGTTCAAGTGGTTCTATGAATTAAGAAACCTGCATAGCAATTTCGACTCGACTTATAGCTGATTCTGAACTCTAATTAATTCTCAGTGTTCTTCACTGAAAAGTAATATTGTTGCATATTTTTCCCATGGAAATATCAACAGTTGTTTATGCCAGTTAGGACACCAAATCAAAGAAATTATTTCATTCTATTCCAGATTGATGAGCCACAGACATTTTTTTCCTGTAAGGTTGTGATCTTCTGTGAGGCAGCAGGATTACAGGAGAGCCATGTGGAGCTGCACTACTGAAAAAGCCACCCCAGTATCAGTGATGACTTACTAAGCTGTGTCACCTGCATTACCTGCACAGCATGCTGGCAGCTCCATTGTAGAGTCTCCACTCCCAGATAAATTAAGCTTCTTAGATAACCTTCAGGAGAAGCCTTGTGAATCTCCTAACATTTACCAAGTTTTCGGAACCACTGAGTTTTGAGAGTTTCCCTTTTTCCTGGAAAGAAGGGGGAACTATCTATTTATTACTCTTGCATGAAGCAGTTATACAACCAGTCATAAATATCATTTACATCCTGATAACAGGGTCAAAAATTAATATAAAGTATAAGAAAATATGTTTGTTACTTTTGCAAAACAAAATCATATAACTATTTTTATGCAGATAAAATTTGCTTTTTAAATATTTAGGATTATGGAATATTCCCACTTCTTTTCTGTTTTATTATTACCAGGAATGATTTTACTAATCTATTGTCTACTTTTTTTTTTTTTTTTTTGCTTTTCCTGAAGCATTAAAAAAAAAAACTTTAAACCCTCAAAAATATTGTTTTTTCTAGTTGATGTTATTATCAACATTAATATCAAGACAACAAATGGCCCCTCTCTGGATCTCGGTGGTGGGAGCAGACACACCGCGGGTCTGCACCCTTGTGGAAACCGCATCCTGAGACATCCCAGAGAGGCCAGTGTCCTCAGAGAGGCAGGTAAGGTCAGTGGCGCACTGCCCTATGTCACAGAGCAACAGCTGGGAACAGGAAGCTCACAGGATGCCCCCAAGGCACCCAAACCCCACCCTTGTGGAATTCCACTACCTCTCCGCCCACTCTCTAGATCCTGTGGCTGGAGCAGACACCCAGCAGGTCTGCACCTTTGTGGAAACCGTATGCTGAGACATCCCAGAGAGGCCAGTGTCCTCAGAGAGGGAGACACCCAGCAGGTCTGCACTTTTGTGGAAACCGTATTCTGATACATCCTAGAAAGGCCACCAACCTCAGAGCAGGGGATACCATACCCAGAGACATCATAGAGTCATAGAGGAGCCACGGAAGCCAGAGCAGCAGATACCATATCCTGTGACATTCTAGAGGAACCACTACACTCAGAGTAGCGAACACCTAGCTGGTCTGCTCTCACAAAGACACCTTACCCTAAGACATCCTAGAGGAGACACTGCACTCAGAGCAGCTGGAGTTCAGGATCACAGGATCACAGAGACATCTGGACCCTGAGGAGTTCTGACACAGGCAAGATAACTGGAAAGACAGTCTCCAGTCAGAACCAGTGAGTGAGGGTAGCACTAGAGTTAACCAAATGGCTGGGAATTAGGACTATCTTGTACCTCACTGGTACAGATTGGTATAATTATGCTCTAATTATATTTTGAGAAAAAAATTTATTTTAACAGGAAGGGTGATATGTAGGAGGAGCTAAGGTGGGAGGAGTATGGAGAGGAAAAGAAGGAGTGAAGAGAGGAAGAGAAGAAGAGGAGAAGCTAGGTGATGAGAGAGAAGGGGGGGACATTGAGGCAGATGTTCACATGTCTCCAACAGTCAAAGATAGTTGATATATCTAGGTTGGGTATTGGGTTACACTTCTGATTGAGCATTATCAAACTTATAAAGCCTTTGATTAATTTTTTAAAAAATTGTATAAAAGCAAAAAGGAAAAGGGGGCATGGGATAGGAGCTTTCTAGGGAGGGGAAATGGGGAAAGGAGATGACATCTGAAATGTAAATAAAATACCCAATTAAAAAAAAACATATAAAGTTCTTTGGCTTGTTTTTTCTATATTATGAACATGAGCCATAGATATTTAAACCTTGAAAGATATCACACACCATCAAGTCTGTTATCTTTACTTTACAGATTTAATCCAAAATTCAGTTGGCTACTTAAATGGCCCACTGGTGTCCCACAGCTCATTGAGAACAGCTGTGTAGGGTTTGTCTAAAAATAGAATCTTGCATGACCTTTGTCTCCTCCACATAACACTATACCACATGGTCATACTTCTCTTTAGTGCTGCCCTCTGAGGTGCACATTTCTCTCAGGTTTTACCTGGGTGGCTCCAGTTCTCATCATTTCCATTTGTAATGGCGGATGTCTTTTCTTTTATTTTTTTCCCCAATCTGCTTTTATACTATTTTAATTACATGCAAGTATTAAGGTCAGTTCTAGGTTGAGGAACTAGCAATACAATAGATGCATATAGTCAAGGAACAATCAAGACAGTAAGCACAGATAGTCAAAGAACAAGCAAGGCAATAAACAAAGTTCCATGAACACTCTTGTGATCACTGTTTCTAAGGGCTTATGAAGATGACCAAAATATCTGAGCCTACTTCCCAGTCTAGCCCAGAGTCCTTTTCAAGACTTGCCCTTGCAAGTCTTTCCCCTCTGCTCCCTTTTCTTCCTCTTTCATTCTTTCTCCTGTTTTCCAACAAACTCTCTCTCCTTCTTTCTTGCCCCTCCCCATGCATGCATGTGTGGGTACATGCATGCATGTGAGAGTGTCTGTGTGTGTGTGCACACGCGTGTGCATAGTCAAGCTTACTCCTTTTCTTGCTGTCTTGCTTTTGGCCACTTATATCATTTTCCCCCTTCCCATTCACAAATCTCTTCTGAGGATCAGTATCTGCAGCTCCATTCTCACCCAGCTCATAAACTGACACCCACACCTAAGGCGCTGTAAGGGTTTTCCTTTCCCTGGACCTCAGTATCTTCTCCTGCAATTTTCCCCCTAAATACTGTTAAGAAAGAAAGGATTTTATTTTTACTTATAATGATTTTAAGAATTCTATCATGGCAAAGTGGATAACTTTTGGTGCTTGACTTTTTAATCTTTGTTTTGAAATGGTATCTATTTATAAGAATTTGCAAATAAATGTGCAGACAAGTCTCCTGTACTTGTTCCTCAGACTCACTAGGTGTTAGAATTATTCTTTTTTTGGTAGAATTTCTCTTTTTTATCAAATTGTTTTATTTAATTTCATTCCAAATGTTGCCTTCTTTCCAAGTTCCCCCTCACAGAGTTCTTCATAACACCCTCCTTCCCCTTTGCTTCTGAGAGGGTGCTCCATTACCCAGTCACTTACCCAGCCTCCCCATGTACCCCCCACCATCTCATTCTGTCCTCAGCATCCCCATTCCTTGGGGTGTCAAGTCTCTACAGAATTAGTTACATGTCTCCCACAGAGGGTAGACAAGGCAGTCCTCTGCCACAGACAAGCCCATGTATACTCGTTGATTAATGGCTTAGTCTCTGGGGGCTCTAAAGACTCCAAGTTAGTTGATATTGTTCTTCCCATGGGGTTGCCATCCCCTTCAGCTCCTTCAATCCTTCAATACTTTTCCTAACTCTTCAATACAAGTTCCCAACTTCTGTCCAATGGTTGACTGTATATATCTGCATCTGTCTCAGTCAGCTGCTGGTAGAGCCTCTTAAAGGACAGCCATGCTAGGCTCCTGTCTGCAAGCACAATATGGATGACATCAGCAATAGTGTCAGGGTTTGGTGCCTGTGCATGGGATGGATCCCAAGTTGGGCCGGTCACTAGATAGTCTTCCGTGAGTCTCTGCTCCATTTTTGTCTATGCATTGCTTTTAGACAGGCACAATTCTGAATCAAAAATTTTGAAGATGGGTGAGTGGCATCATCTCTCCACTGAGGGTTCTGTCTATCTACTGGAGGTGGTTTCTTCATGTTCCATCTCTCCATTGTTGGGCATTTCAGTCCTGGGAGCTTCTCATATCCCAGGTCTCTGGGACTTTCTAGAGGTGTCCACTGCCCCCTTCCACCCCCCACAGCTGCATATTTCCATTCATTCTCCTGGCCATCTTGGCTTTAGTCCTGCCTCTTTTCATACATGACCAGTTTTTTCCTCCCATCTCCCACACAGGTCTCTCCCTCCCTATGCCTCCCATGATAATTTTCATAGGATAGAGGGCTAATATCCAAAAATATATAAAGAACCCAAAAGGTTAGATCCCAGAAAACCAAATAACCCGATTTAAAAGTGGGGTACAGAGCTAAACAGAGAATTCTCAATAAAAAAACCTTGAATGGCAAAGAAACACTCAAAGAAATGTTCATTGTCCTTAGTCATCAAGGAAATGCAAATCAAAATGACCCTGAGATTCTATTTTTATACCAATTAGTATGGCTAAGAACATAACTCAAGTGATAGCACATGCTGGCAAAAATGTGGAGAAAAGAAACATTCCTCCATTGCTAGTGGGATTGCAAACTGGTTCAACAACTCTGGAAATCAATCTGGAAATTTCTCAGAAAATGGGAAATAGTTTTACCTGAAGACCCAGCTATATCACTCCTGGGCATATACCTAAAAGATGCTCCACCATACCCTAAGGATATATGCTCCACTATGTTCATAGCAGTCATATTTGTAATAGTCAGAAGCTGGAAAGAACCCAGATGTCCCTTAATTGAAGAATGAATACAGAAAATGTGGTTTATTTTCACAAAGGAATACTATTCAGCTTTTAAAAGTGAGAACATCATGGATTTTGCAGGCAAATGCATGGAACTAGAAAATATCATTCTGAGCAAGGTAACTTAGACCCAAAAGAACATTCCTGCCATATACTCACTGATAAGTGGATATTAGCAAAAATAAATAAATAAATAAATAAATAAATAAATAAATAAACAGAATACCCATGATACAATCCAAAGACCATATGACGTTTAACAAGAAGGAAGGCCCAAGTGAGGATGCTTTAATATCACTTAGAAGGGGAAAGAAAATTGCCATCAGTGTTAGAATCTTGCATAACCATATAGTCTCAAGACTAGGATGTTAACTTTGGTTCAATGCATGGAGCTGATTCAAATTCCACTTATGTACCCATTTGTGCATCTGTGTGTATGTGTGTGTACACATATGTACCTATATATATGTGCATAATTTTATATAATTACCAACCAAATCAAAATAGTTATGTCTTCTCCACAAGCCTCCTCAACACTATCGTTCTTTTGTTCGTTTCTTAGGGTTTTTCATTTGTATTGTTTTTCTGTTTCTGAGCTAGATTCCCATGCAACTCAAATTCTTGACTTAAATTTAATTTCCTGTGAAGCTCAATCTGCCTTTGTGCCTCTGGCTATTTCTGCTCTACCTTCCTTGTTCTGAGATTCCAGGTGTGTAGTATAATACTCCCCTTGACAGCCACACAACTCCTCTCCCAAGCTGGTTCCTAGTCCATTTCAAAGTCACTAATTTATCTCCATCATCCACAATTTTGCTTATATGTTTTATAATATCATACCATCCTCATGGACTCATGCATTTGCTATTTTCCTTTTAACTCTAATGGCATGTCTGTGTCTTTTAATTGTCTGTGTTATAATATTCATTTTATCTGATACTCTCATAACCACTATTGGTTTCCTTTGACAGTAACATCTAAAATACACCATACACAGAACTGCACAAAGCACATGTTTTCAATCCATGTACTTTCTTTTCCACTTACCTATATTGTTATATTTCATGTCAGCTTCTTGTTTTTCAAGCCACCCTCCCAGTATCTTTATTGGCATATCTGCATCCCTTGCATGTAATGGAATCAGATACACTACAGCCTTGGTCTGCCATTTGAATTTTTTTTTCCCTGTGGCTTTTCATTTCTATTTTGGTTCTTCTGGCTTCCTGTAGGTTATTTGGATATCTTTAGAGTTCCACTTTGATTTCTCTCTAGTGTTTTTGAGTGTGTCTTTTTATACAACATTTTGTGGTTGTTTTAAGTATTACATTATAATAGAGTCATAATTTTTCATAGTCTGCTGGTGTTGACGTTTCACCTCCGCTTTTATCTTTTTTTTCTAATGCATTTACAGTCGTCTTCTATCTTTCCTCCATAGGCATTGATAATCACATAAGACTTAATTTTGTTCCAACCATAAAACATAATTTAGAAAGAAGAAGAAAGAACAAAGGTATGTTGTCTTTACCTATAATTTTACTCTTTATACTTTTTTTTTCATTCCTGAAGTTCCAAGATTTGTTCATTGCCCTTTGTATCAAAGAACATCCTTTAGCCATGTAGGGTGGGTCTGCTGGCAAGACCAGTTTTATTGCTTATTTCATCTAAGAATCCTTGCTACTCTCTTCCAACATCTCCTTGGCATCAGTTGGCAATCATTGACTGCCTTTATTCATTGTGGTTTACTTTGGTCGTGCCTTTAATGAGTGATTATTATGCCTTCAGTACATTAATGGTTTTGATTTTATTAGAAGATTCTCTAGTGCCTAGATCTATGCCAAGCCCCACCTATGTGTTTGCTTGTTTCTTTCTTTCTCTCCTTCCTCCTTCCCTCCCTCCCTCCCTTTTTTCCTTCCTTCCTCCCTTCATTTCTTCCTTCCTTCTTTTCCTCTTGGGAACTGTACTGCCTTTAGAATTCTCATCTCTTCTGTTGTACTCTCGCTGCAGAATTTATTTCACAATTTACATAACTGTGTGTGTAAATTTATTTTGTTATCATAAAGTTCTAGTGATTCATAAATTAGAGAATTTCAGTGTCCTTGTTCACACTTCCTGGGTTATAATCTCTGCCCTTTCCCATGTTACTTGATTTACCTTCAAACTTCCTATCTCTCACCTTCCCTACATCTAAGGTCATTGTGATGACTTGCCTATGCTCAGCCCAGGGAGTGGCACTATTAGAAGATGTGGCCCTGTTGGAGGAGGTGTGGCCTTGTGGGAGTAGGTGTGGTCTTGTTGGGATAGGTGTGTCACTGTGGGCATGGGCTTTAAGACCCTCATCTTAGCTGCCTGGAAATCAGTCTTCCACTAGCAACCTTCAGATGAAGATATAGAACTCTCAGCCTCTCCTGTATCATGCCTGCCTGGATGCTACCATGTTCCCACCTTGATGATAATGGACTGATCCTCTGAACCTGTAAGCTAGTCCCAATTAAATGTTGTCCATATAAGAGTTCCATGGTCATGGTGTCTGTTCAGAGCAATAAAACCCTAACTAAGATAGTCATATAGCTTTTAACGTAAATTAAATGAGAAAGTTAAGTGCATATTCTGGTATTAAATAATAAATACTTAATATGTTTCTTATTGTTCTACTTGCTTTTTTTAATGGAAAGAACATCTGGTTCAATAAAGAAGCATAGGATATATGAAAGAAATGGATATTCCACATACCTTACTGTTGTAGTAACTATTTAAAAAAAAAAAAAGCGGCCACTGGTCAATCCAGCTGTCTAGGCTGTGGCATCTTTGCCTAGTTCAACCACGTGGCCAGAGGCCACGTGCACACAGCAGCTAGAACCGGCCAGCCAGAAACACCAGCCCTGCCACCCATGAGAAGCCAGCATGGGAGATGGCTCTGCCAATGTTCCACACTGTTTCTGCAAGGCTGAACATTGCCCAGACCATCCCACCATCCACGTGTGTTCGGTACAGATGAGACTCTAAGGCTTAGATTATCCAAAGGCTTATATATTTAGTAATGATCAATAACAAGATACCCTTACAATCAGTGGTGTAACCCAATGCCCAACCTAGATATACCAACTACCTTTGACTGCTACAGACAAGCAAACATCAGCCTCCATGGTTCTCCTCTCTCATTCTACGTCTCACCCTTCGATCCTCCTTTTCCTTCTCCTCCTCTTCCATTACTCCTCCTCTTCCTCTCCTTACTCCTCCACTTTAGCTCCTCCTACACCTTACACTAATATATTTTGTATTTAAATGAAATGAATTTACTTATTTGCAAATGAGTTAGTAGAAATGAGTTTCAGAAGGAGGGCTGGTAGATAATACTAAGGAAAATGTTTCGTTCTTGCTACAAAGTGGCAACTTTGGGGGCTCAAAACTTATTTTCACAACAGCCCTTTCTATAGTAACATGGGAAAACATGACCCTATACATTAATAATCACCTGTTTGAACAAAGGATCCATAAACTGGGCAGCTAATCAAATCACAGTTATCATATACTTTTGTATGGTCCTTGATTTTAAAAGAAATCTTTAGTAACTTTTACTTTATTAACTTAATGACAGAAAATGCCCTCCTCTGAACTTCAATTGCATGATTCTGAAATCATTACAAAGAAACATTACATAAATCTATTCTATATGCATATACTACAAAATAAATTATCAATTGTTATGCTTTAATTTCACTAATAACGCTTTGTGTAGAAATGTGAATTCTCAGATTATGTGACTAAAGAACGCTTTCTGACTGTGTCTGTTGGCTTGAAAAACTTAAAACATTACTTGTCTTTTGATACAAAAAGCTCCCCATTTCTTACACTGACATGAATGTGACTATGTAATGAAAAATGTCATCTTGATGACCAAGCAGGCATTCAGTTGGAACTTGATTTTTCCAATAGTAGCTATAAATTGATTTTGTTAATCTGTATGCTTTTTATCTATAAGGCATAATATTTAGCTTTGGGTTTTAAAAATGTTTATCTTAAGCTTGTATTTGACAAGAATGACTTTCTTTGTAATTTAAGCTTGGTGTTGTGACCTACAAGAGAAAGGTCAGCACTTTTCAGACTAACATAAAAAGACTACAAGGGCAGCCTGCGAGCATTATGGAGGTGTAAGATCAGGTCCAGAAGGGCCCCCTGTAGCTGTAAGGCACCAGGGAGCTCGGCATGACAAAAAAGAAAAAGAAGAAGAAGAAGAAGGAGAAGGAGAAGGAGGGGGAGGGGGAGGGGGAGGGGGAGGAGGATAAAGATAAGGTCAAGATGCTGGATGCCATGAGGACAAGCAAGAAGAGCGAAGAGGAGAAGAGGAACTGCCTGGACAAGCCACTCAGGTGCTTTGAAAAGACGCAGGAGAAGCAGCAAATGGAACGAATCCAGAAGTCGTCAACAACCCAAGTGGAGGACTTCACCCGACACCTGGACATTCTCACTGAGCACTATGACGTTCCCAAAGTCAGCTGGACCAAGTAACCTGCCCCTGGTGCAAAAGGCAGAAGGACCGGCTGACTATTGCTTCCTTCTGTGTTTTCTAGAATGTTTTACTCCTGGCTGGTGCATCTGCTGAGACCAGGCTTTCTGAAACTTGATTTAAGTCAGGCTGTTCTTTCACTGGGTTTTGTTTTTTGGTTAGTTTCATTTCCTGTTACAGAAACTGTGGATTGACGTGCTGAGGCCATTTCTGGGTGAAGGCCATGGAAGGATGGTCCTCTTCCTACTTCCATTGTGGCATCTGTCTTCACTTACACCACCATGCCCAGAAAGGAAGCTCCTGTGGACTACCACAGAAGTTCCCACAGTGCTGCTCCATTTTGGGCCACCTGGACATCAGCTTGCACCTGCAAACCACCTGAAGTAAGGGTGGGATACAGGACACAGATGTCTAGAACATATCCTGTCCCACAGTCCACCTGGTTGACTGCCATGGCAGATGTTGCTAATCTCAGTTCTCAATGATGGCACCTATGTTTCTAAGAATGTGGCATGTATCATGAGCCTGGTTGGCATTCCTGGTCTAAGGACATCAAATGCCAGAGGTGGCCAGGAAGAAGTGCCAGCAGACATGATGTAGTGGTGTAGATGCTGCAGAGATGTGGCATTTGAGGGTCTAGGTGGACCAATTGAAGAGTTTCTGCACACACTGTTGAGAGATGCAGCTTCTGTTGCCATGGATACTGAACAAATGACAAATTGGTGGAGCTGACATGTATGGAATAAAGCGAATACCAGTCATGGAGTGTGAATATTGTGTGTACAGGCCATCCATTACAGGGACACAGGGACACCATTCTGCTCCTGTCCCTGAAGAATGAGGGATGCACAGTGCAAAACCAGTTCATTGTGGAAAAAGGTACATGCTTTTCTATTTTAAAGGGGTATATGTGTGTAATATATAATGTGTGTTGTATGAGTGCACGTGTATATGTGCACATTATATAGAGGAGAACTTGAAGGACTGACTCCTTCCACCATGTGGATCCTAGGATCCAATCCAACTCAGGTTGTGAGGCTTGGCTGCTAGTGACTTTACCCACTGAGCTATGTCACATTCCAGATGACACTATTCCACCTGTGTTCACACCTGAGGGAGATGGTGTGTACATACATGCCTTGTCTTAAGTGTTTAGGACCATTTTGGATTTGGGGATCTTTCCAGATTTGGGGGAAACAAATGATTTTTGTAATACATAATGAGATGTTGCAGTGACTGTCACAAGTTTTCATACATTTGATTTCTGTTTGATTTGCCCCTATGCACATAGCCTAAAGTCATTTTATATCAATTTTTCTGTCTTTGAACCCAGTACATAAAATACACAATCTTTTGAAAGATTTTGTGCATGAAACAGAAAAAAAAAGATGACTTCAGGAGGTGTGAAGGGTTCCTGCCTCTTCCTTGCTAACACAGAAAGATTTATGTCTTCTCTGAACATGCAGGGAATATAATTAACCTAGCAGAGTCAAAGATTAAGCAATTTAAAGCTATTTGCAGTGGTGTATTTCATTTTTTCAACAATAAGAAACTTGAAAATTTACTTTAACCTCATGAAACTATTAAAACTTTTGCTGTATTTTCTCCCTTGTGACTTTAAATGTCAATGTGTTTTTTAACCTGAATTTTAGAGTATTAACTCACTCAATCTCTCTGTCTTTGTCTCTGTCTCTGTCTCTGTCTCCCCCCTCTCTCTTTCTCTCTCTCTGTTTCCTTTCTCTCTGTTTCTCATCAGGGTTTCTCTGTATAGGCATGGCTGTCCTGGAACTCACTCTGTAGACTAGGCTGGCCTCGAACTCATGAATCCGCCTATCTCTGCTTTCTAAGTGCTGGGTTTAAAAGTGAGGTGCACTACCACACCTGATTTACTTCAAGTATCTTTTCTTTTATTATCATTTTTTGTGACTTTTTTATATCAAACATGTCCTTTTGTTCTTTCTCAATCATTTTCACCAAATTGTGTTTCTCCAATTTTGATACAACATTAGTGTGTGTGTGTGTGTGTGTGTGTGTGTGTGTGTGTGTGTGTTATACCTTGAGTGTGGAAGACAGAGAGTAACTTTGTGGTATTGGCTGTCTCCTTCCAGGGTGAAAAATGCATTTGCCACTTGATCTATCTCACAGTTCCCCCAGTATATACATTTTTTGACTTTACATATAGAACCAATGAACTCATATCTTAGAATTTGAGAGGCTGAACATTAGAACTAATTTATAGAATGGGTTTTGGCATCAAGCTAGAATTCTGATTTGTTTTCTGCCTTCTGTATAAATATGGACAATTAATTGAATGAATGCCTGCAAGTGTCAGCTTCCTCCATTCTATGTCAGCATTAAGAAAAACATTTTTAATTTATGTCAGTATTGTGAAATTGGAAAGAGCTAATGTGAACATGGTGGCCAGCCCAGTAAAACAGAAACATCTCACAGTAGAAGTAGATTATTGTGATAACTGTGCAGGATATACTCAAGCGGTCAAATCCCCAAATCACAAATGAGGTAGCTGAAATCAGAAAATCCAAGTGGCATATCTGAAGATTCCTAAGGGTCCCCACAGAGCAGGAATAGCCCTCTGGTTATACCTCATTCAGGTATAGCCCTTCTCCTTTCGTTATACCTCATTCAGGTATAGCCCTTCTCCTTCTGTTTCAGCTGCATAGGCTAAGCTATTTCTTTATGACAGTGGGAAAACAATTTCCCTACACAAAATATGATGACACACAAACATCGTGAACCTAATGACTTCCATTTTCACTCACTGGTTCACAGAACCTTAAGGCTGAGCAGGGCCTCCTCATTCTAAGGTCACTTGTTTATTTGTTTCTAAGAGGATAGCCTCTGGTCCAGCTCTTCCAAGAAGAAGAAGAGGAAGAGGAAGGGGAAGGGGAAGGGGAAGGGGAAGGGGAAGGGGAAGGGGAAGGGGAAGAAGAAGAAGAAGAAGAAGAAGAAGAAGAAGAAGAAAAAGAAGAAGAAGAAGAAGAAGAAGAAGAAGAAGAGGAGGAGGAGGAGGACGAGGAGGATGAGGATGAGGATGGTGATGATGATGAGGATGAGGATGAGGAGGAGGAAGAGGAAGAGGAGGAGAAGACGGAGGAAGAAGAAGAGAAAGAAAAGGATGAGGATGGTGATGATGATGAGGAGGAGGATGAGGAGGAAGAGGAAGAGGAAGAGGAGGGGGAGGAGAGCTGGGCATGGTGGCACATACCTTTAATTGTAACACTTGAAAGCAGAGGCAGCTGGATCTCTGAATTCAACACCAGCCAAGGCTACATAGAGACACCTTGTCTCAAGGAAACAAAACAGCTCCCACCACCCAGCCTTGCAAACTACAAAGATGATAGGACTTGTTAATAAGATTAGCTATCTATTCTTCTAATACACTATTTCAGACATTTTTAAGGATTGATATTATTAGAATAACAGAATTATTATATAGCCATTTATTTAATATGTACCCAATTACATGAAGCCCATGATGTCTGGTAGATACTATCTTAATCTTCAAAAGATTCGTGAAAACTAGGAACTACTATTCTCATTATAGGTGGCAATAAATGGGATAAACACAGAAATATAATATGCTTATATCATATAGTTAGTTGAATCATTAAAATTATGGAAGGTTGCTAACAAGCTCTTTCCAATTCTAAAGGCCATTTTCCCAGAAAATGAAATAGTTCATCTATGGTTTCTGTGGGGCTGGAGACGAAAAATATTTTGGTGCCCTCTAGAGGTGATCAGGGGTGTGCACCAGTCAAAGCCTGGGAATGAGAGAAGTCGAAGGCCATTGAGGAGGAGCCATCTATAACTCTTGCTTCTTCATTTTTCAAGTGTAAAGTGTAGACTACTCAGTCACTGTGGTGGCATTCTAGAACTTTAGCAAGCATCAAAATCACTTTTACGGCTTGCTGGTGTGCAAACTCCTGACGTCCTGCCTCCACATTTTCATTCTGAGTCTTTGTACTGACTTTTCTTGTTTGGAATTTCAACTACAGTTCCTCAAGATTCTAAGGCTGCTCATGAGGGGACCATGTTCAAAGAACCACTGCTACTTAGACCCATCTCAAGGAAGAAGTTCTCGCTGTAAACAACCTAGGTTTCCACACAACTGTCGTGCTTTGAACCAGAGTTCTCCATCAAATTCTGGGAGAGCCACTGAGTTTACAAAGACAGGAATATCTCATTTAGGTGGTATTTTTTTAAAAACAAAACAAAACAAAACAAAACAAAAAAACCTGAGAGTTTCAGGGGAGATACACATTAGGATGAAAGAGAAGTGATTGGGTCTGGAACAAAGTTTAGGTTATAGCTACTCTTCTGCATTCGATACTCTCTGCCTTCATTGAAGAACAGCATATTTGGGGTTAAGGGAGGAAAAAAAATCAAGTGTGTGTAGCCATACTCCATCATGTACCTTGGCACTTAATAAGCCATGGGATGAACTTTAGTCTGGTCATAACCTACATGGTATTTGGGGTTCCTCTTCATATTTCCAATAAAATACTATAAGAAAATGAGAAAAGTAAATACATTTTACAGTAATGAATAATAGTATCACGAAACCAGCTAAACCCAAAGAGTTGTTCTATGGAGTTTTACAAAGTTGATCAGTGCAATCAGTACTCCTCACCTTTGTTAAAAGATAGCCAAAGTCTCACTAATATTTACCTCTCCCTTTTATAACAGTTTTCTTCCCTTACTCCCTTTTCCCATATGCCCCAACATCACAAAGCTTTGATCTAACACTGCAGTTTTTAATTTTTTTCCAAGTATCTAAATTATTTGTCCAGTCTTCCACCAATGGGATTTCTTTTAAAAATAATAGGAGACTTGAATGCTGAGTCTAGTGGATTCCACTTACTTAATCCAGGTCAGGATTTATGGAGACCTCGTGTGGTGACTGGAGGCACCACAGAGGTCTTTCTTAGGCCTGGCTACAACAATCAAAGAGAAACTTGGAATTCATTTGGGAGCAACAAAACCTAGGAAGAACTAAGCCTTGAAAGTTAACGTTTGGGATGCATGTAAGGCCCTTAAGAAACATCCTTCAGCAGCACGATAAAAATGCTGTATTTCTTTTTCTTTTCTTTTTTTTTTAAAGAAACTTTGTCACTCATGTTTGTTTCTTAATTGAAAGTTGTTGATACATGAAAAATTCACTAGCTTAAAAACACCAAGAATTACTTAAAATCATTATTTTGTGAAGAAATTCATTGGTCATATCTTCTATAATTCTTCATTTAATTAAAAGTGTTTCCATAGTCACATTTTGTGTGAATGTTATTCAACCTCCTCTTGATTTTATGCAGAATGGAAACCAAGGTACACACACACACACTCACACACACACACACACAGAGAGAGAGAGAGAGAGAGAGAGATCAAACCCGAATGTCACATCTAATTCCAGTGATATTATTTATGAATATTTTGAATGTAGATTCCTGTAATTAAAATGCACATAGAACAACAAACCACGTGTAGTGGATAAATTTATCATGTTACCAATGAAATGTCAAAGTTGTGACAGTAAATGAATTAGTGCATGTGAAAACATGCCTTAATCACATAATTTATTATTATAAAGAAAAGTCAGCAGTTGGGGGAATCTTTCATCAGTGACAATTTGTTTTGCAACTGACATGTGTTCTGTGTTTCAAGTCATAAGGAAATGTGACTATGGCATCTCTTTTCTCTTCAAGGAAGTT
Source organism: Rhabdomys pumilio (assembly GCA_030674055.1). Lineage (NCBI taxonomy): Eukaryota > Metazoa > Chordata > Mammalia > Rodentia > Muridae > Rhabdomys > Rhabdomys pumilio. The sequence continues at coordinate 38,927,250 of JANHMN010000007.1, read as the reverse complement.
AGTTATATAACAGACCTTTAAGCTCAAATCTAGAAGGACAAACGAATGCATGAATGTCAAATGTTCTGAAGTCTTTTTAAGAATGGTGCCATACAAATAAAGGACATTCAAATGAATAATATCAAGAGTTCCAATCTACTTCATGAGGGGACACCCTGTCTTTGAAAATCTCTTTTGAAGGGCTTTTGGATCTCAGTGGCAGGCAAAATGACCTGAAAAAGATATCCTGTAATTTTTAAATAGGTAAAAATAAAGATGTTGGGGGGATTTTATGTTTCACATTTGTGAAATAAAACACTTTGTCAGGAAACCTATTAAGTGACAGGTAAATTGTTAAATGCCAACAACGCTAAAGGGAACTGGGCAGACTTCGTGGTCAAGGGTTGGCAGATATTTTATACAAATGATACTTTACCATAAAACTGACTTTATGGTAGGAGCTGGCACAAAGTAGAATGTGACTACAGTCAAAGAAGATGAGGAAATTAAAATCAAATGAAGAAGCTGACTCATTTAGATGTTATTTCAAATCTATAGTGGAGTTGGTTTCTGCTGAGAGAAAGGGAGATGGTGACTATTGCCAGACATCACGCTGAAGAGACAAGAAAAAATGAGGAAACACATTCATTTTCAAAACATTTCAGGGGTGGGGGTGGGGATGGGGTAGGATTAAGGTTAGGGGTGTGGTGTCCAGGAAGGCACTGAATTCAGGAAAGCCTTCTAGTATAATGGGCATTGCTAGGATTTACTTCCCCCTCCCTTTGCCTCCCAAGAGAGTAAAACCACAGGTACCTCTTCAAACCCGTGGAGTTGTGTGAGTTTGTATAGTGCACATACAAACGAATCCCTTAGCATGGTGTTTTTAACTAAGTGACTAAAAGGAAAGGGTTAACGGAAGACGGTAGCTTAGGGGTGGGAAGGCAAGAAAGAAGGTTGAAAACACTATTCCCAACTTGCTACAACTCTAAACTTTGAAGCCTCCGAAAATGCACGCGGCTGTGTGTGTGTGTGTGTGTGTGTGTGTGTGTAGGGGGGTAGGGAGAGAGATTTCGCGCGCGCGCAGGCAGATCTATTTCAGTAGAGTTTTTTGTTTTAATTTTAAAATCATAATCTCGCTGTCTCTCTCTTGCAGTGTTGCAAGCCCAGAGCGGTCCTTTAGGATCGCGACTTAAAAAGCAGCAGCAGAGGCGCTGCCTTCTCCATTTATTTATGAGCTGCCCTCAAAGACGCCCCTCTCCTAGTTCTCCCTCTGGGAACCTCGGTCTCCTGTGCTCCAGTCACCTCTGAGGCCAAGGAGTTGCTTGGCGAGGACCCGGGTTCCTCTCTCTGATGGCCAAGTTTGCCCCTTCCTAGGAGTCTGGGCACGAGCAGGGGCGTACGGGAACGCGCGCCGCCGCCTGCAACCAGAGCTGGCAGCCTGGGCCTCACCTCTCCCGGGCGAGGTGCGGGCTTTCCGCGCGCGGCCAGGGGGCGGGGCGAGGCCCGCTGGGGCGGAGCTAAGGGCGGGGGCTCCGACTGCTATATAAAGCCCGGCGGCCGCTTTAACTTCGGACTTGGGCTTATTTATTTACGGAGCGCCTGGACGGCGGAGGCTGGAGGAGGCGGCGGCTGTGGCTGCCGCAGACGGTGGTTAAAAAAAGGAGGAGAAGGAGGCGGCAGCGGCGGTGGCGGCGGCGAGGGATGGGAGCGCCCAGGCTTCAGAGCGCAGGCCGAAGCTGCCGAGCTTTCCTGGGGCTGCGGGAGTACTGAGGAGAAAAGGGGGACGTCCCGGGGGCCCACAGGCGACTCCAAAGGCCCGGACTGGGGTCTTTTTGTTTGGCTGCGCTCAGCGCCCTGCAGCCAGAGCGGATAACTCCAGTTACAACAACAACCCACCTTCCAGCAGCCGGGCGAGACTTAAGCTGCCGAGTCCGTCCTATTGTTTAGACACTTGCCTGGGGCTCTGGAGCGCCAGTCCGCGTTCAGTCTCCGCCTTCCCTCTCTCCCTCCACCTTCCTCCCGGGAACCGCGAGTGCCGAAAGCATCCCTGAGAGGGGAAGGGGCTGGAAGCCAAGCGCTGCTTAGAGTGTGGTCGCCGAGTCAGGTGCAACGTACGGGGCCAGCGACATCTCAACGTCTGCGGCTGGACTCCTCCCGCGACAGTGGGAGACCGGATCCAACGCCTGAGGAAACTTCCTGCACTTTGAGGCTGAGGACCCACTTGTAGGGGCTGCCTGAGGGGTGGCTGAGAGGCTGCATACACCAAGAGGTTGCTGTTGTTTCTTCTACCTGTGCCGTCAGGTGTGTGCTGCGGAGCTGCGGTGTATCCCGGAGACCAGAGTGGCTGGCTGACAAGAGCGCGCACACTCTACTGCCATTTGGCTGTCGCCTGAGGTCTGCCAGAAGTAGCAGATCCCATCTTCCTGCCTACCACTTAGTAGTCATCCATCAGGGCATAGTAGCAGCACTGGCATCGCGGACACCTAGTCTTTGCTCTGCTCTTCTGGGTTTGCCTGTCTGCAAATATTGCCCAGCCAGTACCCACTCAGTCTTCCGTCCTACTCAACTTGGCTTACTGGATTTTTTTTTCCTACAGGGGTGAGGACTAGTGGGTATTCCTGCAAGGCTGCAGCGGTCCGACTGCCCTTTTGTCTCTGTGTGACCTCAGGGGCAGGCCCTGGTGCAGAGCGTCGCCAAGGACGCCGGGAGGGAGGCGGGATTGCCAAGAGATCCTCCAGTGTAGTGCATGTGTGTGTACAAGCCATCCTTGGCTGTTGGGAAGCGGAGAAGACGGCTTGGAGCTGCTGCTGTGCCGCAGGAGTGGAGAGGCCCGGTGAGCTGAGCCCTGCGCCCCGCATCGCCTCCCGCCGCCCCCAAGGCTGCCTGAATACCGGGTGCGCCCCCGCGCGCGCCATGACCAGTCTCTCCGAGGGCTCTGCTTTGGACCTACCAGGCCCTTGCCCCTTCTAGCTTCGGGGGAGCCCACTTTGATCAGGGCCACCATTACTGTTAAAGTCCCCACCTCAGCCTTGTACTCTTCCCACTGGAATCGGATTTGCTAGAGTGTACGTGGGATCAGAAGTCCTCCCTTGTCCTCAAGCCACCAGCCTCTGCATCTTCGCGGACACTGCAAGTAGGAGCTCTTTTACCGCCAAGTTGAAGTCGCTCTCTGTCCTCACAGCTGCTTCGGGGGTCTACTCCCAGCCTGAGTCGGGCCTATTGATATTCAGGACCTGAAGTTGCCCACGGATCTTCTGCTCTCTTGGCTTGGAGAGCAGAGGAAAGACGTGTGCTTCAGTCAGCTCTCCTACCCCATATCACTGTTCCATATTACTGTGTGAGCATCTCCCAGGGTGCTGTGGACTGCAAGCCTAGAGCCAGGCACTGGGCTTCCAGTACTGCCCAGTTTTCACGCAACCGAAAGCTCAAGAGAAGTCCCTCAAAGCAAGGAGTATGTTGGGGAAGATGAGTGGCATTGGCTGGCAGACACTGTCCCTATCGCTAGGGTTAGTGTTGTCGATCTTGAACAAGGTGGCGCCGCAGGCGTGCCCGGCCCAGTGCTCCTGTTCTGGCAGCACAGTGGACTGTCATGGACTGGCACTGCGCAGTGTGCCTAGGAATATTCCCCGCAACACCGAGAGACTGTGAGTATGGGTACTTCGCCCTCTCTGATTCTTCCTCACTCCCCATTGAGGTAGCACATCCCCAAGCGTCCAGCCTGGAAAGTCCACATGTGGTAGAAACCTGTTCCCGGTGCAGCCCTCAGAGGCTCTTCAGCACGCGCATCCCGGGGTTGGGCCCTCTGGAAAGGGCACTAAACTGGGAGGAGCCTTTGCCAAGGAGGGGCGGGTCGCTGGCAGCTATGCGTGGTCCCCTTTTCCTGTACCCCTCTTGCCCTTTGCAACTGCTTGTGCACCTTGGACCAGTTCTTTCTGGCTGGGGAGAGAGGCGCCTGGAACTAGAATCCAAGGATGCCTAGGGCAAGGGAGGTGTGACCGTGTTTCCCAGACTGCAAAACCAAGAGTCACCTTGGGCTTGCAAACACACAGGGGTCATTTCAGGACCTTATTGCCTCAGACTGAGGAAGAAGGGGTGGTAGGCTGTTCAGAAAAGAGAATTGTTCTCTCCCAGGGCTTTATGTACCTTTCTAAGTACTGAGGGAGGGGAGACGGAGCCTTGTGCTTGAGCAGATCTTTTCATTGTCTGCGAAGGATGAGTACCCCAGGACAGCAGCAGTCCGCTCTGTGGGACATGCATCATTTCCCTACCTCGACTTTCTAAAGCCCCTCTCATTTACAGGGAGGAGGCACCAACGGTAGCGGTCTTTAAGTGACTCCACTGAGCGGGAGACTTCGGGGAAGACTGCGTCCCGGGGTTTAAGTAAAGTTAGCACTGCTTCTTCATCTAGAACCCACTGGGCCGGGTCTAACTGCTTTGGTGACCCCTTGGCCTGGGCTGCCCCTTCCAGCTCTTCCTGCTGCGGCTGTATGCCCTGGGGGCACCTTTCTGGCAATCTGTGAGCTCCTTCACGTGGTGGCAGCTGTTCTGCCTGCTCCTCTTCGCGCTCGGTCGCCCGCAGACATCCCCGCCTCCCTGTCTGCGCGAGTCTTTAATGAAGAAATAAACGCAGACCCGAGGATGACGGCCCACGCGCTCCTGGTGGGGCACTTCCCGAGTTAGGGAAGCGAAGCGCGGAGGCTACTCTCTTTGTGAAGCAGAGCCCTCCGCCACGCGCCCTCCCCAGTCCCCGGGATGCGCCTGGCTCTCCGGGTTGCGCATGGGCCGGGCAGGCGCGATGGCTTGGGCTGGTGTAGCGTGGGCGATTGCGCAGAGATTCCTGTTCTTTGCTAGAACTGCGTTTAGCTAGGGAAAGGGAAACCCCAGAGCAGCACTTCTCTGCACACAAAGTCATCAAGGCGGACACTTGTCCTCCTCTTTATGCAAACTGCATCCCCACCCCACCCCCCAACCCCCTGTCTGAAGGCCCAAGTCCAGGACTTTCTCGGTTTGGAAAGGTTTGCCAATCTTCAGCTCCACTAAGACTCTCCCCTTGATTGTTTTTCAGCTAGTTGGGCCTTACCGCGGGTGTTTCATAAGGGTGTGATCTACTGCGTTTATTTGCTGTTGGGGTCTGGATCCCAGGAGATGACAAATAGCCCTTAAATGATTCTCACAAGTTTAGAAACAATTCAGAGAGGTAGGTTGGTGAGACAAGGAGGAGAGCAATGAGGAACTCTGATTTGGTCTTCGGGTCATTCCTTGCCCTTCAGAATTGTGTAAACTCTAACTTGTCAAAGGACTGGGTTTTTAGAACTGGCAGGAGAGTGCCCAGTGGTTGAGGAAAAAAAAATCCTTTATGAGAGATCTGTGGGATTTTTAGGAAACCGCATATTCAGTGTTGGTTTATAAAATTCTATCGTTAGCAAAGTAAACACTTTAAATACGGATTTCAGCACAAAAGTTGGAAAGTTCAAAGGAAGAGAACTTACAAAAAGTAACTCAGGGTCTCCCAAAGGCTAATTTTATTGTGAATGAATGAAGCCCTGAAAATTTACTTGTTGATCAGAAAAGAAGAATGTGACTTAGGTAACTGTGGTGTTGAAATGAAACAAGCTCTTCAAGGCCAAATCCTGCTTCCATTATTGTCCACACTGTTGGTTTAAACTGCAGTCACGGGAGGGGGTGGCAGGGGGTACAGGAGCTGCTATAAAGAGTTCAGCTTTCCCAGGGACCTAGAATTGTGGGGAGGTGAAGGTCTTTGAGGTACCTTACTCTCCCTCACACACTTTTCTTTGCCTCAGGAATTTTGGCTGCAATGCTACCTCCTGAGTGTTCTAATTTTCAAAAGAAATTTCCCCGAATAGTATGAGATTTTTTTTCTTTTCTCATTAAACTTCCTGAAAGAAACTTCTGGGGGGCTGTGCTAAAAATAAGAGCAAAATTGCAGAATACCTCAGTAAATAATACATTCTTGTAGAAACCCAAATCGAAAGCACACACACACACACACACACACACACACACACACAGGCCACAAACACACAACAAAAGCCAAGTTAGTGGTGGCATCACTGCTTCAGTTATTTTCTTTTTGACATATGTCAGCAAGAATTTTGTAAACATGAGACATTTATGAACTATTATTTCAAAGCACTCTTTCCTTTTCTCTCCAGCTCACTTTTTAAGCCACACTAATTGAATTAAGGTTCCCCCCACCACCACCCCAAGCTCTAACTTGTTTTAAGTTTTACTTTGACCAAATATGAGAGAAATAAATAAAAGGGAACTTTAATTTTTTGGTGTCTCTTAGGGATTTGAATGGAAATAACATCACGAGGATCACGAAGACAGATTTTGCTGGTCTGAGGCACCTCAGAGTTCTGTAAGTGTATTCTTCCTCTGCATCTCAGTTTTGTTTTGAAGATGGCCTACTTGGTTACAACCACTAAATGTTCATAGCCTTTAAAACGTATTTGAAGACAGAAGCCTAAAAAAACTTACAGTCTTCCACTTCTCTTTGTTTTCTTCATTGTACAACTTTCATTGAAATCTGTGCCTTTAAGTAGTGGATGTGTGGTGGGGATATCAACATAGAAAGGACACAGATCAGTGATTTACTCTACTTCAAGGGCCTTATATATGAAAATGTGGAATCATCATTTCTGTTTTTTAAGATATGAGTAAACAATGGGTGAAATCTGATATGTTGAGCATTTAACAATTAATTAGCTTGGAAGCTTTCAGTCGGTTGCTTTCTCTTACTATTGAAGTAAAAGTGTCCAGACATTTTTTTTCCCACAAAGCAAGAGTAGAGAAAAAAATAGCATTAAAATCATGCAATCCATCTTTTCTGAAGTTTGGGGGGGGGCGTGCTTGTGTATCAAATATACTGATGTCATTTTGAGTTGCATTCCTTCCGTTTTATAGCTTTGTAGCTGACATAAATTGTTGCAGTATGATTACTGCACTAATTAGTGGGTTAAATTAGGTGTGAGTTAACCATTAGTTTGAGTGTCAATATTATGCAAAATTGTGTCACCCACAGGCTTGTAAATATTTACACCCTGTGGCCAAATATTGTCAACTACTGTGCTTACAACATTAAGTTTTAAGGACCAGTTTTGGTCCTTGTAACATTATTCCATTGATGATGTGCATCGGCATATCAGAATTAAATTATGCATTCCTTGAGCTACTGAATTTGTTAGGATCACAGGTGAAATCAGTATAAGAAAACAGCTCTCAAAGCTGCCCTGTGCTCTGAGTTCCCATCATTGACTTATGTTGGAGTTTAAGTTTCAGATCTTACTTTTCAAGACTAACTTGTAAAAAACTTGGGCAGTATGTTTTTTTTTTTAAATATAAATGCCTTGTGGTGTGGAAGCTGCTTCCCCGCTCTGAGATCTCTCTCTTGCTTCATTACTGAATTTGCTAGTGACTTTCACTTCAGAGCAAAATAGAATGGGAGAATCAGAGAGGGGTTGCAGGTTTCCGCTGCTGAATCGCAGCCTCCTCAGATGGCAACATTAAGAAGCATGTAATGTTTTGCATTTCAGTCAGCTCATGGAGAACAAGATCAGCACCATCGAGAGGGGAGCATTCCAGGACCTTAAGGAGCTGGAAAGGCTGTAAGTATTTTCAGTTCCTTACCCATGACAACATGTCTCTGTGTTTAAAGCCACTGGATGTCAAGGGTTATATCTTCAGTTTCCTGGCTTCACTTTTAAAGTTAAAGCAGAAAAGGCACAAACAAGTGGTTTCCAAGGTAGAGCAGAGTCCTGGATAAAGATCATGAACTCCTGTTAAAACTAAAAGGTCATGTTTCCAGAGATATTTCCTTGGTGATCATTGCTTTGACACAAAACTAGCAGTATGTTTTTGTTTGTGATACCTGTGGTTTAAGTAGAAAGAATGATTGGTAATTATATTTGTACTTTATGGAAAGAGATACCTAGATAAGAATCATGTAAGCATCCATGCTGTTACTGAGTGCACCGTTGTTGATACTTTAAGAAATTTAAAAGGGGTTGTGGATAAGTGACTTGTTTGATGATTAACACTGACAATGAACGTTGATAATAATGACTATTCTCAATTTTATTTCATTGTTTATAATAGCTTCTAAAATATTACTGCTCTGAAAAATAAGCTAAGGGTCATTAAAGTAGGGATGGGTTGTCATACATTACTGGCATTTTATTTTTAATGAAATTTAAGAATAAATTTTGCACTTCAAAAATATTTTTAGACATAAAAATTCTTATGGATATACATATTAGTTGACTGTTCTTGTGTTCACAGAATATGCAATATTTAACTATATATATATATATATATGTATATATATACACACTCATAAAAGAAAATTTATGTCTGGAATCAGAGAAATTATAGAGATTGTAATATTAAATGTGATTAACAGATCTCATTTGTCTTGATTATGTTTTCATTTTTAGGGCACTGAAATTAAAATCACAAATAATTATTTTAACAAGTTTCCATGCCTGCCTTAATAGTCACTTTAGTAAAAAAAAAAAAATAATACTTTTATCTAAATATGTTATTTGCAGGGACACAGCTTATATTCAAACTCACCAAGCACAAGAGCAAAGGTTACTTTTCTGTCATTGTCTAAAAGTAAAAAAATTGACTTGTAATTTTTTGATATGTTTGGAAACAATCAGGGTGTGTTTTTATTGCCTCAAGTAAAGCATGGGGACACCTATTTTACTTTAAAACTCTGTCCATTACAAATATTATGATATAGTGAATGTAACTGTAGAATAATATATAAATTAATTTATTACACTGAGATATGTTTTGAGGAAGTAAAAGCAAGGTAAATATTTAGTTGAGTTCATATCCAAGTTTTTATGTCCCCAACCTATCTTCTGTATATAAAAATACTCTGAAAGTGCTTATTGTCGTACTACTACCTAGTTGTTTGGGCATAGCTGATATACCCAGTGAGTAACTCAGAGATATTTTACACCATGTAGTTTAATATGTATTGATAAAATATATTTTATAATAAAATAAAACTTACTGATAAATGAATAGATAATTAAATGTTCATTGGAACAGTCATTGGAATGTCTTCTGGTCAGACTATGGACACATTGATAACTCGGTCCTGAAACTACATTTAAATGACAGTATTCTCTACGGCATTTTTTGTACCTCACATTTAGCTGTAAGGTTCAGTCTTTAGGAACATAAGAACAATGCACACTTTTTCTCTTTTTTTTTTTTTTTACATTTTTCAAGCCACTTCAGAATTTCATTTGAACTTTTGTCGTTTGTCTTAAGTAAATTAGCTCTTTCTGAAAATCCTAAAGATGCCCAATAATTTGAAATTTGATTAGAACTGTAAGTGGAGACTGTTTTTTAACTTTGACTTCCCTTGAGAATGCCACTTCATCTCCGAACAATTTTCTAGGCTACAAAGGCTAAGTCAGATGCTGCAGAGCAGGAGGAGGGCTTGTAATTTTGAATGAAAACTAATATATATGCAGGACTTCTTTAAATCACCCCAGCTGTTGGCTGAGAGCAAATATTTCATATTTGTGAGGAAAAGCTGAGAAAATTCCATTTGTTTACAACTGCCAAGTCCATCTGATGGAAGCGCATTGTTATCTGACAGCCAATTCATCTCCTTGGGACTCTGGAATTCTAAGCCATTTCTTAGGAACATTGTGGATACACTTTTCAAATATTTATTTTTAAATATATTAAATGCCAAGGCAGATTTACTAAGAAATTCATTCAAAACTATTGTGAAGAAAACCATTTTAAATTTTGTTCAGTTTATTTTATTAAACAATAAAAAAACAAAAGAAAAAAAGCCCTACCTTACTTTGTGACTGTCGTATTCAAATTATTATGACTTACAGCATCTACCCCTATTTTATAGAGTCATTAATGTCACATGAACAACTTGCTTACTCACAAGACTTTAAGTGGGAATGCAAGAAACAGGAAATGGATTAATGTTAAGCTCTGGATTGTATAATCTAAATGATTGTTAATAAATTGGCCACAAAACTGCAAATTGAACTCCAAACTGTGACACAGTGCATTAGAAACTATGTATGTTGTAATAGACATTCACCTAGAAAAGCAGGACTTTAGTTTTTTTTCCTTTGTATGTAAAGCAAAACAAAATAAAAAACAGCAACTTTATTCACATCCAGTGTATGGTTCTAAGTTGTTTTTATTTTAAAATGATACAATAATAGCATTTGTCAATATTGGGAAGGTATTTCGTGAAAACATCAAGAATTAGGTATTTTTTATAATGTTGATGAAATTTTAACTTAATAAAGAAAAGTCAGATCTGAAAATAAATATCTATACGATTTTATGCAGTGAGATTTAATTAGTAAAAAAAACAAGGTCATTTTAGCTTAAATTTAACATTATATGAGATTAGAAAGACACACTTGTAGATCAAAGCACTATAGATACAAAAAAAGGTTTTCACTTAACTAATGTGGTTGAAACAATGGCAGTCAAAATGTTAAGCTGCCCCTCCTTCCTCCTTCTTCCCTCCTCCTTTCTTTCCTTTCTTCCTTTCTTCTCAAGCAGTTTGTCCCTCTCTACTTCCTCCTTACAAGTTACTCCATTTTGCTATTGTGGGAGAAACAGTATCCGATGATGAGGGTCTCATCAGCCTGTGGTTATGAGTCACTGTGAATCTGATAGGTTTTCATGGAACTTGCACCCCATGAGCGCATGTCACTTCCTGTTGGGACAGTTGCCTCCATACTCCCAGGCCTGATATATGCCATGCCAGGGTGTCTGGAATGCTTTGTCTTCTCAGTAATACTATTTGATTTCGGAGGGAGTTTTATCTCAGTTGGGGGCATCACAGGGCGAATACCCATCATGTACATTGAAATACAATAGCTTCCTCTTGTTTAATAAGAAAGTTATAGAGGAATCTAATGAAGTTATTTTATAATCTGGTTCCATCCAAACCAGCTAAGCAAAACCAAAGTCCATACGAGTAAGTTACACAGAACATTAGGATAATCAAAGTATGGTTTTCTTTAGACTTCACAGAGCACTAAAGAGCTCCACCAGTCTTCATTAAAAGTTACTAACTTAAGGTATATAATGTTCTATGTAGTTTTCTGCAAGTTGCACATCCCGTCCGCTGCTGGAGCTGTGCTGCTCACTGGCCATCTGTGTATAGCTATGGTTAGGCTGTACTCCCTGAGTTCTGTTTTATGGCAGTCTGGGGGGAACTTTGGCATCCTACTAGTAAAATCAATTCCTCCCGTTTTGAAAATCCCCTCATAGCGTGAGTGAAATATTATTGGAATTTTTGATATAATGATACTTCAAAATGAAACACATATTTGTCTAACTTATGTTTGTGGATGAGCAGCGGCCAGGAATAGAAAATTGTGGCTTTGAATGGACCCCACAAATACCAAATACTCATCATTACAATAATTTCAGAAGTAGGAAGGCACTTTGGAGTTTGGTTAAATGGCTTTAGAAGTGTTATTGTAGGCTCTGCTGATGGGGGCTGGGCAGAGATAAAACAGAGGGGAGCAGGGCTAAAGTCATTATCTAGCTGCTCCTGGTTTCAGGCACCTTTTAATACCTTCTTCTGGATCACCTGTGAAAGCTACTCACTGGTTATGCTGTTGATTGGATGTCTAGCCCCTTCTAAACTCAACTCCATTCTAAAGCCAGCATAAGACTTTTGCAGATCCTGAATTTCAGTTGCTCTGTAAGATCTTGATCATACAGTTTCCTCTTTAAAAACTTCAGCTACCTCAACTTCAAAAACAGAGACAGTTATTAAGGTTCAGCTCTCCCCTCAACACTCCAACTGTCTGCTTTTCAGACCGATACTTCATTCAAACAATCCTGGTGTTAATCTTTTTATTTTTAATGTGACATTTTAAATAAATAAAATAGCCAATAAAAAGAAAAAAATAAAGTTTCCATGAAAAATAAAATCCTAAAAATATTGTGGTGTGAGGAATCTGAGGATATAAATATGATGACTTAAATGTTTTGACGTTTCCACCAATTCATAATCATAAAACATATCATCCTTAAGCTTAGAAATTTAGAACCCTTTACGATAAAGTCACTATTTGAGCAAAGTCTGTAGTTCATGAACAAATACTTAAAAGATATGATTTCCTCTAAGGCGGTTGTGAATTCATCCTCTTGCCATGAGTATAATTCGACTCATAAACAAGTGTCATTGTGTGGTATTAGCGGTGGCCTAGAGATTGTATTGTAGGTTGTACCACATGAGTTCAAGTGTAGAAAATGTTGTAGAACAGGTCTGAAGGATAGCACCATTTATCCTCTGTTTGTCAAGGCTGTAGAGGATCCCTCTTCCCACTAATCCTGCAAGTTTATATGCAACCTAACACATCCATAGTTCTTCTTGTAAAGAGAATCTCACAACACTAATCTCCGTGGCAAAGAATCTAAGTTCATCTCAAGGGACATTTCTCTGGTATTGTACACCTTGGTTTAAAATCCCTGTTGGTTTCATATATATTTTATATGTTTTTTTTTCTTAAAGAAATACATCAGACATTGTGTATAATAAAAATAAAATGTGTAAGACAATTCATAGCTGTTAAATGTCTCCATCCCAATGCATTTCTAAGCAGTATGGGCAATTCTGAATTGTGTTCACTGATTGTAGTCTTAGAAAGATTTCATGGGGGGGGTGTGGTTGCTGCTACAAAGCGAGACATTCACTGCAGTGTGTTTTTATGGGTGCTGGTGAGAAGAGCCATTTGCCACTGTGGACTATTTTATGAATTCTGAGGCAGCCAAGGGTGTTTATTTTTCCCACATCTGGTTTGGTCTCATCCTTTGTGACAATGTTTGCTGGATGCTGTTTCCTTTATGCTCCTCCTGAAATGAGGAGTTTAGTTTGCACTGTTTCAGTGTATTTGTGGAAGCAGTGAATGTCAAATATTTTACATTTGCTTCTGTCTTGCATTGCTTTTGGATATCTTTCCGCTTGAATTAGACCTTCCAGAGTGCATTTTACAAGCTTGCACAGGGTGGGCACTTTTTTTTTCTCATGGACTTCACACATATTGTCCTATTTTCAAAACAAGTTATATCTGCTGGGCTGACAGGAAGACATAAGTAATAATGGAATCTTGAGGACAAAGTGACTTGAAGTTATAGGTGTTGGAGTGTCGTTTTAAGAGGCTTTTATAAAAGTCTTTGCCTCTACTCTTTATAGCATCCATCCACACTGGATTCAGGATTCTGCTCTAGAACAGAAACTATGCCATATTATTTTAGACTGTGGTGATAATGGTATTCCTGTGGCCTCTCTAGCCATTTCTGCTGTGTGATGCCTTGTAACAGCAGCTTCTAGATCACTAGTGTAAAGTACTCATATGTTGTATTGCTGACTGTGTTGTCTAGCCACATAGAAACTCTCCCTCATCTTAAATCTGGAAGCATTCAATAAGAGAGACTTCAGAAAGCCTTGAATTTCAATACCCCTTGATTATGTCACATCATCTTTAAAACCTTTAATTCCCTCACTTTTCAAATAGGGATAGTTATCCCAGTAGTGCAGGGATTCGTGAGATAGTGTACACAGTTTCTTGGAGTGCATGATACACCATGCTTAATGATAGTTATGGATTTTTACACAACTTCTTTTTCAAAAGTTGAATTTAGTGATAGATTATATCCTAAATTTATGAGTATGCTATATTTAGTCATCGTATTTGTTATTTTTATTTGGAGTTTCTTCATGGGATCAGAAGATAGGAAGAAAGTACATATATTTTTTTATGTTTTTTTTTCAGAGTTTTTTTATACTCTTCCTTAATATGTAGAGTATTATTCAATGAAGGCTGAGAGCAGAAAACAGCCTTTTTTATTAAAAAGTGTTGGCTTTTCTAACAAAGGACACAGAGGAGAAAATTATCACTGATTGTGCTGCTGAAAATAATAATAATCTTCAGCTATATAAAACGAACAAGATATTAAAAAAACTTAAAAATTTGAATTTTAGTTTTATGAAAAATAAAAGTGTTTGCTCTACAAAGGTCAGAGGAACAATTCTGTAAGTGAGCAATAGAAATTTCATCTGAAGAGTCGCACATGTGTGCCGAGTAGGGGGGCAATGATATATTTTAAGGCAGCATATACTGAATTTTGGACTACACACAAAACTGAGGTATACTTGCATTGATTTGTGGATACAAAGCACACGTTTTTCACTGGATTTTGTTAAACAGTATAAAGTTTGAATTTTGAATAAGGTGGAAGGTTATCTTGGGGTAAAATATTAACTGAGCTGATAGGAAAGTTGAGAAAATAAGATACTATAGCATCCATCAAAGCGCTAATACTTGGAGTAAATGTAAGATAATAATTTAGAACAGCATCTCGCTTGTGAGCCAGGCAGTTGATACTCAGCATTTGAGAGTCCTGCAGTGTTTACATAGCTCTGAGATCACTGACTCATCTGAACATCAAACTCAGAGTCAGGAGATGGCTTAGATAGATCTAGGATCTTTAAATATCTTTGGCCTAAGAAAAACTATCTGAGAGCAATTTACCACGTGTTTTCCGAAAGCATGAATCACCACCCAGAGAATCCTCAAATGGCCCTCAGATTTTGTGAGTAGACTGTGTCCCAGGATGATGACACAGAACTGATGTGACTCTACTCCATCGTCTGTCCTTGGACACAACTGAGCCTTTTAACAGAACACCTTATACAGTCTCCCATCAGTAATCCTAAGAACAGCCGTTCACTGTTTCCGTGTGTAGGGACCGTCACTTTTAAAGGTCACCTCATTTATATCAGAGTTCACATCATGACATCTCTTTAAGTCATTTTGATCTTCTTTTCTGTTGTGTTAGAGATCAGGCGCTTTTTCTCAAACTTTCTTCTTCTTTTTTTCTCTTTTCGATTGCTTTGTATGTTAAAAGCCTTCAAAACAGCTGCAGATTTTTTAAAAAATGCCTTTTAAAGATTTAATTTCTGGCATTTGCAAGAATCTTTACTTTGAAATATTTCCTGGGACTTGAAGGGGTTTTTTATTGAAATATAAATTTTCTGACCCTTTAACCTTATTACTGATGGAAGAAAACAAGAGCCAAATATAGACACTTTAAAAAAGACTTATATTATCAATTTTTGCCTCTCATATTATTATACTTTTCTTAGTGTACCTGCCATTCTTTTGTGACAGTATCTTGCCTTACGTTCAAAACATGATTAGTTTAGACAAATTTACTTCCATGAAAAAATAAGAAAATTTAGAATGATTATTTAATATATTATTATTATTATTATCACAATCATCATTATTATCACTATTATTATTATGTTTTGTGCATGTGCATGCATGTATGTGTGCATGTTTGTGTGTGTGCCTGTCTTACCCAACGACATCTGCATGCTCAGGTGTGTAAGTGGAAGTCACAGACCAACTTTGTGGATTGGTTTCTTTCCTTCTACATTTTTCTTTTAAAGTGACTTATTTTTTATGTCATGCACATTGGTGTTTTACCTGCATGTATGTCTGTGTGAATGTGTGTGATCCCCTGGAGCTGGAGTTACAGACAATTGTGAGCTGTTCTGTGGGTTTTGAGAATTGAATATGGGTCCTTTGGAAGACCAGGGCTCTTAATCACTGATCCATCTCTCCAGACCCTCCTACTTTTGTGAGTGTTCCAGGAATCAAACTCAGGCTGTCAGGTTTATTTTTTTTTTTTTGGTGGGGGAGGGGTGGCAAGCACCTCATCCACTGAGCAATCTTGTCAGCCTCCCACAGCTAGTGTCTTCTATAAACTAAATTGCATTCATTTTTATTTGGCCAGCACAAAGATGGTTAAGAAGTAGACTACATAAAACTGGCCTCCTCGGGGAAACAGTGTTACATGCATTTTCAAGCATTGGTGAGGAACAGCAGTCGTTCTCAGTGTATGGAATCACAACGCCCAAAGCCAAACTTCTAGCTCTACTTTTGGGTTGTGGATTTCTCACCAAAACCTATGGAGTGTTAGTCATTTGTAAGGGTGTTGGGACAAGTGAATGAAATAATTTATATAGCTTAATTCATGTCAGATATTGTGATTTGAGTTAAGAACCACTGGGAATGTAAAAAGGATTATGACAATAAACAGAGAGGCATTACATGTGCCGTGGCTTAAATATCTACATTTACATAAAGTATGAAGTTTTGCTGATGTATTAGCAAGAAGGTTAGAAAAACTATTGCTCACTGATATATTGGATTTTATTTAAACATACTGAGTTAGTTCCCTCTGCTCTTTATATGATGCTGTCAGTATGTGGTTGTTGGGGAAAGAGAAAGGGAAGGTTTAGGGTACCTGGAAGCATGTTAGATGGTAGGGATTTGGTTAGCTGGGTAGCAACTGGTGGCTCAGGGTGTATGCCAAAGCAAAGTGGTCCTGAAATCAAGTGATTACACTGGCCCCTCACTGCACTATATCAAAATGCAAAGAGAGCACTCACTTCTCATTCTACACAATTAGAACCTCCTAAATGCCAGAAAAGATTGGGGAGTGCAGAATGAGAACAGGAGATCGCTTTGTCTTCTAATACAGTTCAAACCTAGTAAGTTCCAGAGAAAGAGGAAGGAACACAAAGATCGGGTCTTCACATTGGAGGAGCTCACAGCCCAGTGGGAAAGAGACCAGCACATGAGTCAGTATAATACAGTGCAAGGGGGGTCATATCAAAAGCTCTGGGGGGCACAGCCAAGGGATGTATGGAGTTTACAGAGAATAGCTGGAGTTTCCCGGATGTAAGAGAGCACCCTGTGATGTGAAGGGAGAGCTCTCTTTGGACAGCTGCCTTTTGCAAAATCTCAGTTTGAGGCTTGAAGTAGCATTCCTGCTCAGGCTGAAGAATCAGATCAGCTCTGTTAATCCAGTGCTTGGAATATGATTAAGAAACCCCACGTCTGTCATTCTAGAAATCAGAATAGGCATTTTGTGCATACATTCCCCAAAGAACTCCTGCTGCCTGGAAAAGCATTCTCATCGTCATTATTACAAAATGTGATTTTGTTTTTTGGATGCTCAAGAATGAATTATTTTTTTTTAAAATCTTGCAAATAATTTTTTTAGATGCTATCATAACGAAATCACAATTAAGTTATTTTGTTTAAAGTGGAAAATGATGGATGATGAAAGTATTTTACTCTCAAAATCATTCCCAAGAAAGAAAAAAAATCAAATAAATGGCTTGGTTTTACTTTACTTTATTATGTGTGGTTCATTCATAAAAATTAATGCACGTGTGAGCGCAAATCCACCCTTTCACCATTAATTTTCCTCTTTCTGTACCGTGGAACACATGGTGTGGATTTTACTACATGCTGGCATGGCTCTGTAGATCAGCAGCTTCTTCAAGTGCTTAGATACTCGAAGCTCTCATCACTCTTATTACCTTCTGTTCGTGTGACCTACAGCTCACTTAAATGCAGACCCTGCTTTCAGACTGTCCTTGTAGCCATTGCTTGGATACATGGGATTACAAATGGAGGTCTTCTTGCTTTAAGGTAACTTTGAGTAAGGATTCACTTATTATCTGCTTTTTTTACGAAAATGCAATTACTGGTCTCATTCCTGTCTGCTGGGGACTACATAACTGTCTCCATTCCACCTGATGAGCCTTTAAGTAAATCAGAACATAGCACCATTAACATGTATCCTGATGACTTAACCATGTTTCTGCCTTTCTCCGGGTGATATTGGTCTTAGAAGCCAAGCAACTTGTACGTCACTTATGTGTAGCTATTTCCCATGGGCTACTCATCAATATATGCAGATTTACAAGAAGCAGAAGAGTAGGCTGATAGCATTCACTTGATTAAAGGATTCTCATAGAATGGGTAGGGTTGGATTGTTAAGTACATCGGGGATAGTGGTTGCTCACTTTCTCTAATAAGTGTGCACATTCCCAGTGAGCTCAAGGTTTGTTCAGAGTGGCAATTAAGTCCTTACCCAAAGCATCTAAAACATCAAAAAACGAAAAGCAGTGCAACCTTTGAAACACTACTTGATCAAACAGAATGTAACTCAATTCAGTGATAGGTCAAGAGCTGTGGATTGAGGCTTGTGCTTTTTTATATTTATTCTGGTTGTACCTATGGGGTAAAAAGTCTTATAGAAACTATCTCTTGCCTTGGCCCTAGTCAAATAAACAGGTAATAAAATTGCAAGTTCTATGTACTGTGCCTTTGCTTAAAAATTTAGTCATTTTTGAGTATATGAATTATTTTAATAGTTTGCTGTATTAATATATCTATCCTCTATTGAAGTTGTGTCTGAGTCAGGAAATCCTAATCCATCATGTGTGTTCTGTTTATCTGATGTTGCAGGGGCTTTGATTTGAGATTCTAGGTTCCAGTAATCACCATCTGAGTAAGCACAATAGAAAATTGCCTTCAACAACCATGTAACAAAAGGTGTAACCAACTTTTGGGTTGCAGTGCTTGGATTTTCTTGAAGGTCATTCCATTCTTTCTAGAAATGCAGGCTGAAGCAGGACACTATCAAAGCAAGGCTCATTGTTAAGTATTTTCCGTGTAACATAAACTTTTTTTTTTGTTGTTTTGTCTTGTTTTCTCCAAAGGCGTTTAAACAGAAATAACCTTCAGTTGCTTCCTGAGCTGCTGTTTCTCGGGACTGCGAAGCTCTACCGGCTGTAAGTAGACACACAAGTGCTTGCTGCTGCTCTGCATTGACCTTGTGTTTTATTGATAGTGTTGTGGCTGCTTTCTTGAGCTTTCCTGGATTCCATGCGTTCGGAGATTCTTAGATTGGAAGTTTGCCCTTTTGCTTTCTGAAAGAAATAAAAGATCTTCGGTGGTTCCAGTGGCTTTGTTTATGTAGCCTTCTGTGGTTCCAGGGTGCATTATTGCAGTTGCTTTTTTCTTGGTTTTCGTTATGGGGTGATACAGAGGTTTACCTAGTGCTCAAAGGAAACCTCAAACTTGGAAGAGAAGAATTGCTACTGTTCTTCCATTTTTAAAGGAAGTTGATAGTGTTTCCTGTAAAGTTGGGGTTCCTTCTGTTAGCTCTTTTTTGGCATTATTTCTGAATTTGAGGAATAGTGTTTATTAGATTACCCATATTTATCCTAAGGCATTTAAAGCCGTACAGTCTTTCATAAGTGCTTCTTTTGAAGCCAGAATTACAAAATCTGCAATGTGAACTGCCAGAAGGCAAGAGACTTCCACATCAAAATACCTCGTACACTGTTAGGGAAGTTGTTCTTTTAAAAAAGCACATGGCAAGTGAAATCAGCTTTTCCTCCCAGGAATGCTTGTTCTCTGACCTAATGTGTAATAGGAAAAACACATTTATGAAAGCTTTGAAATAGATTCTTTCAGCTGTGTGCATGGTTTCGCGCAGACGGTAGATACGCTACAAAGTGTTGGCAAGAATGAATAGCAAAGATTAGCGATGCTCATGTATGCGCTGAAATGGTGGCTGGGATAGGTAGGAAGTTGTCTGGAGTGGCCCCACCTGGGTGTCGGGAAGTCCCATATGGAAGTGTTTGTAGAGAAAGTGAACACATTGCTCTTTTCCGAATTTTATTTTGTAGCCAAAGCTTTGTAGCCTACACGTTCAATATTGTTGTTATCAATTCCAGAAGCGTGTCTGTGGGGGTGGGGGTTCTCTCATACTCACCCCTGCTGGAAACAGGATGTCTGCTAGGTCAGTCCTCCTGGTACTTCATTTCACAATACAAAGATCATTCCCAGCTGACACCCCACATCTTCTCTTTCCTGACATCGTTTCCCTAAGGAAAGCCAAAATCCCTGGCTGCATTGCTCATGTTTGTGAGATTTGCTGTTTAATGGGTCCTATTCAAGTGTATTTTTAAAAATCAAAGGTACTTCTCTTAACAGATCATCTCTAAGGGCTATTTTCTTTGAGGAAGTAGGATGTAGCATGCTATAAAATTATACAACACACACACACACACACACAAACACACACACACACATGCATGCACTTAGTGTTGTAATAGCCAGATTTGTTTTCAAATAATATCCCCTTTCTGCTTTAATTGTTAGGGGCTGAAGAAACTTGTAATAACTGATTTTGAAGCTAATGTCTGATGTCCTTGCTAAACTGTGATTTTTCAAGCAGTGTGCACACAAAAACAACACACGGTGCCTTTGAATTTTTTTTTATTTACTACATAAATGAACTTAAATGGAATGGCTGTTGCCTGTTATCAGTTGTACTATGAAAAATGTACGAAGCAACCTCAATACTCTCTCTGACAAACAAGAGTGTTCGATGTTTATTCTGGAAGTACTTGGATTGATTTGCCCAGGAGTTTTTGAATGACTTAATGCATTATAAAAGTCCCCACCAGCAAATTATAGAGTTTGACATCTAGACCTCTCTGACAATATTGCATAGTGGAACAAACAGACTTCCCCCTATGTTTTAAGATTTTATAGTTTTCTGAAGCTTCTGCACGATGGAACACGTGAGAGCTGGGAACAGTGGCCTGAAGAGGCATCAGACCCCACAAGACTGTTACAAAGTTTTCTATGTCATTCATGTTTAAAAGGAGGAAAGGCGAGTTAGAAAATATGCTTAGGATACTTCTGTGTCTGTTTGATCAAATAATTTTCCCCAGTGAGCATGCCAGGTAATAGTTTTAATTGTTCACATCTATAGTTCTAACACAGATATAAATGTTGTATTCCTAAATCTCGCCCTTCATGGCATCATGGTTAATATTGACAGAGTATCATTCTCTATTTGATGGGTGACATTTCCTTGCAATAGAAATGTAGAGGTTTACTTTTCTCTCCTTCCTTTCCACCATCTTTGTCTCCTTTGTTTCCGCCTTTCCTCCCTTCCACACTTCTTCCTTTTCATTCTGGCTTTTAATTCTCATTTTTTTTCATTCTATAGGTGAGGCTAACCTCGAACTTATTGTGTAGCACATATTAGCCTTGAAGCGTAGCAATCCTCCTGACTCAGCCTCCTCCATGTTGGGACCACCATCATGGAAATGTGATTATCTGCGCATTTAAATCAGAAATTTTTGTGTTTCAAGCTAATAGATAGAGGTTAAACTTGTTAAAAGTGTTGATTCTCTTGAGAGGAAAAATAGTAAAACTATATATGAGTACTTTTTAAATAATACTAAGGCCAATAATCTTAAACACACAGCATGAAGAGTCTTTTGTAAGCAGGACAAAATCTGTAAGTCTGACTACTGCATGAGGGCTAGTATACCTGTGAAGATCAAGGCTATAGGTTCATTGCTCCTCCCCTTCCTGTGATACCTGAGTCTGGTTGCTCACTGAAAATGAATATTGTAGTAGATAGAAAATGTGTTTAAAAGCCACATTCAAAAGTATCCTTTGAAATGCTCCTTCAGAAATGAATCATTGTACAAAGAGATTGAACAAGAAAACAGGTTTAGGAATTTTGAGAGATAAAAGAAAAACAATATTAGCATAAAGAAAACATTTGACCAGTTGTTTCGTGTGTATATTAAAAGAAATCCATTTTTGCCTGGCTGAATATCATAGTAGAAGTAGGCGTATGTACAGCACAGGAAAACAGCATGTCTAGAATTCATTTCTCCATCACAAATGGTGCTAATTAATATGTCTGTTTAACCTATTACATACTTTAATATATCTTCACTACATATTACCATCCATGAACGTAAACTAGTTTATAAGCTGGTATTTGATTTTAACGTTGTTTTCTTAGTTGGAAATTATCTTGATAAGTTGGATATCATACATAATTACTTTTAGTTTTTATAATTAACAAATCGACATCTGATTTTTTGACTGAAAATGAGATGCCCAGCACGCATGCATTTTGCAGACTCTAAATGCAATGTAAAAGAAAAAGAGGGTACACTGTAAATGAATTATGATTTGACACGGTTGATTGCTGCTAGCGGCCAAATATGCTTTCCCTTTGCTGCCTGCTCCAATTTCTCTTTGGAAGGGCCGAGAGAGCACTGCATGCTCAGGTCAAGATGTTTGCTCAGAAATAGTAGTACACCCACAGCTGTGTTGGCTGGAGCAGAAGACTAGTTTAAATAGCATTACCGTTTATCCAGTCCATTAACAGAACTCTGTAAAATAATCCCAACTCTCTGTAAACTACAGGACAGTGTAATAAAATTACAAGCACTTGTTGACAGATGGAAAGTGTAAGAGAAAGCATAGGATGATAGGATGCAGGTTAAAAGAGACAGCATATAGTTTTCCTGACTACTACAGGGAGATTCCTTCCTCCCCTTTGCTCCTCTCCTGATCCTGGGGTTTTGCATTTTTATGATCCACCTAAGAGTGAAAGGAAATTTTTTTTTCAGGGCAATCTGGAGCTAGTTAACTGAAACAGACTGTGGTGAATTTTGAAGAGGTTGGCCACTTATGGGCTGAACCCAAGGAACAGCATACGCAAATCTTCCAGATAAGCCTGTCCTTCAAGGCAGTTTGCAAGTGTGTGGTGCACCATTTCCCATCGGAGTTTGCAGCTGCTTACCCAGGCTCATTAGAGAGGAATTTCATTGATGGTACCATGGATAAGCATCTGGTTGTAAATGTTTGTTTTGTGGTTTTCAGTTGATGTCTTTGAGTATTATTATATTTACCCAGACGTCTAACCTAGGTTTGCATATCCAAGGCACTTCTATAGAAACTCATCTTAATCTAGTATCTTCCCAAATCCAAAGAAAACAAACAAAAAATTAAAATAATCTACCTCTGTCACCGTAACACACTTTATCACGTTATTTTTGAATACAAGCTTTATTTGTGGTTTTGACATGGAAAATTATTTCTTAAGGAGATTGAGAACCACCAAACTTCCTGACTATATGAATATTAAAGTCAAATACACCTTTTATGGGTTAAGTAATTCTTACCAGAGATGAACAGATTTTTGATTGCTCTTGTAGCAACTCTTGTCTTAAACATCCTCAGATTGTCAAAATACTTTCTGATAACTATAGTCAAGGGAAATATTTTTTTTTTGGAAAGGAAACTTCATTTTTTTTATTCTTGTTGTTTTATAAATCTAACAATTTAATTTCTATAGTGTAACAGATACACGACTAAGCTGTCTTTATTTCATATTTCCTCACTTCCAATGCAAAAGTCTTCATTGCTTTTGATAGTTTCAAGAAAAGGATATACTCTTGTAAATAGGTCTTTTAAATTCAGAAAACTAAAACCATGCTTACATTTGTGAATTATGATGTAAGTTTTATTTTATAATTGTGCTTATTAATACTCTCCACACACGTATTAGGGAAAATTTTGACATCCCTGAGTCTAATGTGAGACTTGACCCTTGTAAGGTCTCAATAACTGATGTGTTGAATTAAGACTCTGTTGGGTTCCAGGATTGCAAGTTGAATGAGCAAGTGATCACTCTGGGAAGGCATTATGAATTATGGAGAACCAAATTTAATTTAAGAGATAACTTGGCTAATTAAATGTTTGGTTCTCTTGGGTTTTCTAAACATTGAATGGTTTCAGTAGATACAGCAAGATCAAAACAAGACCTGTTTATTTCTTTTAAAGCAAAATGTACCTTCATTTGTGGCAAAGGTATACTCAAGCACAACTAACCTTGTTTTGGGTTATCAAGAAAGTCTCATTAGGACTCTAGTAGTCAAGCAGAAAAGCAGAAAACGACAGTGGAGCCATGTAAAAATTCCTCTTGAATTAATTTCTGCCAGCTCTGATTAAAGTGTGCACCACTGGAGGTGTCAGGAGCCGTAGTTCCCGGCTTCATTTTACTCTTGGCCTGTTTGCCCCCTGCCACAATAAATCCCCCTTTAGCTGCACAGGAATTGCAGGTTACAGTTGCTACGGTTACCATTGTCCAGACTGGCATCATTACTCTTGGAGGGAGCTTCAGTGAAGGCTACTGCTGACTTCACTGAGAGGCTCAGGTGTTGAGGGTGAAAGTTCTGCAGGAAGAAGCCCATCTGTCCCATAATCCACATGGGGAAACACTTCGTGCTTGTTACAGGTTAAAATTTTGGTGAGGGAGGAGGATGCGCCTGACTACTTGTATTTGAAAACAGAGAGCCCGGAGGACAGAAAGTATAGAAGTGTTAACTTCCAGTGATTAAAGTGCCACCCTTTATTTCTTCTCAAGTAACAAATTAGTTTTTTTTTTTAATATGACCTGAGAGACTCTGGTTTTGCCACTTAAAAATATCTGTAGACGAGAATTTGAGTTTAAAAGACTTTCATTGCTCAGTTCTAATATTTATCTAAATAATACATGATTTATTAATTAATTACCCTATTTACTTACTAAATTATTGAGATGTAATCTCAGTATGTCATGCTGGCTGGCCTGGAATTCACTATGCAGACAGTACTGGCCAGGAGCTGTGGCCTTTTTCCTACCTCAGTCTCCCAACTGCTACAGTGACTAATAGGAGTGTGCCAGTATGCCACAATTCCAGACATCAAAGATTAATTTTTTAAATGTGTGTAAAGCAGAAATGACATGAGGGTATCTGTATATACATCACAGTAACCATTGTCATATGCTGGGAAGACAATGCTATACAAATTATTCAACAGAGCCATTTCTGTTTTTGTTTTTTTTTTTATTCAATACATTATATAAGGTATATGTCAAAGATCAAGTGGAATTAAAGATAGCAATTATGATTTCTGCCAGCTTAGTGGTGATACTTTTTTCTTCAAAAAGGTAGCAAATGGCTTTGTTGTTGGTGATGGACAAATTTCTATGGCACCTACCAAGTGAACTCTGGCCGTGAAATTTACAAGAGTGCTTTGCATCAGAGAGCCCAGAGTGAGGAGGCTGTTTGAAATCATCTTACAAAACGTTTGCTTTGCCAGTGCAAGTGTCTCTCATCACTGCATCGCGAGCCTCCATAAGCACTCATGGTATTCTGTATTAGGTTTGGAGAATGCTATAACATGAAAGGAAAAATTGACATGACCTGACACAGATCATTGCATGCAAGGTGGTATTTGGGCCTCAGAGTTTACTAACATGTAAACTAAAACAGAGGGAGTTCATTGATACTTGTGAGGCTTTCTGAAGCATGCATTCACATATGTGGTTTACACGTTAAAAAATTATCATGTATACATATTTGGGCATCTTTTCACATCTCGATTATAATCATTAAATGTCATAGCAATCTCAAGATTATAACTGGGCAACCGGACTCCACACAAATTTTATTCCTAGGTATACATACTGATGGCAATTAAGCTACACGAATGTAGTTCGAATGTATGTGCATGTTCACATTGTATTTTAAATCATTGAAATCAACTTGATTCACCTTAGGAAGATAGTAGTTTGATGTACTATATAGATTACATTCAATATTTGATGGTATTTTAGCTCTAGAAAATTCTGGAGTTAAGTTTTCTTACCTGTGAAATCAAAAGAACCATGTTATCTACTTTCTAGGGGATATCACAAGTTTCTTTCAGATTCTATATTCAAAGGAACATTGTCAGCTTTCAACTATGGTAGAAATTCTGGTTCTTGTGTTATTAAAGTCTCATTGCAAATATAGTGAAGATAAGAATCAGCCAGAAGGAGCTGTAGTTTTCCCTCACTCAGCCAGGTTCGTGATGCTATCGCTTCACTTTGCATTCCATCTTCAGTTCAATAACTGGTAATTCTGCAGAGTCACCTCGGTCATTGTAGCATAATGCATTGACGTGAACTGTACACCTGTACCGTTGTATTCCTTTTAGCTGCAGAAGGTGTTTTCTAGCCTGGGTATTCTTAATGAGTTCTTGTCTTTCTCTTCCAGTTGATGACTAGTGTAGTTTTAGACTTCATATATAAGATGGATAAGGGTAGGAATGATATGTCTTCCTGAGAAGGGAACATAGGTGCTGAATAAAATCTTTCAAGAATATCAGCAAAGAGTCTGAGGCTGTGCTTGAGACTCATATCACTTCCTTGCTCAGTATCATTTTTAGTAATAGTGAAAATGTTTATGTTAATTAAAGCAATATGCTATTCCACTCCCATTCATAAAGTTACGAGAATAAAATCTGTGGCATTGCCCTCCGTATTTTAAAGTGCATCTGTGATTTTAAATGCATTTTTAAAAATTCTTGTTTTTGTAAAGAATTGGTTAAAAATGAAAACTATTCAGTGCTTTGAATTTAGGCACTATTTTATAAGTAAATGAACTGGAGTCAGAAGATATTTGTGCTTGTCTCTGGTTTGGACTTACGTCTGATAATTTCAGAAGTCACATGCTACAGTCAGGGATGCCATCTGTGGCTCTAGTCACCTTGTAACCACACTAGTTATTCCTCACTGACTTCTTTATGGGGGTTGCTCTTGAAGTATTTTGAGAAATTGTGATTTAGGAAATCTTTGACTGGATGATAAAAAGATGAGACTCAGAAAAGGAAGCGATAAGACAAGAAAAAAAAGGATACATAAGGGAGGAAGGAAGGGGAGAGAGGGAGAGAGAGATAAAGAAAAAGGAAGGAAAGAAGGAAGGAAGGGAGGAAGGAAGGAAGGAAGGAAGGAAGGAAAGAAGGAAGGAAAAAAGATGGCTTGCTATCAGCACTGTCCACACATTCACACAAGGGCATTACATTATGGTGTAAAATGTTATTAGAAGAACATCTGTGCTTCTTGAAATGGACTCAAATGAAGGTTTATGTTCGGGTTTAGCAACTTGAGTTAAGTGTTTAAAAAATTCAAAAGAAAGAAGAAATAAGTAACTCTGTTGGAGGAAAGATAGCCTTGGCCCAATCACGACAGGTTTCTTCTTCAAGTGAAAGATTAAAGCTTGAAGTGAATAGCCTAAAGCAGCAAGGAGAAAGGTTGATAGCTGCCCCTCCAACCAGTCCAGTTGATTGAGAGAGGAAAAAAAAAAGCCTAATTTAAAGTTCTGTTTGTTCTATGTCTTAAACCACCAGAATTCTCGTTTAGGACCGGAGGAATGCTCCAGAGGAAAAGAATTCAAGGATAAAAAGTCATTGCAAGCCAACAATTGTTCTTAATCCTCACAAAATGCTGGAGAAATTAAATTTATTCTTTATTGCTCACATTGTTACCTAGGTCACTAGGCGATGGGAAAATTGGCCTGGGAGTCGAGGAGGCGCAAGCTTTGTTTTGTGTCTACATACTTAACCTTAGACACGACAAGGCATCTTAGAGTGTTGTGGGAACTAAGTTCAGAGCTTTTACACCACGACTTTTATTACACGGGATTTATAACAAACTGTGCTGTCAGGAGATGAACACGTTGTGTGTACATTGCAGTGTTAAATGATCATTTAATTAACACCTAAGGGGGGAAAAAACCTTGTGAAATTCTTAGCAGTTTTGACTGTTGGTTTCCTGGGAGGTTTTAATATCCGAGTTCCATTGAAATTTCTTTTTTGACATAGAGACACAATAGAGATGATAAACTTTTTAAGGAAAACAAACAGTTTAACCTTGACCCCCCTTTTTGTTCCATAATAATAACTGAAATTCAGTTTTCAGTCAGATGTGCTTACCTAAAAAGGTTTATAGACTAAACATTTAAAATACATCTTAATTAAATACTTTGTATACAGATTTATAAATTCATTAGTGTGTAAATACATCAACATTATTTAAACAGCACTCAAACCTTTAGCTGCAAAATAATAAAAATTACCAATATTTATACACATGTGAACTTATTTAAAATACTTCCTAAAATTTTAGTTGCAAAGCAATCAAATTTACTTATCCATCTTAATTAGATTGATAAATTTGGAGTGTTACTTTTAAATACTTTTTTAAAGTCACTATATTTGTATTGTTTTATAAATATGACTCAAAGTAGGAATTTAGAGACTAGAAAATCGTATGGGAAAAGAGCACATTATATTTTTTCCCCGTTACTTTGGAGACAGATACTGCTTTGATGAAAGTTATATATAGACAATAGAACAGAATAATGCCATTAACCTGAAAGTTCTAAATTACTTCATTAAAATATAGAGTGCTTTCAAATATCTTAATTCTCTCTTGTTCTTTTCTGAGACAAGTGACTAAAAAGGAATGGTCTTCTGCACTATGGTAAGGTGGAAAATACAAAATATCCTGTCAAGAGGTTCTGCAAGCTTACTGACACTTTAAAGATACACTTAAAAATGTATATCACCTTCTCTAAATAGATCTAGGTTTGAACATTTGATTTGTACATGTAAAACTTTGAAGATACTTACTAGATTAGATACTGGTAAAGTAGAACATGTCTTACATTTTCTGGGAACTATTATACTGTCATAACATAGTTTTTTTCTTCCTTTTCATGTTAAAATTTTATTTTATTTATTATTCTTGCCTGTTTGGGGGTGTGTCTGTCTGTGCATGTATGTACACACACTCACTTGCTATAGCCTCCATGTGGAGCTTATAGGAAAACATTCAGAATTGGTTGTTCCCGCTGCTTCTTGATGCTGCATCTCTCTTGGTTGCTGCTGTTCTGAGTACTCCTGGCTCTCAGCCTTGGAGCTTTGTGGACCCCATCATCTCTGTCTCCCATTCCTCTGCCTTGAGAGTACAGGGATTCACAAATGTGAATTACTGAATTAGGCTTTCTTACGTTCTGAGGACTGAACTCAGATTCTTAGGCTTGTGTAGAAAGCACTATTTCTTAATGAACCATCTTACTGACCCTAATGAGAGTTTTCTAACCATATTTTAATTCTTGCTGAAAAAAAGCTCATCCCTGTCTTCACACTTTTTTTTTGTTGCTTTTTCCTTTTTTTTTTTTTTTTTTTTTTTTTTTTAAATCCCAGGCTGGCTAGGAACTCTGCTGGTTGCAGAGGAGAGGATGCTTTTGAACTTCTGGTGTCTGGCTTCTACTGCTACACTGCTGAGATTCCATCTAGTTACATGGTACTGGGGTAGTAAGCCAGAGCATCGAATGCTTTATTATCTGAGGCCCATCCTCAGTTGCTTGTCCAATTTCACTTTCAAATCAAATATCTAGAAGTAACCTTCTTTGCACATTATTCACTGTAGAAGACCATAAGAATAGAATGCTATAAACATCTCTTAATAACCCTATTTTGACCAGAGATATAGTCTCATTTTTAAAAACCCTGCTGGGTATTATTATAAATATTATATTCCCCAATATAATTTATTTTCTAAAATTTTATTCATAAAAGCTAACATTTAGGAAACTGTTTAAACGTTTTCTTTTTTTGGAACAAGAATCTACTTTTTGGTTGACATAGCCAAAAATAACAAAAGCCTGCAAGTGGATTAAAGAACCTGCTTATTAACATAGCAGATATCTAGGAAATATTATGGAGTAAAGGCGTTTACTCGGTCATCCATAATTCCAAACTGGCCAAGTTCTCGGCACGGGGATTAATGGGGCACATATTAAGAAGTGGATACCCCGAGAGTGAGAAAAATAGTTTGCGAGTGTTCAAAAGCTTGGCAAAAAACTATTTTGTGGAATTGTAAGAAATTTAATTTTGCTAGATAAGAAAACCTGCTGCTTTTCCATAGGGAAAGTTAACATAAGTATACTATACTAAGAAAGCCATGGTCCAGATTCTATATATTATCCATGTCAAAGCTTTTTTAGATCTAAAAAGAAGGATTCTCATTCTCCTTTCAGGTAACCTCAGTTTGTGCATTCAGAAATAGAAATAATTTTTACTGTATGCAACTAGAGTGTAGCAGATGAACTTAACAGTTGCTCACTGTCCTGGAGTCAGGAGATAGGATATCCGCGCATGCTCTATATTGTCTCTGGCAGGGGCGATTTTCGTTAGCGTTAACTTCTATACTGTATCAATCAGTCTTTTGGCACTAAAGGCTTTGAAGAGCTACCACTTTTGAGTTTTCCATTATTTGTTATCATTTTCACAGCTGCAAGCTGCACCTCACATATGCAGATATGCTGATGCTGTTTAGAAATCCCCAGCACATTTTTCTAGCTCCTAACCTTGCTTCTAAAGCAGAAGACCATTAATCCTCCTCCACTTCATCTCCATGAAGCCGGTTCCAAAGGTAGCTACCTCCCCCACCTTCCATTATAACTTAGCAGTTATGGGTGCAGAGTCTTTACTCCGGTTTCTGGTTTCAGAAAACTTAATGTGTAACTTTGAGAATGTTATTCAGTTACCTGCCCTAAGCTTCAAGTTTATGTCTAAAGCATGGATATTTTTAGAATGTGTGTTATGCTGTATGAAGTAAATTCTTCATTAAGGGCACACTGCAATGTACTTGAAGCATAGCAAATGGCCTGCCATTAATCCTTGTTGCTTTTTGTTACATGTAATATATACTCAAAAATTATCAACTTGCGTACTGTGTGTTAGCTTTGAAAAGAATCTTGTCATACCTTTTTCTTTTTTTCACGTACAACATGGAGTCTAACACAGGTAGATTGATAAATACTTTCCAACAGATATTCAATTGAAGGAAAAGACCATAAGAGTAGATTGAATTTGGAAAGAAATGGGCTATGTGACAAGAATGATTCAGGAAAAATCAAATTGCTTCTACTACTTTCATTCCCAGAATTCCTTCTTATTGACTGCAGAAGCTGAGCAAATTCACTTGCCCCTTTTGAGTGTCTCTTTGCTCGTAAGGTCTAGTAGGGCCCAACTATCTATTATTTGTCTGTCTGTCTGTCTGTCTGTCTGTCTGTCTGTCTGTCTATACATTTTTAACTAGATTGTATGGTTCTGGAGAGAAATCTGTACCTATCGGTATGATGGTACAATGTCAGAAGGTTGGACACATTTGAATAAAGAATCCAGTCTCTAGTAAGTATTCATCAAATTGAAGGGAGTGAAGAGACTGCATTGTATCTAAGATTTTTGATAGTTCTTTTCTCAAACATTTAAAAAGGGCTCTTACAGCACTTGCAAGAATTATACCAGTGGAATTAGTTATAGCAGTAAGCTGGAAATTATATTAGGCTATAAACTGGGATTATGTGTGATTTCGAGATAACTCTCTCTCTCCTTTTAGTATTTTAAAAAATAAGGCAGATTTCTTTTGTTAAATACAGCCTGTTTACATTCTGCATATTTTTTCCCGATGAATGGGAATTGTTTTAAAGACTTGGATTAATAAAGAAAGGTACACAAAGGAGATTTGTTGGTTATGTGCTATTACCTGTCTACCTTGATACTTGTTGGTCCTTCATTATGAGTTGAGTGGTTAGAGTTGAAACTGTCAATAACTACCTCCCTCTCAACCACTGCTAATGGTAGCGTGAAGAGATGGAATAAAATTCAGACAAAGCAAACAAAGAGTGAATAGTGCACACACTTGATGAAGGCTTTCACGTTCATACTTGTGTTATGATCTATTCAGTCTCAGGCCCGAGAACAGGAGCCATGGTTCTTTGTCATTTTCT